>OY992891.1:61428239-62048239 GCA_963921405.1 Cepaea hortensis
TTACTGGTGGTTGTAATCCAATATCTCATATGAACAATAATCCCTTCCAAATTAATTTCCGATATGTGACTGATTTGGTAAAAAGGATTATTAATATGATGCTGGGATGAGCCCCAATTATAACTGGCACTCTTCTGAACGGGATAGAGGTAATGAAAACAAAAGTTTAGTTTGGTTTAGTCGACGGATCAACATCACGGCACACGGGTGTAACCCATAAGTACTCCGTTCTACTCATAACTCAAGCCTGAGTCCGGAGAATCTCAGCTCAGTGCACGAACTCTGTAGCACCGGCGAGGATCCTGAACTACTCTGGGTAGATTTTTAACTCGAAATTTTGCCCGGGCAGCGCCATTGGGCTACTCTTTTTCGATTTCCAACTGCCAAGGGATTTTTTACGTGCGCAACAATACACGCGGCCGTCCGATCTCACTACCCAGAGACCAGGGGAAATTTTGTTACTAGAGACGAATGGAGACGGTTTGTATCTGCAGTAAAGAACCTCAATGGCCCGGAACGCCGAAGAAGAAGAAGAAGAAGAAGAAGAAGAAGAAGAAGAAGAAGAAGAAGAAGAAGAAGTTCACGTGAAAAAATCCCTGACCTCCACCATACATCGAGACCATTCATCCCCCCCCCCCCCATAAAAAGTAAATACTGGTGTTAGTTACTGTGATTAAAATAATAATATTTCTTTATACACAATAAAATAACACAAAATAATGCAGCTTTACAGAACAGAATTACGAAAATATTCGTATATCTGTTCTGTAAAGCTGCATTATTTTGTGCTATTTTGTTTTTGTTTACATTCCCACAGCTTTACCGCAGTTCCACTAATTCTGTTCATGCTTAATCTTCTTTAACTTAACCATTCCTGGACACTGGACAGTTAGTCAGTGTCGCTGACCTCAGTGGCCGGGTCCGGTCTGCGGATTTGTTACTGAAACTTGCTTGCAGAAGGCAGAAGGTTACATTAGAATAGAGTCTTTAGAAATTGTAAGTTAGTAACTAAAAATGATTCACCCTCTATGCTATTAGTTGTGATATTTTCTGTGAATTGCATTTGTATGACCGTTCTAATTCTAACGCAGCTGTTTTGTTAAGGGTGAATTACTTGCTCTTTGAATCTTTATCATTCAAATTCTGTTTACTGGCTGTGCTTGCTATATAGTATTATGCCCTTTGACCCTTTCCATAGCAACACGGGCCTTTCTGTAGTAAACAATATGGTGACGGCGGTAAAGATTTACATATGGTCTTGTGTCCTGTAATGAAGACCTTGAATTTAACTTTACATTTGTGGGTAAGAAAAGGGATCCTTATTCTGTCTATTAAACATACAGTTCCATCCTATCATTTATTATGTATGTGCATGAAAAGAACGAATTTCTATCCCACAATTGTGATATTCCATATCACTTCGCTGAGATTACTGAGAATACTGAGATGTTGCGTTGATAAGTTTTAAAGTTGATTGATTAATAATTGTATTCACTATTAGTATTACTAACTATTAGTAGTGGGTATTCAGGTATTGAAACCGTTGCTGCAGCGATTGATCTTGACGACGCGTACAACAGAGTACCATAGGATTTCTTAATGATTCAGCTTCTTGAACTCAAGATAAGTCCTTTCCTCCTTAGTTGGATCGTTGCAGCCCTCTTCCAACGGAAAGTAGTTTTCAGATGTGGCAGTTGGACTTCGGAACCAACAAAAATATATCCTGGCCTACCACATGGATCACCATTATCTCCGGTGCTGTTCAATGCCTACACTGTGAGAATCACCAGCGAGATCAGGTTGCTGTGGAACTACAAACCGAACTCAGTCGATAAGTACTTGGTGTGTTGAAGCTGGGGCAATGGTCAACCCAACAAAGGCAATAGTGAGATGATTCTCTTTGAATAACTATATTGTCAACACTCCAACACCAACTGTAAATCTGTGTTCAGAGACTGTGGAAAGAACGCAGGCTATGAATTACCTGGGGATACATTTTGATCAAAACCTTGCTTATAATGAGCACATAGACCAGGCGATAACAAAGGCCAAGTGGAATTTGGCTGCGATGCGGGTGATAGCGGCAGCAAACTGTGAGCAGCGCCATCTATATCTTCTGTACGAGGGGCTGGTCATGTCTGTTTTTGAGTATACGATGGCAATCCTGACTGTCAGCCATAAGCAGATAGAAAGGATGGAAAGGATACAGAACGAAGCTATGCGCATTATTCTTGGATGTACAAGAGATACAACAGCATGCAGGGTGATTTTCCAACCATTGAAGACAGAATACAAATTTGCAGAGCACGTGCTTACCTCAGAGTTAACACAAACACACAACATCAACTGCATAGTGAAATTAGGAAGGTGAAGGGCAGCAGGTTAAAAAGAGGAAGGTCGTGGATGGGTAAAGCCAAAGACATTCTTCAACAGGTGTGTTCACTTGAGGACTTAGAACCTGGCGAGGAGTGGGTACAAGTGCCAACAGATTTCTGTACGTCTTTTTCTGTTTGCATTCAACTAGACAGAAATGCAGACAAGAAAATCTGGCTGCTGTGGAGGGGGAAGTACAAGAGTTGATTTTCGAGAATTCGTTAGACGGTGATGGGTCGGTCGTCTCACATGTGAGAAGCTCATGGGCCTTTACGGCTCAGGCCGGAGGGAGAATTGTGAAGGAGGACTCTGGTGCTTTTGTTGAGACCACAAGTAGCCTGACTATGGAAGTCATGGCAGTAAGTAAAGCAATAACATGGCTCGAGACACAGACATTCACTAGGGCATATTTCCTTAGTGACTCAATGAGCATGCCCAAGAGGATAGAAATGAGGTGGATCCGAAGAGAGTGGTTGCTGTCTCTGGAGCGGTCTCGGCTGGTAAAGATTAGTTTCATCTTCGTGCCAGGGCATGCGGGAGTACAAGGAAATGAGCGGGCTGAAAGCTTGCAGGTAAGTCTACTGTGAAGGGTGGACACGCCATGGACCAGGATGACATTCTGAATGCTCTATGAGAAGGAAGACTTTTGCGAAAACCAAGTGATGACTGTAAATCTACAACCATGGTCAGACTGCCAGAACAGCACATTAAAAGAGGTGTGGCCAAACAAGAACACTACACAGGAAGGCAAAGAAGATTAATAAACCAACACAGAACTGGTGTCATTAGCCGCTACACGCTGCAGGATTTGCTGAGGAGGGGATCCGAGCACTTATGGACTGAATGGTTCGATGTGCAATGAGGATGATCTGTGGACTAACTAACTAGTAGCGGGTTCTATCATGATTTTCAGTTTGAGTATTTACTAACGTGACCACCACAGATAGATAGGCCTTGAAAAACCAAATTTTATGGTACCTAAATGATACCTGTATGTCAATTCTAAGCAGAGATATTCACAAATGAGTGTCGGTATCTCCAGGGAAAAATATCTTTCATGATGTCCCTAATTTTCAGAGCTCTTCATTGTGTCTCGGTATCTCCGCGTGAGAGGTTGTTTCAAATGGGTCATAGACGGATTTTAAAACTGACTTCAAAAATATGTTCCATCATGTTAAAAGATAAAAAATAGTAAAAGTATACAAATAAATTATTAATAATCTGTAAACTTGT
This sequence comes from Cepaea hortensis, assembly GCA_963921405.1. Classification (NCBI taxonomy): domain Eukaryota; kingdom Metazoa; phylum Mollusca; class Gastropoda; order Stylommatophora; family Helicidae; genus Cepaea; species Cepaea hortensis. The sequence goes on from OY992891.1 coordinate 61,431,846, forward strand.
ATTCTCTTTAACTTTAGTAGTTCATATTGCATATTTTGAGCCAAGTTTAATCGATATTCGGCATATTCGCGTTGGCCGCCATCTTGGAATTTCATTCACAAAGATGATACATGTCAGAAGAAATAATTTTTTTTTTTACCACCGGTCGATGACGGTCTGCGATGAAACTCCAAATTTATGTATAGATGATGGATGCATAATTCAAAAATGCATCTAAAATTAATTTACGATTTCTAAGACAAAATCAAAAAAATCGCTAAAAAATAAAATTACTTACTTTGTGGCAAATAATTAAATTTATTTAAAAGCCATGATAATTTAAACCAATCGCTGTGCACGGAATATTAGACTAACCTTTTCTGCAGAATCTAAGATGGCGTTTGTTATTGTCACGTGATGTTTGAACGAATGAATGATATCGTAATCATGAATGGTCTTTACAGCAGCCATTTTTGGGACAGAATGGATCAGGCCGGGGTGGTGCGGTATATCACTTCCGTTTTCACTTCGGGTTGCGCCACGGTCAAACTCGCTACTATTAGTATTTGTATTGAATCTCATCTCATCTCATCTCATCATGTTCCTCTTGTACCTTGCGGTGTCGAGGTGAAGTATAAACAGCAGGAGAGTGCCCGTTTATGTGCTTCATGTATCGATATTCCCATGGACTCTGTTATTCCCTGCCTCCATCGTTTACGTGGTCAGCCTCTTTCTCTGCTTGCCTCTGGTCTGTACATCATTGCTTGCTGTGGTATACTGTTAGTTGGTAACCTACTTGCATGGCCAAACCATTTGACTTGCTGCTGTCTAATATTGTATTGAATTGTAATGTATATTAATTGTGAGGCGGCAGTGAGTAATATTCATGCTTTAATCAAGTTTTTACTTTATTTTTCTGAAGTATCAGTACTATCAGAAGCATTTTGTTATGTTCTGATTTTTAAAGCCCTGTCTATAATGCATATACACACCCCAGTTTGGACACACACAGGAGTGCTGCAATGTATGATAGAAAATAATTACATAGTCATGGGGTAAAAAAAAATACTCAGAATGTCACAGACAAGAAGGACAACACTAAAATACACAGAGAACCATTGTCAAAGCAGCATCACTTATGCAAAAACAGATGGTTAGAAATACCTGCGATAGAAAATTAATTTGGGAGAAAATTTCACAATCTAAAAGAATGAAACAAAGAAAACATTCTGGCAACTGGACAATTCTCAAGAAACCTTAGAATTGAGGCAGAGGCCTAGTAAATTGCAGAAGAAATTTTGACATTGAAAAAGCAAGGATAACGTATCTCATTTAACACAGTTGTCATGTAAGTTGTCTCAACACTGAAGAGCAAAAACAGCGCAAAACTGGCAGGCTTAAGAGCTGAATTCTTGACTGTGTCAGAATTTAAAGAAGTTTGTAAGTGTAATAGTAATACTTAATACAGAGGCTGTCATCTCATTGCAATATACCTGAAAATAAAGAGGCAGACATATTATAAAATAAAGTGGAAGACTACCACAGACTCATAAAAAGATATAACCTATGATGAGGCCAAGAGGTTTATAAGAAACAACTATGGAACAAAGTCAGAATAAGATCATTGAGGCCCCAAGAAAGATGATGAATTGTACCAACGCAATAAGTAGCAATCTTTAGATATAACAGATATAATAGACTGAGATACAACCTGTTCAACATGCTACAGATATGAGATACTGATAAATATAACTGGAACTGATAAAATGACATTTGTTATTGATAATGAAACATTTGGGCGAGGAGCGTCAAACAAGCAGAACTGAGCAAATGTTTTTGGCATACACCATTTCCATTCCAGGATAAACTGTGGAGATGTCTGTAACATCAAGTTGACTGCTGCTTTCTTTAAAATTTATTCAGGTTGACACCTGATGATGCGTGAAGGAATGCGGAAAAGAAGTTGAATTATTGATGGTAAGTCTGGTGAATGACAGTCCTGTAAATGAATTGGTGGTATAATTTTCATCCCAGAATAATAATAAAATAATATGATTTTATACATTATTGTAGATTAAGATATCAAGAAACATCAAAGCAAGTGTACTTTTTTGCCTTGATTCTTGAATAACTGCTCTAAAATAAATTATCTTTTAGTTATGAATGGCATATTAAAGTCCTGTTAAAACTCACAGAAGGTCTGAATTTAAGTTTTTGGGTTGGAGGTTTATTAGTAGACATAATCTATGGTCAGATCAAGAGGTTTGTAAGGAGCAACTATGGGACCAGGTTGAAATTAGGTCATCCAGGCTGCCAGAAAGATGAGGCTTATCACCAACAATAATCATCCCAATAATATCAACTCAATATAGGTAACTATAACTGTAAAGGACCCTTACTACACGACTTAAGGTGTAATAGGTATAGATGGTGCTAGCCCCATACTTTTATAAACCAATGGGTACTTTGATAGGTCATGTGGTCATTATCATTACCGGGCTGCCTTTACTTCCTTAGGCATTTCCTAGTACCCATTTGAGGCTCGATTGACCAGGGAACTCAGATCACTTTTAACTCATGAATTTCAACTTATGACTACTGGGAGCGTGTTAGCTACTGTGCTACAGTGGCACCCTCAATTATGCAGGTGGTGGTGTTACATGCATTTCATAATTATGTGAAATATTAAGTAAAGATCTCCCCCTTTTTTTGCGCTCGCTGGCTTTGAACTCAAGCCTAGTCCATACACACTACTTCTAGTAGTGCTGGACTGAATTTTGTGTGTGGATTAGCTTTCCCTATTAACAGTGTCCCTCGCCATCAGGTGAATCCACTCTGACTTCAGAGGTACTTGAAATTGATGTCCTCAAGTCAAGGATGATAGGTCAGCATTCCAGTATAGGGGTTTACCCCTTACCTCGGCATCAGCACACCGGATTTTTAAGAACATGCCTTCTTATCCATTTGGCCATGCTGACCTACAAGATCCCTTTTCCTATTAAAGCGCATTGAGCAGATGGCGCTAGACGATTATTTTTATAGACCAATCAGAACTAGCCGGGTGTTGTGGTCAGTATCACGCCAGCAGTCTTTACTTTCCAAGACATTTCCTTGTACCAATTTTAGGCTGGGTGGACCTAGGAGCCCAAAAGTTAAAAAAAAATATAATAATTTGAATCCGCTCCGTGTGGATCAAACCCATAATCACCAGCCTGCAGGCGAGTGTCTAGCCATTAAGCAACCACAGCTCCCAATTATGTGAAATAAAGCATTATACAGGGTGTATTTTTAATTACTGTGCAGCTTTTAAAAATATTGGACAAGGGAGAGGTTGTTCCCCATTGACCCCCCACCAATTCACCCTCTCCACATACAGGTTCTCAGTCTCGTCCACCGCTTTCTCCACCTGGTCCCACAGGCGTGCGACCACCTCTCCCTTGTCCATGGGTAATCTACCTACAGGAGATGCATTCCCTGCCAGCCTATCAGCCTGTTTATTCTCCCACACACCCGCATGATTAGGGCAGAAAATCCATACAGTTCTCAGTCTTTGACCTCTGAAGCGAGGCAAGCCATTCCACATGAAACATTCCTTTCACTAAGCATACTGTAGTAGTTGGAAAGAAGTAAACAAATTCCAGTGAATCAAGAAGTGAGGAAAAGACACTGGCACTGGAGAGTACAGACATTGAGAAAACATGAGGATAGTATAACTAGACCCCGGGAAGGTTAACCCAGTCAACAAATTCCCTCAGAAGTCGGATTTGTCAGCCTAACGGCGCAAGAACGCGGCTGTGCTGTAAACAGGCACAACGCAATCACGTCAACAACAAAAAACTCCGGATGAACGCAGCAGAAGAAGAAGTATAACTAGACACTCTCATGTCTGGAACAGAAGCTAAATGGTATAATGGGAGACCTAACTACACATGGAGAAGAAAACTATATGGAGGTGACACAGAGAGGGAGCTGCAAGGGATAGCAAAAGATAGGACAGCTTGGCCTGAGTTAGTTGAGGGTCTGTGTTCCCATTGGGTGATAAAGAGCACAAGAAGATGAAGGGTGATGTGTGACCTATCCACACACGCACATACACATGCATTAAGACACGCAGAGAGAGAGAGAGAGAGAGAGAGAGAGAGAGAGAGAGAGAGAGGGAGAGAGAGAGAGAGAGAGAGAGATAGTTAGTTACCAGTTATCCTTTTAAGAGTTTGATTATGTTATTAATCCACCTCATTCCTCCTCCCTATTCTAAAGATACATCAAGCAGTAATACGTACTTCAATTGGTGCCCTGTAGGACAAGAACAAGTCCTTTCCACTCTTGTTCTTTGGCTGTTTTCTTTTTGTAGTGTACTGTGTTCGAAATTTTTCATCATAACATCTTATTTTAATATGTATTTTAAAATCTAACTCATAATTTTATACAGGGTGTATTTTTAATGACTGTGCAGTGTTTGAAAATATTGCTGGTTCAAGTTTTGTATTTACCTATTATGTTGCATGAACTTTACAGAGGGTGAATACAAAACTTGGACCGGCAATATTTTCAAACACTGCAGTCTTTAAAAATACACCCTATATATCTATATATATATATATATTTCAGCTGCCTTTTGTTGTCTAAGGTAGTGTGGTCAGCCAGTGGTCAACATGGCAGGAGATGAAAGACTGAAATGGTTGGAGATAAGAATAAATTCATCTCTGCGACCTCGTAGTGAGGATCTGAAGAACATGATAGCAAAAGATGACAACAGGTACATAATTTTATTTCTATTAAAATAAATAGAAAGTCCTCCCACAGGAGAATATTTGTTGTATGTATGTTTCTGGATTCTGAGAGCTCATGCACTGATCTAAGAATTTCCTTGTGTGATATGAAAAGAAAATAGACAGCACCGAAGGATTATTTAAATGAAGATGGTCCTTGAATTCAATCTATTGTTTGACAAACCAACCAACCAGACAGCCAACATGAACAAACAAATCAACCAACCAACCAACTCTTCAGTATCTTTGAATGCACTATATGAAAACCTTTGAACTATACACCAAAAGTAAATGTTTTCATGCACAATCACTGCTACACAGGAACATCATCATTGCACTCTGGGCAATCCATAGAGTCTAATGTTTTAATGTATTCTGCCACTAATTGACGTTGAATTCATTTTATGTGATTAGGACTTCAGCTCTTTAAAGGTATGATGGTATTTTGGGTTGTTATTTACCAAAGTTTACCAAAATATCTGTTTTGTTTTGTTCTGGTCACAATTTTCAAATTATCGACATATAATGTGTAATAGTAAGTGAAAAGTTACAAACTTAACCAGGAAGAACAGTTCTGCATAAAACAAGCTAAAAATCATTACTTACTTTAAAAGTTAAACAATGCTCGTTTCTATGGTAGTTTATTTTCTGTGTCGACAACGTTTTTGTTTAGCCAGCCATTCTTAAAAATTAAGATCAGATACTCAACACTTTGTGATCATATTTTGTGTCTAATGATCAAAACATTTTTCAGGCTTGCCTTCTATGAGTTTGTGAACAACGAAGATGTGAAACAACTGTTTGTCTTCATGAGGGAGGGTAGACAAATTGAAGCCTCCATACAACCTCCATCAAAACTCCACAACAAGTCTGTCTTTTTTCTGAAACGCAACTCCGGCACAAAACTGACAAAAAACAACATGGGTTTGCTTTTCTGAATTATATTTAGCTATTAATGCAGCTTTATACTTCATGAATGTTTAGTGTTTTTACATTACAATTTTGATTATAGACTAGTTAAAAGAAACCTGAAAGAATTCATATTAATTGCCAGTTATCATCATATATCATTAAGTGATTTCGGTTGCACTATTTAATCAGAACTGCGATCCAGTGCATTTGATTTTGACAGATATTTTTTGTTGTGTGTGTCTTTCCTAGTCTTTAATTTCTCTGTCTGCTTGCAAAGCACAGGATTTGGTTCCTATTATTTTGGTCCTTACCCTTTGAATGAATAACATTGGTAATCTTGAGAATGACTAAACTACCACAAGATTTTCATCCCACTTCTAATATTGTGCTTCTCTAGCATGTTTGTCCTTTACACTTCTCTCTATAACATTTTTAACATCCTCTCAGGTCTCTTTACATGATCCCAGTATTTCATCTAATAATTCATTCATTCTTCATTTCTTCATTTCCTTTTTTGTTTAGAAGCTGTTTATCTATCTTTCCATGAGTACCATCCTTTTTCTTTTTAAAACTCAGATGTATTTTAGAAACTTTCATTTTTTATTCCCACTGGGTCGGAGACTGTTGATGATGAAATACATAAATCCCAGGGAGGAAACATTAATAACCTAGGCCTAATCCCAGCCAATCTGTATATGCTGTTCTGAATAAAATTATAATTTTTACAAAATATTTAATATGGCAATAGCATAGCATAAAATGTTTACCTGCTGGCCCCATGATCATGCATTTGAATCTGTATTTAGGCAGATTTTAAAAATCGACCTTGGGCTCCCTGATCAACCGAGCATAAAAATAGATAACAGGAGATGTTCTGGAAAGTAAAGTCAGTTAGCCTGATATTGACCACATCATCCGTCGTATGGCGATTGGGCTATAAACATATGGGCCTAGCACCACATGCCTTACTGTACCTACTGACTGTGTAAGAAACTCACCTCAACAAAAATAAAGCCTTCAAAATCAGAGGCTACCAGTGTTACCGATCTGACCGAAAGGACAGGCGAAAGGGTGGGATACTACCCTTGTAAAAAAAATAACATCACTGCTACCCAAATTGAAGTTAACATGGAAGGGGCTGAGTATCAGAACTTTAACTTAAGACAGGAAATACAGACCTACATCTGATCAATTGCTACTGTCCAAGTGACCGATCACAGGCACAGGACACACTACCATTAAAAGGAAAGTGATTGTGTGTGACGATTTCAACAGCCACTTGCAGAACTGGAGCTATGATCACATGGATCAGAGAGGAGAGAGACTGGAAGACTGGCAGGATGAGAACAGATTCATCTTGATTAACAAGCCGTCTGACCAACATACTTTCTGATCATGGCACACTACAACTACACCTGACCTGGCTTTTCATTCATCAGACCTGGAGTGGAACATTACATGAATTGATAGGAAACAACTTGGTGGCAGTGACCATTGGCCAGTCTTTCTTACTATAGAAAATGAGCTTGTAAGTGAGGGCAGCACCCTCTTGAGGTGCAACTACAAATTCACTAAATACTTATAGGCAATAGATTTTAAAACAGCTTACTGTCAACAAAAACAAGACCAGACTGCAGTAGTGACCATGTGCCAGTAATTGGAAAATTAAGAATCAAATTAAAATAATGAACGTGAGCTCCAAGAAATACCATGTTAGATTTCACAATACTTCAATACATCTTGAGAACGTTAACAGGAATGAACAGAAATATGTGTTTATGCTTAATTGACGACACTAAAGCATTTGCAAAAGTGAAACATGAAGCAATAGTTAAAATGATGAAAAAATCAACAATGATGGTTAAGATATGGGAATAATTTTTTTTTTAAAATGTATTGGCAACAAGGCACAGCTAGAATTGATAACCAAATGGGAATTTTTCAATGCAATTAAGCAAGGTGTTTAATATTTATGACCATAGTAATTATGACCAATTATTTATGCTCAAAGTAACATTTATCACAATATATATGACCAAAGTATCTAAGACCAAATTATTTATGATCAAAATATTTATGACTTAAGTATTTATGTCTGAAGTATTTATAACCAAATATTTATAAAAAAAAATATATTTTTTTAAATAGACACTGAAGTCTTCTACATGGATTCTTCCAATATTCCATTGGAACATTTGGAGCTGATGATACGAGAAGTGTTCTTACCCCTTTTGGCAACAAATACACATAGTGTGAACATCACAGGAGGTGGGGATGACATTTTGGACACTCTTCATTGTTTGATGGCCACAGCAGAGGTGTCCCAGGGCCTTGTTGAGGTCAGTGATGAACTAATAGGGATTATTAACTGATTAATTTCATGGGATGATTAATCATGTTAAGCAACTTCCTCTATCTGCCAAAGTCTTATATATTGCCAACATGTTGTATAATATAACATGTATGCTACCATATTTAAAACTTTTAAGTGATAAATGTGACACACCCCTACTTCCCATTTTCCGCCATCCATTTTGCTTTGGTCCAACCTAATTTTTCTTTTTGGTGCTGAATCTGTTAAAACATTTGTTGTGTTGAAATCCCTAAAACCTGTGGAGGAAACATGACTAAAGTAGGGATAATCTCAGACAGTCTGTATTGTGTTGCACCACGATTTGGTTACATACTAATATGTTTCTCTGTTGATATAACATGCCAGTACTGGTCTTGCACACACTGCTGGTATCTCTGAGCTTGGGGAGGTGATGAAGAGCCCTGCAATAAGTCTTTATGGGGCTGGTCTCTAGACCAACCTAACTCTAGTTAGTTAGTTAGTCGCGGTTCCAACCTCACGGCAACGGGTCATCCCCATTATACTTCCTGTTCCAGTGAATATCACACAAAATGCTCCTCTCTGCCCTATGTGAACAATGGAATAGACAGGAGTCTCGTCAAGCCAACAGCCCTCACAGGTACACTGTGCTTAATGCCGCCGCCAGAATGCCAACACAAAAGTCCTCCACAAAAAATACAGTTCATCGTCGAGCGAATTGGCAGTCACCAGAAAGACCCAGGTTTTATCCCACAATGCACGGTCTCTTTTCGCAGGGCGATCCACCGAAAGTGCCGCACAAAGGACAAAACTCCATAGCTCCAGCAATGACTCCTAAGAGTCTCTTAAAAATGCACTAAGAGTCTCTTAAAGATGCACTCGTGAACCAAAAAGGCATACCAGTCAATTCAGCGACCGCCAGCCATTGTTCTGAACATGCAGTTCACTGTGCAAACAACAGCGGACAGATGTATAAGCATTCCGCATGAATCTCACAGCTCACAGTGTCGCACCACGCACTCACTCAGTAGCAGGGCGACGGAACCATACACTTCCAGTCCAACATGAGGAATATACGAATGCAAACCATAGCCACAAGCATCAATACACCAGAGGACTTAACGGTTCAATGCCTAACCGCCATGTTGGGGACCGAAAGTCAGACCAACTAACTCTAATAGACACAATCCCTTTTTAGGGCTCAGGTGACCAGAACGCCAGTGCCTCGGACTTAAGAGTTGAACTCAATCTTCCAGAGGATACACAACCAACCTATTCATTGTGATTCACAACCAACCTGTTTATTGTGATCACATCTGACCAACCTGTTTATCATGATTCACAACCGATTAACCTGTTTATCATGATTCACAACCGACCAACAGTTTATCATGATTCACAACTGACCAACCTGTTTATCATGATTCACAACTGACCAACCTGTTTATCATGATTCACAACCAACCAACCTGTTTATCATGTTTCCTGGCTTTATTTTGTAATAATTTTTCTAAACATGTTCTGGAACAAAGTTGCAAATAGCTGACCTTCAAATTGGTGAAAAATTCTTTGTTAAAATGGAAAACCCTCTTGTCTTTTTAAAAGTTAAAACACTAATAAAATATGGAGAATATATAAAACTTCAAGATAAACAACAACAAAAAGATATATATGTTGTTTGTTTGTGTGTGATGGTATGTGTGACAGTGAGAAAGAGAGAGAGAGAGAGAGAGAGAGAGAGAGAGAGAGAGAGAGAGAGAGAGAGAGAGAGAGAGAGAGAGAGAGAGAGAGAGAGAGAGAGAGAGAGAAAGGGAGAGTGAGAGAAAAGGAGGTAGGGAGGTAGGTAGGTATAACAGGCAAAAGTAGAATCATCAGTGAGTTTCTGGAGTAGGATATTTAAACCTTCTTCACTTTTTCTACCAGGGTCACATTGTTTTAAGCCTTCCTTCCATTGAAGTATTAGCTGAAGCTGCAGCGTTGCCATGGAGACGGGTCTCTGTTTTTCATGTTCTTGAGACAACTGTCATTGGCTGGATCAAACAAATCAGGGTATGTTTATTTACTTTGTATTAACATTAATGGGAAAGAATGGTTATATATTTGCATTTTGATCTGTAACATTTTTCTTTAGTCGAGTAAATTGGGAACGTGAAAACAAAACTTTACTACTAGCTTAGTGATTGTTGAATGTTTTGTTTGTTTTGCATATCCTTTACAGGACATCGCTGTCAACATTAGAATCTTTCAGCTGATTGTTGATTTCTTGGCAAGATTACGCTCAGTAGTTTGCCATTGCTTTCTGAGCGGCCGGCTCACATACCCCGTAAGTTACCAGCCCGATTCGAACCACTGCTGATTCTCACCGTCGTCACATTACTTACGAGAGTATACAAGATTACGGAGAAAAGTTGCTAACCTCTAGGCCAGGAAGCTGGCGATTGTTGAATACATGTTAATATTTTCAAAACAGTAATTCAGACTTTAGTCAGGTATGACTGAGCTACCATATGACAGTAGACGGTACTACCTGCTTTCTGTTAGCGCTGAATGTTGGGCGGCGCTTTCCAAACCTGACACCCAACATTATGCCAACGGCTTTGGGTGGAGGAGTGCAATTGAGAGGGTACAAGCCTTATCCAGGTGCATGGAATGCAACCTAAAGACTGACTGTCATGGCAGGGCAGACAAGGCCCTAAACCTTGGTTGGAAACTGGTCTAGGATCGAAGCCTTGACAGGCGGACAGTTAGTGCATTGCTTTGCTGATATGGCAACTTCTGCAGCTTGTCTTGTTCCAGGTGTTTTGGTCTTACCTTTCCCCTTGAGTAAAAAGACAGGCCAAGAGAGGGATCATGCTGCATGGGCAATACATGGTCTCTACAATTCAGCCCAAACTTTGTGCTATTTTTGAAGTCTGTAAAGTAGTAGTAGTAATTCAAATAGTGTAAGTTGTTATGCAGTGTTCAATGGTTTGAAAAATATATGTTTAAATTATTTCTATTATTATTATTCCATAGATAAACCCTTAAAGTATTTCTTCTTTATCCTTCTTCTGCCCAGAACTCTCCATGGGAATAGACCATGTTGACATCACATTTTCTTGTTCTTTGCCGTCTAAATATGTTCCTTGCTTTTGTTTGTATTTCCCAGTTCTATATATCTAACACCCCCGCTCGTGACTTGCGGGATACTGAGCCGGCCGCTCAGAAAGCGATGGCAAACTACTGAGCGTAATCTTGCCAAGAGATCAACACACAGCTGAAAGATGCTGGTGTTGACAGCTAAGTCCTGTAAAGGATATGCGAAAAAAAAAAAAAAAAAAAAAAAAAAAAAAAGTATATCTAACATGCCCAACAATTCGTCTAATTTCTCTAATCAGTTTACAATTTTTATTTGATTCTTGAAGGACTGTTTCATTTGTTTTTCTGTCTGTCCATGGTATTCTTTGCATTTTTTCCTAGAAATAACATTTCCACTGTCATTGTTTGTTTCCCAGCTCGTCTGCTTAATGTCCATGTTTCACATGTATACAACGCTATATGTTCTTTAGCACTCTTCTTCTCACTGAAATTGACAGCTTTTAGATAAATTATGTTAGCTTGTATTTAGAAAGGGGTTTTGGTGCACTGGGGTAAGAGGTGAATTATTACTCACATCACCTTCTTATATGACTAAACTCACTACCTTCAGTTGTGAGAAACAGGCAAGAGAGATCATAACTTTTGAGTATTGGATGCAGGAAGAATTATGTATTATTGTTTCATTGTGGAAAGTCTGATATGTTGTATATTAGTCAATGTATAACTGACTTTAGTAGTGACTATAACACTGGTTCGTGAATGCAGGGACTGTTCAGCAACTAATCCAGGGCAACACATATCAAGGTGACAGAGTTATCTACATCAATGGGTCAGTGGTGAGAAACAGACATAGTGGTTTGGGTTTCATTGAAAAGGAGACTCTGGCATATAAGACTACAACATTCAGCATGACAATGGAGGTGGAAGCAGTAACAACAGCTTTCCAAAAGTTGGAGGAGACAACTGCAACACACAATGTATTCATTAAGGACTCACAGAATATGCTTAGTAAGGTGGAGAAAGGATTGTTTTGTGATGAATGGCTTGCTTCAGAGGTCACAGATTGTGAGAATTGTATGGATTTTCTGCTCTGGTCATGCAGGAGTGCATTGGAATGAACAAGCTGATAGGCTGACAGGCAATGCATCTCTCGGTCATAGATTACCTATGGTCAAGGGAGATTTTTGACGGGCGCTTGTGAGACCAGGTGGAGAAAGTGGGGAATAGACCGACCACCCGTATGATAACTGATATGAGACTGATAACCCGTTTGTGGAGAGAGTGATATGGTGGGGGATCGGCAGGGGCTCTGGATGAATCTCAAAGCTGAGAGGTAAGACAAGGAGAACTTTCAATCAAATGGCTCTTGGAACCATTAGCAATATGATTCTTTGCTGGCTGTTGAATGAGGGGACGCAGTGAATGTGGGAATGTCCTGAGTGCAGCGATGTTGTTTCTTAGCTCAGCTCAATTCAACAGTGACTATGATTATTCGTTGTCGTGATTACTAGTATAGGCTAGTGTGCCTTGGAATTTGCTTAACTGGCAATGTGTTTAGAAGGCATGAAATATTCCCATCTGCTAGTAATTGGCAACAGATCACTTGTGCTGCAACATTACTTACTGTATGACAATGTGCAGGTTGTGAATACTGTTCATGGCTAAGGCTATTTGACAGAGGACAATGCCATTATCATCGGGTGTGAGTTTGACCTCGTTATGTTGTCAGGGATGAAATAGTAAAAATATGATAGTGTTTTTTGTCTACCAAGTCATGTCTGTACGTACCTTTTGTACAAGCTTGGTGAATAAAATCGCTATTAGAGCCGATTACAATCATGTTGACTGTTATGTAATTCTATCCTGATGGTTCTTAGCTATCTCTGTAGGCCATTATTGAAGTATGTGATACCCCAAGACCTAGTGGCATCTTCTGAACAGTCAAATACTTTAACGGATCTATGTTTAATCACAGTTCCTCTAGATTAAAATGTAAAGTAAAAGTTAACGGCCCGTTTATAAGTTTTGAGGCGCATTGAGTATATGAACATTAAAGGCATGAAAATACAATAGACAGGGGTACAGGTGAAAGATGAAGAATTTTTCCAGCGGGCTCAGGCTGTGATAAGAGTGATGCTCTGCAAAGGGCCTGCTACATGATTATGATAATGGCGGTATCTACCTTGTTACTACCTTTACTTTTGCTCCTTCTTCTGCCTTTTATTCCCCAGTGGAGCACAGGCTCTCAACTATTTCCCTTGTATCCCAAGCCATCTTTTGTAGTTCCTTCCATGTCATTCCAATATTCTCAGATTTTAATGTTGACATCCCAGGTGTAAATTGTAGGGAGATTTCTAAATGTAAGAAGGTATATAGCCTTCTTTAATTTTGGTTGGATTCATTAATGTTATTTTCTTTCCTGAAGACCTGGTGATAACTGTTTGAATTTTACAATTAAAGTTTCTATGGGAAAAGGCATTCAGCCCTATGCCAATCTTTAAGCACCACACACACACATCCTTGATAAGTTTCAACATTGCTATTCTTTACTCCCTTATGGGCTGCAGTAATACATGACAGACCGTACTTCTTACAGAGTTAATAATTACATTTGCTTGTAAAAAGTTTGGCATATAATGTCACTGTGAGCTGATAAGAGTTAATATTTTATTAAGCATAGAGTTGTATTTTATGTATATATTGTACAGTATTGTAAATCCTGCACATCTTTTTCAGGCTGTCCTTCGTCATAATCCTAAATCTGAACTTCTGCAACAGTTTGGCAAGGAGCCAGGTCCACTGGATGAAATCCTCATTTGGGAGAGACATATGGCACAGCTGAAGTCTATTAATGACCAGCTTGACTTTGATGTAGCCAAAGATATACTACAAAATCTGGAGATGGCCAATAGCCAATATGCTCATTCTTTCGGTAGAGTGAAAAGGGATATCGCTAAGGTGCATGTTATAACTTTTATCCAAAAATCTAAGTCGGGTATTACATTTTGCACTCCATTAACTCACTAAGTAACAAAAACAAATGTTTGCATATCCTTTACAGGACATTGCTGTCAACATCAGCATCTTTCAGCTGATTGTTGATTTCTTGGCAAGATTACGCTCAGTAGTTTGCCATTGTTCTCTGAGCGGCCGGCTCACATACCCCATAAGTTACCTATGCAATTCGAACCACTGCTGATTCTCACCGTCGTCACGTTACTTACGAGAGTATACAAGATTACGGAGAAAAGTCGCTAACCTCTAGGCCAGGAAGCCGGCCACTAGGTAACTACTGAAACATATTCCAGGATACTCGAGTTAGGAGTTATATGTTAAATCTGGCTGAGACGGAACATAATGTGTTTAATGTTTTTACAACTGGTATGTCAGTGGAATGTTTAATATCTACACCTTGTGATATTTGTTGCTGTAGATGGAGCATCCATGGGTTTGCCCTATTGCTATGAAGTTGATTATGTTAGGAACTTGCTAATTATATTATTTACAACAGTAAATAATTTCTTTCAGGATATAAAAAGTTTGTGTGTGAAACTTTATAGTGTACATTGACTGATTCTATTTCCTCTTCTTCTGCCCTTTGTCTCCCATTGGGGCATAGGCCATCAACTAAACCATGCCAAGTCATCTTATCTTTTGCTATCACCTACGACTCACTCAATTTCAACACAATATTATTCATCTCTGTCTGTGCTTGCTTGCGTTCGCTGGCTGTGAACTCCATCGTGAAGTCCTGTTTGTCGGATCAAGACATCCTGTTGTCCAACATCATTTTGCATCTGTGTGATGTCATACCGGACTGAGGTTTGCGTGAGTATCCATTATCCCATGTCTGGCTTATTGGTGTACAGACTGGTGGTTCCTCGCCATGCAGGCAGATACTCTCAGACTTCGGAAGAATCAGCGATCCTACTACGTTAGCCAGGACCCCGAAGGGACCTGTTGCCCAGGATGCACGACTAGGACGTGTTAGTAGGTCTTGGCCAGTATAGAACCTGGCCCTGGTGCCTTGGAAACACCTCTGCGTCTCATGTATGTCTGTAATTATCTTCTCCATATGTTTTTATGTGTCCCACTATTTTGTTTGTCTTGTGGGTTCCAGGCAAGAGAGTGTCTAGTTATAGTGTCCTTGAGTTTTCCCAGTGTGTTCTGTCCAGTGACAGCGTCTTTTCTTCACGTCTCGTTTCCCTGGAATTTGTTAGTTCTCTCCATGAGCTCTGCATTGGTGATTCTGTCATACCATTTTATTCCCACTATTCTGCACATGCAACATTAATCATTGTTTGTAGTTTATTAGTAATTCTTTTAGTTGTTCTCCATGTTTCTGACCCATACAGTAGTACTGATTTAACATTGGAGTAGTTTAAAATTCTGTTTGGTGTCAAATTTAACTTCCTTTGACTTCCACAAATTTTCTAGTGCTATGAAAGCTCCTTGTGGCGTTTGTATTCTTATTTCAATATCTCTACTTGTTTCCCATTTTTGTCTACATTGCTTTCTAAATAGGTGTATGATTCCACCTTTTGAAGTGAGGTGCCACCAAGGGAGATTGTGTTGTGTGGATTTTGCTTGATGTAATCTTATTATCTTTGTCTTTCCTCTATGAATTTTCAATCCTAATTATTGTGACCTCTTTTACGTTGATTGGTTAACTAGATGTGACTTAAAATCACCCAGGATTCAGAATGTTACTGCAGTAATTACTGTAGCTCATTACCCTTTTAGCAGTTCTGGCAGTAATTTATCATTCCAAAATAACGGAATGACAGCATCAAGCAGTTATACTTTTATTTCTGGGATCACATTCATCAATGATGCAAAAAAGCAGATGACTCCAAAAGCACAATCTAAAACATTTAGCTACAAATAGATGCCCTGACAATCCAGTAGCAAGAACTCATACACCTGTTGGACTACTAAATTCTTATTAAAGAACTTCAGCATTATGAAGTGTATTTGCTGAAAGCTAGTTCCTGAATGATTGTTGTCAGAAAGCTATTTTAACTTTTCCGCCAATTTTCCATCTCACTTATTTACAGAATTTATGTTATTCATGCTCCTTCAGCCCACCCGTGGTGTATCCACTCAGCTGCTTTGAGTGAAATCTCACATTCACCCTTACCCAATCAGTCATGCAAATCAATGATCTATAGCATGTCAGTGGGACACATCCATATGTATCTACCTCTGCAGATCCTGGAAATCTCCGATTGTATACTTGTTATAGTAATTAAAAGTGTACTGATTGCGAATATGCTTATTTCATCACCATCTGTGAAAACATATGCTCCAGCCACAAGTGATGCCAATAGCCTTACCCAGGTTGACTCACCAGCTTATGTGTCAGTCTGCAGCAACTTGTTATACGTAATGCATATTATTTGTTTCAGTTTGCTCTATATACATATAGCAATCGTAAAAAGATGTGAAAATCCAACAGATAAATTCTTTTCAATGTCTAGATGGCTCTCTTCAATTGCCGGCTGCTGAGGAGTTTTTAAATGTGAGCAACCTGCCCACAGGTCCTTTTGAGTTTTTCACCTTTGCCTGAGAAGTCTGATCCACTACCTAAGAATTGTAGCTAGGATGGGGGGGGGGGGGGGGGGGGATGTATACTATCCTTTTGTTACATTCAAACACTCACACAGTCCACACCATGAATCGAACCAGGTCTACATAATTTGAGGCTTCTAAGCCACTCACCTGACAAGATGCAGAGAAATAACCAGGCAATAAATTGTGCAAACTACTGTTTATGGCTTCTGTATTTAAAGTTAACTTTCTGTTATCTTTACTGCCATTTTACTCTTTATCAACATCTGCCTGCAACATGGCTATAATCTTGTGGCAAGCCACACCATTTAAGAACCAGTGACTTTAAAAAAAAAAAAAAACACTTCAGTCCTTCTGCGTTTAACAAATGTATTATTTGATTTAATAACAGGAATTATACTTATATTTCATGTTTATACATTATATACTACAGTAAATATTTAAACTGCTGCCACTCTTTCAGGCTGAATCAGAAACAAGCCTGGTACTGAAGTTCTTGAACACAATGGAACCATTGTACAGGAAGCTCCATACTTCGCTGAATCCTCAAAACACCATGAAACTGTTCAAACCTCTAATGCGTGTTTTACAACTTGTTTGGACTCACTCAGTG
This sequence comes from Cepaea hortensis, assembly GCA_963921405.1. Classification (NCBI taxonomy): domain Eukaryota; kingdom Metazoa; phylum Mollusca; class Gastropoda; order Stylommatophora; family Helicidae; genus Cepaea; species Cepaea hortensis. The sequence goes on from OY992891.1 coordinate 61,449,100, forward strand.
TAAGAACTTACAACTAACTGTTAGAAGTGTAACCTCCTATTGTCTACTTATTACAGTAATTTAAATGTAAGAATTCTTAATTGTCTACAGCAACCTAACTGTAAAATTCTTTAACTGTCTATTTGTTATAATCAACATGTAATACTCAAAATGTAGGATACCATGGACCATTTTGCAATCATCATCATTATCATCATGTGCCATACCGGTAAGCATGGGCGGTCATGTTTCATTATCTTACACAATCACCAGAATCGTAGATCAGTTCTGCGTTCCTGTCCCGACCATGCCATGTGGTGAAGCCATCCTGACATTTTCTTCTCAGCCTTCCCTTGTTCTTTTCCCCTTAATCTTACCGGTTGTCACCAAGTTATCTAGTTTATTTCTTCTTGTAACATGCCCAAAAAATTTGACTCACTACTTCTAATTTCTGTAATCAGTTTGGGGTTTTAATTTTCCTCTTGCAGGACTTGCTCATTGGTTTTTCTGCTTGGTAATGGTATTCTTTGCATTTTCCTCAGAAACCACATTTCCCCTGCCTTTACATGTTTTTCAGCTTGTCTGCTTATCGTTCACATTTCATATTCATACAAAAGTACTTGTTCTATGTATCACCTCAACACTCTTTTTCTCACTGCAGCTGACATATTTTTTTTATTGGTAAGTACGTTTTCCATTTTGCAAAAGGCTACCTTTGCCATAGCAATTTTTCTAATCTCTTCAAGGCACGCCCCATCAAGTGTTATAACTTTTCCGAGAAAATTGTACCGAATATTCCCATTTATCCTTATATTATATTGTGGTATTTCTTTCTTCTCCGTGGCGACTATAATCTCTGTCTTCTTACAATTTAATTCTAATTTTGCAATCACTAAAGATGAAAATTGAGGCTACCTTTTGAGTTTATATGTTATATAAACAGTTCTTCAAATATTGATGACCAACAATCAGTGAAGAAACATTCTACAAGATCAGAACATCAAAGAAAACTTTCATAGACAGCACCATGTCTTGTAAACTGAAACACTTTGGTCATATTAAACTTCATTGGCTTGGCAATAACAGTTATGGAAGACATGGTTCCTGAAAAATGAGGCAGAGATTGACCAACGTGAAGATGGACACCTTGGGCAAGAGGATGAATGAGACAGGAGAAATGGCTGGAATCAAGACATTTTTGGCAGGCTGTGATGAGAGAAATTCTGCAAAGGACTTGCCACATGATGATGAGTGACTGTGTTGGTACCATATCATATTTATAATTTTAAACTGTTACCAAAGGGAAAGGTCATTTCTGAAAGATCATAAGATAATGTGAGTGTGTTTTTGTAGCGTAGGGAAAGGCATCATTAACGTTCCCATTTTTAACCCAGTTGCCATCATGTTCTATTTTAGAGAGGTGACAGTCCTATTTTTGTTATAATCTAAGTGTACTTTTCTCCAATTGTCCAGTTGCTATAGTAATCTGAATGTAACAATCTCAAAATGTTTACTTTGTACATATATTTAAATGTAACAATTCCTCATTGTCTACTTGTTATAATAATTTAAATTTCCACATTTCCAATTGTCCATTCATTATAATAATATAAATAGAAGAATATAACATTTTCTATTTGTTAAAGCAATCAAATTAATAGCATCCCTAATTGTTCACAAGATATAGTAATGTATTTAAGAATGTTGTGCCTACATTTTATAGTAATCTGATCATAAAAATCCCTAATTTTCTATTTAACCTAGTGAACAAAATGTAGGAATCCTGCGTTATTTTCATGTTATGGTTCTTTACCTGTGTGAATAACTACCTGTCTACTTGCTTTAAAAGTCTAAAAGTAAATATTCTCAGTTGTCCATTTGTTATAGTAACCTAAATGTAAGAGTCTTCAATTGTTTGCATGTTATAGTTTACTTCATATAACAACTGATAATTAGATTACTTAGAATTAGCATAATAGCAATTGTGAACACATCCATATCTCTCAACAGATCTGGAATGTAGGAATTCTAATTATTTCAGTATCACAATGATTATGAATATGCTTAATTTGTCTTTATTAAATTGAGCCAGTCCAGATGTATGAAAGTTAATCCTGGACAATTAGCAAATAAGTGAGGAAATATGTGGTATTGTTTGTCCTTTGTCTTCAGTATTCCCATGATTGTTGCCCTTGAAGTCAGAACATTAGCTCTTTCATTACCCAGCAAACCTCTGCATGACTGGACAGAAGTCCACATAATATCTTGAAAAGATCATATACTAGTTTAAGAATCATATACTTGCATAGCCTAATAACACATACTATAGCCACCTGTGATTTATCTTTTTAAGTACAGACTGAGAGTCAAACAATGGTAATACATGAGTCTCAGATAACCATCAAGAAGCTGCAGTGACAACCTCTGCTCTATTCTCCTACTCTTATACTTCATCACTAATCAAGCCATTACCATCTTTGGATAACAGTCACCTTCAAATTAATATCCTATTTGTGGCTGACTCGGTGACAGGATTATTAATCTGAGATAGGGATGGACCCTAATATAACTTCTCTTCTTCTGAGGTTGAACGGGTAGGGGTAATGATGTAATGGAAAATGGAATGGAATACTTCATAGACAGTAATTATGTTACCACTCAATACACATGTGAATGATTATTGTACAATTGTGTTTGTGTCGCAGATATTACCATCAGACTGATAACTTTCATCATCTCTTGAGACTTCTGTCCAATGAAGTGGTGCACAGAGCCAGAGCTATGGTTGGGGAAGATGTCCTGAAGGAACCTCTAGAGGTGGGACTGGATGTGAAAGGATACTGAATACTGAATTTACTGAATACTGAATTTATTAAATACTGAATACTGAATTTAAGACTCAATATCGATATGCTTATGACATTCCCACATATGGTCCGTCCCCTGTTCAAAAACCATCAAAGAGTTACAGTAGCAATTTTATTAAAACTCTGCCTGAGTTTTTCTTTAAGCTCCCTTTCCTTCCCAGATATTCATTTCCCAGGTAGGCATTTTATGAAGCTGGGTGACCTCAGAGCCATACTAGCTGAAAAGAAAATCTGGCCTATATTGGCAATCAAACACAGACCACTGTCTTAGTAGGCAAGTGCACTAACCAAATCTTAGAAAGATATATAATATCTTTAATAATAATAATAATAATTTCTAATTTTATTCCTTTGGGCATCCGCTAATATGCTAGATTCTTGGAGTTAATGATGGGTTATAACTTGATTCATGACCATAATTAGAGCAAGGACCTTTTAGATACAAGTTAGTTGCTTTTCCTTTACAGGACGTAGCAGTCAACTCCAGCATTTTTTTGCTGTTTGTGATCTCTTGGCAAGTTTATGTTCAGTAGTTTACCACTGCTTTCTGAGCGGCCGACACTCATACAATTTTCATAAATAACCAACGCAGGGCTATCTGCTGCCAAATATTATTATTCTTTTTTTTATTTGCACTTGCTCACTTTGAGCTCAAGCATAGTCCACACACTACTTCTAGTAGTGCTGGACTGAATTTTGCATGTAGATTAGCTTTCCCTATTAACAGTGTCCCTTGCCGTCAGGCGAACCCACTCCAACTTCAGAGGCAGCTGCCAAACATAACATAATTTCTTCTTGGTCTCGGATAGTTTAGTTGGCAGCTCTCCTCAAGCATCTCATCTCACAGGTGTTGTCTTTGCGTAAGTGTGATTTGGATAATGTCCAAGTTTGATATTGGTAGCATAGGGTTGGTGTGAATATGCTATTTATTATCTGTCGTTTTGTGGATATAGTTATATTTAGATGTTTCAGTATGGGTGATAGTAGATATATAAGCGCACTTGATTTTTGACATCTGATTTCTCTATCTATTCTGCCATCTTCTGTGATCATATTTCCAAGATATTTAAATTATTTAATTTCTTTCAGAGTTGTGCTATTTATTAGTATACTTAGAGGACCATGAGATCTGCTAACTTGCATTACTTAAGTTTTGGCTGAATTTATATTCATATTGTATCTGCAACATGTTGAACTCAGCTTATTAATATGATTTTGCAGTCACCAATCAATATTATGCAATTATTTATATTTTGCAAAAACAAGAAAATTGTGGATTTGCATATCATAAGTTTCCATTTCATTAATTATTTCAGTCTTATTCCAAACTGAAGGAGGTGTTGCACATGTGTGCTGCTTTCAGGGGAACTTACTTGGACTTCAAGGATAAAGCTGATAATCAGAATGCCAGGAACATTGCTGAGAATGCTGAAAGACTGTAAGTTAATTTGTTCATTCATCTTCAGTTGATGACATACTCACCACACCAGGACAAAGGGGGAACTCTTCTACATGCCTTTTGGTGTATTGGACATATGTTGCTAGCCTCATATTGTATAGGAAGTCTCTGTGGCGAAGTGGTCAAGTTGTCTGCCTCGTGCTTCAAAGGTTGAGTGTTCGATTCTGGGCAACGTCTTTCGGTTCACGACTGCATTTTTCTTGGAGACTTGGGGGTCATCGCTGGAGCTGCGGAGTTTGTGCTTTGTGCAATGCTTTCTGCAGGACGGCCTGCTGAAAGAGACCGAAGCCATATGGGATAAAACCCGGGGCAATGAAGAATGATCCTCTCAACTTTTAAGACTTTAAGACTTTTAAGATTATATTGTATAGACCAATTGGCACTGAAGGGATGATGTGATCAATATCACACCATTCACCTTTACTCCCCAAGAGTTTCCTAGTACCTACTTTAGGCAGGTTTGACCTGGGAACACATCATCATCATGTACCATCCGATAAGGTGGGCAGTCATGTTTCACCATCTCACACGATCATCAGAGTCATGGATTAACTCTGTGTTGCTGTCTCAACCATACAATGTGGCCACACCATCCAGGTATTTACTTCTCTGCCTTCCCCTTGTTCTTTTCCCCTCAATCTTGTCTGGGAACACAGGTGCATTTTAAAATCTGCCTCAATGTGAATTCAAACCCATGACGACCAGGCCAACAGACAACCTCCTATCTACTGAGACGTGTCTGTCCATGACCTATCTTCATGATTTCTATAGAAGTAATTTTATGAATGAAACTTTGTTATTTTTTTTTGTCATTCGCTCAATTTGAACTCAAGTGTAGTCCATAACACTACGTCTAGTAGCACTGGACTGAAATTTGCATGTGGATTAGCTTTCCCTATTACCAGTATCCCTACCAGTGTTCCTCGCCATCTGGCGAACCCACTCCGACTTCAGAAGTAATTGCAATTTACATTTCCAAGTCAAGTACAAGAAGTCAACATTTTAGTCCAACTGACTTGTGTGTAGGAGTTGAACCCCCCTACTTTAGCACCAGTACACTGGATGTTTAAGAACGAGCACTCTTATCCATTCAGCCATGCTGATCTCCCCTTTGTGATTTTTTTACAGCTCTATTCCCATCAGAGGCAGGATTATTATTTATTCGTCAGTACAGCCTCAGAAAAAGCATAGCAAGAACCAAAACACAAAAAAGGCCACCAGTAAATTTTTTTTCCCCCAGGATTTTGCAGTCAACATCAACATCTTTCAGCTGTATGTTGATTCCTAGGCTAGATTACGCTCATCAGCACGCCATGACTTTCTGAGCGATCGGCTCCATACTCTCATAAGTCACTGGCGCGACTTGAATCGCTTCAAATTCTTGTGCGCTCACGTCAACCACGAGAGTATTTGGTTTTAAGGAGAAAGCTGCTAACTCCTTGGCCAGGGAGACCGGCAGTAAATTGGAAGCAAAAAAAAAATTATGATGCAATGCCAAATGAGCAGTTTCTGTAGTTTTTGGTAAAAGTACAAGATGAAAAATAGCGAGAGGCAGGCAGAAATAAGGAGACACATGAAGCAATGAAACGATTTCAACAAATCCTTCTAAGGATTTAATCCTTTTTAGGATTAGATCTGAAAAAAAGCAAAACAGATGGACGATGAGCCATCACTGACAAATGGAAACACAGCAAGAAAATAACTCAGATATACCTGCCCTGCCCAAACTCCCAGCTTTAAATCTGCCACAACCAAGAAAATTTATCGACACAGAAGTTATCAAGAAAGCCGCAAAGACAACTTACCCAAAATATAACCAAGGCAACAACAGCTGGTTGAATGAGGTCAAAGGTTTTCCCCCCATACAGCTGAATCTGAATTTGCAGACTTTTCTGGGAGTTGTCTGAGAAGGAAAGATGATGAGAAAGGGAACTGGCCACCCGCCTCATATGTCATGGCCTTGAATATGTGAAGACCCAACACTTCACATCCCAGTGGTGGTATCTCCTATGGGTTTACCTTTACAGATGCCATAGAAAATAACTGCGGAGACATGGTCTCCATCATGTATATTCTCTGATGCTATATTTGCATTTCTCTTGACTCAAGCTATATGTTAAAATAAGCTCTAGTAATATTTAATAATTCTTTTTAGGAACTGCAATATTTGCTGTATGTTTCATCTATGATACACCATGTAGATTTATTTATTTTAATTGTGGTCTTATGATTCCAACTTCATAGCAAAGGATCACCCTACAACTGCTCCATTTCTGTGCTATAGCAAACCACATTAACTGCCCATCAGTGCACTATGTGAACTTGTAAAGGAAACAACAGCTTACCAAAATTACAAATGTCAGATCACCGACAATAAGCTGTCCTTCACTTAATATGAAGTTAATTGTCAATGAAGACAGCGGTCCAAACAAATACAAGCAGCCTGGACATGCATTATCGCATAAGGCAGCCATCAGAGTTCCAGCAACAACTCGTCCACCATTTTCTCAGTTGCACTCCACAACACAGCCACCATGGACACAAACAAAGAGCACACTGAAAGAAATTCACAGCTCACAGTGTTGCACTAAGCACTCAGCTCAGTAGCTGGGCAATAAAACAGGGTCCTGGAAGTCCAAACATGAGGAAGAGCACTAGCAGACCATGCCTGGAGACATTCAGCTCTCCAAAAGGCTTACGGGTCCATCTGCCTATATGCCATGTTGGCCAGGTTTTTCTTTGTTACATGGTTTTGCCACATATGAGAAGAGAAAAACTAGAAGATATTATGACAACTGGAAAGATTTGTGAAAAGAAAGATAGAGGAAGATAACAAGAAAATGTTCTTGACAGCCATGTATCATGACACAAAAGGGTGTCAATCTATGTATTGATACATGCTGTTGAAGATCACAAGATATGGAGAAACATGATCACCCACGGCAGTCAGCAAGGTATTTGTGGATGATTCTTTGTTAGCATGTTAAGATAATAAGAGTTTTTATATTTGTTGTAGTTTTTTTCCTTCTTTATCATTAAGAAGATTCTCTAACAGCATTTTATATTTATAGGTCTCCTAGGCCACAGAGCATCTTTTTTACAACAAAGATGTATAGCCGTCGTGCATATACACCTCAGTATGGCATACGACATATGGATGAGCAGTCTGGCTCTCTTGTCAGTGAAGATGATTTTTGGACAGACAGTCCTTGGCCAGCTAGAAATGCTCCTTGCTTTGATCTGCTTAACAGCTTTATGGAAAGGTTTGTGTTTATTTTTTCACTTTTTCTCAGGTTGGAGAAGACAGTAGTGGATACTTCTCAGTAACTTAACATTAAAGGGTTATTTGTTTGCGCTCGCTCGCTTTGAACTCAAGTGTAGTCCATACACACTATTTATAGTAGTGATGGACTGAATTTTGCATGTGGATTAGTTTTCCCTATTAACAGTGTCCCTCGCCATCAGGCGAACCCACTCCGACTTCAGAGGTACTTGTAATTTACGTCCCCAAGTCAAGGACGATAGGTCAACATTTTAGTCCAACTGTCCAGTGTAGGGATTGAACCGCTTACCTCAGCATCTGCACAACAGATGTTTAAGAACATGCGTTCTTACCCATTCGGCCATGCGGACCTGCATTAAAGGGGTTAATGATAAGAGGATTGATTTCATTGCATGGGGTTCTATCCCATATGACTTGGTCTTCATTTTGCAGAGCAGCTTGCCAAAAGCATCACACAAAGCATGAATTCCATAGCTCCAGCGTCAACCCCCAGGGGTCTCAGAAAAAACTGCACTGGTGAACCAAATGACAGAGTTCGGAAATGAACCCACAACCTTCATAGCGCAAGTCTGGCAGCTTCACCACTTTGCCACAGAGAGCACCTATTGTTCGCCCAATACAGCACACAAATTTGACATATTTGATGAAAATAATTGCTCAAATATAGAGAGGCGTTAGCAATCAGGCCGTTCCAGTCAGCTTTGCCTACACAGAAAGAGTTAATTCTAAATTTGAAATTACTGTTGGGATTAAAGATATTCCACATTCGAACAATAACTGTGACTATGTGTTGCCAGGCAATAAATCCTGCAAAATATTGTTTGTGGCTTCTGTGTTTAAATTCACTAAAGGAAGACATTGCTTTAACATTATTAATCGGTCTCCGTGGCCAAAGGTTTGCAAACGCAGTTCATGAGCTGCTTACCAGGCGTTCGAAATGCAGCCGCAGCCGATTTGTGCAGCAGACCGTGTCACGTTGTGTTATATCGTGTTGGTATGGGAGCCAATTGCTCAGAAATCAATGGCAAACTACTGAACGTAAAAACTTGCCTAGTACATCAAGAGCAGCTGAAAAATGCTGGTGTTGACTGCAACGTCCTGCAAGGAATATGCAACATTAAAAAAAAATATATATATATATATATTTAAGAAGAAATGTGGTAAAAAATATAAAGTTCTATTCTTTCCTAAATTATGTTATTGAAATAGTAATAACATACATATGCATGTAGTTTTTTCTATGTTGGTATTCAAAAGACAAAGAAATTAGCTTAATATGACGTTCATGAATCTTTGTTACATGACTAAATGACTTCCTGTTGCCTACAGGTGTAATGATGTCATTGAGCTAGTTGAAACAACAGGTCACTTCAGACTTCTGGCAGATGTGATAGAAGTAGGGGGCGCCGGCAGTGTCAGCTTTGATGCCATGGTGAATGAGCTGCACGTACAGTACTCTGCTGCTATGAAAGAGTTCTTCTCCCAAGTTACAAATGTATTAGATATTGACAGTTCTAAGACATTTGATGTGGCCTTCTTCAACTTGAGATTGACTGTTAAGGTAAGTAAAAATATACTTGTTGTTTTTGTACTTCTGCCTTTCATCTCGAATGGAACACATGCTTTCAACCAATCCACACCAAGCTCTTTGTAGACTTGTTCATGATTGGTTTGATTTGTTCAGCTAAATATTTCTATGGATTAAGGTAGTCATTTTCATGCCAACCCTCTTTAATCGTCTCTTACGACATGCATAGCTGGTCAAATTATTAATATTCTTCACTTCCCTTGTGGTCCTTGCTAATGTACTAAACTTAAAAGGGGAGCTGTGGTAGTGCTGTAGCTAGCACGCTTGCCTGCGGTCAGTGGTTAAGTGTTTGAATCTTCATTGAGGTGAGAAATTTTGTTAAATGCACCTGGCCTTCCATGTTGACTCAGCCTAAAATTGTCACCAGGAAATGTTCAGATCACAGTGAGTCGGAACATGATCACAATGACCAAATAAACAATACGTTATTGCTGGACATTAAAAAAATCACCATGTGCCCTACATGTGCTTCACTGTAAATACATCAATGACTTACCGTCAGGCTGTAATCTCACTATTATTAGTCTAAATGTAAATATCGCTGGTACACATATGTGTTGTAGCTAGCTCACTGACCCACTTACTTGTGATGCTGTTTTAAAAGTCCAGTTTCTTGTTGGATTACCCTTGTATATACAACAGTTGACCATGGATTAAAATGTTGCATGTATTTTGCAGGACATTGTGATCAACCCCAGGTTGATTTTCTATGCAATTTTACGCTCAGTAGTTTACCTTTGCTTTCTGAACAAGAAGTCAGTATTTAAGTCCAGCTTAATGCTGGTGTAGGGATTGAACCCTCTACCTCGCCATCAGAATATCGGAAGTTTAAGAGCGAGTTCTCTTATCCCTTATGCTGACTGCTCAACTATATACCCAGGTATCAATTACATAAGGGGGAGCCATCTGTGGTGAACGAAATGCCCAATACATGGAAGTGAGGAATTAAAGCAGCTATGTGCAGGAAGTGGTGATTTCTTGGATGAGCCCAGTACAAGAGCGCCATGTGTCGGTTCTGCAATTATGGAAGCCTCCTTGAAATGCCCAATATATGGAAGTGAGGAATTAAAGCAGCCATGTGCAGGACGTGGCGATTTCTTGGATGAGCCCAGTACAAGAGCGCCATGTGTCGGCTCTGCAATTATGGAAGCCTCCTTGGATGGCGGATAATGCCCATGGGCTGCCCCTGCCTTCCCTTGAGGGCTGACTGTAAAGTCTTCGACTGTTCTAACTTGACCAGCTGGGATGTGGACGGTACCACAACTGTGAGGAACACCCGGGAAGGCTAACCCGGTCAACAAATGCCCGCCAAAGTCGGATATGTTGGCCTAAAGGTGCATAACCAGACACACTGCAATTCTTCTTCTTCTTCTTCAGCGTTCTGAGCCATTGAGGTTCTTTGCTGCAGATACAATCCGTCTCCATTCGTCTCTCTGGTGGACCTTCTCTTGCCAGTCGTTGATTCCAAGTGCTTGTAGGTCTGTATGTGTATTATCTCTCCACCGCCTTCTTGGTCTACCTCGGGGTCTACGGTCATTTATTTCCTGAGTGTAAGCGAGTTTTGTTTCTCTATTATCTTCCATTCTTTCTATATGCAACAGCCATTGTAGTCTATTAGCCTTCATGATACCAGTGATTAGCGGGGACTTAAACAGATCATAAATGTCTTTGTTACTTCTTCTTTTCCACTCTCCACTTTGTGTATCCCTAATGGGTCCAAAGATGCGTCTTAAAATTTTGTTCTCAAAGGTTTGTAACAAGGCTTCGTCTCCTTTCGTTGTACTTCACCTGCAATTATGTCTGAAAAAACACTCAAACACACCGGATGAATGCAGAAGAAGAAGAAGAAGAAGAAGAAGAATGCCTCGAAGTGCGATCCCTCTCAACTATAAGAATCCACCCGAGGTATTATTGAAATTTGGCTCGCCTCCGGAGTAAACAAAACACTCAACGTCAAACTGAAGTTGGCAACGAAAATTCACAGATGCGGCTCTGACGATAACGCATTAAAATACACCTGTTTATTTTGGGTGTATCAACAATGTTGCAATACACAATTCTTCTACTCTATAGGGTGTCCTTAAGACAGGATCGGCACCTATTACAAGCAGCTCGAATTGCCATGCTCATATGTCCTTAACCTCTACCTCAGCGCTCATTCTGGTTTTCATTCCTGTGTTCATTCATTCCGTGTCGTTATCTTCCAGCTATATTTATCTCGCTCCTGGGTCCATGGTCTTTCGATCCCAGCAAGTGACTCCTCCCGTTGTCCACTTGAATATGAGCTATACCTACCTAAGAATATCCAATTCGCTCCACGACTTTGACTCCTCAGAATATCCACACACGTCCGAATCTCAAGACGGTATCCCAGCGTCCTCTTGTTTGTTGACGTCTGACGCATCTCCTTAGTTTCCCTGCGCACTCTATAATTGTACCATTCGGTGCATCTTTTAGGGAAGCTCCCTTCAGCCTTTCTCAGTCTGCTGTGTGTCAGTGACTGCTATGTGGCAAAGAAGAAGAAGAAGAAGAAGAAGAAGAAGAAGAAGAAGAAGAAGAAGAAGAAGAAGAAGAAGAAGAAGAAGAAATAGAAATACATAAGAATTTAAGCTTAGTTAAAAGTTATGTCTAATCTGCCACATTTTTTTCAAGTTGACTCTTGCCTATTTTTATGTATAAATGTTTGTAATTAAACTAACTGTTAATTTTAAAGCTACTTTTTCTACAAATATTTTATTTCTATATTCTTATTTCTTCTATTTCTGTCTAACACGCTGACGAAGCTCTTCCCAGCAAGGAGAATTCACCCTCTCATGTCCCCAGTGCTTGGCACACAGTTCCTTCAGATTCATTGCCACATTGTCGTATTTCCATGCAATTCTGTTTGTGACACTTTAATCTTACACTATACTTTTGATTTGTTGTACTATTTCTATATATTGTCATCATCACATGCCTTTCCAACAAGCATGGATGATCATGCTTCTCCACACCTCACAATCTCCATCAAGAGTGTGGGTTGATATTTTCCCATGCCATGATGAAAGGCTGTCAAGAATCTTCTTTCATTAAAAAAAATCTCTTTTTTAATAAATATTTCCAATTGTCACATGTTACAGTTTTTCTTAAAATATTGACTGCCTCTTTCTGATTGTGGCCATATGCTGTCCTTTGTGAAAACAATTAGATTGCTAATTTTGAGTCTGCAAAGTGTTTTCAGCATTCATCTTTGAAACAGCTGTGGCTTTCATGGATTTTATTGCATTTTTACTAATTGTCCAGCCATATGTTAAAATTGGTTGTATATGACATGCAAGAATTATTTTTCTAACTTCTAGTGACAGAGATTTATTTTGTAAGATGCTCTTCATTTTGCAAAATTAAAAAAGCTGTTAATGCATTTTCTGTTCTGATCTCTTTGATACATCTCCAATCTTATCTTATCCATGTACTTAAATACTTGAATTTCCTCGGGTAAGCAAAGTCAAGGATCCCTGTTCATGCCATGAGATGGTACTATGTATATGATGCCAGCACCACATTTTGTAGACCAGATGGTTCCCAATACGTGACGTGGTCAATATCATGCCAACCACCTTTACCTCCCAGAAGATTTTCTGGTACTCACTTTATGCTGGGTCAACTTGTGACCCCCAGGTGAATAAAAATCCCAGATTCAAACTCATGACCACCAGGAATATAGGCACATATGCTAGCCACTGCGCAACTTGAATTTCCGTACTTGCCTTAAATTAATACCATGAACTGTAATTGTATGGGATCCATTTATTAAACACCACCTTTCAGTGATAAACTATTTTATTTTAACATTATTGGTTTTGTAAAATGTTATTATTACATTGTAATATTAATGATATAGTGACCAGTACAGTCATTTACCAACACCGTTGTCCTGAGTTTGATTTCCAGTAGTGACAAGGTTGCATTTCCCCAAATAGTATGTTTCTGTAGTCTGCCTAGAGTGATGAAATTGGTGTCAGAGATTTCTTCGTTAAAGTAAACTTGGCTTGGAAAACACTGATAAAAAATATTGGTCTACCATTAAATCTCCAACATGCCCTATGGCATGTAACTTTACTTTACTTTACTTTACTTTACTTTACTTTACTTTACTTTACTTTACTTTACCTTTCTTTACCTTTACTTTACTTTATTTTACTTTACTTTACTTTACTTTACTTTACTTTACTTTACTTTACTTTAGTCTAGAAAAGATAATTATGGAGGGGTGTACCAGAGAGGAGGAGAAGAGGCAGGCCACAATATAGGAGGAGTCAAGATGTGGTAGATCATTTACACATGGTAGCAGCTGAGGCAGGACATCTTGTTCATGTTAAAGATAAACTGTGAAATATTGTTTTGGAGGCAAAGGTTTGCACAGGACAGGCCACTAAATGAATTACTTACTTTATTACAACATACAATTGCAACATGATTGGTTAGAATATTTCTTTTGGCGGTCAACAGTCTTTGGAGAGGAACCTTTCTGAAATTCTGAAGTTTGCCTTTGAAGAATGTCCCATGGTACATTCTCAGCTGCGACTGCTGGAAGTCTTTGAAGGAATCAGTGGCAGACAACTTGTGCAGGTTTGAAACATATATATATTACACGTATAGATTTATATGTATGTCTTGATTATCTTTATATTTTTGTTCTTCCATTATTCTTCATGATATTGTGCAGATTTTAAAATTAATTTAGGCTCTCAGGTCAGTCCAGCCTAAAATGGAAATAATCTGGGAAGCATAATTGGTTAGCATGATATTGGCTGTATCACCCACTGAGTGCCAATTGGTCTGTACCAAATAAGGGATTAACACCACATACCCCATTCGCTTTAAGACATGAAAAAGTGTCCTTTACTTGTACTTACTTATTAGAACTCAACCTTTGTGTCCTTCATGGTTGAAATTTATGGCCTGATATCCCCTGACATGAAACTGTGAAGGGCATTTAGGTGTGTCTCTTGGATGCTTGCTGCACGAATTTTATCTTCATAGTTATGATTTGTTAAGGAAACTTTTTTGTGTTTTAAGGACTCCTTTGTCATTCTACTGTAGGAGGATACAATCAGACAGGTGTGCATCTTGGAGAACATTAGGCGAGGAGAGGAGTGGGTCAGTGCCAGCGGAGCAGTCAGACTTGTGTAGAGTTATAATCACATTGAGCTGGGAGTGCAGGGAGTGGCCAGCAGGGGCCACGGAAGTGGAAATCCAGCAACTAATTCAGGATAATGCTCGCTCGGGTGATGTGATTATCTACACAGATGGGTCGGTGTTGAGAGGTAGAAGAAGTGCCTGGGGGTTCTTAGCAAAAGCTAATGGTCGATGTTTGGTGCAGGAGAGCCTGGCATATGATACTACATCTAACTTAAGAATGGAGGTGGAGGCGGTCAGTGCAGCTTTCCGCTGGATGGAGAATATGATACACACACACATCGTTATTGTAACTGACTCAGAAAGCATGCTGAGGAAGGTGAGGACAGGCAAGCTTCGTGCAGGGTGGCTTGCTTCACTTCAGAGGTCACAGGTGGCAAGCATCGCCTGGATCTTTTCTCTGGGGCATGCCGGTGCGCTGGGGAATGAACAGGCGGACAGATTGGCTGGCTCTGCAAAACTTGGTGGAGTATTGACGCATGACAAGGCAGACGTGGTTGCAGCCTTGTGGGAGCATGTGTACACCTCGAAGGAGCAAATGGATCACCATGGTCTGGCAAGAATGCGACAGCGAGGAGTGACGAGGGGATCTGGCCGACGCTTAACGCTCAGAGGAAAGGCGAGACGGACATATAATCAGATTGTTACTGGTACTATTGGTGTTGGAACTCTTTGCTGGCTGCTGAGGATGGGGACGGAGCGCTTATGAGAATGCCCCAAATGCTGTGATGTCGGTTCCTAAATCAATCAATCAATCAATCAATCAATCAATCAATCTACTGTAGGATGTTGAATCTCCAGGATGTTTGGTCAGGAAGTTTAATTTATCCTGCTGTGCATTGGCCCCACAGAACAAAGGAAGGTGACCACCAGTTGCACTGTAAGCGGGTGGCTCAGGCTACTAGTGGAGACTCCTTAGGATTAATACCACTTGTATTTGATCATATCATTGTAATGTGAGTGAAGTTGCACTGTTTCAACAAGCCTGTTGCTCAATGCATTCGTTTTTATAAACATTATTTTGTGTTGACTTTCGTTAGCCATTGACTGTTCCCAGTCTAGCTACAGAGCAGCAGGTTTATGATTCATTATGTCTTGTCCAACTTGGGAAGAACATACAAATAGTTTTGTTATTGTCGGCATAACTCTCGGGCCATTTGGAAAACTTTTGTATTATTTTCTTTTTCAGTTATCATTTTGCTAATTCTGTAGAAGAGAGCACTTATGACATAACTTTTTAACCATTTCATTGTTAAATTAAATAAAATGACAAGACCATGAAATAAAATGCCTTGAAAAAGCATTACATGATTTATAAACAAAAAATATAAATTAAAGTTTTTGTATAAATTCAGGTTGTTATAATACTAGTATTTGTTTGGGTGATTGTGTTTGGAGCTGCTGACCAGTTAATTTATATCTATTCTTCTTCTTCTTCTTCTTCTTCTTCTTCTTCTTCTTCTTCTTCTTCTTCTTCTTCTTCTTCTTCTTCTTCTTCTTCTTCTTCTTCTTCTTCTTCTTCTTCTTCTTCTTCTTCAGCGTTCCGAGCCATTGAGGTTCTTTGCTTCAGATACAATCCGTCTCCATTCGTCTCTCTGGTGGACCTTCTCTTGCCAGTCGTTGATTCCAAGTGCTTGTAGGTCTGTATATATATTATCTCTCCACCGTCTTCTTCGTCTACCTCGGGGTCTACTGTCATTTATTTCCTGAGTGTAAGCGAGTTTTGTTTCCCTATTATCTTCCATTCTTTCTATATGCCCCAGCCATTGTAGTCTATTAGCCTTCATGATACCAGTGATTAGCTGGGACTTAAACAGATCATAAATGACTTTGTTACTTCTTCTTTTCCACTCTCCACTTTGTGTTTATATCTATTAACTTCTAAAAATTCAGATATAATGTACTTGGAACAATAATTAAAAATAAAATGTAACTCATTTTCATGCCCCTCCCCCCAAGATATTATAAGAGAAACTCTTTACAATTTGAAAAAACTGCAGCTGTATTATAGACACACTTCTTGTTGACAAATGTAAATCTGCCAAGTAAAAAAAGGTTTGTTACATATTTTTAAGAGGATGTTGCAATCAACCCCACCATTTATTTGCTGTTTATGATTTTTAAGGTTATTTTACACTCAGTCGTTTGCCATTTCTTTCTGAACGGCCAACACTCGTAACATCAAAATCAACACACAGTGATCTGCTGACAAAACATGTGTGGCTGATTTCAACCTCTCTCGACCAAGTATGTTGGGGAATTGTGAAACTGCATTCACTAACAGGTGTATTTAATCTAGGAGTTAATGAGTTACAATAATGGTTTCTTGTAATATTGTTTCAATGTTTATTCTAGATGAATCTCAAAGATGTTGATGAGAGACTGATCAGCAGTTACATTAGTGAGCTGCAGCAGGTGAAAGATATTTTCAAGGAGAATTATATATCACCACCGTGCCATTACAATATGCCTCACTCTGTATCCAAGCTCATGTGGGTTCGTGGTCTGAAAGCAAGAATCCAGGTAAGTTGATAAACTTATGCAATACATATATAAATGCTTATCTTTTTCATAATGTAGTGTGATCTTTTGCAACATTTATCTCTTTCATCATGTAGCCATTACAATATGCCTCACTCCATACCTGAATTTATGTGAGTTCATGGTCTGAAAGAGAGAATTTAGGTAAGATTATTCTATACATCTAGAAGCAGTTATCTCTTTCATCATGCAGTCATTACAATATGCCTCACTCTGTGCCAAACTCATTTAGTTACATGTTCTGGAAGAGATCTTCAAATAAACTTATGCAATACATCTATAAATGCTTATCTTTTTCATAATGTAGTGTGATCTTTTGCAACATTTATCTCTTTCATCATGTAGCCATTACAATATGCCTCACTCCATACCTGAATTTATGTGAGTTCATGGTCTGAAAGAGAGAATTTAGGTAAGATTATTCTATACATCTAGAAGCAGTTATCTCTTTCATCATGCAGTCATTACAATATGCCTCAATCTGTGCCAAACTCATTTAGTTACATGGTCTGGAAGAGATTTTCGAGTAAACTTATGCATTACATCTATAAATGCTTATCTCTTTTATAATGTAGTGTGATCTTTTGCAACATTTATCTCTTTCATAATGTAGTGTGTTCTTTTGCAACATTTATCTCTTTCATAAGGTAATGTGTTATTTTGCAACATTTATCTCTTTCATAATGTAGTGTATTCTTTTGCAACATTTATCTCTTTCATAATATAGTGTGTTCTTTTGCAGAACATTGCTCTCATTACAACCTGAAAGACTCTCCATCCTATACCAGTTGTCCTGCCTTATCTGTTATCATATTCAAGATTTATAAAAAAAAATTATGTTATCACTGTTCTTTTGGTTAACCTCAACCTTTTTTTTCAGGAACCATGTCTTTTATTTTTGCTCTTTCTAAATCATTGTAGTGTTTATTTAGGCCAACATATTTCAGCTTATGAAAAATGATGTTATTTATGAACCAGTTCTCCTCGATGTTCATGATATCTGCATTTTGTCTCTTCTTAGTGCAGTGCATTCTATAAATTCAGATGTAACATTTTAGCTCAAAAGCTGTGATTTTCTTTAATGGTTGTGAAGTCCATGAATTACATTTTTACACTGTCATGGGAAAGATGCATATTCTCAAATGTTTCTCAATTTAGCAACGTACAACATAATTCAGATAATTCCATACAAAGCAGATCAACATATGTTAGTATCGTTAATAAAAAGTACAGGGTGTATATTTAATGACTGTGCAGTGTTTGAAAATATTGCCGGTCCAAGTTTTGAATTTACCTATTATGTTGCTTGAACTTTACAGAGGGTGAATACAAAACTTGGACCGGCAATATTTTCAAATACTACACAGTCATTAAAAATACACTCTATATATTATTGGCGTCTCCATGGTGAAGCGGGTAAGCTGCCTGAATCGCACTCTGAAGGTTGTTGGGTCTTATCTGAATTTGATTCACGATGCAGTTTTCTCTAAGACTCCTGGGGGTCATCGCTGGAGCTACGGAGTTTGTGCTGTGTGTAATGCTTTCGGCAGACCGCCCTGTGGAAAGAGACTAAGCCATATGGGATAAAACCTGGTGCGGTGAAGTCAACTCAATCCTTTGGCCTTTAAATCTCCCCCCCCCCCCCCATTTTTTTCTTTATGTGATGTATGCTGTAATCAGTGATTTATTGATTGATCTCGTTCAAGGATCATCTAACTGTTTGTTCCCTTTCAGTAAACCAGTGCCAACACACATAAAACATTTCTTCTTTTTAGATCTCTGTAGCAATGTTTGCTCACCAATTATTGAAAATGTGATCAAGAAAGAGGAGTCTTGAAAGCTTTTGAAACAGAAACAAAGACACAAATTACTTCACATTAACACTTGAAAAAGAGAGATCAAAATTAGCTCAGTTATATACAGGGTGTTTGTAAAGTCTCACTAAACTTTGTATGTAGAACAATTTTGAAAAATTAAGTACATGACGAAATAAAAAAATGTGCTACAAAATTCATTAAATTAGTTACAATAGTCATTGCTATGGTCTAATGCTATGTTTGGAAGCTGGAAAGTACCAATGAAGTATTTTCATTATAGCTTATTCAACACATTTCTAACCGTAATGCAAAGAGGAGGTTGTTTATCAGAAAATCTTGCTATAAATCTTTGAACAACTATCCGTGTGCATCGACCGCCATTTAGAAACACTTGTTCAACCCAACAAATTCTTTCTTCCGTTGATAACCTCCATTCTTTTTGGAGTGCAAAGAATTACTCCAGCAGATGGCAGCCATTCGCTGATGACGTCATGTACTTCATTATTCAAAATTGTTCTACATACAAAGTGTAGTGAGACTTTATAAACACCCGGTATATATTAGGATGTAATCAGGTCATAATTCAGTACAGCACATACAGCCTGGCTGGGATCAGGCCTAGGCTGACCATGTTTCATCCATAAGTTTGAGGTATGTAATGGCCAGCAGACTCCTACCAATGCTCAGAGGGAGATAATGTCAGTATGTTGTCCTTGATGAAGATGAAGATCCCAGAATAGATCCAGATACATAAATATTGTCAGGAGCTACATCCTGATTTTCTATTGGTCTGCTTTTACAGGTCCCCATGGAAAAGATGAAAAAAGTCAGTCCACGTTACCTGGAAGGTGACACGGGTTGGCAGATTAGGGACATATACGGAGACATCATGCAAGATCTACAGAAGTAAGTTCTTTTTGTGTTGCAGCTAGGTGTGCTTATTGACACCAAGAATGAATGAACATATCATTACGCATGCATGCACACACAATCATGTACACACACATACACACACACACACACACACACACACACACAGAGAGAAGGCACAGTGGTTAGGATGATTGCCTGGCAGTCTAGTGATCATGCGTTAGAATCCCCACCGAATTAGCGGGAAAAAAATATACCTAGGTTTCCAGATTGACAGAGCCTAAAATGGGTACCAGAAAATGTTCTAGGAAGTAAAGGCAGCTGGCTTGATATTAACCACTCACTCCTAAAGTACCAATAGGTCTATACAATTATCATGGTTGAACCCAGGTAGTTGATGATAGTGGAACGTTGGCTGCAGTATGAGTTATTGCAGGGTAACTGGACAAGAGGTGTTGGTGAAATCCTCTGAAAGACTTGAGTTTGAACTCTGCATTCCGATACATTGGTGTTTGGTTTGACTGAGTCGACTGTGGGCTTGCATCCGTCGGAGTCAGGTTCATGAACAGAATTTCTTCTTGGCAGTGATATCTCAACTGGGACTGTTACAGAGTTCTTCTCCCCTCTCCAAGCTCAGAAACCAGTTGGGTGTGCGAGACTGGTCCTTGAACTTCACATGTGCAGAGAGATATAATAGGATGTAACTAGGTCATGATTCAGCACAGCACGTATGGGCTGGCTAGGATTAGGCCCATGTTGGTTTCTTCCACAGATTTTAGCCATCCCATTGTCAACATACTCTCAATTCTGTGAAGAAAAAAGTTAGTTACATATCCTTGAGAGGGTATAGCAATTAACTCCGGCATTTTCTGGCTGTTTGTGATTTCAGCATACAATTCAGCATATCCACAACTCTTGCATTGTTTGTGTCCACAAGAGCAGATTGACTGTTTTATACTTTTAGGTTTGAGGCTGACATTGTCACAAAATGGAGGACAGCCATTTTGTCTGAACTTGGGCAACAACTAAAACAGCCACTGTTGGTAAGTTCTTGAACTTGGACCAGAATTGTGAAAAGACTATAGATAAAGTTCTACATTATAATAGTTTGTTTTATATATATATATATATATATATATATATATATATATATATATATATATATATATATATATATATATATATATATATATATCTTCTCTCTTGGTTATGTGCGTTTGTGCTTTGCATTTTCACAAAAGAATATATCTGTATCTGACTTTGTGTTGTCAAAATCTCAAAGTTTAGCATTCTTGTAGGCAATTATAGCGTGTGTTTTTTTGTTGCCTCAATATAAAATTCAATATCTCAGTAACCAACTGAGGGAAAATGATGAGATTTAGCATATAACCTTATCATTATGTCCACCCAACAAAAAATTTTTTGTTCTGGAGATTGTACAGCAGATTTCAATGTTTGTTTATATGCGGTATATAATTTACGGTTCCGGCATTAATACCATCATCTTAAAAGTATTACAGCTTCAGCAAGACACATCCCCGCTCTTTTCGAAATTGTCTCGCGATTTTCGTTTTGGCACAAACAGCGCGAAGTTAAATGGGTTTGTTCAGAGGTGTCTCCAATTGGGGTTCTTTCATGAAACGTGATTATATAAATAAACTAGCTGACTCGGCCCGGCTTAGCCCAGCTCCTGGCGGGGATCTGTCTGTCTATCTATCTGTCTGTCTGTCTGTCTGTCTGTCTGTCTGTCTGTCTGTCTGTCTGTCTGTCTGTCTGTCTGTCTGTCTGTCTGTCTGTCTGTCTGTCTGTGCACTGTTGATGAAAGAAAGATGAGTGATTGGAAGGGCCGAATGTAAGACGGGCCTGCGTGCCCAATTTGTTACCCTTTGAAAATAAAGTCTGTTCGTTCGTTCTCTCTCTCTCTCTCTATCTATCTACCTACCTACCTACCTACCTACCTACCTACCTACCTACCTACCTACCTACCTACCTACCTACCTACTACCTACCTACCTAAACCAACCTACCTACCCACCCACCTACCTACCCACCCACCTACCTACCTACCTACCTACTTACCTACCTACCTAATCTATCTATCTATCTATCTAATCTATCCATCCATCCATCCACCCACCCACCCAGCCAGCCATCCATCCACCTACCTTTCTGCCTACCTACCTACCTACCTACCTGTCTGTCTGTCTGTCTGTCTGTCTGTCTGTCTGTCTGTCTATCAACCAGTCCACGCTATTAAATATTGATAAAAGTTACTGGAAAAAATGTGAGGACCATGTGTTGGAAGAGGACTATTGGAGAAAGGATGGATTGAATTTTATGCAACCGAGAGCAATCATCAACCTACTGGAATCGTCCGACACAGATTAAGGTCTGAGCAGATCGAAGACCTTAATCTACGTACACACTTACTGGGATATTTTGCTCCAACTATTCAGACGAATTGCAGGCCCTAAACATTACAGCATCAGCATAATATCAATGGCAACAGTTTGTATTCCACAGTGGTGAATTTTCAATTCCGCAAGCCCTCAGCGGTGACAAACAACTGTATTAAAAAAAACAAATTAAAAAAAAAACAAAAAAAAAACACACACACACGCACGCGCACGCGTGCGCGCGCACACACACACACACACACACACACACACACACACACACACCCCACACACACACACACACACACACACACACACACACACACACACACACACACACACACACACACCCCCACACACACACACACACACACACACACACACACACACACACACACACACACACACACACACACACACACTGCATTGAATACCAACAGAAGAGTAATATTGTGGTGGAAACTGACATAATGTGGCATAACAAGAAACGTGAGAGCAAACACATTGTCAAATTAGAGGACAACACACGTGCATACGAATCAATCTATAAACTTCAATGAAAAGAGGACCAACATCTTGGTCGTTAAGAAGAAAGCCCACTACAGAGACACTGACAACTATTTTCATAGTGCAAAACGAGTAATCATGTTCCGTCTCTGAACGGTAAACAGCAGAGTAGACAATCTTTCACGAAGACTCAAAGCGGGTCTGTCACCCATGTGTACGTGTGAACAAACTACACAGACAGCTGAACATATCCTTAAAAATGAAAACATGATGACTAAAGTGCGGTATCATTTCTGGTCACTCCATACGCACATTAACGCACAGCTATTTGGAAGCTTTCACGAACTCAATATAAAAAGCTTTGTGCGACGCTTTCCGCGCTGCGGAAAGAAACTGAGCCATATGGGATAAAAACCCGGTGCAATGCAGCCGACCCTGTCGATTTTAAGCTACTTTTTTCATTGCACCCACTCCCCTACGAATCCGGATACGCCTTTGTGTGTCATCTGAATTGGTGGGTCTCCCATTACTGTAAATATAAATTTGTTAGCGAGAAATCACTAGTTGTTCAGCAAAACATCAAAGGAATGTCGCAGCTTTCAATGATTTAAGTTGTTTTTGGACCTATCAAAGACATATTCCTTGGGTGGGGGTAAATATAAGACGGCTGGAAAAATTTCATAACGATGCAACAGACAGTTTTTCAAAATAATTGATCGTGAATGAAGGCATTCTTTGTGGGACATACTATAGAAATTTCACAGTTAGGTTTTGTTGAATGCCATAATTTAATATTATATAATCAGTGAAGGCTAACACTCACTATGAGGATATTATGTTATTATGGCCAGACATTTGATGACAGAATGCCACACCTCCCCCGATGTGTCTCCACCTTGACGTGGTGGGGGAGCTTGCGTGTCCCATCGACCCCATTTGCTTACCGATGGGTGAAAAACCACATATCGGACAGTTTATGGGATAGGGACCAGACTAAGAGAGACACAACCTGCTGCTCTGCAGGTATAGACTGAGGATAGCAGTCAAAATTTAAATCAGGTGCACGAAGGCAGAATTTCTTGGTTCGGGAAAACTCTTAAGGCTCCCTGTCGAGGGCTGTGGCTGAACGCCTCTAAGCCACAAACCCTCGGATCTGAGAGCCAGGCCGATACCCGTCTACCGGAAAATAGAAACGTGATACTGAGCAAGCTACATGCTCAGTTCTGATACATGTTCGAAGGCTCTCAGCTGGGGGATATGAGGGATTCCCGGATGAGAGGGCCAGACCGTTTCCCGTTCACTGCTGCACGAAGGTAAGGTGCTGAGCCGGCAGCACATGTAGCCTACCTCGTGAGCGAGTACAAAAAAGAAAGAAAAGTGCCCCAGTCGAAGGGCATGGTTACGGAAACTCTGTATCTAACTCATAGAGAGTGTAGATATAAGTGGAAGAACGTCTCAACGCAAAATGGAACGCACGGCGAGTGTACCTATTGCGTGGGTTGAAGTCACAAGCAAAAGCTTACCGAGTGGATGTCACCCGCAATCTGACCGCTCCTGGTGTGTGCTTGAGCGATCAGTGGCAAGCGGGATGCTCAACACATGGAAGTGAGGAGTAAAAGCAGCCATGATCAGGACGTGGAAACTCCTTGGGTGAGCCCAGTCTCAGAGCAATATGTGCCGGCTCTGCAATTATGGAAGCCTCCTCGGATAGTGAGATGATGCCCATGGTCTGCCCCTGCCTTCCCTTGAGGGCCGTCCGCGATATCGTTGATCGTTCTATCTTGACCAGCTGAGATGTGGGTGACATTACAACAGTTTAACGTGTCTCGAAACCAGAGGAAGGCTAACCTCACTAAAAAATGCCCGCCAGAAGTCGGAAGTGTCGGCCTACGGGTGGCAAACTAAAAATTGACACTACGCAATTACGTCCGAGTGAAATGTCTCGCCCGAATGTCTCTCGTGCTAGGAACAGCTCTGACTACCTGGTTTCCGAATGCCGCTCTTGTTCGGAACAGCTCTGACTGGGTAGTTTTCCGAATGTCTGTTGAGACTGGAAAAGCTCTGATGGGCGC
Source organism: Cepaea hortensis (assembly GCA_963921405.1). Classification (NCBI taxonomy): domain Eukaryota; kingdom Metazoa; phylum Mollusca; class Gastropoda; order Stylommatophora; family Helicidae; genus Cepaea; species Cepaea hortensis. The sequence continues at coordinate 61,473,657 of OY992891.1, forward strand.
AACGACAAGCACATGTCCGAAAACTCGCCGAGTGGATGCCGTCTGCAAACCTGTCTGGTTTGTGCGGGAATGACCCGGGGATACGAAATGACCAATATATTGAAGTGAGGATTTAAAGCAGCCATGAGCAGGACGTGACGATCTCCCTCGGTGAGCCCAGATCCAGGGCGTTATGTGTCGGCCCTGCAACTATGGAAGCAACCTTGGATGGCGGAAAATGCTATGGACTGTCCCTGCCTTCCTTTGAGGGATGACCGTTGTCTTCGACCGTTCCACCTTGGCCAGCATGGTTGCAGATGGCGCCACAAAAGTGAGAGTCTCCCAGGAATGCTAACCTGGTCAAAAATGCACGCTAAAAGCCGGATGTGTTGGCCTAAGGGTTTCGATCCAAGGGTGCCTAACTAGACACACCGCAATCACATCTGAAAAAACACTCCGGATGAACGCAAAGAAGAAGAATAAGAAGAATGCCACACTAATGGTATTGTTATTCAGTACAGACATTTGATGACAGTATGCCACACTAATGGTAATGTTATTCGTTACAGATATTTGATGACAAAATGCCAGAGTAATGCTGATAAGTTATTACACCCAGACATTTGATGACAGAATGAAACAGTGAGGATGTTTTTAAGCCCTGACATTCGATGACGAATGCCAAAATAAGGGTGATATGTTGTTAAGTCCAGACATTTGATGACAGAATGCAACAATGAGGGCGATATGTTAAGTCCAGACATTTGATGACAGAATGCCACACTAATAGTAATGTTATTAAGCCCAGACATTTGAAAATAAAATGCCAAAATAAGTGTGATATGTTGGTAATCCCAGATATTTGATGACAGAATGCTAGACTAATGGTGATAAGTTAGTAAGTCCAGAGGTTTGATGACAGAATATGACAATGAGGGTGTTAAGTTAAGGCCAAGAATTTGATGACAAAATGTCACACTTAGGGTGCTAAGTTAAATCCAGATATTCAATGACAGAAAAACCACAATGATGAGGATAAGTAAACCCAGACATTTGATAACTGAATGCCATACTAATTTATCCTCTCATAGATTGCGGATGAATATGATGAAGACACAGATGTTCGACCTCAAGTCATTCATGTAAACCTTGACCCTCAACTTCTTCTTCTGCTGAAGGAGATTCATTACCTCAAGCGACCACCCTTCAGGTACGATACCAGATTATTGAACTGGACATAGGAGCAGCCGTGGTTGAAAGGTTATGATGTCCACTCTAGTTTAAGAAGGTACCAGGTTCGATCTCTGCATGGGGTTTGGAAAGTTTCCAAAAACCATTGTATCTAATGATATCACCTTTCCTCCTGATCTCTTGGGTAATGAGATCAGATACCTAACCTTTTGGATAAGGGCAAAAAAACAGGAGGTCTGATGGGCAAGGTGTATTATTAATAATTCCACGGCAGCTGGAAATCACAAAAAGTAGGCTGTAAGCCTAAGTAGGCCATCCCACAGAACTGTGTGACTTACTTATTATACTGATCACATCACCCACTGAGTGCTGATTGGTCTATGACAGTGGTTCTCAACCTTTTTTGGCCCGTGGCCCCCTTCACCATATTTTCAGAACGTCATTCCCCCCCTTTCTGTCAAAAATTTGGCCCGTGCCCCCCTTCACCGTATTTTTAGAACGTCATCCCCCCCCCCCCCTTTTCATATTTCCTATCTAAAAATCCCCCCACCCCTACACATTGTACGTAAAAATGGAAGGTAAGTTTAATAGCATATACTAAAACAAGTCTAGACATCCACATAAAACATGATTTGTGGGTCTACTTACTTTATAAAATGAATTTTAGAAGGATGAGACGTACATAACTGTAAAGTATGAAGGGAAAAACAATATCAAGTAATCGGTTCTTGTATTAACGCGATCTTGAAATGGACTGGGGGGGGGGGGGGGGATTCCCCACCGGTTGAGAACCACTGGTCTATGATAATCTTGGTCTCGCACCGTTTGCCCAATGAGCTGTAAGGCTTGTAAAAGGGTTCTTTACTTTACTTCTTTTAAATGCAAGAGATAGCAACGGATGACTTGGCATGAGATGGATGAGGGCCTATGCTCCCATGGGCAATAAAGGACAGAAAAAGAATTTTTTTAAACTGTAAATTAAAGCTCATAGAGAAAAATCTTGCATGAAACATAACAAACTTTAAGAGTTAACTTTGATTTCACTTGCAGTATTGATTTACCTGAGTCAGCTGAGGAACTGCTGAGGAAGACAGACTCGCTGAACCTGAGTGTGGCAGCCACAAGACTGGAGATGATTGTGTCTAAGTATAACACAATCATGAAATCAGTCAGTGTTTTTGAGCAGCCTATGATTGAGAGGAAGTTGACTGAGATAGATAAGGTATGCTTTCCTTACATGTAGATTAGATCAAGAAATGTATGCTGTCATTACATAACAAGCCGACTCAGACAATGTATGCTTTCATTACATAACAAGCTGACTCAGATAGACAATGTATGCTTTCATTACATAACAAGCTGACTCAGACAATGTATGCTTTCATTATGCAACAAGATAACAGACTCACATAGACAAAGTATGCCTTCATTACATAACGGTTGACTAGATCAGGAATTAAATTTAATGACATTGATCATAAATTTACAAAAAGACATCAAAACAGAATAAAGAAACGAGAGAAAATATGATTTTGATTCTTGACAGTAGAGTATATCAAGAAATATATCTAGTGACAAGGATAATAAGCAGACATCAGATAGAAGATGCATGACAATTAAGCACTCGATAGGCCCAGCAAAAGCTGCAGATCAGAGTATTGACAATTATCTTATGTAATAAGTCACTCTCATTAAATGTAAGACAGAGAGAACTGAAATTTTATACAGAGCCTGTTTTACTGAAGGCAATGAATCTTGAAATGTGAACAAACAAATTAGATAGAGCTTGGAAGCAACAGAATATGGTTTCGAAGATGAATGTTGTGGAATACCCTGGACTACCAGAGTAACTAATGAATTCCTGGAAGAGGTCAGTGGGAGTAGAACATTATGTACAACAATAAGAAGGAGACAGACAGTGTTCTTTGGTCACATAATGAGAAGCAGGACATTGGAAAACCTCGTGATGATTAACAAAATCAGCGGTAAAAGAGACAGTGGCAGACAGTAAGAAATGATGCTAGATGGCTTAAGATGGTGGTGTGATAGAATTAATCCAGAATACCAAGACTAAGATTTTTGGAGATGCATGAATGCCTACACCATTTGGTAGGGTGCATGATGATGATGATGAACATAATTGGTTAGAAAATAATGGAAGTATAAAATGCATTGAATAAATAAAGGCTGAAAAACATGTTACACCATGAAGAAATCATACACAAAATAAGGTTTTAAAAAAAATACATTTATGAATATTTAACATTGCATGCTCACTACTTTGTATCAATTTGTAGCTATTGGAGCAAGGCCTGAAACATATTACATGGAAAATGAAAGAGTCTGCTGATTTTATTGAGGCAGTTATGTCCCTGGTATGCCTTGATGTCTACCAAAGCGTGGATATTGTGCAAACCAACTGTCAGGATATTATAGATATGACAATTCTGTGGTCTAAGAGAGCCCTGAATGTCTTCAGTGCCAGAGAGAAGACTAAATCTTACACCATGGATGAACTAGTGAACTTGCAGAAGTAAGTAAATACTACAATAATGTATGAACTTTCTTTGTCTTGCACACACCTGGTGCCTGAGCAATTTTTTAATTTTCATTTGGAGAAAAAAATTAAGAAACAAAATGTCTTGGTCTTGGTTTTTAAGAATCGACATCAAAGCATTCTGGGTAAACTCATAAATGCTTCATCTTCCTCAGAAAAGTCATAAGATGTAGATGCTGATTATTGCACTAACACACTGGTTGCAGACATGTCAGAGTCGTTCTCTCATACATCCCTCCTGGATGGAACCACATTTTAATCTAAATTCAAGCATCCTTAAATATGTTTTGTCATCTTCAGCTAGCGGTCGTTCAGAGATAGTCCCCAGAATGTCCGCCTTGTGAATAAATGTGTACGAAGTGGAGCATTATTCTAATTGACATCTACTGAGGGCGGCTGAGTATTTGTCAGTGTTCTTAGAGCTGAGTGATGTCAGTTCCAAGTAGTAGTATTTACATATTTCTTCAGTTCTTTTTATTGGGATTCTTAGTTAAATAGCATATTATTCCTTTATTTTTGTTTTCCATTTTCTCTTCTTTGTTCTCATTTTTTTTCATTTTGACTAACACAATTAATAATTATAACACATAAATCAATTAAAAATTAAACTTGACGCTCTGTGCTGAAGGGGTTACGGACGCAGTTCGTAATCCCGCATACTGTGTTCAAAACACAGCTGCGGATGATTTGGCAGCAGACCGCTTCGCGTTGGATTTTATAGAATGGTATGAGTGCCGGTCATTCAGAAAGCAATGGCAAATTACTGAATGTAAACTTGCCAAGACACCACAAACAGTAAGAAAATGTTGGGGTTGACTGATACTTCCTGTAAAGGATATGCAACAAACTTTTAAAAATAAGATCAATAATTAAACATGGCTGAGAAGATTAATAATTATTACACATAATCAATTAACAAATAAACATGACTATCAAGCTTAATAATTATTAATCAATTAACAATTAAACATGACTAATAAGATTAAATAAGAGGTTTTCCGGAAGGTTGTTATGGGAGCGAGGTTCTGCAAAGGACATGCTACTGAATGAATGAATGGATGAATAAGATTAATAATTATAACACTTAAATAAATCAACAATTAAACATGTCAAGATTTTGAAGTGGAGTGATGAAGAATGGGTGTGACTTCTGCACATAGTATTATTGTTTGTTGTTGTTGTTGTTGTTGTTGTTGTTGTTGTTGTTGTTGTTCACATTCACTTGTGCTTGTTATTTCTGCAAAGGATCTTACATATCTTTTTGTTTGAGAGTTTCCTTAGACTGCCTCTGCACTGATCTTCTTGAGCTTTACTCTGGAGAGTAATTTTCAACAAGGAATCATGGTGGTATACAGTGACAGACAAAACTATCTTTTGCATTACACCACTCATAAAAGTTTCAGTTATTAATGCAACTGAAGTCTAATTTTGAATACTTTCAGACAACTCACTGATGAGTTGGAAGGAATCGTAGTACCTGCTGGCAATAAAATCCACGCCCTTGTTCAAGAGTCATATGAATCTGTCCAGATTTCTCAAGCATCACCAGCTTGGAAAAATTATGTGGATTACATAGATGCCATTGTGTTAGATGGGCTTAAAGAGACTACTCTTCTCAGTTTGAAGGCAATGTTGAAAACTTTGGTTCAAGTAAGATTTAAGGTAATACATTTAATATTTTAATTTAAATATTACATTATAATGCATTTTTTTCAGTGTGTCTTATTTATATTAGCTGTTTTATTGTTTGTACCTTAAAAAATGTTCCCAAGTAGGAACTTCTATGGGACTGTGATGATCTAGAACCATCACCTTTTGTTGGCCTGAATGTACGGATGAATAGGTGGCCAGTGTTTCCCTCACTTAGCAGACGATGTATGCAGGCATCGAACCCTGGTCGAGATCAATTTAACTCCCTAGGAACTATGCTGACACACCCACTTTTTTATACTGCATCTCAATTAATATAATCAGCCTTAGACTTGCTGTGAGGTACTTTGGTTGGTGCTTTGCGTCCGCAGACACCTAAAACAAATATCAGGCAAATATCAGACTTTTTACAGGAACTGAATTATATGACAACACTTCGAGGTCAGCAAGGCCGAATGTATATGAGCACTCATTCTTAAACTTCCGGTGTGCAGATGTCAAGGTAACCCCTACACCAGTTAGTTGGACTAAAATGTTTACATCAGCATGTAAATTACAAGTACCTCAGAAGTCAGGGTTCTGGCAATAGGGAAAGCTAATCCACATGCAAAAATCAGTCCAGTGCACTGGAAGTAGTATCACGTGTAAGGACTACGCTTGAATTCAAAGCGATCGAGGGCCCCAAAAAAATGACAACACTTTTAAGTTAACATTGTTGTTTGTAAATCCTCAGCAAGACTGCATTTGATCAGGAGTTCAGGTCGCCTGAGCCCCATAATGAACTTGTGTCTACTGGGGTGAAATTGCTTCAGAATTTTCTCCTGACTAAATGCCAAAGTACCGTCTCCACAAGGAGAGTTATGTAGAATTACTTCAATGGACTTACTACATGATGATTTGAATATACATATTTTCTATCTTCTAGGCTATTGTGGAATTACTATCCGTTAATTAATAATACAAGTTTGTTGCATGTCATTTACATGTTGCAATCAACCCCAGCAATTATTAACTTTAAGCCATTGTAGTTATGTGAAATTACTCTCTGTTAATTAATAATAAAAGTTAGTTGCATGTAATTTACAGGTTGCAGTCAATCCCAGCATTTATTGACTATTTGTGATTTTCTAAGCAATGTTAGCTCAGTAATTTACATTGCTTTCTGAACGGCTGACACCTCATACTAACTAAATCAATGCAAAGTGGTCTGCTTCTATTTTGTCCACAGCTGATTCTGAACCCTTGACTAAGTGTGACGAGGATATATTGAATCTGTGCATATGACTATCCCCCAAGCCACATAATAAATGATAAAAATAATAATAATCTCATAGGAAATGGCAATGTACATGTATGACATTTTAAGAACTTTTAAATATGCTTGTGTGGCAGTGGTCTATATAAGTTAAGTTACTATATGAAATAAAGACTTTCGTTCGTTCGTTCGTTCGTTCGTTCGTTCGTTCGTTCGTTCGTTCGTTCGTTCGTGGTCTTGGCTGATATTCAGTTCTCAGAGGAAAGCCTAGACGGACACATATCCAGACTGCAACTGATACAATTAGTATTGGGACTCTTTGCTGGTTGAAGAATGGGATGGAGGGTGTATGGAAATTCCCATGTGCTTGGTATCGGTTCTTGACTCAACCCAAGAATGCTTGGTGATAACTTAATGAGATGCAGTGGGTAAATCATTCATTTTCTCTCTGTGTTTACCTTCTACAACTCAGAGCAGCCAGATACCAAGTTATTTACTTGATGTGTTAAGAATTCTTGCATGTCACATAGAATTAATGTTAACATATAACTGTGAATCCTGGACAATTAGTAAACAAGAAGAAGCATCCCATGAGGCCATAGAAATGTGATTTGAAAGAAGAATGCTGAAAATACTTTGGACTGTTAAATGAGTAATCATAAATCTTGAAAGAGGCTAAGACACAAAGTAAATATCAGAAAGATTAATATATCATTTTTTACCACAGTATGAGAAGAAAAATAATGGAACATATTGTAACAACTCGAAAGATTATGAAACAGATGTAGATGAAGACAACAAGAGAAGATTCTGACAGCCACTTAGAATGGCTTGAAAAAGTATCAACACATGAATTGATACATTCTGTTGAAGATTGTAAGATGTAGAGAAGCATTATCACCCATGCCAGTTGACAAGGCACTAGATAGTGATGGTGATGATGTATCAAGTGTATTATGTGACCTTGTTTTGGACTCATTACGCAAGGTCATTTGGTCACAAAACTCAAACCACCAATTTACTATACAACCTATTTCTCATAATGTCATAATGTTTAATAAAATAAACTAAATATATCACATTTATCAAATTTACTGTATTTAATACAATTTCTTTGAATCATTTTGTTTTCAGAATTCTGCTGATAGTTTAACAGGTCCAATTCTGACTGTCAGACTTGAGTTGATAGATAACATTGTAGCATTCTGTCCACCTCTTGACCAGTCCACTTCAGAAGTCAGTGTTCAAGAGACAGTTAAAGCTTGGCTGCAAATGTACATGGCCAGTGGCCGGCTAGTGAAAATGTTGGGATCTAAAGTAATGCAACATTTATTAGCTTTTTCGTCTTGATTGATATTTATTTTTACATTTAGAAAGTGTTTCTGTTATTTTATCTTCTCAAGTTAGTATTTGATTTTGTTTTGAAGAAAAGACAAAATAATGTCCACAGGTAAAACTACATGACGAGCAACAATCACAATCAATAATTAAGAAATAGAAAATGTCACAGACTTTGAATATCTTGGCCCCATAATTAATAACAATGGGAACTGATCAAAAGAAGCCTGATGTAGACTGATCATTGCTGTCACGGCCCTACATTATATTGACGACAGTTCAGATAAGACAGAACTAGGCAAACGTAAGACAAATATACAGTGAATGAAAATTCGCGACAGTGAACGAAGGGTTGGGGTGAACTCAATTCGGGAGTGTGTTCTGCACACATGACTGGCGAAATACGGGAAGCGACTAGTGTGTGACAAGGCAGTTAGACTAGCAACGGAATAGGAGATGGATTGAAACGCTTGTCGCTGTAGAGACTGTTTGTAGTTAGTGACGAATGATAGAAATAAATGTGTTACTGTAAGCGATAGCTTGTGGGCGAATTAGTAGTGACTAGAGATGTGTTAAAGCAGACTAGGACATAATCCTGTTGCGTTAAGAAGTAGTTTTGAATGTAACTAGACGTGTACAACATACACGGTTTTGGGTCGTTGTAGGTTTAATACACGTAATAAAGGACATTTTTTATTATTCCGGAATGTTTATGGTGTATGATGATAGTAGTAATATTTTATTACTTAAATAAACAACGAACTTATCATTGATAATCAAGTTTGTTTATGTTGCGTTTCAAGCCAGTAGGCTTATGTCTGTATCTGTGGTGCTTACTAAGGTTGTAAATAAAGTGTAATCCCGGGAAGGTTAACCTGGTCAACAAATGCCCGCAGAAGTCTGATGTGTCGGCCTAACGGCGCAAGAACGCAGCTCTGCTGTAAACAGGCACAACGCAATCACATCCGGAAAAAAAAACTCCGGATGAACGCAGAAGAAGAAGAAGAAGAAATAAAGTGTAAAAGTACCTGCAGATTCAGGACAATTGCAATGCAGATGTTAAACAATATTAAGAATCTATGACACATCACCAGCAAATAAAGTAAAATGTGTGACAACATGTATGTTTCCTTTGGCAACTTATGGATTTGAGTAATCAAGTTTCACATTAACTAAAAAGGAAAATGGAGACTTTTAAACTTAAATGTTACAGAAAATTTCTTAGAATACTCTATGCCAAGAAGAAAAAAAATGACATTCTAACAAGATTTGAACATTGAAGAAAACTGGCTCATTAGCAGCATCATGTCTTGGAAATTGAAATACTTTGGCATATGAAATGTTACAGAGGTTTGCAAAGAACTAAGACAAAGGCATGATTCATGGAAGAAGAGGCAGGATTCGACCAGCATGAAGATGGACACAGGATATTGCAGACATCTTGGTCACGAAAATGCATGAGACGGGAACTGGTAAAGGATGAGAATCTTTTAGGTGGGCCATAATGATATCAATGTTCTGCCAAAGACTTGCTATATAATTTGCTACATAATGATGATAGAAATGATCCATAGAAATAGAAGGAAAAATTCTTAACCAAGCAGATAATTTTAGATACCTAGGGGCAGTTATAACATCAGATGGAAGATGTGCAACAGAGATTAAGAGCAGAATAGGGCAAGCAAAAGCCGCTTTTCAGAAAATGAAGAGTATCTTATGCAATAAGTCACTATCGCTGAATGTAAGAAAGAGAGTGCTGAAATGCTATGTAGAACCAGTTTTGCTGTATGGCAGTGAATCTTGGAATGTAAATGAACAAATTAAGAAGAAATTAGAAGCAACAGAGATGTGGTTCCTGAGACGAATGTTTCTAATTCCAGAGTAACTAACAATGACTGCCTGAAACAGGCTAATGAAACTAGAACATTATATACAACAATAAAAAAGAGACAAACATCTTTCTTCAGTCATGTGATGAGAAGAGAGGCATTGGAGAACATTGTGACAACTGGAAAGATCAAGGGGAAGAGAGGCAGAGGCAGACCAAAAGAAATGATGCTGGATGGATTGAGACGGCGGCATGGAGGAATATCAGCAGCAGAGTTGATCCAGAAAACCAAAGACCGAGATCTGTGGAGAGACATGAACGCCTATGCCAGCTGGCAGGACACTTGATGATGATGATGATGACATAATGATGACTTGGAAAAAAAGTGGCTGTTGAGTCCTGGTCACAATATGTGACAGAGAGGCTTACTAATAAATATTCTTGTTCTTCTTTTGCTTTTTATTTGCCATTGGAAGGTTGCTTCCAGCCAACTTACTCCAAGCCATTGTATCTTTTCCTATCTTATGAAGCTTAGTAATAAATATACTGGAGGGCGACTAATACTGGAAAAACGAAAAAGAGGATGTTAGAGATATAAGTACATCACAGAGTCATGCAAGGACATTGTGGTTGAGAATTACATTAAGCTGAAGTGAATTTCTGAGAATTGCTAGGGGACATTAATGTCAACACCACGACTGACTAACTGATGTTGATGATATGATGATCATGGCCTATACATGCTTCATTTGAAGACAAACACATCTGGAGATGTCAACAAGTTCAAGTTGACTGCTGCTTTCTTTGGATATGTTCATGTTTATATCTGAAGGTGTACGAAGATGAAGAAGATAATGTTGAAGCACTGTTATTATAATATGTTGTCAAAATAATTTACATTTTATTAAAAATAAGGCATTTTGATAACTAAAAAACTTATACTAATAGCTAAAGGGTCTGTGTTTAACTCAAGTATTGAGTGCAAGAACAAATGACACACAACAGTGTTACTTATTTTTGGGAGCTGTTCTTATTTATATTTTCTTACCGTTTCATTTTGCTTCAGGGCTCCTATGAAGATTTCATCTCAACTAATGCTGAAGTCAAACAGCTGCTCTCTGACATCATTCAAATTGTAGATGGCAGCACTGAGGACTGCAAGGTAGTTTAGATATAATACTTGAAAAGTAAACTTTGAAATGTGAATATTCTTGAAACTGTTTGTGATTTGCAAATTAAATATACAGTTACGTTTAGCTTTGGAAAGGCATAAGTCTTTGAAGCTGTTTTATCATTGGAGAATACATAAAGTTACGTGCAATTTTCATGATACATTACTTGTAGAAAATATGTTTAAATAAGCACAAGAAAAATGGAGCATGATCTTCTTCAACTAATACGCTTTGAAAAAGAGGATTGAAGAATTTGTGGCTCACCAAAGATTGTGTAACACAAATGATAAGAACAAAAAATTAATGTAACTAATTACACAATCACCAGTTAATAACATAATGAAATTCCACCGATTAAGATGGCTAGGCCAGGTTGATTGAACAGCAAGAGAGAGTGCTCGGGAAATAAAAAATAAGAGCCATGGAATGGTAGAAGGGGGCATTAATCTACAGTGAAAAAAACAAACGCATTTAGCAATTTATAGGCTGCACTGAATCGGGTCAGAAGAGTAGGGATGGAAGATAAAAGGCAAACATGGCCGCAGAAATGTCCTTGCTGAAATTGAATGTGTTATCCAAAAGACAAAAATATTGCAGTGTTGCTTTAAAGTGGACAACAAAATCAATATGCTGTCTAGGAGGAGCAAGGAAGTTAAAAAAGAGGAAGACCAAGTTATTACCAATAAGAAGAATCAGAAGTAAGTTTATCAATCAGAAATAGATAAAAATGTATCAGATTCAGGTCTTTATTTTATAAAGTTATATAATTTCACACATATGGATTAAAAAACATCAGGACAGACCAGATTATAAAATCCAGAATGCATTATTTCTTTTTTGTTTGTTGTATTTGTTATATGCCTAATTCTGTATTGCATCTTTATATGACTAATTTTTTGCTAATTATTTTAATATGACTAATTCTTTGCTTTATTGCCCAGATTATGTGTATTTCCTGATGCATTGTGGTGGGAGAGGGGGGAGGGGTTTTAAAGTTATGACATCTGCCTTTGTGCATGCAGACCTGTATTCTTTCATGGTTTGGATTGCATTTTTATAAAATAAGATGATAATGATATACATCCCTCAATCCTGGGTAATATGTCAGATGTTTAACCATCTTAGACAAGATAAAAAACGCAAAGGAGCCATGTGCATGTTGCATATATAAATCCCTCAGCAGTTTTAAATCTCAAAGAGCAGGCAGAATAGCTGCTGCATAGGCTAAGATTCAAAATTAGAACAACTACCAACAAGAAGAAGATGTATAGCATATGTGAGTGATTATAGTATATACACACATTTGAATCCTCACTGGTGCTGCAGAGTTCATGCACTGTGCTGAGATTCTTTTTAATCTGTTTCCACTATTATTCCCACTAAACTTGCTCAACTTTCCCATGTAACTAGAGACCATAGAGTTACAAAACCAAATTTGATGATCTGTAAGAAGAGGAGCAACTGGCCGAGTAACTAAGAATGCCAGGTTTTCCTTTGGGAGACCCAGATTCAAATCCTCGATAAGGAGTGGATTCTTTTCTGTCGGGGGCATAAAGAAAACTCTAACCTGCCAGCTCGCGGCAACTGCACTAGCCAGGCGGCCTTAATTCCTCAGGCTCAAGTCCCCCCGTCTTACACTGCAAGGTATTATAGGCAGTAAATGACAGTTGACAGGTAAGAGTGTTAATTAGAACATGATTCACTCTGTATTTTTGTGTGTGTATTTTAACAATTTTATTATGCTAATAAGAAACTTCTGGCAATAATTTGTTTTAATTATGTTACATCAGAAGCTACTGCCCGTCTTTGAAACCTATGCATTTCTGTGGGAACAAGATGTAAATAAGACTTTTGACAATTTTCTTCATGGCATCCTGGCACCAAATCCACTGCGTGCCAGAAGTGTTCAGAAAACTTCATCGGAGAGACTAACTGTTCCACATGGTCCATGCAGATCAGACATGTCACCTCTGATTTCAAGGTATAATATTTTCTTCACTGTCTGGACAGCTTTATGCATTTTAAATGGTTAATTTTTTAAAGTGATTCAGTAAATAATTTTTTTTACACTGGCTGGAATTATTTATAAAACCCCAAAAATAATACGTCTGAGGTTTAATAAAACATAAAACATTCTGATCATGTGGCAGCTCCTTTGCAGAATGTCACTCTCGTCACCCAGTATAGTCCAGTTTTAGAGACATGAGGCTGTTTATGAGCCAGTTTTTTATATTAAGATCTTGTAGAATGTCAGTATTTACAAATATTCTATGTTTAGTTAATATTACATGCAGAAATATGTGCATGCTCAATAATTAATTTGGAAACAGGTTATTCACTTACCTTATACCTTTGAAAAGTATTTAAATGTAGTCCCATGTCATAGCTACATTTCTGTAGCTAATCCATTTATAAAGACAGAACAATGTCAAAAAATAGTAATTAGACAAATAGTTTCTTCAACTTTTCCCTATTTTTTTAAGGCAAAATTTCAGAGGAAAGTGCCTGATGTCTTTGAAAGAGCTATAAAAATGGGGTTTAATAAGTCACTAAGAATTTAGACATTTTGTCATTATTTGGATTTCAAAATCTCCCATGGCCTCAATTTCCTCCAACATAATGTCATCTTGTCCCGTTGCCTTTCCTTTCTTTGTGTAATTGAGTGCATCCTCCCTTTCCGCAGCAAGTATTGGTTGACTTTCACTATTGTCTTGAATATTCATATCCAGTAGGGGAATCTCCGTGGCGAAGTGGTGACTCTGGCTCCAAAGGTTGTGGGTTCGATTCAGGGCCGCGTCCTTTGGTGCATTTTTTTCGGAGACTCCTGGGGGTCGTCACTAGAGCTACAGAGTTCATGCTTTGTGCGATGCTTTCCGCTCTGTGGAAAGAGACTGAGCCAAATGGGATAAAAACCTGGTGCAATAAAGTCGACTTTCAAGCAACTTTCATTCATATCCAGTATCCTATAATCGTATAGCTTTTTTATGTATTCTGTCCATCGATTAACTATATTACCATGTCTCATTAATATTGCACCTTCTTCGATTCTGAACATCCAATGGTTTTTCCTGTACTGATTCAGCTAGACTAATTTATTTCTATGGATCAATTTGTAACTGATGAAAGCTGGTATGAAACTAATCAGTATGTCAACAATAACAAAACTAAGTTACTTACATGGCAAAAAATTTAAGTAAATAGTGTATATTTCGTCTCGTAAATAATTTGAATTAAGTTGTTGTATATTATTTTATAATGTTGTCTTCTTGCTTGCCTACAGAGCATCATCTGCTACAAGCAGTGTATCTGTGGACATTTTTGATACAGATAAACACTCATGTGTAACTGCAAAGGCAGAGTATGAAGGGACAAAGAGCAGAACTCCCTCACTGGATGAATTTGATTCAGAGATTGATATCTATAAGGTAACTAATACAAAAAGATTGATACTTGTATTCGTATGGTAACTGATACAAATAGATTAATACTTTTAAGGTAACCGATACACATAGATTGATAACTGTATAACTAATACAAATAGATTGGTATTTGTAAGGTAGCTGATACACATAGACTGATATCTGTATGATATCTGATATATAAGATTGATAATTGTAAGGTAATTGATTCAGCTAGATTAATATTTATAAGATAACTGATACAACTAGATTGAAATCTAAAAGATAAATGATACATCTAGATTGATATCTGTATGATAACTGAAATAAGACTTATATTTGTAAGGTAACTGATACAGCTAGATGGAAATTTATGGTAACTGATATTGATGAAGCTCATACAGCTAGATTAATATTTATAATGTAAGTGATACAAAATCGGACGCAAGAAGTTTTTCGGAATGTTGTTATGGAAGCGAGGTTCTGCAAAGGACATGCTACTAAATGAATGAATGAATCAATACAAATAGATTGAGATCTGTAAGGTAACTGATACAATTTAGTTGATATCTAAAAAGTAACTATTAAACTCAATTGATACCTATAAAGTAGTTGATACTTGCTTGCTTGTGTTCATTGGCTTGAGCTCCAACGTGAAGTCCTGTATGTCGGATGAAGGCAGCCTGTTGTTCAACATCAGTGTGATGTCATACAGGACTTGAGGATGGTATGAGTATCCGTTGTCCCATGTCTGGCTTATTGGTGTGCAGACTGGTGGTTCCTCGCCATACAGGCAGACACTCTCCGACTTCGGAGGAATCGGCGATCCTACTGACTTTAGCTAGGACCGCGAAGGGACCTTTTGCCCAGGACGCTCGACGAGGACGCGTCAATAGGTCTTGGCCAGTATATAACCCGGCCCTGGTGCCTTGGAAACACCTCTGCGTCCCAGTAGTTGATACAACTAAATTGATAAAGTAAGGGGTACAATCACTAGACCACAATACAGAAAATCAGACTAATCATAAATTTATTAATAAGAAAGGTAGATAATCTCTACATGATGTAAAAGATTTTTGAGGTGCTGATGTAGATTCAGATCACCATCTGTTATATAAAAATAAGTTAAAACTCAAGACATTCAAAACTTCTTATAAACATAGAAATGAATTAAATGATATCCCATAAATAATGAAACTAGAGATAAATGTATGGTCTCAGTCTAATATGTACCAGACCCTGCAACAGTTAGTAGATGAGATGAGTTTAGAAGACTGCAGGCAACGTTTGGAACAAATCATGTATAGAAGTTTTTAAAAAAAGAGAACGAAAACATAAAAGCTTTATGATAAAGTATGGATAACACCGAGAACCCTTACAAATTTGAAGACAGGAACAATAAAAAAAAAGCAAATTTACATAATAGCAAAGGAAGAGCTACTAAAGTCAGAGCCCTCGAGAAATACATAGAGGTAATACAGATTTAGGAAGCGGATAGAAGACAATATTTAGATGGCCTATCAAGAGTGACCAAAATACCAGCAGTGATAGGAAACCTCACATATCTTTACAGCACCACAAGGAATATAGAAGACAAATATCAGCCAAGTGGACTAATAAAAATAGTTCTCACCAACATTAAAGATCACATTAACAGATGGGCTGAATACTTTGAGGAATTTCTAAGTAGACCTGTCCCAAAAGGTCCACCAGATATCAAGCCTGCAGAAATGAAACTGAGAAATTGTATTAAGAAGAAATTAGAAAAGCTACCAAGCCTTTGAAGGATGTGAAAGCTGCTGGTTCAGATGGTATCACAGCAGAAGCTTTTAAACCAATATAAACACCTCAACTGAATTACTGCAGCCAATTATTTAGCAGAGTCTGGAAGATCAAAGAAATACTTAGAGAGGTGTGTAATATGGGGAAGACATAGAGGGAATAGCAGATATAGCATAAGTCAGGATGGCTTAGTGTGAATAGAGTTTATGCTGCAATATGGGATAGATGATAGAAGAAGAAGAAATCATAATAATCAGCATCCACATACACAACTCATGCACACTTCATGAATTCGCATTGTACAAGTAAGCACGTTAGTTCACATTTGTTTTTTCTAGAGTGCCAGGGATGATGTCATGGAGTTGCGAGATTACTATGATGAAGGATGGATTAGAGTGGACCTTAAACCAATCAAACACGTCCTTACAACCTATGCCAGCAAGTGGATGTGGACATACACCAAATATCTTGCAGAACAGGTAAGGATATACATTTCATAACTATGGGGGGAAAACAATTTGAATTAATCATGGCTTCAAGTTCTTCAGACATGAAATTTTGTTATTTTGAGTTACTATAAGAGGGTTGACAGTTTTTCATTACTCTATTATAATTAGTTTGACAAATGTACAGATACAGAGGTGGTGCAGTTATGGCAAAGTGAAACAATTAGAAGGTACATTTCCTCTCCAGGACAGAAGAGGAAGGACTATGAATGAAATAAACATTCAAAATATTTAGCCTTGCATCTCAGACTTAGTTTAGACAGGTATTTTTAGAAGTATAGCAGTCTGTAAATAGGTAGGTATGTAGTAAATATATAGGGAACATTCATCTTCACCATATGATCACATAACTATGTCCTGCAAGCCGAGTCAAGGCTCAGGATGTCCCATGTAAAAAATTATGTTTAACTTATCTATGCTAATCAGTATTCCATCATTTTGATCCACTTTAGAACATGTGCTACTGGTTATTCACGAAAGCATATGTGTTTTTTTTAATAGGAAATGTTTCGTTATTTCTTTAAGTAATTTTGTACCATATACATTTGATCATCAAACATTTGGCATGCTGTTCAATATGTATAACTTGGATATTTATTTGTTTAATCAAATGGTTTATTTGTTTCTTTCTTCCCACCTGCCTTACTGCCTGCCTGCTTCATTTCTTCCTTCAAAAAATTTTTTTTGTATTAAACTGACAATAATTAGATTCAATTAGTATATTGAGTCACATCACAAAGATTTTGCTAAGAATTATCATGCAAAGAGTTAGGAAGAAAATGCAACCTGAAATAGGAGAGGAACAATGTGGGTTTGTAGAAGGCAAGGGTGCAGTAAATGTTGTGTATATACTGAGAACAGTAATTGAACGTTCTATAGAAGTAAACAAAGATCTACACCTCTGCTTTATTGACTACACAAAGGCTTTCGATAAAGTGAGACATGTCGACATGATAAGAATGCTTGAAAATCTACAAATTGATAGAAAAGACCTTAGACTTGTAAAAGACATATATTGGAAACAACAAGCTGCCATAAGGATTGATAATGAAGTAGATGAATAACAGCCTATTAAGAGAGGTGTGAGACAGGGATGTGTAATGTCTCCAGATCTTTTTTCCCTGTACAGTGAAAATATTTTCAGAAATATAGAAGATATGGAAGGAATCAACACTGGGGACAATACATCAATAACATTAGATATGCAGATGGTACAGTCTTGATTGCTGACAATGAACAGGACCTGCAAAATTTAGTAGATGCGGTTGTTTCACACAGTGAACAACTAGGGTTAGAATTGAATTGTAAGAAGACACAGATTATGGTCGTCACTAGGAAGGAAGAAATACCACAATGTAATATACAAGTAAATGGGCATATTTTTAAACAAGTGAATCAGTACAGCTATCTCGGAACAGTCATAACATCTGATGGGAGATGCCTTGAAGAGATTAGAACAAGAATTGCCATTGCGAAGGTATCCTTTTACAAGATGAAAAACATACTGATCAATAAAAAGATATCAATTGAAATGAGAAAAAGAGTGTTGAAGTGCTACATATAACCTATACTTTTATATGGATGTGAAGCGAGGACAATGAGCAGACAAGCTGAAAAACATCTGATGGCTGTGGAAATGTGGTTTCTGAGCAAAATGCAAAGAAATTGAAAATGGCGAGTCATGACCGCCCACGCTTTCCGGCATGGCACATGATTGATTGATTGATTGAAAGTCTGTTAATTCCTATGCAATCTAGGTAACATCAATGCTGGAGACACTTGACATGTTTCTGAAGAGAACTGAGCCTGAGATAGAAGGCATCACTGGAAAAGAAAGGGACACCGCCAGCTTCATGAGAATGATGAGACTTTTCAATGAGGTTTGAATTCATCTCCAGTGTTTTACTGTTCATTTGTTCCTCTTATGTAAACATTTTTGGGATAACATGTGTAGTCTGTGGTATTATTCATATGAGACATACATGTTATATTCTTTTTCTGTTTTTGGTGGTGAATTTACTTTCAATAACTTTGTCCTATAATGGTGTATAAGTCTTAGTTGTTGCTCTGAGCATACCGTTCTTGACTGATAATGATTTCATGTACTAAGGCTAAATGTACACTAAAATACAAGATGTTACAACTGGGTCAAGTCAACATATTCTTATATGGTAACTGTTTTAATAAATATCACATCTTTTTTTTTTAAAATATCACATCCTTCATTAGCAGAGGAAAACTTTAAGGTGAACAAAATAAACATAAGGCATTGATTGAATCAGTGAAAAGATTATAAAGAAGAAGGAAAAAAAGATAAACAAACATACCCCAGGTTACTTACAGAGCTTCAGACTTATGAAATGTTTGAATTCACACCAGCCCCTTAATTTGTGATACTTTCTTTAGACTAATGACTTGACTATTTAGTGGCATGACAGTGTTGCCCATTCATATCATCAGCTTGTTTTCAAACACTGTGTGCTTTGCATATCTCTACTCTGTGTTATACTGTCTTTTTAGACTAGGCCTCGGTGAATAAATACATGTTTATAACGTTTATTTTCCTTTTTATGTTATGAATATATAAAATAATAAAGTGGAAAATCAAAGTTAGACAAAGATTAGATTCAAAGAAAAAGATGTACATAAGAGTGAGATAATAAATCTAAAGGTAGCCTGCTCTCACACTACTGTTCAACTGTGACTACAAATTTTAAGAAAAGATTATTGATAAAATTAAAAAAGATTACGGTAAAGTCATCATCATGTCCCTTGCCAGCTGGCATAGACATTCATGTCTTTTCTCAGATCTCGGTCGTTGCTCCTCTGGATCAACTCTGTTGATGATATTTCTCCATGCCACCATCTGTCCATCCAGCATAATTATCCTGGTCTTCCTCTGCCTCGTTTCACACTGATTTTTACAGTTGTCACATTATTTTCCAAGGCCTCTTTTCTCATCACATGACCAAAGATTACTGTTTTTCTTTTTCTAACTGTTGTATACAATGTTCTACGAGGGGGCTTCAAATTAAAATCTTAAAAGTATGCCATTGTCTTGTAACCTGTCAATATTGTTGTTAAGGATGTCAAGAGTTATAAGCACATGACATAACAGTGCAGACAAACACAGTGATGTCAAAAGGACAGTTTAAAGATGGCCACCTCAATTTTGACATGCACCAAAGAGGAGCAGTGTTCTGTTATTCATATTTTGATAAGTGAAGGAGTGGAATATATAGAAATTCATCGGCAAATGAAGGTCCAGTGTGATGATGCATGTCTGTCAGTCTAGCAAGTGTATGAGTGGAGTAGGAAGTTGTAAAATAGTGTGACTTCTGTGACAGACTGTTGACGACTGGATCAGGCACACAGATTATTGACCCCAGAGTCGATTTTTCTATAGGAGTTCAAGCACATTATCAGTACTGGAGGGCTTGCATTGAACGCAGTGGTGACTGCTAAGATGGTTTCCTAAATTATGCTCGTCGTCTATCCCAGAACATCTTAACAGTTCAATGAGAACCAAAATGAACCAACGTCAACTGAATAATCGCAGGAACGATAGTGCTCCACATCAATGACAAACTTTATAAATGACGATCGTTCACACAGACTAAATCTATGACACTTCCCATGTTAATGGGAGGGACAGTCAAAATGTAATTTATACATATTCCACTTTAGCTGCTGAGCTCGATCCCATTGTAATATGTAAACCAATGACGAATAAACATGACTCTATCCATCGCTCTATCACTATCTTATGTTCCTGGTTCCTAAACAATGTAACTTACATGATTCTGCGTGTGGCTAATTCCATGACTTCGAACCGACATTGAACCGGCAAATTATGACGCCATACACTTTCTCATTTCCTCAGCTTGAAACATCCTTCTGCCAATCATCTTCTTTACTATAGATCATGCCCTGGTTTCCTCCTCTTGCTGTATGATCAACTGTCATATCGATAAGGTCTTTCATTTAGCTACTGATGTTGAAATCCCAGTGTTGTCATTCTCTGCGCCCTTCTCCAAGATGTTTTCAAACTCCACTCTATGGTAACGTAGTCCGTTGTGACATCATATAGCAACATTTGTATCCATGTGCTATTCAGTTAACTCTGTCACGACTTTCGTATTTTATTTCAAATTATTAACTCTTGCCTCCGACGCTAAATGGCAGTGACCGCATTAAACAAATTATATAAGAGTTCTTTACTTTTTCAGAATATATTCACACCCCCCCCCCCCCCCCAAAAAAAAAGAACAAATAAAAAATGAATAAATAAATAGACATTTAAGGTTTTCATATGAAACCCCCTTGTAGTTTCATTAACTAGGACCTGGAAGGAAAGCAATAAAATAGAAACACTGTGTAACCTGCCATGCATGTCATAGAAGGTGACAAAGGAGGTTTGGCATGAGACTGGCTGCTTCATCTCTTAGAAAACTTTAGTTGCAAAATCCAATTCTTCATGAAGAAGTCTACAGTGGGCTTAGAAAACTTTAGTTGCAAAATCCAACCCTTCATGAAGAAGTCTACAGTGGGCTTAGAAAACTTTAGTTGCAAAATCCAACCCTTCATGAAGAAGTCTACAGTGGGCTTTGTGTGAGCTGGTTGAGGACTTGTGCTCCATTGGCAGGGAACAGGCAGAAGAAGAGGGAGGACACTTGCAGCTTCTATTAAAGTTGCTGAAATTATATCATTGCCTACCGAACCTAACTTACAAATACTTGCAGCTTCTATTAAAGTTGCTGAAATTATATCATTGCCTACCAATCCCAACTTACAAATACTTGCATCTTTTTATAAAGTTGATGAAATGATATCATTGCCTACCAATCCTAACTTACAAATACTCAAATCTTCTTATAAAGTTGATGAAATGATACCATTGCCTACCAAACCAAACTTAGAAATGCTAGGGGGAAAAAGCTAAAATCATTGTTAAAATAAAAAGAAGAAAATATGACATATATATAGGATATTTCTGCACAAATATTTATTAACTGGAGAAGATCATCAAGAGAGAGGAGTAGGAATTTTAGTAAAAAGAAATTTAGAGAAAAATACTAGTGAATTCTGGGCTCATAAAGATAGAATGATATTACTAAAAAATTAAGGCAAGACCTTTCAACATAATAATTCTACAGATGTATGCTCCAACAACTGATTACAGGGATGAACAGCTAGAAGAATACTATGAAGACCTACAACAAACACTGAAAATTGTAAAATCATCAGAGGTCCTAATTGTCATGGGAGACATGAACGCAAAGGTTGAAAAAAAAAGAAATGTAAGCAGATAGTAGGGCAAAAAGAAAACCCTAACCTGCACAGTTCATTGCGACTGCACTAGCCAGGCAGCCTTAATTCCTCGGACTCACCTTCCCGCCATACACCACAAGGTACTATATAGGCAGTGACAGACAACATGGTATGGGAACCAGAAATGACAGAAGAGACCGGTTTTTACAGTTTTGTGAAGAAAACCATCTTATTATTTGTAACACATTTTCCCAACACAACCCTAAGAAACTGTATACATGGAAAAGCCCTGGAGATAGAACGAGAAACTAATTGACTACATTATGATTAGAAATAGATTTTAAAACAATGTTAAAAATGCCAAAACATACCCTGGTGATGATATCAAATCTGATCACATATTCTTCTATGGCATTGATCGTTTCTGTTGTAAACAGCTACTGGGAGACAAAAGGCAGAAAAAGAAAAAGATTTAAGTTATTTTGTATAGTATGAGTTAAAATATAAACCTGTTTCTTATAATCAGGTGTCGGCACAACAAACTGAGATGGATCAGAAATTTTCAGAAATGCACAGAACAGTTCTTCTCTTGAGGAAGTATGGCCAGGCTCTGTCAGAGAAATCACAGTGCCTTTTTAGCACAGCTCCAGGAAGATGGAACAATCTGAAGACAAAAGTCTCCCTAGCCAAACAGAGACTTGGCCCAAGGATTCAAGAAGAATCAGTCAGGATAACAAAAGTAGGTATTGATTTAGTTTAGTTAACCATATTGTTTTATTTATATTCATATAAACAGAGTTTAAAGGCATAGCATTGACTTCATTGCGCTGGGTCTTATCCCACATAGCTGTCTCTTTCCGCAAGGTGCCCGCCGACAGCATTGCACAGAGCATGAACTCTGTAGCTCCAGCGATGACTCCTAGAAGTCTCTGAGAAACTTGCACTCATGAACCAAATTACAGAGTCTGAAATCGAGATCACATACCTTTGGAGCATGAGGTGGGTGGCTTTACTACTTCACTGTGGAGACCCTGACATATTGTTTATATTTTTGCTTAGATATATACAAGAATTATTGTGTTAAAACAGACCATAATAAATGATCACATGCTAATCAACAACAAATTACAGAAATGTATTTCAGACCATTGTTGTGTTATATTAACACACTCTGTATAGTATTAAATCAACTCCTTCTGTCCTGGACCTTTGTCACTGAGCTTCATTCTGCCTCAGACAGCTATGTTAATTCCTACAGGCACCCAACCACCAACCCTCCCTTTCTCCTTCCCTGTCTGCCTGCCTGCCTGCCTGCCTGCCTGCCTGCCTGCCTGCCTGCCTGCCTGTCTGTCTGTCTGTCTGTCTGTCTGTCTGTCTGTCTGTCTTGTTATTAAATGGTGACCAAATCATGCAGGATTGCAGCAATTCTCACTTATTTACTTGGTCCATAGCAAATATTTATAAAGTACCATAACTCTATACTATTTTCTAGCCTCCACATTTTTTTCACCATGATGTCCTTAGCTAGCCACTCTTTCACTTTGTTTCTGCAATCCATGCAATGAATGTTTTGATGGTGAAATCAGGGTCTTCTCTGAGGACATAGCCAGCCTACTTCCAGTGTCCACCTGATATTATGGTGTTTATATCTTCATAATTGCTCAAAGTGAGTATGTTTAGTTGAAATGCTGTTTGTCTAGAAAGTCCTAAGAATTTTCCTAAAGTAGGTTGCATGGATCAGCTGAAAGTCGCCAATGTTGACAGTGATGTCCTGTAAAGGATATGCGAACAACAAAAAAAGGTTGCATGGAAAGAAGAAAAGTTAGTTCATCTTTAACTTTTTTGCTTTCTACACTTTTGTTGTGAATAAATTTATTTGAACTGCAGTAAAACTGGGGAAATGTAAACAATATAAAAACATGAAATATAGAGCAGCTTTACAAAGCACAATTGCGAAAAACAATGGATGTTGCAGTGACAAGCCTTCATCAGCAAATACAAGAAAATACCACATATACACTTGTAGTGTCATATGTTGTGGGTTTTTGTGTTTGTTTGCTGATGAAAGTTTGTCATAGCAACGTCCATTGTTTTTTGCAATTGTGCTCTGTAAAGCTGCTCTATATTTCATGTTTTTATATTGTCTGCACTATTGAGAAATATAGAGAAAATAAAGTTGTCACTTCTTATTTATCTAGCTGTTTGTGCTGCAATAGGAAGTTTTCTGTTCTTTATTGGCCATGAATGTTAAATAAACATGCAATAAATTGATGCAGCTTGACTACACCATTTTATCAAAACCTTAACTACACAGGACTTGGAAACCTTTGCTGCACTTATCAATTCTTGGTCTGATGATTTGAAGAATTCAAAAGTTTACCAAAGAGACTGCAGGGTTAAGGATGCTGTCAGTATTATCCAGATCTTCAGCGAAAGATTGCTGTCTCTGGAGAATGAAGCTCAAGACCTGATTGAACTCCAAGAACTGCTAGAGGTTTCTGTTGTTAATTTTTCACTAATACCAAGGTAATGTATTTGGTTACATAGTTTAAAAACTTGGCAGTTTTGTTATCTTGATGGTCTGTAGATATGTTTCTAAGCTTATTGAGAGACATGATATACAATATTTATGTACGTATGTACATGTATATGAGTATGTGTGCATATATATATATATATATATATATATATATATATATATATATATATATATATATATATATATATATATATATATATATTCTGTAAGAATAACATCATCATCAAACACCTTGCTGACTGATGTGGGTGGTTATGCTTGTCCAAATCTTGCGATATGCAACAGCGTGTATCAGTTTGTGTGCTGGCATATTTTCTTGTCGTGACAGAATGTTGTGAACAATATTCTCTTGTTGTCTTCCTCTGTCTTTTGGTCCATAAATATTTCCAGTTGTCATATCTTTACTTTTCTCTTCTTATAAGGTAGTCAGACATTAACAACTGCCTCTTTCAGATGTTTATAATAAGTTGTTTTTGTGTCTTATCTGCTTACAAAACATTTAGATTACTCATTGTGGCTGTCCAAGGAAGTTTCAGCATTTTTCAGTAAAGCCACATCTTTGAGGCCTCACAGGATTTTGTTATCTTCTTTACTAATTGTCGAGGATCCACAGCCATAAGTTAAATTTGGTTCTGTTCACGAATATTTTTTTTTTCAACTTCTAAAGACAGGAATTTATTACATAATATGTTCTTCATTTGATATAATGCAGTGCTTGCTTGCCCTATTCAGTTCTTCATCTCTGTGATACGTCTTCCATCTGATGTTATCCATACGCCTACATAAGTAAATTTGTGTACTTGCCCCAAATTAATACCATTGACAAGAATAATTTAGGCACAATCTGATTTTTTGATGTTACCATGCTTCTGTCTTCTTATTATTCAAGCTGAAGCCCATTTTTTCACTTTCTACAACCTCTTTTGTATACCAATTTCTGTAGTTGACATATACTATAGTTCTGTAATGCACATACGTACACAAAAAAGATAGTTTGAAATTATGCAGAAACTACAGATCTGCAGCACTAGTAAGCTATTACTGGAATAAAGACATCCATAAAGAACTGGTGGGCTTACAACCATTTAGAGGCACTAGAATTAATATATTTAAGATAAGTAACATCTTTGAGAAGTTAAAGGTCTCTGTGGCAAAGTGGTCAAGCTGCTGAAGTTCATATGGTTCATCAGTTTTATTTAAAGAAACTTCTTGGGGTCATTGCTGGAACTTCAGTGTTTGTGCTCCATGTGGCATTTTTGGCAGCTTGCTCTGCTGAAAGAACACCAAGCCATGTGGTATAGAAGCTGGTGCAATGAAGTCGACCCACTTGCTTTTAACCTCTTTAGATAAGGATAAAGAGGTAATTGTTGTTTTATTTACCTGAGACTACACCAAAGTGTTTGACAGCTTCGAACATAAGCAATTACGAACTTTCATGGAAAGCACAAGCTGTACAGATCAAAGCACAATGTCAGCCCAGTCCATGCTACAAACAAGAGTCACCCATTAAGTGATAGTGAAGAAATAGAAGAATTCAGTTATCTTGGATCAGTCGTAGTATTGGAAAGGTCAGGTTGTGAGACGGTTTGTTCCATGCTCAGTCTTCATAGACT
Source organism: Cepaea hortensis (assembly GCA_963921405.1). Taxonomy (NCBI): domain Eukaryota; kingdom Metazoa; phylum Mollusca; class Gastropoda; order Stylommatophora; family Helicidae; genus Cepaea; species Cepaea hortensis. The sequence continues at coordinate 61,499,736 of OY992891.1, forward strand.
TAAATGGATAGGACACATTAGGAGGATGGATGATGGTAGAATACCAAAGTTCTTTTTTGGTGAATTACAGATGGGTAAACGATCTCGGGGTCAGCCTCTACTATGATACAAAGATGTGTGTAAGCGGGACATGATTGATACTGGCTTTGATATTGCACATTGGGAGAAAGTTACCACTGAACGTGCTGCATGGAGGACAAGATCAGATATGGAATAAAGACAAAGGAGAAAATGATTGCAGATAGGTCACACACTGAATGTGTGAGACATAAGATGGTGCGTGATGGTGGAAATGACCATGTGTTCACATGTATCCATTGCGGACAAACATTTACAGCATGAATCAGTATGATCAGTCACATTCGCTACTGCCATGGGTTATAGTTATTATGCCTTTTTGAAGTACAATGTAAAAAACTATCGCCTATCAAGACGGCATGGTGCCAATGATAGGATCAGTAATTTACAGCTCTATCTAGTGTATGATAACAATTGAAAGATGATTAACACTCCCTTTGCAAAAGAATTTACAGATGGATCAAGAAGAAGTAAAATGTAAACTTTTCTGCAAGATCTAAACATCAAAGGAAACTGGCTTGTAAATGACATCATGTCTCAGAAACTGAAATACTTTGGCCATGCTAAACATCACATTGGCTTAGAAAGGACAGTGATGGCAGGTGTGCTTACAGAAAGAAAAGGTGGGAGTCGACCATGACAAATATTGACACAGGACATTGCAGACACCGTGGACATGAGGGTATATGAAACATGTGAGAAGGAATCTAGACACTTCTTGTGAGGTTGTGATGAGAATGACTTTTTACAATGGACCTACTGAAAGAGGATGACTAAAGTAACATTATAGTTTGATGAATAATTTGATGGCAGTTAGTACACACTTGTTATGTGTGTTTATACCATAATTCATTTTTGATGTGACTTCTGCCAGCTATCAGCAAGAGTTGCAGAACCTGAAGTTATTGTGGGAAACAATCAGGTAAGAAGTTATAAATATGTATTAATGTTTTGGTTTGCCTGCAGATTACATAATTATGTCATTTTCATTGTTACTTAATTAAATATATGGGGAATGTTGTATTAAAATTGGTAGATACTCAACTACTGGCCTGATAGATATGTGTTTGAATCTGCATTAAGTCAGATTGTTAACATTTACCTGGGCTTTTAAGTTGGCCCATCTTTTTTTTAGTTTTTAGTTTTAGTCGTTGGATCAACATCACAGCACACGGTTTAACCCATAAGTACTCCGTTTTCCTCCTAACTCAAACCTGAGTCTGGAGAAACTCAGCTCAATGCACGAACTCCGTTGCATCAGCGAGGATCCTGAAATACATGGGTAGATTTTAAACTCGAAATTTAGCCCGGGCAGCGCCGTTAGGCTACTCTTTTTCGATTTCCAACTGCCAAGGGATTTTTTACGTGCGCAACAATACACACGGGCGTCCGATCTCACTACCCAGAGACCAGGGGAAATTACTGGAAGTCCAGGCGGATTTTTTTAATAAATCCTGGTCCTCACCGGGGCCTGAACCCGGGACCTCCAGCACTCGAGGCGGACACCATACCTCGATACCACTCAGCCCCCCCAATTAAAAATCTTGGCCCATCTTAAAATCATCATCATCAAGTGCCCTGCCAGCTGGCATAGGTGTTGTCTCTCCACATATCTCGGTCTTTGGTGTTCTGGATCAACTCTCTGATGATATTTCTCTATGCCACCGTCCCAGTCCATCCAGTATCAGTTCTCTTGGTTGGCTTCTGCCTCTTTTCCCCTTGATCTTTCCAGTCTTCATGATGTTCTCCAATGCCTCTTTTCTCATTACATGACCAAAGAAATCTGTTTGTCTCTTTCTTATTGTTGTATATAATGTTCTAGTTTCATTAGCCTTCTTTAGGCAATCGTCGTTAGTTCTTACCAGGATTGTCTTTGGAAGTAAAGATGGCCGGCATGACTACATCACCCACCGAATAGTCTATATAAATATTGGTTAAGACCGTATGTCCAATGCACCTTAAAGCGAGTAAAAGGGTCTATTACTGACTTTACTTAAGTAAATATCGATTATTTCTACTAACTGGAAATGAAGTGATTACAAATAAAAACAATATAAAGCTTTACAAAAATATAGCACTTCCTTTTGTCGTATCCAAGAATCAAGACAAACAATAACCCACATCAGCATTTGTTCATAGATAACAAAAGAGTAGATAATGAAACAGAAAACAGACAATCAATCAATCAATCATGTGCCATGCCGGAAAGCGTGGGCTGTCATGACTCGCCATTTTACTCGATCACCAGAGTTGTCGATCAGCTCAGTGTTCCTGTCTCGAACATGCCATGTTGCCAAGCCATCCAGGTATTTACTTCTCCTTCTTCCCCTTGGTCTCTTCTCTTCGATCTTGCCAGTTGTCACTAAGTTCTCCAATCCATTTCTTCTCATAACATGTCCAAAAAATTTAGACTGTCTACGTCTAATTTCTCTAATCAATTTACGATTTTCATTTGTCTCCTCTAGTACTTGGTAATTGGTTTTTCTGTCTGTCCATGGTATTCTTTGCATTTTCCTAAGAAACCACATTAGACAATTTTCCAACAAATTACTGAACACTGAATAATATAAAATCAGATATGAAAGACACCAAAAATAGTAGTTTGCAACTAGAAAGTCGAATAGATACCCTGAAGATGTGGATGTACAGAAGAATATGACATATTTCATTTCAACAGAAACAATAAAATACAAAGGTTCTAGAAAAACTGGGAATGAAAAGAGAGTTAATGAGAGAAATAAAAAAGAGGCAAGTGAAATATTTCGGCCACACTAAAAGACATAACAATCTTATAAAAACCATACTGGAGGGCAAGGTTGAGGGCAAGTGAGCAAGACATAGACAATGATACAAGTGGGAAGATAACAAAAGAGATGGATGAATATCAGTCTGACAGAATGTACAGTCAAGGCGAGAGACAGACAGTGTTGGAGATCCAATGCAGCCAACCTTCTTTGTGGAGATGGCACCTGATTGATTGATTGAAAATTAGTAACCTTACAAATAACAAACCAAAAAGGATACATTTTATTTCTTGTCTTTGAAATTTTCTATGCTGTATAGGTTTATTCAGTGAAATATTTTGAATACTTCCACTTGTATTCTTGTTCATTTATCCTTGTTCATTTATTGGCTAATTGACAAGTTATTCAAAATAATATTTTTCTATAGTGAATTTGAATAATAAAGACACAAAACAATAGATTGCACCATTTATTGCTTGGTATATTTTGCTTTTAAATATGTCAGGCAATAAATCGTGCAATCTGTTGTTTGTGTCTTCAGTATTCACATTGACAGGTTAGCTGGAATTCATGTTATTACACTTGGGACACTGAATAGCTAGAGTTGGCTCCCTCTGGGCACTGGGTTGGGGTCTTGTGACAATGAGATAGATACCTGTGAAGGAAACAGTAACAGCCTAGGCCTCATCTAAGCCAGTCTGTCTGTACTGGGCACAATCATGATCTAGCTACATCCTTACATGCTTCTCTGCAGTTGTTAAGTTCTAATACTAGACTTTCACACCTGCTTGTTTCTGAGCTTGGAGAAGGGAAGAAGAGCTCTTCAACATAGTTCCCATGAAGATGGTACTTCAGAACTGGATTAGGAAGAAAGTCTCTATACCAACCTCATTCTGATAGGAGCAAACATTCTCAGAGCTCAAATGACCTGTACGTTGATGTATCTTACTTAAGAATTGAAACTCAAGCCTTTCATGAGATTTTCAAACCGACCAAATAACCAACCAGCCAACTAGAATTGACATGATTGCACTTGTGACATGCCTATATGTGCTCTCTCTTTCTCGGGAGATGTTAGAGTGTAGGGAGGCTGTTTCTTTCCACAGCAGACTGATTATGAATGCACTTATTTTGTTCCTGTCTGTAGTCATGCCTGTTACTGCCTGCCACACTTGATGCAATATAATAAATTCTAGATTGTTTAGTGAACCTCTATGTCTGCCTATAGCAACCTGTCATTCCTTTGTCCATCTATAGTCCCCCCACTATTAGTGCCCTTGTGCCAGCAAATCAGCTTGCTAATTACTTCAGACCCTTAGATTCCTAAGCATAAGACCCATGTAAGATCTTGAAGACTAGACTTCAAAAGCTCTGACTATTTCAATTAAATATATTGAAATTCTCTTTAAGTCAAGCAATAGGAAAGAAACTGTATCTTTCTTAGCACACCAACTATTAGACTCTTTGTACATGCCTGACAAAGAGAAGACTTTCTGTGCACTGTCTGCCACATACAGCCAACAGTTGTTGAAATTGTGAAGGCGGCTGTGATACACATGTGTAAAACACAAAGTGAATAAAAAGATATGATAGTCTCCTGAAAACTACTATGGTAACAGTGAAACATTTTTTTTGGGCGCTCACTCGCTTTGAACTCAAGCGTAGTCCATACACACTACTTCTGGTAGTGCTGGACTCAGAAGTTGTAGTGGGTTCGCCTGATGGCCAGCGACACTGGTTGTTTTGTTTTTGTTTGTTGCATATCCCTTACAGGATATTGCAGTCAGCACCAGCATTTTTTCACCTGCTGTTGATGTACTAGGCAAGTTTTACATTCAGTAGTTCGCCATTGCTTTCTGAATGACCGGCTCGTATACCCCCATAAGTTACCAGCGCAGTGCGAACCACTGCTGATTCTTGCAGCTGCTGTTTTCTCCACATGGATATACAGGATTACGAACAATGTCATTAACCCCCTTGGCCAGGGAGACACTGGTATTAGGGATAGCTAATCCACACGCAAAATTCAGCCCAGTGCTACTGGAAGTAGTGTGTGTGGACTATGCTTGAGTGCAAAGCAAGCAAGTGCAAAATTTAAAAAAAAATAACCCCCTGACACCTGGCCTTTTACCAAGAATTACAGAAATATTAGATAAGATGAACATGACAATGTGGTTTTCCAAATGTAAATTCCATCCATCCATCATGTGCCATGCGATAAGCATGGGCGGTCATTTTCTGCCATCTCACTCGATCACCAGAGTCGTGGATCAGCTCTGTGTTACTGTCTCGACCATGCCACATGGCCAAGCCATCCAGGTATTTGCTTCTAGGTCTTCCCCTTGGTTTCTTCCCTTCGATCTTGCCAGTCGTCACCAAGTTCTCCAATTCATTGCTTCTCATAACATGCCCAAAAAAGCTTGACTGTCTACGTCTAATGACTCTAATCAGTTTACGATCTTCATTTGTTTCTTGAAGGACTTGTTCGTTGGTTTTTCTGTAAAATGTAAAATGGCCATTTCATTTACCAGGGTGATTCAAGAACAGCATGAAGAGTGGAAGAGACACAGATGGCAGAAAACAAATACTAGATATCTCAGGGAAGAGACAAACAAACAACTAGATGCAGTTAAAGATCTTCCTGAAACTGTTTCTTCCTGGGATGTGTGCATTGGCATACGTGAGTCAATCATGGAGGTTCAGGTATGATAACATTGTTTAATTTATTATTTCATCTAACATTTGTTAACGTAATTCAGGATCCTCGCCGGTGCTACAGAGTTCGTGCACTGAGCTAAGATTCTCCTGACTCAGGCTTGAGTTAGGAGTAGAATGGAGCACTTATGGGTTACACCTGTGTGCCGTGATGTTGATCCATCGACTAAACTAAACTAAACTAAACGTAAAAAAATACTGGTGTTATTTAATGCTGTGTAGAATTAATTATAAGCATTCTTCTTCTTCTTCAGCGTTCCGAGCCATTGAGATTCTTTGCTTCAAATTATAAGCATTACTAAAATTAAATAGATACTTTGAGAGCGTAAATGTCTATGGTGGTGATAGTCTTCCGCTTGGCATGCTCATTGTAGATGACGGCTGATGCTCTCTCATCCCCTCTCTCTTCCCCTCTCTTGTCTCTCCCTCTCTCTGTCATTGTTATTCCATTTCACTGTTTAAGATGGCTATGCTGTGTAGGCTTTAAGCTATGGCAATAAGTGTTTCATGGAGGTGAAACTTAAGGGAATGTGCCACAGTTTGGATCCCATGCAAGGAATGGCTACAAACCAAGATGTTTATTGCACCATACAAAATATCAATGGCCTGATTGTGTTATGATTCTGGAGCAATGCATCAGATTTCTCATATAAAGTAAAAAAAACTGAGAACTTGTACATACATTAAACATTCATTGGCAGTAGGATATTAAAAAGAGCAAGCCAAATAGACCACTGCTTAGGCTAAATTTCAAAATTAGATGACTTACCCGCAAAAGAATTTTTATAGCATATGTAATTCTGGTATACACAGAAGATACACATTGGATCCTCACCAGTGCCACAGAGTTTGTGCACTGTGTTTTGGCTCTCCTTGTGTGATCTATGCTGGCTCCATTGCGAAGGGGTTACGGACACAGTTCGTAATCCTGCATACCACATTGGAAACACAGCTGCGGGAGATTTGGCAGCAGACCGCCTTGTGTTGATTTTTATAAAAAAGGTTAGTAGTGCAGAAAGCAATGGCAAGCTGCTGAACATAAACTTGCCAAGAAAACACAAACAGCCAAAGACTTCTTAGGTTGACTGCGGCGTCCTGCAACGGATAGGCAATTAACAACCTGGGAACCCAGGTAAATTGTTTAAAATCCACACCTTAATGAGAATGGAACATGTGACACTAGAATGGCAGGTTCGCATTCAAGCCACTTTACTATCACCCTGTCGACTGTTAAGCAACTTTTTTCTTAGGTCATGCCTATAAAACTACTTCACACCCCAGCTGTAATATTTGTTATCGCATGACTTTACATGTCTAATTCTTGTATTCACAGACCTGTCTACCTTTGATTGATGACCTCAGCAACCCAGCCATGAGAACCAGACACTGGAAGCAGCTGGTCCGAGTTACGGGTGGTACTGTCACCATTGTCAGTGGCACCCTGAAGAAGATGACACTCGGTGAGCTTCTGAAGCTCGGACTTCAACGTAAGTAAAATATCTAATTTAAAAGACTAGAGGAGTTTTTATGACACTAAGAATATTTTAGAAATGAAAGGAAGTTAAAACTAGTATTAAACTTGTAATATTTGACTCTAGCTTTAAATCAGAATGCTATATGGATAAAAAAAAACATGCAGGATTAGTAAAGCAATTACTAATAAAGATGACCAACACATTACTGATCACATCATCCATTGACCAATTGGTCTATTAAAATATTAGGCAAGCACAATATACCAAATATTGTCAGCATTTATATATATATATATATATATATATATATATATATATATATATATATATCAGCTGTCCTCCCCGAACTATAGATCCACACAAGTTCCAGAAGGTTTGATTCCTCCACAAATTGCAGCTACAGCCATCTATTCTAAACTTTCCAAAGTATGGACTGAGGAGTCAGAGACAATAATCACCTTTTAGGTCAAGTATTCACCCATGTGTTACCAAAGAAGCCCATTAGCGAAACAAAGAATAGTAACACTGTAACCTGTCATGCATGTCACAAAAGGCAGCTTAAATGGTTGGTGTGAAACTGGCTACCTCAACCTGTAGAAAACAGCTGTAAATCCAAACATTTGTGAACATCCCTACAAAGGGCTGGGCATCAGCAGGTTGAGAACCTTTGCTCCACTAGGAGAGAAAAGGCAACAGAAGAAGTGAAGTATTTTGAAGCCATTTCAGTGCCACAGTGGCAGCCATTATCATCTATTCATTGTCGATGCTAAGCTATTTTGTGCACAAGATATTTAATATGTATAAAAACTATAAATAACCTGTGGCTAAACTATAGAACCAAATGAAGTTATTCTCTTCTACCTGATTCCTGGAGTAGTACACAGGATACCTAGTTTTCTCAGATAAGGGTGAAGAAACTAAGGGGGTCCAGTGTGCGCCCTGTATTTGTTAAAGGTCCTTCAGCAGGGGGAGATCATAAAGAGGAGACCGTGAGTTGGCTTTTGCCCTGCAAAATATACTTGTAGCATATAATATCCTCAATACAATATTTATAGCATATTAATCTCTTATTTTTAAAAAAATTCTTAAAAGTCGAGAGGATCAACTTCATTGCCCTGGGTTTTATCCCATATGGCTCGGTCTCTTTCCACAGGACGGCCTGCCAAAAGCGTTGCACAAAGCACAAACTCCGTAGCTCCTGTGACGACACCCAGGAGTCTCTGAGAAAAATGCACTCGTGAACTGAAATACGTAGCCCGGAATCGAACCCACACAATTCAAAGTGCGAGGCAGATGGCTTGACCACTTTGCCATAGAGATTCGGAGTCAACAGGGAAATCATCACATTAGTTTTACTAGTATAAGTTTGCCGGCTTCCTGGCCTAGAGGTTAGTGACTTTTCTCCGCAATCTCGTATACTCTCGTAAGTAACGTGATGACGGTGAGAATCAGCAGTAGTTCGAATCATGTCGATAACTTACGGGGTATGTGAGCCGGCCACTCAGAAAGCAATGGCAAACTACTGAGCGTAATCTTGCCAAGAAATCAACAATCAGCTGAAAGATGCTGATGTTGACAGCAATGTCCTGTAAAGGATATGCAAACAAAAAAAAAGTATAAGTTTATCAACAGTCACAAAGATAGATTTATAGACATCATCATCAACATCAAATGCTTTACCAAGTAGCGTATATGATTATGCTTCTTCATATCTCGATATCTCCAACAGAATGTATTAATTTATTTTGCTATGTTTCCATTGCCGGCTTCCTGGCCTAGAGGTTAGGGACTTTTCTCTGTAATCTCGTATACTCTCGTAAGTAATGTGACAACGGTGAGAATCAGCAGTGGTTCGAATCACGTCGATAACTTATGGGGTATGTGAGCCGGCCACTCAGAAAGCAATGGCAAACTACTGAGCGTAATCTTGCCAAGAAATCAACAATCAGCTGAAAGATGCTGATGTTGACAGCAATGTCTTGTAAAGGATATGCACACATTTTATTTATGTTTCCATGCTATGTTGAAAGGCTACGTTTCTTCTTTCTTGTCTTTCTACAAGTGTCAATATATGCCTGTTTAATTATGTTATTTTGTTATGTGTATATGTGTTTGTCTTTGTCATCATGATTGTCGTTGATATTGATTATTTTATTTTGTCAGTCTATGACATTACTTCTCTTTTATTAGTCAGTTTGCCTAACATATCACTCCATCTGTTTTTAGTCTGGTTTCTTTTTCTAATTTCTCTTCTAAATTTTCTTTAAATTTTGAATTGGATACATTTTTATTTTATTTTCAGTTACTCTGTGCAACTTTCTTACCAATTATTTCCCCTCTTCCGTAAGCAGTTTATTGACAATGTTTGTCACATCTTTATTTTTCTTCTTTCCTCGTATTTTCATCTTTATATTTTCATTGCTTATTCATTTCACAGTCATTTTTTTTATTCCTTTCTACTGCCTTCTATGCAATCCTGTTTTTCTTTGCTTCTTTCTGCTTTTTACCTCAACTCCTCCTGTATCTTTCTCCATGTTTACTAACATCCTAATATACATCTCTATGTCTTTAGTTTACAGCCTCTGTTTTATTACACCTGTCAGTCTCACAAATCCTATATCTGTGCTAATGTTTTACACATTTTTCTCTTTAAAAAAACGAACAAAAACACTGATCACGCAAATAGAACACGGAGATGATGTCAGGGCTATAGTGCAGAGAGCCGTGAAGGACCTTGACATTGAGAATGCATTGAAAACCACAGAAGAGGTGTGGTTGAGCAAAGTCTTTGATCTGAGGCATCATCCAAAGAACAAAATCTTGTCTTTGACAGATAAGAAGCAGGTAACACCTAATAAGATAACAGTTGATCATTCAAATTTTGTTTAAAAAAATATTATGTGTAGATAAGAAGGTTGGCTAGTAAAGACGATAAAACAAAGAAAATTGAAATATTCTTGAAACATCATGAAAGTTTGGAGAGAACAATAATGTAGAGGTGCCCGGGAAGAGAGGAAGAAGAAGGCTAAAGAGAAGATGGGTGCAGGATGTGGTGGATGATCTCCAGATGGGCGTATCAGACGTGGGACATCTCGCTTATGACTGAGAAGTTTTCCGGAAGGTTGTTATGGGAGTGAGGTTCTGCAAAGGACATGCTTCTGAATTGAATGAATATTTCTAGATCATCATTACATAGCATGTCCTTTGCAGAATGTTGCTTTCATCACAGCCCACTGGAAAAAAAAACTCAGTTCCCTGTCTATTTCTCAGCGTCATGTATTTTCATGCCCAAGATGTTGCTCTCATCAAGGCCCAACTAAAAGTCTCTACATCTCTGGCTGTTTCTCCCCCATCATGCATCCTCAAGCTCAAAGTATCTGCAATGTCCTGTGTCCATCTTCATGCTGGTCAACTCTGACCTTCCATGAACCATGCCCTCCATTACTGCTCTTTATAAATCATGGTGGTCTTTAATATGGTCAAAGTATTTCAGTTTCTGAGACTTGATGCTGTTCGTGAGGCCATTTTCTTTGATCTTGTAAAATGTCATTATTTTTTTATCCGTAGTTTACTAAGAAATTTTCTGTAATATTTAAGTTCAGAAACCTCAAATTTCATTTTTAGTGATTGTGACATGGTACATCACTCACATCCATATATCTTTACAGGAAATATGCAGACTCTAAAAAACATTGCATTTATTTGTTTTCTGGGTGTTGTTACATAAGCTCTTAATGCTGTTTAACCTCTGCAGTGCTAAGGCCAGTCGATCTCTGATTTATTTTAATAATCTGTATTGTTGGTATTCACGGATCGTAAGTTTTCAATTTCTTCTTTGTTAGTTGAAACTTGTGGATGGCATTTAGTTTTTGTCTTTGGGCATCATTTTAGTTTTGCTTTTTGTATTGTTCAGAAAAAAAGATTTTGATGCTCATTGTGTCTTTAATAGACAGGATTAACCGTTGTAGTACCTTTGCACCGTTTGAGAGAAGGACCATGTCATCTGTGTATCTGAGAACTGGAACTGGATTTACATCATAATAGCAGTTGCAAGATCTGTTACAAAAATATCGGATCTTTGGCCTAGAAAAATATAGTTACTCTCTTTTCTCCTAATCCTGGCTCTTTGTGATTTTTAACTGAAGTGGGTTAGGGTTTAAGACTCTGGGTGAATTGTATTTTTCTCATTCAATGGCCAGATACATTTTGAACAGTCCTCATATTATTTTAAATGAACTCTTCTAGTCCCAGAAAGTTTTTAGCAGCAGAATCTCAAGCAGGAAAATAACCTTTATTGAAAATAATGAGAGCATTACTTTCATAGAAGCTAAATATACAATGTAACTGGCTACTGGGAAAGCCAGATTTCTTAGTAAGGTCTGATCAATTGTAAAATGTAAGAGAGCTTATTACGTGATGGTTGAAATTCACAGAAAATAGTTAATCACACATGATATGTTACTTGGGGTTTTAAGAGTAAAGAACTCATCTTCAATTTAAATTTGACTTTATCATATTTATTTGCAGGCAGAACAACACAGAAAGTCTTAAGAAAGCTTTTTGTTAAACAGTCCATGATTCAGTGAAACTAATTAACAAATTAAAGGACCCTTTTTATTATTTTTTATGAGGTGTATTGGGTATATGGTGCTCAGTCCATATTTTTAAATCAGTTGACACTATGGTCAATGGAAGATTCAGTACCATATTATTACATACTGGGAAACTCTTACGACCATTGAAACAGTATAAGAAAAACATTCCTTTTTGAACGACCAGCAGACACATACCATTGTATGAAAACCAATGCAAAGCGGTCTGCAGCCAAATCGCCCATAGCTGTGTTTCGAATGTGGTATGTGGAATTATGAATTGTGTATGCACCCTTTCGCCACATAAGGGTTAAACTCACAGATATTCAGTTAGTTTGAACAGATAAGTACAGATGCATATGCTGATATTCTTTAACATATTGGTTGTGTATTTTCACAGATGTATTTTTAGGATTTAATTTAATATGGTTGGTTGTGAATCCTCTAGAAGTTTGAGTCTCAACTTTTACATCTGATGCATTGGCACTGAGGTAAACCAAGCCCTGGAATGGACTAAAACCAAGCCATGAAATGGACTTCACCCAAGTCCTGAAATAGACTTCAACCAAGCCCTGAAATTGTCTTAAACCAAGCCCTGAAATAGACTTCAACCAAGCCTTGATATGGACTAAAAATCAATCCCTAAAATAGGCTTAAATCAAGCCCTGAAATGGACTTAAACCAAGCTCTGCAATAGATTGAAACCAAGACCTTAAATAAAATAAAACCAAGCCCTGAAATGGGCTTAAATCAAACCCTGAAATAGACTTAAACTAAGCCTTGAAATGGTCTTCAGCCAAGCCCTGAAATACACCTAAACCAAGCCCTGAAATGGTCTTAAACCAAACCCTGAAATGAACTTAAACCAAGCCTTGAAATGGACTTCAATCAAGCCAAGAATTAGTTATTTAGATAGTTAGCTAGTTAGTTAGTCATGGTGCCAATTTCATGGAAAAGGATCACTCGCATTACAAAGCCCTAAAATGGACTTCAGCCAAGCTCTGAATTGGAGTGAGTTTGATGTAGAGACTATTCTCCGGTGCTAGGTATATGTTGCAGAGTTCTCTTGCCAATATTCAAGTCCAGAAACCAGCAGGGTGTATAACGCCAGTACCGTAACTTTACATCTGTGGGAAGGCATATTAGGATGTCATTGTCATCATCATCATCAAGTGCCTTGCCAGCTGGCATAGGCGTTTATGTCTCTCATATTCCTAGGATGTAAGATGTTATAATTCAGCACAGCGTACAGACTAGCTGGGATTTTAGACCTAGGCTGGAAATAAGTTTTGGGTGGATCCATTGTCGAATGCCCAGATTGTATATATTTATTACTTTTCTGTTTCTGAGCAGGAGAGTCCGAGTGAGAACAGTCAGAAGGAGGTGACAGGATCAGTTAGCAAAGGATTCACAAAAGTTTCTAAACTGAACATTGTCAATAACAAGAGTTTACACATCAAAACCCAGGGCAGTAGTATTTCTTCACTTCCAGCTTCTTTGTTGAATGTAGAAGAAGTAAGTTCTAGAAGTGTTACTGTTGTTTCTTTGTTGAATGTAGAAGAAGTAAGTTCTAGAAGTGTTACTGTTGTTTCTTTGTTGAATGTAGAAGAAGTAAGCCTTGGAAGTGTTACTGTTGCTTCTTTGTTGAATGTTGAAGAAGTAAGTATTAGAAGTGTTACTGTTGTTTCTTTGTTGAATGTAGAAGAAGTAAGCCTGGAAGTGTTACTGTTGCTTCTTTGTTGAATGTTGAAGAAGTAAGTATTAGAAGTGTTACTGTTGTTTCTTTGTTGAATGTAGAAGAAGTAAGCCTTGGAAGTGTTACTGTTGCTTCTTTGTTGAATGTTGAAGAAGTAAGTATTAGAAGTGTTACTGTTGCTTCTTTGTTGAATGTTGAAGTAAGAAAGTATTAGAAGTGTTACTGTTGCTTCTTTGTTGAATGTTAACCCTTTACAAGGCATAGCGCCCGATTCCGGCCGATGCCATAAAACGCGCATAGCGTCCAATCCCGGCCGATACAATTATGCATTGTAAAATCACGATCTCTCGGCTTTCCGACACTTCCGACGACTACTTTCGCTTTCGACGACAGCTTGACAACATGGCCGCCATTTGTAAACGCGATAGTATGAATGTGAACGGAGTTTTAAGGACAATTTTTGATAGTTTTCGGGATTTTTACGCTGTTTTTCAAAATGGATTTCGGCGATTCTTCAAGTGATAGCCGAGATTTCGCTAGATTCATTTTAAATGACATTAAAGGGCACGAAGTTGACTATTAATCGGAGCTAGATATCAGTGCAAAGCGTTACTTTGCATTAGCAGTCTGAGTCGGACTTTAAAGAAAGTGATTATGATTCTGAAAATGTGTTTGTAAATTGCCGTATAGATGACGGAAAATCACAAGCAACATGCCGTATTTCGTAAATATTTGTGTTCATATACGGATTACCGACAACAATCACATGAGTAGCATATTCTACATGCTTTTCCCTTCCTTTTGTTGTTTATTTAACTAAAATTGGTTGACTAACACCTTATTTGTGATGTTTTTACTACCTCGACCCGAAATTTTACCGAACCTGAAAAAATCTTGCCCGTTCAGGGCTAGAAAATGGACAAGCGTCTGCCCTGTAAAGGGTTAAAGAAGTAAGTATTAGAAGTGTTATTGTTGCTTCTTTGTTGAATATTGAATATGTTTTAGAGGCTCCATTGTTGCTTCTGTGTTGAATACTGAAGTAAGTTTTTAAAGATCCTACCACTGCTTCTTTGCTGAATATAAAACAGGTCAGTTTTTAGAGGCACTACTGCTGTTTCTTCTTTGAATGTTGAAGAATTTTTATAGAGATTGTACTGTTGCTTCTTTGATGAATATAGGAGTAAAATTTTAGAGGCTCTACTGCCGCTTATTGTTTTGTTGACGTAGAAGTAGTTTTTAGATGCCCCCCTGTTACCTCTTTGTTGAATGTAGAAATTTAGTTTCAGAGGCTCTGTTGCTGCTACTTTGTTGAATGTTGAAGTACTCGTAGTAAGATTTTAGAATTTCTACTGTAATAAAGCAGTGTTTGTGGTAAATTTGGTGGCGAATTTAATTCACAATCCTGCATTTGGTGTTCAAAATCAGTAGCAAGCGATTTGGAAGCTGGCTGCTTTGTTTTGATTTTTAATGATGGTATGAGCATCGGTTGTTCAGAAAACAATGCAAACTACTGAACTGAAACTTGCCTAGTAAATCACAAGCAGCTACAAAAATGCTAGGGTTGATTGTGATGTCCTACAAAGTGCATGCAACTAACTGATAAACCATGGACAGATAAAAGAATAAGTATCTTGATTGATTGATTGATTGATTTAGGAATCGACATCACAGCATTCGGGGCATTCCCATTAGCGCTCCGTCCCCATCCTCAGCAGCCAGTGAAGAGTTCCAACACTAATAGTACCAGTAGGAAACTGATTATATGTCCGTCTCGCCTTTCCTCTGAGCGTTGAGCATCGGCCAATCCCCTCGTCACTCCTCACTGTCTCATTCTTGCCAGACCATGGTAATCCATTTGCTCCTCCGAGGTGTGCATGTGCTCCCACAAGGCCGCAACCACGTCTGCCTTGTCATGTATCAATACTCCACCAAGTTCTGCAGAGCCAGCCAGTCTGTCCGCCTGTTCATTTCCCAGCACACCAGCATGCCCTGGAGAAAAGATCCAGGCGATGCTTGTCACCCGTGGCCTCCGAAGCGAAGCAAGCCACTCCGCACGAAGCCTGCCCGTCCTCACCCTCGTCAGCATGCTTTCTGTGTCAGTTACAATCATGATGTTTGTGTGTGTCGTATTCTCCATCCAGTGGAGAGCCACAGTGACCGCCTCTACCTCCATTCTTAAGCTGGATGTTGTGGTATCATATGCCAGGCTCTCCTGCCCCAAACGTCGACCATTGGCTTTGGCGATGAACCCCCAGTCACTTTTCTCACCTCTTGACACCGAACCATCTGTGTAGATAATCACATCACCCGAGTGAGCATTGTCCTGAATTAGTTGCTGGATTTCCTCTTCCGTGGCCCCTGCTGGCCACTCCCTGCACTCCCGGCTTAATGTGATTATAACTCTGCACAATTCTGACTGCTCCGCTGGCACTCAGACGCACTCCTCTCCACGCCTAATGTTCTCCAAGGGGCACACCTGTCTGATCGTATCCTCTGCCTGAGCCATCCATGATTTCCCTCTTATCAGTCGCTGAGCCTTAACTGCGTCCAGCGCCTCATGCAGTGGGTGGTCTGTGTCTGCAGCTACTCTGAGGAATGCCTTCGCCTGCATCACCTTGAGCCTACCAGCAACACTCGGCAGACCAAGGATGTAACGCATACACACTACTGGGGTGTCGCTAGTGCATCCCAGAATGACCGTTCTGTATGCGCTCTAACTTCACCAGCTGACTCTCTGAGACAGTGAGCAGACCTAATCCATAATCAATTACTGAGAGAATAAGTATCTTGACTGAAAGAAGTTAACTCATAAAGGGTACTAACTGCTCACATCAGAAGAAGACAGCTCATATGAGAAGGGGGAAATCTGGAGTATGTTGTGACAATAGGAAAGTTGGAATGGTAGAGAAACAGGGGAGACCAAAAGAGAAGATGCTAGACAGTTTGATATAATGACATGGAGGAACATCAGTATAAGAAATGATTAGCAGTACACGAGACAGTAGGCTGAAGACAGACATGATGATCAATGCTACATGGCATGCACCATAATCATTTATCATCTCTGGGGCGACAGAATTCATGCTGTGTGCTGCGCTTTTGGCAGGCTGCTCTGCAGAAAGATGACCAAGCCATATTTTGTATAACTCAGTGCAGGGAATTCAATATTCTTGCCTTTAACTCCTAAAACTGAAGATGGTCAGGGGGGAATATACTCTTCTTATTAAATGGCAGCGTCACCGGGAAGGTTAACCCGGTCAACAAATGCCAGCAGAAGTCGGATGTGTCGGCCTAACGGCGCAAGAACGCAGCTCTGCTGTAAACAGGCACAAGGCAGTCACATCCAAAAAAAAAGAAACTCCAGATGAACGCAGAAGAAGAAGAAATGGCAGCGTTGTATAAGGTGACACATTTCTTAATAAAATTCTCAGTTAAGGCTGTTGGTGTGTGGTATTGAGTATAGAATTTACTCCCAAAAATGCAATCAAGGGTCAGACTAGTTACTAGCTAGCTCACAACACCCCTTGACTTCTGCTAGAAGAGACCAAGCCCTTATAGGTTAGTCTCAAGTGCAGTGATATTGAGTTTTCATTATAATCAATAAACATAACCTTCACATATACTGAAGTTCCAGTGTTGGTTTATTGAACAGGAACCAGATACCATAATGCTCTTGACAAACACTGAGCTTATCTTTGAAGAACTGGAGCACCATCAGGTCAAGCTTCAGACCATCCAGTCCAACTCTGCTGCTGGATCTTTCCTGGATGAAGTTCTCAAGTGGCAGAAACAACTCCAGACAATAGAGGCAGTTCTCCAGAAGTGGATAGAAGTACAAGACCAGTGGGTGGAGATGGAATGGGTTAGCCAATGTTATTGTCTGAGTGTGTATACTGAATTTGAGTGTTGTTGATCAGTTCTAGACATTGACTGTAAACAACAAATGTTATATAACAAAAACAGATATGTAAACATTCAATCAATCATGTGCCATGCCGGAAAGCGTGGGCCGTCATGACTCGCCATTTCACTCGATCACCAGTGTCGTGGATCAGCTCAGTATTCCTGTCTCGTCCATGCCATGTGGCCAAGCCATCCAGGTATTTTCCTCTCGGTCTTCCTCTTGGTCTGTTCCCCTCGATCTTGCTAGTTGTCACTAAGTTCTCTAATCCATTTCTTCTCATAACATGTCCAAAAAACTTGGTCATTGGTTTTTCTGCCTGTCCATGGTATTCTTTGCATTTTCCTCAGAAACCAAATTTCTGCAGCCATCAGATGTTTTCAGCTTGACTGCTTATTCTCCAAGTTTCACATCCATACAAAAGAAACGGCTCTATGTATCCCTCTATTGCTAATTTTAATGTCTCTGTCCTTATCTTGCGATGATCAGTCTTTAGGCGAATCATAATGTACTAGGCACTTTTAAAGAGGTAATTTGCCGTTGCTTTTCTTTATGGCAGTGACCATACTGGCCGTGTGACTGCAGCCATTGTCTCGTGAAAGAGATCCTCTGCCTGCCGTCGCGAAATTTGAGACCATAACCAACAAATATCTGTCGGCTGCCCTCAAAATTTCATCCACCACCTTATGTATACAACAAAAACAAATATTTTACATCCTTCTTTGGCTGGGAGACTTGAAGAAACTCTTTATTGTGTCTTCCCTCGTTTGCAAGATATAGTGATTTCACTTGTCAGTAGAACTTACCACACGAACTTACCATACTGATTTTGAGTGTTGTTGATGAGTTCTAGAGATTAATTGCATATAAAAGATATGTTTAAACCATAAACAGATATTGTATGCATCAGATATTTATACAGCAAAAACAGATATTGCATACAACAGATATGTATACAAGACAGTGTATTCTCTTAGTAAATAATACCTGTGACTATGTGTTTTAAATGTTTCAGCTAAAATATTATTCATTTATTCCCTTCATATGATATGTAACTCAGCAGTATGCACCTGATAAGATGCAGCAAAATATACCAACCATAAATTGTGCAGCATATTGTTTGTGACTTCTGTATTTAGATATGTATACAACAAAAACAGATATTTTATACAAGAAAAACAATCAAATATAGAGGTTCAAGAGATGCTAGGAATGAAAAGAGAGTTGATAAAAGAAATTTAAACAAAAAATGGAGACAAATTAAATATTAGGCTACATAAAAGACAAAGTACTGTTTTTCCCACCATGCTGGCAGTAAGAGTTGAAGGCAGGTGAGTAAAAAGTAGACAGCAATACAAGTGGGAAGATCAAAGCAAGAAATTAACACACAGCAGTCTGTCAAGTGTACTATAAGGGTGAGAGACAGAGAGGGTGGGTAATCTATTGCCCACCACTTGAGGCATATTGGGTATATGGTGCTAGCCTTATAATTTTATGGACCAATCAGCAATCGACGGGTGATGCGGTCTGAATCATGCCAACCACTTTTGCTTCCCAGAACATTCCTAGTACCATTTTAAGCCTGGTCAGCTTGGAAGCCCAGGTCACTTAAAAAAAGAATCCCTGACTTGTTGGAGATTCAAAAATTTGGTTATCAGGCTTGCAGGCTGGCATGCTAGCTATTGACCTACTTCAACTCCATCTCTAGTAGCGGCATGGGTGAATTGTTTTCTGCCAGAGATGATTCAATGATCAACCCAGCCTCATAAAATTTGTACCAGAATTGTGTCTGGAAAAGTAAAGTTGGCAGACATGATCATCATCATCCAGTGCTCTTCTGGCTGGCGTGAGCGAACATGCCTCTCCACAAATTGTGACCTCCAACGTCATGGATCAATTCGTGTGTTAACTCCCTTCTGTGCCATGACACAAAACCATTAAGAATCTTCTCACACTGTCTTCCTTTATCTCTCTTTCTGCAAAAATTTCCGGTTGTCACATCATGTTCCAGTTTTTATTGTCTCATAGTGTGGCTAAATAACTTTGACTGCCTCTTTCTGGTGTTTGTGATAAGTTGTCTTTGCGACTTAGCTTCCCTTTAAACGTCCAGATTGCTCATTTTGGCTGTCCAATTAATTCTAAGTTTTGTTTGAAAGTATGATTACATACATGATACTCACTATATAACGTCACATATACCATTCAGACATGGAAAGTATGGACGTAACACATAGTGCTGTAGCTGTGCAAGGGAGCACCAGGTGACCACCCCAATCTTTTTATTATGTAACCAGGGCACTCCCGCCCTGCCTCACAAAATGATTGTAAATATTTACTTTTGAAATTTCTTTGAAGCACCATTCATTTTTTATGTGTTGGTCTACACAAAACTTAACATAGCACAATGACTCCATAGTTGTATAATATTTAAAAAAAACAACAGGATGTTACAGTCAACCCAAGGATTTATAGGCTGTTTGTGATTTCCTAGGCAATTTTAGTTCAGTAAGGCCGACACCTTTTACCATTAAAATCAATGCAAACCGGTTGGCTTCCAAATCACTCTCAGCTGATTTCGATCCCTCAGTTCAGTATGTCATGACATTGTGAAACTGCGCATCGCACTATCCCCTAACCCACAGCGCTGGTTAGCTGTACATAATAACAAAATAATAATAATTTTCTTGGGAGATTATCAATTAAAAATAAACATCATGTTAACTATGACACCATATTGTGTAGCTTAACGTATTTACTACTAATATATCATCTAATGTTGATGCAGTTTGAAAAGCATTCTAGTACTAATTATGTTACGACTACACCACTAATAACACCATGCATGAAGGTAAACTTTACTGACTATGCGATGAGAATTATGGGCATTAACTAATTCTGAACCAAGCAATTCACCATATTTGAACAAGACAACACAAACAACAGATTGCACAATTTATTGCCAGGCATATTTCACTGTGTCTCGCCAGATGCATACTATTGAATTAAATGTTATATGAAGTGAGTGGATGAATTGTTTTACCATATATTTATTAGTTATTCCTTACAGGACAGCATGTCTTTATTTCTTCTGTTGTATCCGATTGTTACTTTACCACCCTCCCCTGGATCAAAATTGATACTTTAACTCTTTCTGTCACATGGTGTTAATTTTTTAAAGAAAATTTTCATTATTTTAAAGCAAGTTGAAATCACAACTGTCTGGGACTATAAAAATTAATCAGATGTGAACATTTGTTTTGCTGTTGCAGATTTATACCATTCCAGATGTACAATCGTCTCTGTATCTTGATGCCCAAAAATTTGCATTGGTCAACAAGGACTTCAAGCAACTTATGGGAGCTACTGAGAAAAACTCAAATGTGCTGCAGTGCTGTTGCAGAAAAAGTAAGCTATTATCTATCCTGTCCTATTACACTGTGGTTTACCCTTTCAAATCGTTATGCCTGTATGCCATATAGATCAGGCTGATAGAATATGCCTGCTGCGGGTTCTTTGGGTGGCGAGTTACTGTATGACAAGGCTGATGTGGTGAAGTCTATCTAGTTAGTTACAAAGTAATTTGCAGGACGTCACAGTCAACCCCAGCATTTTTTGGCTGCTTGTGATTTCTTGGCAAGTTTATGTTCAGTAGTTTGCCATTGCTTTCTGAACAACCAACACTCATACCATTATATGAAAACCAGTGCATGATAGTCTGCTTTCAAATCGCCCACAGCTGTGTTTCGACTGCAGTATGCTGAATTATGAATTGCATTCGTAATCCTTTTGCACAGCACCAGCTATCTGGTACCAAGTGGAAAGTGCAGCAAAATAGACAGAGGATCCACACTTGGAGAAGCTAATTCAGCAGGTGGTCTTGATGACACTCAACATACAGGGGAATGCACCTGAAGAAATTTAATCAGCTTGGGAACTCTTCTTTGGCTACTGAAAAATGAAACAGAGCATCTGTGGAACTGTTTCAAGTAGCAATGATGTTAATTCTTGAACTCATATTCTACTCATTCTCCACATTGATCTTAGGCCAGTCACTCCACCACAACTGATACTTCAGCTAATTTGGACAGCTATCAGCTGAGCAGAGTTGCTTAGTGACTATAGCGTTGTACGAGCAAAAGATGGTTTGACAAAGCTTTGATGTGATGATAAACTACTCAACACAAAACATGACAACAGCAGATGACAATTTATTTTAAAATGATCACAATGTGGGGGTCCTTGAACTCCCATGCAAGTCCCCCAGGTAATGCCTATTGAATTTACTTGCAAGGGCACTAGATATTGGGATCACAACCAACAACTCTAGAAGTATGGTGGAGCACTATTTCTTCAAGTCCCCATGTGTTACCGAGGTTGACATGTGTAACAAAGTATAACTGACAGTGCATGCCATTAGTGGTAACTAAAAAAAATGTTGAGCATGAAAATTAGTGACCTGGACTGAAAATGTTGACTTCTCATCCTTGACTTGGGGATGCTTGAGTTCAAAGTGAGTGGGAAAAAAAAGAGAGTAGCAATGTTTATTCGGACTAAACAACCTCTTGAAATTATACAAATCAAGATGTATGGCAGAGCACCATGTCTCTGGATTGAATAACTTAAAAGTGTTAATTGCAAGACTGCATTAACTGTTTCAGATATTCTAAAGATCCTCGAGCACATGAACATACATCTGCAGATGTGTCGCAAATCTCTGCTGTCTTACTTAGAGAGTAAAAGATATCTTTTCCCAAGGTTCTTTTTTCTGTCAACTGAAGATGTCTTTAATGTTGTTTGCAGTGGTAAGTCTAATTTGATTTTAATTTACCTTATGTATTCTGACTTTAATTTGTGTCCTTTGTTTTGTAATTCTTTTTTATCGACAACAGAAATATTACTATTAATGAAAAACCTATTTTGCTTCTCAAAACAAGATAGTTTATAAATGTGTGTGTGATTATAACAAGATAAAATAAAAACCCTGAGGCACCTGAAAAGCCAAACGTAACAGAGGAAAGACTGAAAGTGAAATTTATGTTTTCGTGAAGTCTGTTTTTTTTCTCTTTTGCGCTCGCTCGCTTTTACCTCAAGTGTAGTCCATACACACAATTTCTTATATTGCTGGACTGAATTTTCCCTGTGGATTAGCTTTCCCTATTAACTGTGTCCCTCGCCATCAGACGAACCCCCTCCGACTTCAAAGGTACTTGTAATTTACATCTCCAAGTCAAGGACAATGGGTCAGCATTTTAGTCCAACTGTCCGGTGTAGGGGTTGAACCTCTTACCTTGGCATCAGCATACCAGATGTTTAAAAACACACGTTCTTACCCATTCAGCCATGCTGACCTTCTACTTCTTTATTATTCTCTGTCAGAAGTATTTCTACTGTAGTTTTCAATTTCTCTGTCTTTGCTCTGAAGTTACTTGAGAAGTTTCAAGTTGCCTGTGTTTTTTTAGTTGCTTTCTTTTTAGTTACAGTAGCTTCCCTCTACCTCCATTTTCTTTTGAATATTTTGTTGATCCATCTGTATATGCATGAGTCCATATGCTGCCTGAATAATGCTTTTCTGTGTAGTTTATGGCTGTTTCTTCTTTCTGTTTCTTTCTGATTTTCCTGCAGTCAAAGGTGACCTTCATGAGAAGATCTGTAGGGGAGACTGGGGAGAAATGGACATAGGGGAGAAATGGACCACCCCCTCTCTGGCCCCTGGCTGTGATGCAATGAAAGTGAAACCATAATAAGTTTGTTTTCCACATCAAACATAGTCCGAATTTTTCATTTGCCATCGACTTCCCTCACAGGTCGTTCCCACGCAAAGTTTGAAATATTTTCTGCACTAAAGTTTTTCTTTTTCCAGTTCCAGACACCATCGTAAAGCAGACGCATAGTCAGGAATCAGGACAAGGTAATTACGTTAATATCTTTATTTACTTGTTATTTAAGAGTTCATATAAAAAATATAGCATATAATATTAGATTTAAGAGACTTTATGGCTGAATAGTTTAATACATTGATGGGGGAGAAATGGACCGGTTCATTTCTCCCCATGGTTCATTTCTCCCCATAGAAGAAATTGACAAGACAGTCTGTTATTATTAAAAGTGTTGAAGATTGCATTCGAATATCAGCATTATTGATTCTTTTTAATACTGGGGTCTAAATCTAGACCAATAAAACTGTTAACAAATTTTGATTTCAGTGATTTATTAAAGATGCACGCCATTCGTGCTATGATCAGTATTTCTTTGCAAATGATAGGCCTACCATTCTAAATGTTATATAATTCTGTCACTCTTTTGTTTCAGATGCCAAGATTGTACATCAGAAACACCAACAAGGGTCTCGTTACGGAGGAACGTATGAGAGAAGCTGTTAATGCTGTGAAAAATGGAATGAAAGTGAGGAAAGCTGCAAGGGAGTACGGCATTGCTCGCTCTACCCTCAATAACAATCTTACAAAAGACAGAGAAGGAAATGGTCTGCCTACTAGACTCGTACCAAATTATAGGCATAGCCTTGTTTTCACAGCTAAGCAAGAAGCTGATTTTGCTAGTTACTTGAAAGATTGTGCAAGAATGTTCCATGGACTCACAACTAAAAACGTTCGTATTTTGGCGTACGAGATTGCGAAAGTCAATAACATTGCACATCCTTTAACCTGGGATGAGCAAATGATGGCAGGGAATGACTGGCTTTGTGGATTTTTGCGACGGAATCCCGAGCTGACCATAAGGCAACCTGAGGCAACATCTCTGGCTAGAGCTACAGCTTTCAACAAACATAATATTTGCACCTTCTTCAACATTGTGAAGGAAACCATTACAAAACTAAATGTGAGTGGAGCTCAAATCTACAATTTAGATGAGTCAGGTCTGACCACTGTAAAGAAAGTGCCAAAAGTAATTGCCCCACGAGGAGTGAAGCAAATAGGCCAGGTGACATCCAGAGAAAGAGGAGAACTGGTCACAATCTGTTGCATTGTGTCAGCTGCGGGTCACATTATCCCTCCAGTTTTTGTGTTTCCCAGAAACATTTTTAAGAATTTTATGCTTGCTGGAGCACCTGAAGGTTCCCTTGGCCTTGTGAATGAATCAGGTTGGATGACCCGTGATAATTTCGTCAAAGTTACAAATCACTTCATTAAGCATTCAAGACCTTCCAAAGACTTCCCTTTGATTTTGATCTTGGACAATCACGATTCCCACATTTCATTTGAATCACTTGAACTGTGCAAGAAAAACAACATTCATGTGATCACGTTGCCACCACACACCTCATCTAAAACTCAGCCCTTGGACCGTTCAGTTTTTGGACCCATGAAGTCGGTCTACAACAATGCGTGTGATTCATGGATGATGAAAAATGTTGGGACACCACTGACAATCTATCAAGTTGCAAATCTAGGAGGCCACGCTTTTCTTAAAGCGGCAACTCCCATTAACATTCAATCAGGCTTCAATCAGGAACATTCATGTAATCACGTTGCCACCACACACCTCATCTAAAACTCAGCCCTTGGACCGTTCAGTTTTTGGACCCATGAAGTCGGTCTACAACAATGCGTGTGATTCATGGATGATGAAAAATGTTGGGACACCACTGACAATCTATCAAGTTGCAAATCTAGGAGGCCACGCTTTTCTTAAAGCGGCAACTCCCATTAACATTCAATCAGGCTTTGCAGTGTCAGGTATTTGGCCCTTTAACGAAGATGTTTTTACAGAAGATGATTTTATGCCTTCAGAAATAACGAACAGGCCCATCAGCAAGGACAGTGAAAATGCCACTTTTGAAAGCAATGAACAGACAGGATCAGCATCTCCACATTGTGGTACCAGCACAGATCAAAATGCACAAGAATTTCATGAAAATCAGAAAGAGTGTAATGTTGAGAACTTTGTAGATGACTTGCAGGAAATATCAGGGAGTCTTCAACATAAAGCTACTTCTTCCTTTACTTCGCCTCATGTTTTCAGAGGACTACCAAAAGCTGGTCCGCGAAAAGATTCAAATAATATGAGGAAAAGAGGAAAAACTATGCTGGCTACTTCTACACCAGAAATTGATCGAATTAGGGAAAGAGCGGTGATGAAAGAAAAGGCAGCAAAAGTTCCACCCAAAAACGCAAAGAGACAGCTGCTGAAAGAACTTGATGTTGATTCAGATCCAGAAACTGACATTTCGTTTTGTGATGACACAGATTCTGATGTTTCATTTGGTGAAAATGAGGAGTGTACGGTTAGCTTGACTGGTGTGCGTGAGGTTTTTGAAGGCCAGTGTGTGCTATGTGAATATGGAACAAAGAAGACTTGTGTTTACTATGTAGGAATTGTAAGGGGAGACATTGATGATGATGGTGATGTTGAGGTAGAGTTCTTGCGCAAGAGTGAGAAGGTTGCTGGTAAATTTGTTAAGCCTAAGGTAGAAGATGTCGCCAGTGTCTCAATTACATGTATTAAAGCACAGCTTACTAGATCTACAATCACTGGAACCACTTCTAGGACCAAAGATGGCTATGTCTTCAAAGAAAGTCTTACAGGCATAAATGTTCGATAAAACTTTATATTAGATTAATATATCATATTAAACTTTTTTACTGTCGCTTAAAATAATAAAAAAAAACTGCAAATACCCTTTTAATGATTATTTATTTCTTATAGCAATATGGATGAGTTGTTGCTGCTTCTTTTTAAAAAAGATCCATTTCTCCCCACTATGGCCCATTGCTCCCCACGTGCTGGTCCATTTCACCCCAATGGTGGTCAATTTCTCCCCATGTTCATATACATTTTTGAAATGCATTTTGTAAAGAAACATATAGAAATAGATTGCTAAATGTTTTCCCCTTTTAAAATAAATGAATGTACAACATTTTAGTCATGGTTTTGTTATGTTTCGATAAAATCTATTCCGGTGATGAGCAAAAATTGAAAACTACAAAATTGCTGGTCCATTTCTCCCCAGTCTCCCCTATATGTGGAACTGGTGATAGTATTCCTCAATGGCATGTAGTGCCATAAAATAATGCTTTAGTAATTTTAAAATAAAGCCTATATAATCTTCTCTGCAGATGCTGAGGTGGAACTTCTTTGGTTTTAGTGAGTAGGTTTAGTGCTATTCCTTGCTGGCTTAGTTTCCAGTTGGTGCTAGTGAATGCCATTAATAATTCTCACTTGGAAACCATCGCCTTCTGCTTTAAAATGCCTTGACAGACATCAGTAACACAGTGTTTCAATTCGATAGTAAATTGCTGTGGCAACTTCCTTGCAGAGATTATGTTAAATGGAGCACATGATGGGAAATGTGTGTTGAGCCTTCACTCATGTCCAGAACTGCAACTATTTAATTTAGTCAGCTGTTGTTCACCACAGTGCATTAAACTGCTACATTCATCTTTAGTGTCACTACTTGGTGTGCTAGACCTGGTTGACAACAGTCAGCCACAGAATTCAAGCTGTTTTAGGGTTTCTGACTCCCTTAGTACACTTGTATTAAAGGGACAGTACTTACATCACCTTATTGAACCTTCATGGTCTGGCAAGAATGCAACAGTGAGGGGTGATGAGGGGATCTGGCCGACGATCGACGCTCAGAGGAAAGGCGAGACGAACATATAATCAGATTGATACTGGTACTATTAGTGTTGACATATAACATTAAAACAGACAAATATAGCATGAGTGGATACCAAGCTTAGACACTTTTCTTTTACAAAGACATATGGCTATACTGTCCAGGTAATGCTGGAGAGTGAAGAAAAAGCGAACAAATCTGTTGGTTTCAAGAGTGGCAGTAGTTGGAATGCTCATGACGAACAAGAGAGACATTCTGAAGATTTCCTATGATTGACTGCTAGTTGAAGATAGAATAACATGAATACATGAAACTTAAGGATGCTAGAATTTATTTTTAAGTGTGGTTCCTGCAAGAAAAGACATATCAGCAGATGAATTCAACATGTTTACAACAAGTGTGTGGCTAGAACAATCAACATCTACACCTTACATTTGCAGAGGAAGTTTGGGCATCTTAGGATTTACCTGGTTACTATGATGTCAATTTTTAAAGAACAAGACCAAGACTGTATATTTTATGACTGTTCTCTCATCCTTGGTTAGAACTGGAGCTGTTTAGGAGTAACATATGTTATTTTATTTATGTTAAATGTCATTACTGATTTCACTTGTGCAGATAATGGTTTAAACATTCTAAACCTGTATATCTTGTCATATCCATGCTTTGCTTACACTAATCTCAAGGCTGTTGGAATATATATTTAACTACAGTTCTGGCAGGAGATGAGGGAGGTGAGGACAAACAATCAGTGTTTCACTGCAACAATTAGTATTCACATCCTGCCACATCTGCTGACCTGTGGGTCTACCCTGATTGCTCAGATGTCAGTTCCTAATAACCGTGGAAGGCTATCTTAGTCAGCAAATGCCAGGAAGAAGTCAGATGTGTTGACCTAAAGGCACAAATATGACAGCTCTGCTGTAAACAAGCATAACACAATTACCTCCGAAACAAAATAAAATATCTGTTGAACAAAGAAGAAGTACCTAATAAACCATAACCATTAACAAATTTGTATCTTTTTTATTCAGTTTGGTCCATGTGATTCATTTTGTATAAATTTGCTAAATTTCACTGACATTTTATAGTTTCATTTTGTATCCTTTTATTTATTTAGGCTATGATTTGAATGTTCTCAACCTGTATATCAACAAACTGCTTGAGAATGTTGGAAGCCTTTTATTTGAAGAAGCAGACGTGACTGAAAAGTATACGTTTGTTATCACTGGAATACAGAGCGCACTTAGGGAAAAGCTCCAGTTTGATCAGGTAACTGTTTATACTGAAATATGTAGGACATTCAAACAATTATTTTTATTTTTAACCAAAAAATAAAAGGTTACTATACTGTTCAGTATAGTATAGAATATTATTACCATCAGATGAGTTGCATTGCACTGTTTCGTCAAGCCTATGGCTCAGTGCATCCAACTTCGACAAGCATTTTTTCATGGACTGCCATTAGTCTACCTACAAGGCAACAGGTTTTGTGTCTCTGTCTGGTTCTTATTCCTTGTCCTGTCCGATATGGAAGACCCTTCCAGTAGCTGTGCTACTATCAGTGTAGCTCTTGGGGTCATTGGAACCCCTTTACCACTTTAATGTGGAGACAAAAAAGAGAGATGTAATATTGATTATAATAGAATACATAAATAGTAAGCAAATGCAAAAAGGCTAAAGAAATTTGGGTGAATCAGAAAGCACTGAGACTGGTACAAAAGCATGGGAAAGACTCCATTCAGTATGCTAACAAATTAAAATCTTAACAGGTAGGAAAACAGGAAATACCATTGGATGTTTACAATCAAAGAATGGTGCAATATTAATGAGACAAATTAATATAAATAAAAAGAAGAGTTATATGGTGATAAGAAACCGGTTGCAAATATTCAAGACAATAGTGAAGATCCACCAATACTTCTGGTCCAGTAGTCATGGGTTTGAATCCATATTAAGATCAATCAATCAATCATGTGCCATGCCGGAAAGCGTGGGCAGTCATGACTCACTATATTAAGATAGAGTTTTTAAATTGATATGGGCTCCCGGGTCAATCCAGCATAAAATGGATACGAGCAGATGTCTTGTCTCCAAAATATTGGAGGATATTAAAATTGATGGGGAAATTTTTAGATTAAAACATATTTATTGGAAATAATAGCAGCAATTAAAATGCAAAACACAGTGGGCAATTTTAACCAGATAGAGCAAAGAGTAAGAAGGATGTGTTTTGTCACTGGATATCTCTCTCTCTCTCTCTCTCTCTCTCTCTCTCTCTCTCTCTCTCTCTCTCTCTCTCTCTCTCTCTCTCTCTCTCTCTCTCTCTCTCTCTCTGTCTCTCTTTCTCTCTCACTCACTAATCACTCACTCACTCACTCACTCAATGAAATGAAATGAAATTATGAATGAATAATGAAATTATAATAACAGAGAAGAAAGATTGGCCAGAAATATGAGTTGGAGATGATAATATATTTATGTTATGCAGATGACAGCATTGATAGCTGCAAATGCAAAAGATCTGCATCAACTGTTGGACACTGTAGTAATAGAAAGTACAAAAACATTGATATTCCTTGAATATCAATACAACTGAAACATTAGTTACATCAGCTATATCAAACAGAAAGATAACACCAAAATGTTATATGGCAATAGAAGGAGAAGAGCTTAACAAATTCAATAAATTAAAATATTTGAGAGCAATTATCACATCAGATGGAAGATGCATGACAGATATTAATAGCAGAATAGGTCAAGCAAAAACTACATTTTAGAAGA
The DNA here is from genome assembly GCA_963921405.1 of Cepaea hortensis. NCBI lineage: Eukaryota > Metazoa > Mollusca > Gastropoda > Stylommatophora > Helicidae > Cepaea > Cepaea hortensis. The sequence continues at coordinate 61,529,298 of OY992891.1, forward strand.
CAAGTTTTTTATGTAATATGTCACTTTCATTGAATGTTAGAAAAGAGTGCTGAAATATTATGATAGATATGCTCTGTTGCATAACAATGGATCTGGGAAATTGCGCTGCATGGTCTATGGTGGTGACATGGAGAAATATCAGTAAAAGAATTCACCCAGAACACGAAGGATCAAGATCAGAGGAAAGTCATTAACACTATTTGGCATGGCACAAGATGATGATGACGACGCATGTTTGTGCAATTCAAAGTACTTAATTGTTTACAGTTTATGTTTCAGTACATTTTAGAACTGTATTTGTTAAGTTAATAACTATTATGAACAATGTTAATTTTTTTTTTCATTTTTCAAGGCTGTATGTTGTAAAGGCCAGGTAGAAAACTGGTTGTCAGATCTGCTGTATCAGGTTAAAGTATCTCTTCAGACGCAGCTTCTTCATGCATTAGAGAGCCAGAGGCTTCTCAAACACAAAACAAGACTCATACACAGTGCTGGTGCCAGGAAGGTCTCAGTGCCACTGAGAGGTGAGATAGATTTAAAGATATTACTGAAACTGAATTTTAAAAAATGTTGTAGGAAAATAAAAATTAAATATATATCGAGGAAACAGTAAAGCTTTAAAAGGGTAATTAAATACTTATATCATTTGTTTTTTATCTATTATTTATAGATTCTGTCATTTGTTTTAAACAAGATATATTTCTTCTTCAAAGTACATAATTTTACATTAACTGATCTCCAGTAGGGGAAAACAATTCTAATGACTTTCTTAGAGTTTAAGACCTTATCATGGACAAAAATTATCACAAAATGGCAGTTGGAGTGCTTGAAATACTTTGAAACTGACTTCCTAAAAGGGGATTAAAACTGATCATCTTTATGCTCCACTGTAAAATAAAATTATAAAAGTTAATTATGATGATATTGTACTGATTTTACTTTATAATAATTTGGAAAAAATCAACTAACTTGCTTCTGGCAAGGCTCTGTGTAATGATGAGATTCCAATAGAGTTTATCAGGAGTGGGTAAGACATACTCCATCAGCAAATAGAGCTATGCTGGTGAGAAGGACTGGTCTCACAGGATTTCAAAGATTCAAGCATCATAATACAGTACAAGAACAAGTGAGATCAGTGATTGTAACAACTATTGGGGTGTCTCACTTCTGTGTATCGTTTGGGAAAATATTTGCCACAATTGTTCAGCACAGCCTTCAAGTTCTAAGAAATCAAGTTTACCCTAAATCACAGTGTGACTTTCGATGGAACCTGTCTACCATTTATATGATGTTCTCATTGCGGCAGCTGCAAGAAAAATGCTGTGAACAGAATCAACGACTGTTTATTGCTTTCATTGATTTCACAAAGGTATTTAATTTGGTCAGACTGTCGTGAGGGTGTTAAAGGCGCTAAAGAAGATTGGCTGCCTGCCACTCTTCTGTCCATCGTGGAAACGTTCCACACAGACATCCTATTGCAGATAGGTCAGACAGTGAGCGTTTGAGATGTCAGATGGTGTGTGGTGGTGGTCTGTTCAATCACATTCGTTACCACCATGGGTTGAGGTTATTATGCCTTATGTAAAGCACAACAAACTATCATCTATCAAGATGGCAAGGTGTCAGTCAGTCAGCTTGGAAGAAATTAAGTTTTAAATTTAGGATTCAATTTTTTACATATTTCTGCATATTCTTTCAATTTCAGTTAAAATGCTAATGAATGAGCCATACTCAAGCCATAATTTCATCAAATTCCCATAATGCACATACATGATTGCATGTATGCGTGCATTTACATGCAGTTGATGATTTGTAGTAACAGATGCTGATAGCATATTATGTAAAGGGTGTTTCATAGCAGACATTGCCGTTGGGGTGTGATGTGGCCTTCACATATTCTAGACCATGACATATGAGGTAGGAGTGGCCATTTCCCATCTTTATCACCTTTTCGTCCTAAACAATTCCCAGGTAATTGTGGCAATATTCAGATACCATTTTTTAAAGCTGGGTCATCTCAGAGCTGTACTGGTAGCAAAAAAGAATCCTGGCTCTGCTAGGGATTGAGCCTAGACCACTGTCTTTGCATCAAGTGCATTAGCCACTATGCCGCTGCAGCTTCAATGGTGTAATATGAATACCAAAAAACAAAAAAAAAGCAGGAAGTAAATCTTTTGGTTAATACAATTGAGATGTGAAATCCATTCCAAAAACGAAATAATGGCAAATTCACGTCCCAACATTATTTACTTGTATTATATGTTCACATTCAACGGGTCTGTAATGTTTTGTAAGTAGTTAGGTTTCTTTCTGATGACCAGAATCAAACACTTCAGTGAGGTCAGTGTGGCTGAATGGATAAGAATGCTAGCTCTTAAGCTTTTGGTGCGCTGATGCCGAAGTAGCAGGTTAAATTCCTACACAGTTCATTTGGGCTCAGATGTTAACTTCTGGTACCTCTGATATCACAGTGGATTCGCCCGTTGGAGAGTGACACTGGTAATAGGGAAAGGTAATCCACACATAAAAATCAATCCTCTGCACTAGAAGTAGTAGCACATGTGTGGGTTACGCTTGAGTTTAAAGCGAGTGGATTCCCCAAAAACATTTCAGTTTCTTCTATGGTGATTTGTATGGTGATTTATTTTCCATGTGGCTTGTTTCTGTCCTAAAACAATTTTATTTTAAATGGAAGAATGTGCCTAGGCATTTCTTAAAGTTAAGAAACAACATAAAGAAAATCTGTGGCTAGGTATCTGATGTTTCAATGGTTTAAGATAGTATAAAATACTTAACACTATATTTTATTTTGAATGTAATAATTGTTCCTATTGTGTTCACATTCAGATGATGGCAGAGCTGATGGGAATGATAGATCTGACAGGAATGAAAACTCAAATACTTCTGCTGCTTCCTCCATGAAGGGGTCAATGTCTGAGAGTCAGAAAAGCTTGGAAGAATTACACTCTGGGCATGTCTTTGATGTGGCAAAAGAAAGCATGTGGATTCTTGATCATGTGACAGAAATTGTTTACTTGACAACATGTGTTCAGATGACTGGACAGATTTCAACGGCATTAGAGCAGTACAGTAATGGAAACAAGCTATCTGTCAAAGTAATAAGATTAAACTATTATATATGTTGTGCAATTAAGTTGTAAGATGGTGAGGTAGCAGGTAAAACCCCAACACTGGTCAGTTGGGCTAAAATATTGACTTCTCTACCTTGACCTGGGGATGTTAATTACAAGGTATCGCTGAAGTCGGAGTGAGTTTGCCTGATGGCGTGGGACACTGGTAATAGGGAAAGCTAATCCGCATGCAAAAATCAGTCCAGTGCACTAGAATTAAAAGCACATGTATAGACTACGCTTGAGTTCACTGGCAATTTTGTTTCCTGCATGAACTTCACTGTTTTCTGCAGATCTTGCAGGCTTCCATAGATTTTGACATTTCGTTTTGTTTCATTGGACATATAATAGATCTTATTTGAGCTATAGTTGTTACAGCATTGTAGTATGTGTTCTGCAGTTTGAAGTTGTCTGTAGTAACGTGTAACGTAAATGCTGCTACAAATGATCAGCAGGTTAGTCAGAAGACTAGTACTGAGGTCATCTAAACGCTCCACTGTTACTTATTCTCAGCAACTTTCTTCAGCTCTGCATAAGTTTGATCACCAATACTCTTGCATGTCTATGTGATGTAGTTGTTTTTTGAAATGTTCTCTTTTTGTTTCCCTGGGATTTTATCTTCCAGTATTTCCAGAAGACTTCCATGTCTTTTACTGCCACTAAGCCAAGACAGCCTTTAGTTTTTATTTTTATTTTCCCCATTTCTACTTTATCATACAATTTTTGTATTTCTTCATCACTATTGCATGTTGTTACACATAATGTGGGTGTGTGTGTGTGCGTGCATGCGTGTGATTTTTCTTTTCTTTTATGATGTATATATTTTTGTATGTATGATTGATGTTTGTGTACTTTAAAGTAAACATTTTCATCTTATTTGAAACAGGATGCCTTAAATATGATTGAAACAAAGATCAAGGACACTATTTTGTTGTTAACTAACTTAGAAACAGAGAAAGAAGAACTGTTAAGTCAACGTGAAGTGAGCAGTAAGTACTGTTTTGATTATGACTGACTTTTGCATGTGTTAAAGATAAGACCCATTGCCATCTTAATATTCATTAGTCAGCAGCAATGCATCTCAAATTTTGTCTGTCTCTGGCCATTGATTGTGCATCTTAACATCCTTTTTCACCCCATATTTTCCGGAGATTATATTTCCATATAAGGCTTCATCTTCCTCTTGCACATTAGCCTTCAACATTTTCCTGTAGCAAGATTTTTAATCAGAGTAGTATACCTTTTTGTGTGACCTAAATTTGTTTTCCAAAATATCGATTTTATTTTGTAATTCTATTTTCATCCGTAGTCTGTTTCTTCAGCCCTCTACCCTTCACCCCCAGACAGCGCACGCAACTAACCCTCGTCAAGCCCTTTGTAGACTCATTCATGATTGGTTGCATTTTTCAGCTGAAGTTTTCTTCAGGATGAGGTAGCCAGCCCACCTAGCCCTCCTTAGTCACCTCTTATGACATGCATCTTAGGTTGCAATGTTACCTTTCTTTGCTTTCATTATGAGCCTCAGTAACTTACTCGTACACAGAGCTTATCCACGACTCTGGTGATCGAGTGAGATTGCAGAACATGACCGCCCACGCTTACCGGCATGGTACATGATGGATGGATGGAACTTACTAGTTCTGTTAGGACATTTTATTTGCCATTTCGTATTTTCCTGATATTTGTCTCATTTACCTAGGTATCCACATCTCAATCATTTCAACTCTTTCTAGCAACTATCTTGTGTTTAATACATGTCCACAATGTTTACTAATTTCAGCCTGCTAAAACTTATGTGTGTATTTTGTGTAAGTATTAAAAACATACATAATTTATATACTGTGCAGGTCTGCATGGCTGAATGGATAAGAATGCGTGTTCTTAAACATCCGGTGTGCTGATGCCGATGTTAGCGGTTCAACCCCTACACCGGACAACTGGACTAAAATGTTTGACTTGGGGACGTAAATTACAAGTACTTCTGAAGTCGGAGTGGGTTTGCCTGATGGCGAGGGACACTGTTAATAGGGAAAGCTAGTCAACATGCAAAATTCAGTCCATCACTACTATAAATAGTGTTTATGGACTACGCTTTAGTTCAAAGCAAGCGAGCCCCCCAAAAAAATGTATATACTGTAAGTAACCTACATTGGAAAATCTGAAGTTTTTGTCATGATTTGACAGTGAAAATGGCACAAAATTTAAAATATTTGGTGTGAGGTTAGTTTTAACAAATGCATCATAAAATAAAATCTGGAATAATGATGGTTCTTATACTCAAATTCCTATTTTACCAGAAAATTATGAACTAAATCAAGCATGCATATCATACGTTAATGCTTTTTAAATGCAGGATTTTTGGGTATTTGGTCATAGTCCTTAACTGAATACCATATTATAATGTTCAGTATACATAACACTTATTCATTCTCATTTTTAACCAATAAAGTAGTTTGTTTATTAGAATATTTCACATGTTGTGGAATATGATCTTGATTGTTTGTTTATCTCCCACTTATGCCTTTAGGCGTTGTGGGGGGAGGGGTTATTGAAGTTCCAGTGCTTGTGACTAGCACCTTCAATTTTCTCCAAGAATCAAGAGCAGTATTTTCCTAGGATCAAGTAAATTCCCTGCCGGTTTTCAAGACCTGACATAGGTTCCATACCTACTTAACCCTGTTATATTTGCTATACGAACCACTGGACACCCACCAACAAGTCACAAGCCACACCAGGAAGGACTGACTGAAAAGCCACGACTATCAGTCATGCATGTGTAGCTGTTTTTCATGCTCCCTCTCCAGAATTTATTCCAATTAATTTCTTGATTTCTTTTTCATATATGCTTGTTTCCGTTATTGTGTATTCTAAATGGAAGAAACATGATTTATTTAAGACTTTTCCAATTTATTGTTATATTTTGTTTTGGTTTTGTAACTGTTTTGCACAGTTTAAAAACTATTAATTGAAAGTTCAACATATTCTGTAGTGTTCCTTGAGTTCTAAACATTGTGTTAAGACCTATAAACATTTAGGGCTTTAACTGTTTTCATAACTGAAAGATAAAAAAATAATAAAAACTTGAGTTTGAAAATACTGTAGAATCACAGGAAGAGATAAAAGTTAGGAACCATAGAAAAGTTTCATGTTACGTTTGAGCTAGATCAGCACCAAATTAATAAGTCATAAATCTGGCCCTCAATATTTACCCTTTCAGACAAACTCTTGGGGACATTGAAGACCTCTAACGATCTGTCCTATTTGTGATGCATGCTGGAATTGACACATAGCGAACATTAATCATTGAAGAAGAAGAAAAATGAGTAATAAAAAAAGATTTAAAAACATGGCCTAAAACAGATATTGTTTGGAAGCAATGTTTGCAACAGTGATAGTTCCACCAGAATGCTGCAAATATTATGGATTAAAACCTAGTGTATTTTGTAAGGATGATGAATAGGTATAAACAAATTAGCAGTTAAACAAAAATGTCTAAGTAAGAGACACACAAACTGGAAAGAAAATCTTTAAACTTTATTGTCATGCCTTGTATATCCTCAAAGGCAACTATATAGGTTACTTTCTTGTCCTTTTCGTCTATACAGTGGAAAGCTTGAGTTTTCTGCCTGTTTTCTATGTTAAAAACTGCTCCTTTTAATTTCAGCTGTGGATCACACGAAAGAGAATGAATTTGGCAGCTACTTGGATGGGGCAGCCATACACAGTTCACATGATAAGAACATTCCAGATGTTAGTAGAGTACCATCCCACTTGTCTGCAAATATGGAGGAGGGATTTAAGTCAAAGACGCCAGATGGAGAAAGTAAAGTTATAAATAAATATATGGTCAAATGACCAAATTAAGATTTAACCTTTTCTAAGTCAAGACGTTGTGATGAATTATTACTTACAAACATTTTATTTAGTCTGATATACTTATTCACAGACAAGAAAAACATGTCTTGATATTTATTTATTGTAGATTTTATCATCCACATGAAGCAAATCCTTTGCAAAACATTTGTCTCAGCACAAGATGCCAAATATGATTCTTGATCATTCATCAGTTCCCCTGTCTCATGCATTATCATGTCCGGAGTGTCTTGATGTTCTATGTTCACTGCCTTGTTCATTGTCCTGTCCCTCAGCTACTTTGACATTTAAACTACTTCCTAAACTACTTTGAGTTTCTGAGAAATGATACTGCTTATAAGCCAGTCTTCCTTATGTTCAGATCTTGTAAAATATAATATTTTGCTTCTTCTTGATCCATGGCATTCTAAGAATTTTTCTGTAACATTTAAGTTTATGTTCTTCTTCAGTGATTGTGAAATGGTCCACGATTCACGTCCGTATTTTGTCAAAGGAAATACATCTATAATTTTCGTTTTTATTTGTTTGCTGGTGTTTTCCCATAGGCTTTTAGCCCTTTTTACCCTCTGCATGGTCAGAGCCAGTCATCTTCAGACTTTCTTTTTAAAACAGGCCCGGCCCCATTGTCTTACATCTAAAAAAACTGGACATTTATTGTCAAAGTAACATTACAAAAATAATAATTTTCGCTATAGAGGTATATTTGATTTGTGAGTTTTCATATTTAATCTGCAGATACAGATGTTACAAAATGACCTTGGCTCCCAGGTTGACCCAGTCTAAAATGGGTACCAAGAAATATTCTGGGAAGTAAAGGTGACCTATGTGATACTGATGACATCACCCACAGAGTGCTAATTGGTCTATACAAGTATTCATTTAGCACCTTTTACCCAGCATGCCTTATGGTGTGTTAAAGAGTCGTTTACTTTTCTTATTACTAGGTTCAGTCTCATTCTGATGTCTGCTGAACAGTCCCCAGTGTCCTATTTCTAAAGATAATACTGAAAATTCATTTTTAAAGTAAAATAATGAAAATTCAATTTTGAAGTAAAATAATGAAAATTCATTTGATCATAAGCTTTAATTTGATCTGAGAATTTATATATTTTATCTTTTATAGATGTACAGGTATGTGTGTGTTTGTGTGTGTGCGTGCATAAAGATATATGCCATTTGTGTGTATGTGCGAATGTGTGTATACACATAATTAGTATATAATATGTCCCTCTTTTTTTCATTAAAGTCTCTACAACCACCCCATTGAATACCCTAAGTCTGGCTGTCCCACCAACACATGCAGGCAGGGGCAATTCCATCAGCATTGAACAGGCTGGTAAGCCGAGGGCTGCATATCATACGGAAGTGAACAAACAAAATGAACTGAAGCTGATGCAGTTGCCGAGCCAGGTACACAAGCTGAGGTCACTTATCATACTTCTGGGGCACTTCAGAGATTTGATACAGGTAACACCTCATTGAGTAATAATTTATTTTGCGCTCGCTAGCTTTGAACTCAAGAGCAGTCCATACACACTATTTATAGTAGCAATGGATTGAATTTTGTGTGTGGATTAGCTTTTCCTATTAACAGTGTCCCTCGCCAACAGGCGAATCCACTCCGACTTCAGAGGTACTTGTAATTTACACCCCCAAGTCGAGGACGACAGGTCAACATTTTAGTCCAGCTGTCTGGTGTAAGGGTTGAACCGCTTACCTCGGCATCAGCATAACGGATGTTTAAGAACACACGTTCTTATCCATTTGGCCCTGCTGACCTGCGCGCAATCATTTGAAAGTGAGAGTGTAACATATGTTTAATTCTCATTCAACATTTAATGGATAGTAATTAAGTAAAGTAAAGGATCCTTTTACGTGTCTTGAGGTGTATTGGGCATATGATACAAGTCCCATATTTTACTTTACTAATCAGGATGGACTGAGTCGGTGGCATGGAGGAATATTATCAGCAGAGTTGATTCACAACACCAAAGACCGAGATCTGTGGAGAGCTATGAACGCTTATGCCAGATGGCAGAGCACTTGATGATGATGAATCAGGATGGGTGATGTGGTCAATATTCCACTGTCTTTACTTCCCAGGATATTTTCTGGTAACCATTTTAGGTGTTTCAACAGGAGAGCCCAGGTCGTTGAATAAACAAAAATTCCCTAACTTATTGAGGATTTAACCCTTGACAACGGGGCCAGAACGAACGAACGAACGAACGAACGAACAGACTTTATTTTCAAAGGGTAACAAATTGGGCACGCACGCCCGTCTTACATTCGGCCCTTCCAATCACTCATCTTTCTTTCATCAACAGTGCATAAGAAAAAACATTGTCAAATGAATTTTGTAAACATAAACAATGCATATTACTATGTTATGAGACATATCCACCACCCATCCACACAACCCCCATTCACTCCAACTCCCTCACCCAACCACACACATAACCCACACACACATACATGCCCCCACCCATCCACCACATTCCTACACCTACACATCTCCCCACCCACCCACACACAGCTCTCACCCACCACACATCCCATCCACCCACACTCCAAGCACACATACATTCCCCAACCCACACATCCCCCACATATCCACCCACCTACACACATCTCTCCACCCACTCACATATCCTCTACCCATCCCATTACCCACCAACAATCACTCACCCACATATCCTCCTCCACCCACACACCTCCAACCACCCAGCCAAACACATATTCCTCAGCCACACATACCCCACATCTCCCCGCCAACTCGCATATCCTGCACCTACCCACACACAAATTCCACACCCACCCACATAATCTCCCATCTCCCCCAGCCCACTCACAGATCCCGAGCCCACCCCGACAAACATCCCCCACCATCTCCTAACCTACACACTCACCCACCCACATATCCTCTACCCACCCACACATTCTCTACGCACCCATCCCCCAACCAAACATCCCTTAACCACACACCCTTACTCATATACAATCACCCACCCACACATCTTCTACCCAACCACACATCCTCCACCCACCCATCCCCCAGCCACACATCCCTTAACCACACACCCCTACCCATATACACACACATCCCCACCCACACACAATCTCCCCAGCCACACATCCCTTAACCACACACCCCTACCCATATATACACATCCCCACCCACACACAATCTCCCCACCCATACACACATCCCTCACACATATCCCCACCCACCAACACATCCCCCATTCACAAACACACACCTCCCATCCACGCACACACAACCCACACACACACATCCCCAGAAGGCAAACATGCTAATCACTGGCCTGCAATGCCTCTCTGCTATAAATTTGAGTAAACTGTAAAAGATCTTGTGCCATGAGTTGTTTTCTGACACGTATTATTGTGATGTATTATCAAGAATTCAAGTTCTGTTTTCAAATGCCACAAGGCAGAATAACAGTTTTGATTTTTGTCAACGATCACTTTAATTGCACATGGATTTATCTCCATAATTTCTCCATTCTCCTCCCGTAGATCACAGAAAGAGAATCTCAGCACTGTGCATGAACTCTGTAGTAGTGGTGAGGATCAAAATGTGCATACCAGAACCACACACCTTAACGTGTACTTTATCACACATCAATCAGATAGCGCTGGGAACAATTAGTAGCATGACTCTTTGCTGGCTGTTAAACAAGGAGACGGAGCATGTATGGGAATGTCCTGAGTGCAGTGATGTCGGCTCTTAGCTCAGCTCAACTCAACTTTACCACACATGCCAGAAATATTTTCCCCGAGGTAGACCAAGAAGACGGTGGAGAGATAATATACAAACAGACAAACACTTGGAATCAGCGACTGGCTAGAGAAGGTCAACCAGAGAGACAAATGGAGACTGCTTGTATCTGCAGCAAAGAACCTCAATGGCTCGGAATGCTGAAGAAGAAGAAGTAGTTTTCCCCCACTTTAAAAAAATTTTCTGGGCAGTGGCCTAATTGTCCAGCTTTTTAATGTCTAACTGCCAAGAGAATAGTAATATGTGTGATCTTCAAAAGCATTATAATGTGCCCTAAAAATGTATATCTAAGTTTACAAAATTACATATTGATTAATAGGAATTTTTTACAAGTTAATGGAGTCACTTACAGACAAGAATTTGTATATTTTGAAAAATCTGTCTAAATTATTACTTTCTTTTGTCCAGTTTGTAAAGACAATGTATTTACCTAACTTCCATGCTTGTCAGAGTGGTCATTTACAGAGAACTAAGCAATTCTGTAACATACTTATGGCTTGTTTATAGTCTAGTCAAGGAATTGATGGCTGAGCAGTCAGGAAACAGTTTCTCAGTCAGACCAAGGTTATAATCTCCAGCATGGTCAAATGGATAAGAACGCATGTTCTGAAACATCCGGTGTGCTAATGTAAGCAGTTCAACCTCTACACCCAGGACAGTTGGACTAAAATGTTGACCTATCGTCCTTGACTAGGGGACATAAATTACAAGTACCTCTTAAGTCTGAGTGGGTTCACCTGTTGGCGAGGGACACTGTTAATAGAGAAAGCTAATCCATGTCCAAAATTCAGTCCAGTGCATTAGAAGTAGTGTGTACAGGCTACACTTGAGTTCAAAGTAAGCGAGCACAAAAAAAAAATAATCTCCAGCAAGCAAAGAATTTTTATTTTTCGGAGATGGAATGGTGCAATGTTTAACTGATAGCATTTAAAATATTTTTTAATAGAATTTTAGATAGATAGTAATTAAGTTCTAAGTCCATAAAAGACTGTTTCATGTCAGCCATGTCATGAATCTGACTCTTAAATTAACAAACAAATTACATGATCTGCAAAACTGAAAATATTATTGTTCATTCTGTCAACAGAGACTTTCAAAGCATATCTCACCGAAAGGGAGTTTTGAATGGAAATCACAGCTCAAGTATAGATATGAAGAAGAGACAAAAACTACATCAGTAACAGTAAGTAAATGAGATTGCTTTTCTATGTATCATAGGACCATCCTCAATGCAACATAGTTATCGCACTGACCTGGGATATTTCTAGTCTGACAGTTAAAAGGAGAAATAATGAATAATTTTAATTGTGACCGAAACGGCCCTTCAATCCAATAAATAAATTAACTGTTTGGTCAATCTCTGTATCAATAAGTTTTCTGTTTTTTGTTTATTTATTTCCTTTACAATTTGGATTGTGTAAATTCTGTTTGTTTCACCTTGGTGTTTAAGAGGTAATATGTTGTCACTGTTTGTAATATACAATTTTTTCTTTCACATTTTGTAATATTTGGTAAAAATATATACTTATTTAACATTTTCAGAGATCTAAACGACAGACTTCCTATACCTAATAAATAATTGGATCAGAAAATGGTTTGGTGTTAGCAAATAAAGATAACTATAATTATCCATTGTATAGTTAATTGTAAAATGGAACAGTTGAGTTGAATTAAGAACCAAATTACTGCACTCAGGACATTCCCATATATGCTCCGTCCCCTCGTTCAACAGCCAGCAAAGAGTCATACTACTAATCGTTTCCACAGCTATCTAATTTAAAGTTCTCCTGGTCTTCCCTCTCAGTTTTGAGATTCTTTCAGAATCTCTACAGATCCCCCGCAATCTTTCTACATACGGGTTCTCAATCTGTTCCCCTGCCTTCTCCACTTAGTCCCACAAATGCATGACAACCTCCCCCTTGTCCATAGGTAATCTACCACCAAGAGGTGCATTACCTGCCAGCCTATCAGCCTGTTCATTCCCCTGCACCCCCGCAGGGCCAGGGCAAAACATCCATCCAATTCTCGCAATCTGTGACCTCTGATGCGACGATAGCCATTCCACACAAAATATTCCTTTCTCCACCTTACTAAACAAACTCTTTGAATCCGTAATGAATGCAACGTGTGTGTTGCAGTAGTCTCCTCTAACAAACAGAATGCTGCCGTTACTGCTTCCACTTCCATTCTCATGCTGGAGGTCGTAGTCTCATATGCCAGACTCTCCTTTTTCAAGACTCATCCATTAGCCTTTGCAATAAAACTCCAACCACTATGTCTGTTTCTCACCACTGACCCATCGGTGTAGATGACTATGTCACCTTGATGTGTGTTACCCTGGATCAGCTGTTGCACTTCAAACTCAGTGCAGTCCGCTGCTCATTCTCTGCACTTTAGACCCAGTGTTACTTTTACATTGTGCCAGTCCGTCATGTCTTCTGGAATTTCAGCCCACTCTTTTTCATGATTGATTGTCTCTTTTTCATGATTGATATTTCTGCCTGTGCCATCCAGGACCTGCCTTGTCTTAGTCTATGACCCTTGACCATACCCATGGCTTCATGCAGGGGATGATCCCTATCTGGAGCAACTCTCAGGTACCATTTGGCCTGAAGGACCCTATGCCTATCCATCATTGTTGGTAGCGCCAGGATATGCCTCATACATATAATTGGTGTGTCCTTTGTGCACCCCAGATTACCCGCATGACAGCATTCTCTATGCACCCCAACCTTTCAAGCTGGTTCTTTTATACTGTCAGCAGCCCCAAACCGTACTCAATGACATAAATTATTAACTGCTGAAATACCCTGTAAAGCATCATCTGATCTACCCCAATTGCTGCCATAGCCCTCAATGCATTAAGTCCCCTCCCAGCTTTCACCACCAAAGCCTCTATATGATCTCTATATCACCAAAGCCTCTATATGATCTCTACAAGACAAGCACCTATCAAAGGTGATACCCAAGTATTTCAATTTACTCTCTCTACTAAGAGAAGAGGAAATGACACCTGATGAACTGGCAGTACAAGCTAGAGATATCTTGATAACAGCAGCCAAAGATTTAATTCCCGCCAGGACTAAGCAACATAAGCCATGGTTTACATCAGAAACGTTAGAATTAATAAAACAACGAAGGCAACTGAAAAAGAAAGGAGATGAATCTGATAACAGCAAGATGAAGTATAAATCTTTAACTCGAGAAATAAGAAAGAACACAAGAAAGGGCAAAAATCAATATATACAAGATTGTTGTCAGCAATACCATAAGAATGGAAGAGATTATGAAATTTTCAAAGAAATGAGGTTATTGAAAAGAAAGGTTCAACCTCAATTAAATGTTATTTGTGACAAGATGGGAAATACCTTAACAGAATCTAGACAAATTCTAGAAAGATGGCAGGAATACTGCAGTGGAATGTATGATATGAATGACTGAGGATATGAATGATATATATGAACCAATGACAGCAGAGACAGAACCTGAACCCTCATAAAATGAAATTGCATGGACAATAAAGAACCTGAAGAATGGTAAATCACCAGGAATGTGATGAGATACCAACTGAACTAATTAAAGCGGGAGGGGAAGAAAGCATACAAATCTATCACGCATTATGTAAAAAGGTATAGAAATGTGGTATATGGCCAAAAGATTGGAAGAGATCTATCTTCATTCCAATACCAAAAAAGGGCAACCTGAAATTATGCACCAATTATAGAACTGTTGCCATAATCAGTCATGCAAGTAAAATTGTACTAAAAATTATAATGGGAAGACTTTATAAGAAAATGGAAGAAGAGATTAATGTGGTTCAAGCTGGATTTAGATAAGTACGATGAACAGGAGATCACATACTCAACATGCGATTAATAATAGAGAAGTGCAGAGAATTTAATGTAAACCTATTTTCATGTTTTGTGGATTATTCAAAGGCATTTGACTGTGTACAACATCAGAAACTTTGGGAAATCATGAGGAATATGGGCTTTCCATCACATGTAGTACAACTCATAAAAATGCTCTATCTAGACCAATAAGCAGCGGTTAGAATAGATGGCGAGACATCAGATTAGTTTGACATCAAGCAAGAAGTCCGACAGGGCTGTGTGCTGTCACCCTATTTGTTTAACCCGTACACCAAAAATATAATGAGAAATGTCAGAGATGATATAACCAGGGAGCAATATGATGCCCTAAATATCGGTGGTTGTGAAATACCAGCGATTCAATATAATGATGATACAGTATTGCTATCCACATCACTGAATGGTATAGAAAACTTAGTAACCTCAACCCCAAAAAATAGTGAAAATCACAACTTATATCTTAACATAGCAAAAACAAAGATAATGCATAAAGATAAAACTACTATGGAGAAAGAAATATATGTTAATGAGGCTTCAAATAGAATACCTTAAAAGTGTGATAGCAATTACAATAACCATGCCATTGTCTTATAACTTGTTAATATTGTTGTTAAGGATGTCAAGAGTGTTAAGAACATGACATCATATTGCAAAGAACGCAGTGATGTCATAAGGACAGTTTAAAGATGGCCACCCCACTTTTGACATACACCAGGAGCAGAATTCTGTTTTTATTTTTTTTTAATCAGTGAAGGGGTGAAACGTATAGAAATTCATCAGTGAATAAAAGGCCATTATGGTGATGCATGCCTGTGAGTCCTTCAAGTGTATGAGTGAAGTAGGAAGTTTTGATCCACAGTCAAATCCAAATGACTTGGACTTCTGAGTAAAGGTGTCCTTTTGCAATGTGACAATGCTGGACCTCAGACTGCCCATGCAACGGTTGAAACCATCAAATACCTCCACTTTCAGTGTGTACCACATCCCCATGGTCACCAGACCCAGCCCCAAGTGATTTCCACTTGTCAAAGAGTCAAAAGACATTTATGGTTTTCATTTGAAGCCCCCTCATACTTGATTACCAGCCTTTGTATTTGTTGTCTGGAAGCCATTATTAAGTGGAGACAAAATAAGACTAATTAATTACATATTTAAAAAAAAACCACTCAACAGCAGTAAATGCAACACAAAGCATTATCACATGTCACTTAACATTAAATTAAAAATAGTAAATGCAGTTTATATAACAGAAAAAGACCAACTAGATTATATCAACGAAGAAAATAGCATATATGACTAAATAGAAATGAGTTTTCTTTTGGAATTCATACAAACAGTGTGTTTTTGAACTGCAGCCATACAAATGTTTCATCTAAATTTACTTACCTATAATTATGAGAATAATAATAATAACGTTTTGCCCTTTTCCTTCTAGTGCCTAGCAGCTCATTTTGAATATGGCTTTGAATATCTGGGTTCCACAAATAGGGAAGTCATCACCCCTGTTACTGAAAACATGTTTGTGATGATAACACGAGCAGTGCAAGCCCACATGGGAGTGCTGTGTTTGGGGTCAGCGGTAAGTTATGCTTTCATCATTTGTTTACATGAGTGACTGACATTTACTTTAATTTATGATGATTTTTTTTTCTGAGCATCTTTTAAGATATGTTAGCTACAGATAGGTCTGAATGAGCCTCTTTTAAAAGATGTTAGATATTTACAAAAATTTGATGTAAAATCATTAAGCTTATCCAGTAGAAATTTAACAACTGATATTCCGCTTTCGCAAGTTCATTTCAATTTCTAGTTGAATAGAGTTTGTGTACTCACTACTTGTTAGGTTGGGATATTTAGACATTTACTCTGTTTTTGTTTTAATTATTAAAGTTAACCTCATCCCATATCATCTCATCTTGTTCCTCTTCTACCTTGCGGTGTTGAGGTGAAGCATAAACAGTGGGAGAAAGCCAGTTTATGGGCGTCATGTATTGAGGTTCCCCTGGACTCTGCTATTCCCTTTGTCCATTGTTTACATGGCTGGCCTCTTCTTCTGTTATCATTTGCTTTGTACATCAATTAATTGTTGTGGTATACTGTTGATTGGTCTTGCTGTTTTATGATGAAATCTAGCGCTGATATAACCCCTATAACAAATGTTTAACTACCATTTTACCAGTTCCACAATTAATTCATCAGTGCTTACTATCTTTAGTTTATTAAACATGTGTATTTCAGTCTGTTGTGGCCTGTCTATCGTCTGAAGACTGTAACTTATTCTTTATGTTTGAGTTGCTTGCTTGCTTGTGTTCGTTGGCTTGAGCTCCAATGCGAAGTCCTGTATGTCGGATGAAGGCATCCTGATGTCCAACATCAGTGTGATGTCACACAGGACCTGAGGTTTGCGTGAGTATCCGTTGTCCCATGTCTGGCTTATTGGTATGCAGACTGGTGGTTCCTCGCCGTACAAGCAGATACTCTCCAACTTCGGTATGGTTGAGTTGGTAACAAGGCATCATCTCTCTGGTGACCTAGATGCTCTGATTTCCACTTAAATCTATAATTTCTTGGCTTCCTCATAGGTTCTGTCTATATCAAGCTGAGGTAATCTTCCACCTTCCTTTGCTAATCTGTCGGCTTCTTCATTTGGACTGTTATGATAATCATCCACATTATATTAAATGAGCTGCTTCCAAAGAAAATATTCTATGGCTAGCTTGACTTCAACAGGTGTGAACTCAAAAAGTGATACAAAGACACCCTGAATGTCTCACTGAACACTGTGGCATTGATTCAGAAAATTAGGAGAACATTGCCGCTTATCGCTCTGCTTGGCATGGTTAAATTTCTGCTGGCATGGTGTTGAGAGTCAAGGAAGCTACACAGGGAGAGGGGTGCCATACATGGAACATCTTAGAATCACGGAAGCTGCATAGAGATGTGAACAGTTAGATTTGAGGAAGCTACAAGAGGCACACCACACATTACAAACAAAACAAAGAAGAAATAAGTCCTAAATTACGAATCTGTTGTAGGTATGGCCAGTCTTTCCCTCCTATAGCAAACAGCGAGTGCAGGCTAGCTTGACTTCAGCAGGTGTGAACTGAAAAAGTGATACAAAGATACTCTTGAATACTTGTCTGACCATGGTCATGCCATTGCCAGCTTAATTCCCTAGCCTTCACACTAATGTGCCCACTATACATGAAGCAGCTTTGAATTAAGAAAGCTACACAGAGGCATGTCATTCGAAAATAAAAATCAAATTACCTTCACCCAGTCGACATTCAACGTTCTTGTGTCTTCATTGTAACAGACATTTCCAAGATCAGACTGGCCTTATCTGTCACCTTTGAACCCACCGCAGAACTGACAGATAACAACGTGGTTCTCTTTGACAGCAATGGACACAAAACATAATGGAATGATTTACATTCCTTAATGGCAAAAGTTTTCATAAGAGTACATTCTGGAACAAGTGAAGCATGGCAATGATCAGATTCAACTCGTGGCATATACCTACATATATTTACAATTATGGGAGCCAATGGTTAGCATGCTTGCCTGCTGGCCCAGTAGTTATGTGCTCAAATCCAGCAGATATTTATTTCAGAGATGGGCAACAAGGTTGACCCAACCTGAAGATGGATACCAAGAAATGTCCTGGGAAGTAAAGGCAGCTAGCATGATATTGACCACATCACCTGTCAAGTGCTGATTGGTCCATAAAAATATGGGGCTAGTGCCAAATACCCATAATCCCTCAAGGCGTGGGAAGGGTACTTTACTTTTACTTACAATTTACGTTCATATTTTCATTAACAAACTGAGAATTCAATATACAATTTTCTAAACAGGAAGTCAACCAAAATGAAACGGTCCTTGAGATTTCTAAATGCATCGGGAAGCCTGTGTTTACATTCAACTGCAATAAGACAACAAGTTACTTGCAGCTACAGAACACACTTAGAGGCATGGCCTCAACAGGTAGAATTTGCTTCCTGCACTACTTATTTTTGTCTAACAGTCACACAGTAATCAGGAGATCCTGTGACAAAGTAGTTAAGCCATAAGCCTCAGGATCTCAAGGTTGTGGGTTAATTTTTGGGCTATGTCATTCTGACTACAGGTGTGATCTTTTTAAAGACCCATAGGGGTTACCACTGGTGCTACAGAGTTTGTGCTGTTTGCGATGCTCTTGGCAGGCATCTTGCAGCTCTGCAGAGAGAGACCAAATCAGATGGTGTGAAACTCAGTGCAATTAAATTGATTCTCTCGCCTTAAATCCCTTTAATGCCTTTTCTGTGTATCGCTGACCTGAGTGTCTTGTGTAAGATAAACAGATTATTCTTAAATAAATATAACATCAGCTGTTGTCCAAGAAAAGGACCTTGGTTGCTTTGTGTCTTTTTGATAAAGCCATAATATGTATGTGTTGCAGCCAATACATTCAACTTGATCGTGACAATTTTCGAAACCAGATTTGCCTTATCTCCTCAATCCCTATTCTCTCAACCAGACATACTAAAAGGGATAAAAATACATTAACAAATATTAAACATGCAAAGGGGCTAAATCATGGGGGAAAACTCACATACCATATTAAAGTACAAAGTAAAGGAGCCTTGTTTAATGCCTTGAAGAGTATTGCGTATATGGTGCTAGCCTTATATTTGTATAGACCAATCAGCATTTGATGGGTATGTGGTCAGTATCAACGCCAGCTGCCTTTACTTTTCAGGAAATTTCCAGATACCAATTTTAGATTGGCCAGCCAGGCTTGTGGTCACATATTTAAACCCCCATGAAGATGAAGATTTTTAAAAATTGACCTAATCCCCCAGCTTAATTCAATAACTTGGTACCACAAAATGTTCTGGTAAGTAAAGGAGGCTGGAATTATATTGACCACATCACCTACTGTGAAAATGTTCCTCAAGTCATGCATTCTAATTTTGAAATTGGGGTGGTTGTATAATTTTGAAATTAGGTCGGTTTCATAATTTTGTAATTGTGCCAGGTCAGTAGCCATTTACAGCCTTCTGTTTATGATTTCCAACTGCAATGGCATTTTTAATGTGTATATGGACCTACTTTTCACAATTTTGCCATTAAGTTCACTACTCTGAGAGATTACTCTGATAAAACATTATAGTGAAAACTACACCACTTCAATTTCAGACCAAACCCTGAATATCACACCAATAAATGGATCACCCTACCATGGAGATGACATGTGTGATAGGGATCATTCTATTTACAGAATTTTCTTTTAAATACCACATCATATATGAAAACCTTTGGCACAATAACAGCAAACAATTTAAAGTTAAATTTGTGAGAACAAGCATCTTTCTTATGGCATCATGCAGATGTGAATCATAGACTATTTTGCAATTGCTAAGATGAACATTTGGTCTTTTGAGCTTTAAATTACAGAAAAGTTCTTAGCATATTGTAAACCAAGAAGAAGATAAATATTGACATTCTACAAGATCTGAAAGTAAAAGAAAACTGACTTATATACAGCATCATGCATCGGAAACTAACATTCTTTTGCCAAATTAGATATTACAGAGGTTTGGAAAGCACTTAGCACTTTTAAAGAAAAGTAATGGGGCGATTAGCCCACAGATGGACACAGTATATTGCAGACACCTTAGCAGGAGAAATGACAAAAGATCAAGAGACATTTTGATGCTTTATATTGAGAGTTTCATAATGCAATGGACCTACTACGTGACGACTTATGAAAAAAAAACACTAAAAGTTGAGAGTATCGACTTCATTGCACCAAGTTTTACCCCATATGGCTCGGTCTCTTTCTGCAGAGTGGCATGCTGAATACGTCGCACAAAGCACAAACTCCGCACCTCCAGTGACAACCCCCAGGAGGGCGACAAAAATGCTCTCGTAAACTGAAAGATGTAGCCCAGAATTCCAACCCACAAACTTCAGAGTGTGAGCAGACGGCTTGACCACTTCGCCACGGAGACTCCCGTGACGACTTATAGAAGCTGTCTAGTGTTATTTATTTAGTATTATGTAAAGCTGTAGCAAAAATCCAAATGTATTCATCTGATCTATTTCAGGTTGCTGGGTATGTTTCAATGACATCCCCCTTCTGTCACCTTCTTGCCTAAGCCTTCTTTCCCAGCTGATGTCAACCATCATCTCTGCTCTCAGAGCTGGGAAGGTTACTGTACAGTTACAGTCAGATGATGTGCAGCTTTCACGCCAAGTAAGATATCTGATCCTTTAAGATAATATTGTTATTATATTTTCTGTCATGTACTGTTGAGTTTCTATACCAAAGAAGTATTTGCCCACTGTAAATTTAAAGTAAGATGCAAAGAACACATTGTGAAATATAATACCTGGTATATTTTGTGTATAAGCTACTTTTTTTCTGTTTATTCAGCTCTTTCTTCACCATAAAGTCTTGGATATCTATTCTGCCTCTTTATCATATCACCCATTAGTACCGTTACTGTCTTTTATTTCAAACATCCTGTGTTTAATCTTGCCATCAGCCTGTCAAATTATTGATCTGTATGTGCATGTATTTTGTACCTTTAATATAATTTATTCAGTTGTTTTTGCACTATTTAGCAATTTTCTTTTGCATTTGTGTCTTATTTATTTATTTATCTTATCATATTCTTCTTTGTCATTTTGACTTTTGTTTTCTTTTGTCCATCAACTTTAATATTTCTTCAGTCATCTATTTCTTCTTAACTTTTTGTCTTTTTTCAGGTAATATCTCTTTGCTTGTTTGATAGTTGGAGGTTTTCAGCATTTCCCATTTTTTATTTTTGTTTTGTATTTTAGGTATTACGTTGCATTTGTTTCTCACAATAATTTTGTATCATTATTGAACTTCTTTATCTGCTCCTATTTGTAATGAAGCCGTCACAAAGCTTTTGTTATCAACTGTTAATTTTCTACTGCAAAAATAATTAATTATTTAGAAGTGACTAATAAAGACTAACCGGTCTCTGTGGCCAAAGGCTTGCTAACGTGGTTCGTGAGCAGGGTACCAGGCGTTCGAAACTCAGTTTCTTCTTCTTCTTCTTCTTCTTTCGTTCGCTTGAAATATGTCTATAACTGCAATGCTGTCTCTTGTATGAATTGAACTGTCTTTTTCAGTTCACACAGCGGTCCATAGAGTTTGTCTTCCACTGTCGTCTCTCTAGGCCAGAAGGTTTGCCTAGATATGTTATATTTTGGGCAATCTTGGAGTATGTACTCTGCTGTCTGTGACGCCAATCCACATGTGCACATGGCTGTTTCACCAATCTTGAATTTTGTATACATGTGGTTGCGTAATCTATTGTGCCCTGTTCTGAGGCGCAGAATAATGACTTGTTCTGGTCTATCCATAACGTGGTAGTCATCTTGAGCAGGTTTTGGTGGCTTTCTGACTGATTTGATCATTCTTTTCTTTTGGTGGTATGTAACGGGCACATCAGGCTGTTCTTCTTTGGCTCCTTCCTTAGCCAATTGATCAGCTCTGTCGTTTCCGGGTACTCCACAGTGGGATGGCATCCACTGTATGGTGACCTTATGCTGACTGCTAAGTTCAGAAAGTAGTATCCTTAGTACTGGCAATTTCCCAGACAGGAGCGCCTCGAGTACTGATTTTGCACGAAACTCAGCAATGACTGATTTGTGCAGCAGACCGTGTCGCTTTGTGTTATAACGTGCTGGTATGGGAGCCGGTCGTTCAGAAAGCAATGGCAAACTATTGAACATAAAAACTTGCCTAGTACATCAACAACAGCTGAAAAATGCTGGTGTTGACTGCAAAGTCCTGCGAGGGATATGCAACATAAAAAAAAAATAAAGACAATCTTCAACATGTAGACACAATTTAAGATAAACCTGTCATTTATGTTTTTCTTTAAACTAAAGGTTTATTGATAATATTATTAGGGTGCTTGTTTTGGAGTGATGAGCTCTCATGTTCCTGTGACACCTCAAGACATGGACAGATTGCTTATATATCCATCAGCTGCTTGTCATCTTCCGGATGTGATACTTAGCCATTTCCGAGTGGTATCATTCATGAAACCAGATTTATTGCTGTCAGTTGAGGTCTTTCTTCTCAGTCAAGGTAATAAACAGTTAGAGTAGGCATTTTTCTGTTAGGAATTTTTCAGCAGAATGGTCAGGACATATGTACACTTCTTGACTTGAAAAGATCGTACATATCTGTGAAGTGTGTACACATTTTTATGGCAAAATATAAATATGACTGTAAAAAAGTGTGAATAGAATAGTAGTAATACAAATCATTTGACATTAAATAAATAAATAATTACAGTAATGATGAATATTGAAGAAGGCTCGCTATTAATGACGATAAAAGAAAGAAAATTGAAATATTTTGGTCACTTGAAGCGTCACGAAAGTTTGGAGAGAACAATAATGAAGAGGTATATGCCTGGGAAAAGAGGAAGTAAGTTAGTTAGTTAGTCGACAGATCATCCTCGCTGCACATCGAACCATTCAGTCCATAAGTGCTCGGATCCCCTCCTCAGCAAATCCCGCAGCGTGTAGCGGCTAACGACGCCAGTTCTGTGTTGGTTTATCAATCTTCTTTGGCTTCCTGCGTAGTGTTCTTGTTTGGCCACACCTCTTTTAATTTGATGCTCTAGCAGTCTGGCCATTGTTGTAGATTCACAGTCATCACTTGGTTCTCGCAAAAGTCTCACATCACGTAGAGCATTCAGAATGTCAGCCTGGTCCATGGCGCGTCCGCCCTCCACAGTAGCCTCACCTGCGAGCTTGTCAGCCCGCTCATTTCCTTGTACTCCCGCATGCCCTGGCACGAAGATGAAACTAATCTTTGCCAGCCGAGACCGCTTCAGAGGCAGCAACCATTCTCTTCGGATCGACCCCTCCTCTATCCTCTTGATCATGTTCATTGAGTCGCTAAGGAAACAAGCCCTGGTGAATGTCTGTGTCTCGAGCCATGTTATTGCTTTACTTACTGCCATGACTTCCATGGTCAGGCTACTTGTGGTTTCAGTGAAAGCACCAGAGTCCTCCTTCACAATTCTCCCTCCGGCCCGAGCTGTAAAGGCCCATGAGCTTCTCACATGTCGGACGACCGACCCATCTGTGTAGATGACCGCGTCACCGTCTAGCGAATTCTCGAAAATCAACGCTTGTACTTCAGCCTCAACAGCAGCCGGATTTTCTTGTCTGCATTTTCTATCTAGTTGGATGCAAACTGAAAAGGATGTGCAGAAGTCTGTTGGCACTTGCACCCACTCCTCGCCAGGTTCTAAGTCCTCAAGTGAACACACCTGTTGAAGAATGTCTTCGGCTTGACCCATCCACGACCGTCCTCTTTTTAACCTGCTGCCCTTCACCTTCCTAATTTCACTATGCAGTGGATGTTGTGTGTTTGCGTTAATTCTGAGGTAGGCGCGTGCCCTGCAAACTTGTATTCTCTCTTCAATGGTTGGAAAATCAAGAAGGTAGCGCATCGCCCTGCATGCTGTATCTCTTGTACATCCAAGAATAATGCGCATAGCTTCATTCTGTATCCTTTCCATCCTTTCTATCTGCTTATGGCTGAGAGTCAAGATTGCCATTGCATACTCCAAAACAGACATGACCAGCCCCTCGTACAGAAGACATAGATGGCGCTGCTCACAGTTTGCTGCCGCCATCACCCGCATCGCTGCCAAACCCCGCTTGGCCTTTGTTATCACCTGGTCTATGTGCACATTATAAGCAAGGCTTCGATCAAACCGTATCCCCAGGTAATTCATTGCCTGCGTTCTTTCCACCGTCTCTGAACACAGCATTACAGTTGGTGTTGGATTGTTGACAATATGATTATTCAACGAGAACCAAGTCACTGTTGCCTTTGTTGGGTTGACCATTGCCCCAGCTTCATCACACCAAGTACTTATGCGATTGAGTTCAGTTTGTAGTTCCCCAGCAACCTCCTCTCTATCCTTACCCTGACGATACACTAAAACATCATCGGCATATGACAATGTCCTGCCAGGTCCAGTGATCTGCTCACTGGTGATTCTCACTGTGTAGGCGTTGAACAGTACCGGAGATAATGGTGATCCCTGTGGTAGGCCAGGATATATTGTTGTTGGTTCCGAAGTCCAACTGCCACATCTAAAAACTACTTTCCGTTGGAAGAGGGCTGCAGCGATCCAACTAAGGAGGAATGGACTTACGTTTAGTTCAAGAAGCTGAAACATTAAAAAATCCAGTGGTACTCTGTTGTATGCGTCCTCAAGATCAATCGCTGCAGCAACGGTTTCAGTGCCTGAGTGGAAACCTTCATAGACATCCTGGGCAAAGACTGCTGCATTGGTCCAGGTTTCTCTTTTTGGACGGTACCCACCCAGGGTGGGTGGGAAAACACCTTGCCTCTCTAGTTGGCTTGATATTTTCCTGGCAATTACCTTCTCCAGCAGCTTGCCTATTGTATTCTGCATGGTTATAATTCGATATCCCTGAATTTTTGTGTGGTCTTTGTCAGGCTTCGGCAAGGGAATCAGATAGCTGTGTAACCATTCCTCCTTGATGCTAGCACTCCCTATACTGTTGTTGTACATGTCTGCTAGTTTCTCTAGCTCATTGTCGGTACACCTATTTATGTCGTCGTATCTTATGCCATCAGGACCTGGAGCACTGTTTTTTGATCGTCGAAGCACAGCCTTGATTTCTTTCACTGTCACTGTGTCTTCATCCGAAGTGTTCTGGGCCTTGCATCTGTCTGAGGTGACCTCCTTGGCCAGATTTCG
This sequence comes from Cepaea hortensis, assembly GCA_963921405.1. Classification (NCBI taxonomy): domain Eukaryota; kingdom Metazoa; phylum Mollusca; class Gastropoda; order Stylommatophora; family Helicidae; genus Cepaea; species Cepaea hortensis. Next base: position 61,554,757 of record OY992891.1, read on the forward strand.
ACCTCCCATGTCTGTCTGGTTGCTCTGCTCAAGGTAGCGTTCAAAGAGGGCTTTGCCCTTGTCCTCGTCAGTCCTCTGCCAGATGAGGTCAGCACCTTGGAAGTCAGAAATGCTCTTATTCTTGACTACACCACTCATGCTTTTATGTAGTCGCCAGAACAATTTCAGTGACTTGTCTGTGCTTACCCTTTGACACACCTCTGCCCATTTTTCCCTTTTAACCACCGTGACCAGTTTTTTGAAATAGCTTACTTTTGTGTGCATCTCTCTTTCTAAGTGCAAGCAGGGACTAGGATGACCAGCTCTGTTCTTCTTGGCATTTTGCCATCTCCTTACAGCACTACGCTTATCCACCCAAGCCTTATCCACCTCGAAACTCCACCACGGTGGCTGCTCCCAGCTTTTTTTCCTGCCCTGAAACGTTCTGCGCTTGTCACGTCTTATTTTACTCACCACATCTTGCCCTAAGAGGAAGGCCAAAGAGAAGATGGGTGCAAGATGTGGCGGATGATCTCCAGATGGGTGTATCAGATGCGGGACATCTTGCTTATGATCGGAGGTTTTCTGGAAGGTTGTTATGGGAGCGAGGTTCTGCTAAGGACATGCTACTGAATGAATGAATGATGACATAACTTCATAGAGTAAACTTTCTCCATCAAATAAGTATTAGGGCAGGTTTTAAATGTGTCGCTTTGAAGATTTAAAAAAAGGGTGAAAGGCAAGAGGATCAGCTTCATTGCATCAGGTTTATCCAACAAGGCTTGATCTTCTTTCTTCAGAGCAGCCTTCTGAAAGTATCGCACAGAGCATGCATGCCATAGCTCCAGTGACGACCTCCAGGGATCCCTGCAAAAATTACGCTCATGAACAAATTAGCACCAAAAAAGTCTGAAAACAAAGCCTTACCATTCATAGCATGAGGCAGGCAGCTTGACCGCTTCACCATGGAGACCCTTTCACTTTGAAAACATGTATATTGAATATGTTTGTCATCAATTCAACATTAATGTAGCTAGACCACAGTAAATAAGGTGGTTTCAGTTAAGTAACGATGTCATAATCTTGTTTATTGCAAAGGATAGCCCATTACTACAATATTAGCTTTCTTGAGACATGTATCATTTGTGTGTATGACATTTTTACATAGTTAAGTATGTCTGTGAATACCTTGAGCAGCCAGAGCAACTAACAACGATTGGCTGGAAGAGATTGGTGAAATTAGAATATTATTTACAACTATAAGAAAGAAACAAACAGCTTTCTTTGGTCATGTAATAAAAAAGTGGCTGTGGAAAGCATCTTAACAACTGGGAAGATCAATGGGGGAAGAGACAGAGACAGACTGGAAGAAATAATTCTAAATGGGCTGAGACAGTGGTATGGAGGAATATCATCAGCAGAGTTGATTCAGAACACAAAAGATCGAGATCTGTGGAGTTGGCAGAGTATGCAATGATGATGATTAACTTATCTGAATAACTAATGAAGATTTAGCAGTTAGGAAGGAACGCAGAGGTGTTTCCAAGGCACCAGGGCCAGGATATACACTGGCCAAGACCTGCTGAACGTCCACGCCGTGTGCCCTGGGCAACAGGTCCCTTCGGGGACCTGGCTAACATCAGTAGGATCGATGATTCCTCCGAAGCCGGAGAGTATCTGCCTGCATGGCGAGGAACCACCAGTCTGCACACCAATAAGCCAGACGTGAGACAACGGATACTCACGCAAACCTCAGGTCTGGTATGACATCACATTGATGTTGGACAGCAGGATGCATTCATCCGACATACAGGACTTTACGCTGGAGTTCACAGCCAGCGAACACAAGCAAGCAAGCAACATTTAAAAAGGATAGTTAAATGACAAATTAAATGTCTTGTGTCTTTTCTCAGAAATGCCTGCCCTGTGGTGAAGGGGTTACAAATGCAATTAAACTAACACAAGGCGGGCTGCTTCTAAATTTCCTGCAGTAGTGTTTCAAATATGGTATGCAGGATTGCAAATTGCATTCGTAACCCCCTCGACACCCCGCATATAATATTAAAAACACAGCTGCGGGACATTTAGAAGCAGCCTGCCTTGTGTTAGTTTCCATTCAAAGGTATGAATGCCGGTCATTCAGAAATCAATGGCAAACTACTGAATGTAAACTTACCAAGTAATCGCAAACAGCCAAAAAATGCTGGTGTTGACTGCCATAACCTGTAAAGCAGTGGTTCTCAACCGGTGGGGAATTTCCCCCCCCCCCCCCCCGCCCCAGGGGGGAATTTTGGGGTTTCCGGGGGTGGGGAGGGGGGGGGAAATTAAGATTTTTTCAAAATCGCGTTAATACAAGAACCGATTACTTGATATTGTTTTTCCCTTCATACTGTACGGTTCTGTATGGTTCTTCTAAAATTCAATTTATGAAGTAAGTAGACCCACAAATCATGTTTTATGTGGACGTCTAGACTTGTTTTAGTATGTGCTATTAAATTTAGCTTCCATTATTATGTATACTGTGTAGGGGCAGGGGCGGGATTTTTAGATAGGAAATATGAAAGGGGGGGGGAATGACGTTCTGAAAATATGGTGAAGGGGGGCACGGGCCAAATTTTTAGGTAGGAAATACGAAAGGGGGGAATGACGTTCTGAAAATATGGTGAAGGGGGGCACGGGCCAAAAAAGGTTGAGAACCACTGCTGTAAAGGATGTGCAACTAACTCTGCATAACTATAGTATACAATTTGACATGATGTGAATACTTTAAATAACTCTGAATTGCATAACTTTTAGGGTTCAGCTGTGGACAAGAACTAGCTAAGAAGGTTTGTCAGCTGTATGATGTCTGCCAGAACATGCTTGGAGTCAATACTTTCACGTCTGGTAATATTGCTTTGGTTAATTACATTTACAGTTTGGCATCTTTAAACTAGCCCTAAATTACAAGTTTTAAGTTTCAAATAAATTACTCGTATTTAGGTAACCTTTTGTTAAAAAGTTAATATAAGCAAGTATTGCAATAGTAAAATTACAATGTTGATAAACTACTATTAAGAGATAGTAGATACATGAAAGAAATATTTGGTGTTTTGAAATCTCTAGTGGAGCCTGGGTCATCAACCATCACATGCCAAGCCCTCCAATATTTTGTTATTCCTTGTACTTCTTTCCCGTATTGTTCATCTCAGTTTCTAGTTTTCTTCTCAGTGTGTTATTTTTGGCTTCTAAACATTTCTGCAGTTATCGTTCAGAGTCAGCAACAGGATTAGAATTAAATTGTAAGAAATCAGATATTATGGGCAAATCAAAGACGAGACAAATACCACATTGTAATATCCAGGAAAATGTGAATATTCTTAAACCGGTGAATGAATACAACTATCTTGGAACAGTCATAGCATCTGACAGAGCATGCCTTGAGTAGATTAGAACAAGAATTTCCATGGCAAAATTAGCCTTTTGCAAGATGAAAAATATACTCATCAATAAAAACAATTACTGTGAGCAAAAGTGTCAATGCATTATATAGAACCTATACTGTTGTATGCATGTGACACATGGACAATGAGCAGACAGCCTGAGAAACAATGACAATAGAAATGTGATTTCTGAGAAGAATGCAAAGAATACCATGGATCGACAGAAACATTGAATAAGTAAATCCATTCAGAAACAGATGAAAACCATAAATTGAGTAGAGACATTAAATGTGGACATCAACATTTTGTTGGGCATGTTATGAGGAGAAATACACTTTAAAACATGATTGGGAAAATAGCAAAAGAAAAACAAAGAGATAAATACTGGGTGCTTAACCACATGACATAATATGGACAAGAACACAAACTTAACCAAAGTCTCTGATGATCATGTAAGATGAATGCCCATGCTTATCGGCATGACACATGATGATAATGATGCTAGCTCTTTTCCCTTGTGAATTTCAGAATAACATTCTAGTTATGCTTTTAACCAGTTTTTTTTTTTTTTAGTATGGCTCTTGCTTATGTCTCAAGTATTTCAGGATCCTCGCCGATGCTACGGAGTTCGTGCATTGAGCTGAGCTTCTCCAGACTCAGGTTTGAGTTAGGAGGAAAACGGAGCACTTATGGGTTAAACCAGTGTGCTGTGATGTTGATCCAACGACTAAACTAAATTAAGATTAAACTATCTTGCTCATGTCTTTTCCTAAACTCTTAATTCACTGGAATTTGTCTCTGCATTTTACTATGCCATTTTAGTTCTATTCTGTTCAAGCACATTTTAATAAATGTTTGTAATTCAGTAGTGAATATTTTTGTACTTGCAAATAATTAAGAGTAGACCTTAATTCTTGACTTTTTCTGAAATTGACTATTCTTCTTGCTATCAGCATTTTCAAATTTCAAAATATATAACAAGTCAACATTTAGGAGTCAAATAAACAACAATTTACTATGATGTTCAACGAAATGAAAAACACACAGATACACCCGAACCTTTCAATTAAAGTTTTTATCAACAAATAAGAAAAACAAAACAACTGAGAAAACAAGACTATAATATAATCAAGACTATACTTAGCTCTGGAAAAACTAGGAATGGAAAACCATGTGGTTTTCCTGTTTCCAGTTTTTGTGCTATCAGTCTACTTTCAGATCGTGAGCTAAGTATTGTTGTTTTCTGTTTCCACTTTTCAGTCTACTTTCAGATCGTGAGCTAAGTATTGTTGTTTTCTGTTTCCACTTTTCAGTCTACTTTCAGATCGTGAGCTAAGTATTGTTGTTTTCTGTTTCCACTTTTCAGTCTACTTTCAGATCGTGAGCTAAGTATTGTTGTTTTCTGTTTGTTTATTTTTAGTTTTGTTTTTCTTGTTAGTTGAAAAAAGACGTTGGTCCAAATGTTTGCCATTATCTGTGTGTATTTTTCTTTTCATCAAGCTTCATACTTTCTTGTGTGCATTCACTCACTTTAAACTTGAACAAGTGTAGGCTATATACATGCTACTACTTCTAGTGCACTGGACTGATTTTTACGTGTGGATTAGCATTTTTCTATTACTGATGTCCCTCGCCATCAGGCGAACCCACTCTGACTTCAGAGCTACTTGTAATTTACACACCCAAGTCAAGGACGAGAAGTCAAAATTTTGTTCAACTGACCTGCGTAGAGGCTGAACCGGCATTCTCTGCATCAGCATACCTAATGATTAAGAAAGAGTACTTTTATCCATTCAGCCAAGCTGACCTCCAAACTTCACACTAATTGTTGTGTTCTTTTCTTACTCTAGTATCAGGTCGACAGCAGCCAACCCATTTTTTTCAATACTATGATTTAATAGTTTCAAATTTGCAGAACAATGTGACACTGCATGTTCAATGTTTTCTTTGTATTTCTGAGGTTATTGTGCTAAATTGCATAAAGAACTTATGTAAGTGAAAACTGTTTAAATTAGGCTAAATAGTTTAAATGCATATTTGGAAGATGCTTTTTAGTTTTCAGATAATTAAAAGAAACAACTTGTAATATGTTATCATCGACTTAACATTATGATTGTTATTTGGTCAATCTTGTGTAATCACAGGCTCTGTTCAGAATGCAAGTTTCTATGGTTGGAGCTTGCGCACCCTCAAAGAAATTATCAGAATAGCTGGAGTAATGTTGATGAAAGCACAGACAGAATCATTTGGTAATATGTTATTGTCATGGTAGGATATTCAGTCTGAAAACTGGTATCAAGTTTTCTAAACGTGTTACCATCATTATTATCATGTTCTCTTCCAGTTTGGTTAGGCATCTCAATATATCTCTGTCCTTGGTGTTCTGGATCATTTCTGTTGATGATATTCCTCCCTGCCACCGTCTCAGGCCATCCAGTATCATTTCTCTAGATCTGCTTCTGCCTCTTCTTCAACTGATCTTTCTAGTCGTCATGATATTATTCAGTGCTTCTTATTTTATTACATGATCAGAGAACATCGTTTGTTTCTTTCTTATAATTGTATATACCATTCCACTTTCATAAGCCTCTTCCAGACACTTATTGTTAGTTACTCTGATAGTGCAAGGTATTCACAACAATTGTCTCAGGAAGCACAACTCGGTTGCTTCCAAGCTTTTCCTAATTTGTTCACATTCCAAGATTCGTACAACAGAACAGGTTCTATATAATATCTCAGTGTTCTCTTTCTGTCATTAAATGAGAATGACATATCACATAAGATACTTTTCATCTTCTGACATGCCATTTTGGTAGGACTATTCTGCTTTTAACCTCTGTCATGTATGAGTATCTTCCACCTGATGTTATGATTATGAATTTATTTATTTGTTTAAGCATTTTCTCTTCTGTTCACATAATATCACATTTTGGTGTTCTATTTGTCTTTGATATAACCATTATTTATGTTTTGTTTTTCAAGGAAAGTCCTTTTTTTAACATGTCACTTCACCTTAAGTCTGTCTTGTTGACTGCCCATAAACTTATTCTTTAGAAGGTAATGTGGCGTACTCCTTGGCTTCCACATCTATATAACAGTTTTAATGCCATTTAAGGGCACAACTGACCGAGGTCTTAATTAATTCATAAAAATACAAAACTAAATTTTGTTATTGCTGTTGTATGTTTTGTTTTTCTGTTAGCATCAGTAACTTATTATTTATTTCAATAATCAAAACATTTTAGTAAATTTTATATTATCTATGTATTGACAATAATGATGTATTGTAATATAAAAAGTGGATTTAATGATTATATACATTGTTTTCAACTGGTGTGGTTACTTGAAGGCTTCCTATGCTATAAATTGTTTGGATAATTGAGTAAGCTATAATTTTTAAACTATGCCTTTGCAAAGCAATAATTTATTTTTAACATAACTCTATTATTCCTAAGCGACTTACTCTTCCCCATGAATCCCAGCCATCAGGTAATGTGTTCTCCAGTTATTTTGCATTTGGTTAGAGCATACTACAAAAATCTGGCTTCTCAAGTGGTCATTTCCACTGTGTTTTTGTCCTGTTAGAAATTCATGATTGTTCATTGTGGTTATCTCCTCCTGTGGCATCTCCAGGAAAAACTGTCTTGGAGTGAAAGAGTTAAATTAATTCTAAACATCTTTTGTAGTTTTTAATAAATAAGTGATGGCTCAGTGATCAGTGTACTGGCATATTGACAGTGGTCTGGGATTACAATTTTCAACAAGGGCAAAATATTTTCCAACAACATATATTGTAAGTAATTACCTGGCTACTGAAACTGTAAGTGGTTCCAAATTAGAGAATCAACAATGGGTTTTCTGTCTTAGTCAAATATCCACATGGCATGTGCTTTCATCACCCCTGAAAACAAAAGTCCAGCACCTGACCTACATGTGATGGAACTGTTTATAGTAACAGGAGAATGAGTAGTGGTGAGCCTCTGCCACCATAAAACCAGACTGCTGGAAATATGTACCATATGTATTTAAACTCGAGTAAGGCCAGTCTACTCTTAGCAAAATGAGGTGCTGAATATGGAGGCAACCAGCCAGGAGACACACCACAGCAATCAGGATGCCATGCATGCATGGAAGTGAATGAAAGGAGGAGGAATTATAAGTATCCATATTCTTTGATATTTCTAAGGGAGAATGAGCATATTAAGGTATGTCGTGAGTTATAAGAAGTAGCTTTTGGATGGCAATTTCCAACCAATTTTGAAATTACTGTTATTGAATTAATTTAACCACATAAATTTAGGTACTAGAACATTTTGTGAAAAAACGGCAGTGAGTAGATAAGCTTGCCATCCTACCTCACAATACAGTGGTAAAGTAACTTTTAAGCGACAGTGGTAAAGTAAATGTGAAAGTCTACCACTTCATTTTGCTGTAACTGTATTTCTCATAAGATTACCTTCTACCTAACATAATGAGAATTGTTTCTGTTTATGTTCAAAGCTGTGCAAGATGAGAACTCAGACACCAAAGTTTTGGCTGCCATAAAATTAAAGCAAGAAGAGAAAGCTCTGGTTACAGCTCTGCAAAATGTCTTCTTTGCACAGATGAGCCCAATCAATTCTGCAATGTTTACTATCATAGTTAATGAACTATGGCCAGATTTTCACGGATCTGTTAAATATGCTGGAAAAGATGAAGGTATGTAGTCCTTTTTATGTGTGTTATAATTTGATAGTTGAGTTAGTGAGTTTTGAACTAGCATAGTGATTAGAGCTCTGGCTTATCAGCTCTGTTGCTTAGATTCAAGCCTCAGATGGTGAAATATTTTATTGTTAATGTACAAGGCCTGAGATCAACTCAGTCTTGTCAAACTGGCACCAGATTCCTCAGGGGAAGATTGATGATGAGGAAGGGAATTGGTCATTTCCACCTCATAATACTGTGACCTACAACATACGCAGTGCTATAATTTCATGTCCCTATTGTATGGTTCTGACTGCATTGCTTTTACCCTTACATATAACTCTTTTTAATTTTAATGGTCCTTAAATTATGTAAATTAGAGAACAGTTTGTCTGGTATTTTGTTGGCTAAACATAATATGAAAACAAATATACAAATTGTATACTTAAAGAGCCACAAACTGAAGAAATATGAAAATTGGTACCAGGAAAAAGGTAAAAATGAAGATGTAAAACAAACCAAACAAAAACAACTGGAAACTTCAGTATGTTTGTAAAACTATATTGACATTATAGTTAAAAGTAAAGGATCCTTTTACATTTCTTGAGTTGTAGTGGATATATGGTGCTTCTTCTTCTGCTGCATGATATCTCCCAATGGTCTATAGGCCCTTTACCAACTCATCCAAGCCCTCTGTAGACTTGATGATTGGATGGATTTGAAAGCTAAGGTTTTCTACGGGTTGAGGTAGCCAGTCTCACACCAGCCCTACTTAATTGCCTCTTTGACATGCATGGTTGGTTACAGCTTTACTATTCTTTGTTTCCCATATTTGTCAACACTAGGTGCTCATCATCATCAAGTGCCATGTCGGCTGGCATAGGCGTTCATGACTTTCCACAGATCTCGGTCTTTGGTTTTCTGGATAACTCCACTGGTGATATTCCTCCATGCCACCATCTCAATCCATCCAGCATCATTTCTCTAGGTCTGCCTCTACCTCTCTTCCCCTCAATCTTTCCAGGTGTCACGATGTTCTCCAATGCCTCTTTTCTCATCATATGACCCCAAAAAGCTGTTAGCCTCTTTCTTTTTGTTGTATATAATGTTCTAGTTTCATTAGCCTCTTTCTTATTGTTGTATATAATGTTCTAGTTTCATTAGCCTCTTTCAGGAAGTCGTTGTTATTTACTTTGCTAGTCTTAATATTTGTATGGACCAACTGGAACTTGGTGTATGATGTGGTCACCTTTATTTCCAATGACATGTACTGGTTCACTGCTAGCTGAGTTGACCTGGAAGTCCAGATCAATTTAAACAATCTGCCTCAATGGGAATTTGAACGCTTGATAATCTGGCTCGCAACCAGCTTGCTAGCCGCCACGACACAGTAACTGCAGTATTACCATTATGTTATAAGTGGTCATAAAGGAGATATTTAAAATTTATAACCAGCACAGACAGTTGAATAGAAATTATCTCATCATGGACACTTGGAAATATCAGCCCCAAATACTGATTTCCTTGCAATTAAGAGTTATCTCTCTTATTAGAGATTTAAAACCAGTTTTTGATAATGCTTGGATTACTAAAAACTCTACCTTACCAACTTTAGTATTGGTCGCGGTTCCAACTTCACGGCAACGGGTTGTCCCGATTATCCTCCATTCCTGTGCCAGTGAATATCACACAAAATGCTCCTCACTGCCCTATGTGAACAATGAAATAGACAGGAGACAAGCCAACAGCCTGCACAGGTATACTGTGCATAATGCCGCCGTCAGAATGCCAACACAAAAGTCCTCCATGAAAAATACAGATCATTGTCAAGGAAGCGACAGTCATTAGAAAACCAGCAGCCACACATAAAACAAGGCAGTCCAGTCAATTCTGCGACAGGTTGACCGCCATCATTCGGAACATGCAGTTTATGCTACAACAAGCGTGGACAGATGTAAAAACATTCCAAATGGAATTCGCAGCTCGCAGTGTCGTGCCACACACTCAACTCAGTATCAGGGTGACGGAACCATGCACTACCAGTCTAACATGAGGAAAATGCAACTGCAAACCATAGCCACAAGCATAAACACTCCAGAGGCTTAACGGTTGAAATACCTATCCGCCATGTTGGGGATTACATTTGTCTACCAACTACCTTACCAAATATATTATATGTGATAAATAAATAATAAATTGACACACAAAATTAAAACAGGCAGCAGTATCAGACCTATAATTAAGTTTAGCCTGAAAGTACAAATGTGGTCTGTTAAAATACTCGTAATTACATGGGATCTTAGCCCGGCATATAACTTGTCTGTCTACAACAAGGGCATTTAGTGTACCTTCTCCGGTGCTCATGATGTCTGTGAACTCTCAATATATTTTCCAAGCCTGTTCTTGAGTTGATGGCAGCTACTAAATGCTGTTTCTGCATTCTGTCCTATGTGAATGTAACATGCACTATTGATGAATGAAAAATGAGTGATTGGAAGGGCCGAATGTAAGACGGGCCTGCACACCCAATTTGTGACCCTTTGAAAATAAAGTTTGTTCGTTCACCTCTGCTTGTCTATTCCTTGTGTCATTTGCAAACGATACCTGATGGGGTCCACATAGTGAAGTGGTCAAGCTGCCTGCCTCAAGCTCCAAAGTTAGTGGGTTTGTTTTTAAATACTGTCATTTGGTTCACGGGTGCAATTGTTTTTTCCTATTCACCTGGGGGTCATTGCTGGAGCTATGGCGTACATGCTCTGTGTGACACTGTTGGCAGGCCACTCTGCAGAAAGAGGTCGAGCTATATGGACTAAAACCTGGTCCAATGAAGTCAGACCTCTTGCCTTTAAATCCTCTTTAAGCCTGTTTTTTTTGTTTTCTTTTCTTTTGCGCTAGCTCGCTTTGAACTCCAGCATAGTCCATACTCACTACTTCGAGTAGTGCTGGGCTGAATTTTGTGTGTGAATTAGCTTTCCCTATTGACAGTGTCCCTCGCCATCAGGAAAACCCACTCCGACTGTAGAGGTACTTGTAATTTACATCCCCAAGTCAAGGGCGACAGGTCAACATTTTAGTTCAATTGTTCGGTGTAAGGGTTGAACCCTTTACCTTGGCATCGGTACACCGGATGTTTAAGAACACGCGTTCTTATCCATTCAGCCATGCTGACCTGCAAACCTAGGTTTAAAACAGTTGTTTTCTTCATTCCATCTTTCATTTCCCAATTTTGTCTTTGATCAATCTGTCAGTTTGTTACATATATCATTTAAATGAGAATAGCTGACACCGTAATAATTTATAATGTTCTTGCTGGTTGTTCTGGTACATTTAATAATCTTTACTCCTTATTTAAACAATCCCATTATTCAAATTACTCAAGGTATTGCCGAACAGCCTACATCTGTAACAAGGAATGACCAGTCATTCCCTGAAAATATTCATGAAGCAATAGCTACTGCAACTGAAGAGCTTGGACTGCAACCTGGTCATGCTTTTCAAGCCAGGGTCTTGCAGCTGTCTCAGCTGAGTGTAGCTCATCAGACTGTAAGTTTATTTTTGTAGGACAGTTTTTGTGATTTTCCTTTCAAGAAGTTTATCATATCCACTAGCCAGTTATTTATTGTGATTTTTAGTTAAATTATTTATTATGCCCATAAAATGTGCACCGGTGTAACAAAACCCTTTGCATGTTTCTGAGTTTAAAAATAAAGACAGCTGAAGTTAAACTTTTCATTTCAGTAAATACTCTGTGAGATTTCCTTTACATCTGTAAAGTATGGTGCTGGTCTTTTTATATGTATGTAAGAGAGTGAGAAAGAGAGAGGGACAGAGAGTTTGTGTGAGAGAAAGAAGGAGAGAGAAAGTGAGAGACAGGGAGAGTTAGAAAGTGAGCAAGCGAAAGAGAAGGGGGCTGGGACAGATAGGTTTCCAAAATGTTATTATATTTACTTGTTTCAAAGTGAGTAATTTTACTGACATTGATTTGTTGTAATCAAAATTAAACTCTGAACACAAATTCTACTATGTTTTGCTATTTAAAACAAAATTGTATGTACAGTATGTCTACATTACAGTTAACTGTGACATCTCAACATTTCTAATCAGCACACTGAATTTCAGCACCACATTTTGGTTTGGGTTTGTCTTCCCTTTTAAACAAGCTACCTATATTCTGTTGAGAGTAGGCTTTCTAATTTTTAAAATTTAGACAAAACAATTATTTAAACAGCCTATAATTCCATCTTTTAAAAAAAACAATTATTCAAGAAAACAAGAAGTATTTATAAGGTACATTGAATGTGTTTTGTCTTTAATTTAACCAATTTTGTTAAGTATATGCGCTCATAGCAGTTGAAACAGTTAATTTACATTTATGATATTAATGATGATAATGATTATAAACAATCATCATATGGTGGTAATGTAACCTACATCAGGTTATTGTTTTTTAATGGTCTCGAAGCGGTTTCCTGCCATGAGTCTGTCATGTGAAAGGCCATCACATTTTATAGGCCTGATAGCATGGAGGAATATGAGGCCTATCTTTCCCTCACATAGCAAGTGATGAGCCCAGGCATCAAACCCAAGTTCAATCATTCTTATGATATTATTAGTGCAGTTCCATATGAACTTTGCAAATGTACCCGCTACAACAGGTTAAGGCAGTTCCTTATCATTGAGACTAGCCTATCTAGAGAAGATTGAAGGCACTATAGAGAGGTCGACAGAGTAAACAAGAAATGAGATGGGTTGACAATATTACCTGAAACCTGATCTGTGATATTCCCCTAAGCCACAGCAGCCACCCCCACCCATTTTTGGGGGGGTTTGTTTTTGAAACTGATTTTACGTCAAATAGATATAAACTATCGGAATATTTGACTATCGAGGTAAAAATATCATGATTATGTCCCTTGCAGATTCTGGTTGCTGGCCTTGCTGGCTGTGGTAAGTCAGAGTGCATAAAGACTTTTGCAGTCGCTGAACAGAAGCAAGGCAAGCAAGTCACTGTGCAGAGTATTTTCACCAAAGCTCTTCAAAGTGAAGAACTCCTTGGCCATTATGACAACAACACAAGGTCTTACATAACAGAAGCCATTTTCTTTATGTTTTTAATTTCAGATTAGCTGCTTTTTATTTCTTTTATTTTACTCATTTAGCTTCTTTTCATTGTTTTTGTTTATTTAAAAAAAATTACCATGGGGTTAACAAATGCTCCTTATTAAACAATAATTGTGACTCTCTGTTTTAATTGTTTCAGCTGAAGTATTATTCATTTATTCACTTCATGTGATATATAACTCTACAGTAGGCACCTGGCAAGATCCAGCAAAATATGCCAGGCAGTCAATCATGCAACATATTGTTTGTGGCTTCTGTGTTTAAGTTTTTGCTGTTGTTAATGAATCCTCTAGAAGACTGTGATTTGCCTCTGATGCATTGGTGTTCAGGTTGCCTGAGTCCCGAAAAGGGCTTACATCTGTCGGAGTGAGGTTGTTGTAGAAGCTTTCTCCATAGAGAGTATGTTGCAAAGTTCTCCTTTCCTTGTCCAAGCTCAAACCAGTGGGGTGTGCAAGACCAGTACTGGAACTTTGCATCTGCAGGGAAGCATATTCGAATGTAACCATGTCATGATTCAGCATAGCACGTACCGACTGGTTCTTCATATTTATTATTATTGCTTTGTTTATTATTGTTGCTTTGTTTATTATTATTGCTTTGTTTATTATTATTATTGCTTTGTTTATTTTTATTGCTTCGTTTATTATTATTACTTTGTTTATTATTATTACTTTGTTTATTATTATTATTGAAGTTTCTACTTGTAGATAAAATGTATTTACAATAATCGATCTTCAACTTTTCATATTTTGATTGTTTGTTAATGATACACTACTTTTATGTTCTTGTTGGGTTATGCATTTTTAGACTGACATTACAGTGGATACATGTGTGTGTGTGTGTATGTGTGTGTACATGCATGCGTGCATTCATGCATTTGTGTGTTGGTAATGTGAGTGGTGAGAAAATGACAATAAAATAAACAAGCAGGCAGAAAAACACTAGGCAGAAAACAGTATGAGGCCTTGGAGACTTCATCCATGTAGTCAGTGTGTCTCAGTGATTACTCTTGGCTTTATATATCAGAACTTCTCTTATGAAAATTAACACCAAGTATAAAACATGCAGTGGCTAACATGCTTGCCTGTAAGGCTGGTGATCATGTGTTGAAATCTCCATCAGGGCAGATTTTTTAAAAGATTCACCTAGACTTCCCAGTTGGCCCAGATAAAAAACATGGGTACCAGGAAATGCCATGGGAAGTAAAGACAGCTGGTGTGATACCGACCACATGGCTCATTGTCAGTTAGTCTATTAAGAAAAATTAAAATAGCACCATGTACCCAATATGCCTCAAGGTGTGGAAAAAGGCCGTTACTATACTTATAAAACATGGTGGATTGCAAAAGAAATTAGCTGCTCCAAGAATTTGCCAGTGCAGTGGTTAATATTTGATTTTGACTTAGTTTTCTCTTGATTCAGTTGAATTAAAAGGCAGTTTCCTTATATGATTTCACTTGTGATTTTAATGAAAACCTGTTGAAAATTTCCTTCACATGTTAAAACTCACAGTAAACATTAATGTTTACCACTGTCATGTTGCTTATATTACTTTTAGAGAATGGAAAGATGGTCTTTTGCCAGCCTTGTTGAGAAAGTTCTGTGTGACAGCTAAACAAAAGTCAACTGCAGAGAAGGAAGCATGTACACAAATTCTGCAGTTAGACGGAGAGGTCAGAATTGTAAAATTGTCACTTTATATTTTGTTGTCAACATTGTAGATAAATACGCATGAGATGCTTGATAAATATGCACAGATTGTATGTGAGGTTAATCAAAGAACAGCTTGTATATTACTTAAATACACATTATCACAACACAAATAAAATAGTAATTTTAATAGCAGAATATTAGGAGTGTCTAAAATCAAAGAATGATTAAAAAAATATTCTGCAGAAAGTATACATATCTATGTATTGTAATCATTTCAGCTAAAGTATTATTCATTTTGTTTATGTGTCATGTCTTAGTCAGATATGACTGAGCTACCGTACTAAAGTAGACGGTACTACCTGCTTTCTGTTAGCACTGAATGTTGGGCAGCGCTGACCAAATCCAACACCTCACATTGTGCCAACAGCTTCGGGTGGAGGAGCGCAATTGAGAGGGTACAAGCCTTATCCTGGTGTAAGGAAATGCAACCTAAAGACTAAATGCAGACCTGGCCCTAAGCCTTGGTTGGCAACTGGTCTAGGATTGAAGGTCTGACACGTGGACAGTTTGAGCATTGCTTTGCTAAACCGGCAGCTTCTGCAGCATGCCTTGTTCCATGGGTATCGGTGTTACCTTTCCTCTGTAGTTAACTAGGCAGGCTGAGAGTGGGATCATGCAGCATGGGCAACACATGATATCTACAATTCAACCTAGGAGTTTGTGCTATTTTTGAAGCACAATATAATAAACTATTGTCTGTCACGGCGGCAAGGTGCCAGTAATTATTCATTTATTCACTTCATTTGATATATAACTTTGCATTATGCCAAATATTCCTCCATGTCATTGTCTTAGATCATTAAGTATCATTTCTCTAGGTCTGCCCCTGTCTTTTCTCCCGCGGATCTTTCCAATAATCACATTGTTTTCTAATGCATGTTTTCTCAGCTTATGACCAAAGAACATTGTTTACCACTTTTTTTATAGTTGTCCATTAGCCTCTTCCATGCAATTGTTGTTTTCATATAATGTTAAATTGTTGTAGTGTGGAAGCTGAATTTGAGACATTGCATGAGATCAGTTATTTTCTTCTCTGCTAGTGTGATTCCTACCAGATGGAACAACTGAGTACCATGTTGAATCACAATGGGCGCATGGTCATGGCAAACAATGAAAGAGTGACAATACCTGAAACAGTTAAATTTATCTGGGAAGTGAGTATTCTTTGCATTGAAAACAGTATATCTTTAAAGATCATGGGATTTCCCATCTTTAGTGCAGGGTTTTTCTGGTTTGTCGAGTGTTTATTTATAGTTTAAGGTTAAAGTTATGTATCCATGATAATTTATTTTCAAAATTACAATGGTGTAATGCACTGTTAGCGAGCTGCAGTAGCATAGTAATTTACCAAGTTAGTGGGAGGTCAGCACGACCGAATGGATAAGAGTGCATGCTCTTAAACTCCTGGTATGCTAATGCCTTGGTGGCGGGTTCAACTCCTAAACCAATCAGTTGAACCAAAATGTTGTCCTTGAATTTGGGATGTAAATTACAAGTACCTCAGAAGTCAGAGTGGGTTCACCTGATGGTGAGGAACACTGGTAATAGGGAAAGCTAATCCACACATGAAAATCAGCCCAGTGCACTAGAATAAGTAGCTTGTGTATAGACTACATTTGAATTCAAAGTGAGTGAACGGGGAAAAAAAAAAATCAAGCTAGCCTGCTGGCCTGTGGTCGTGTGTTTGAATCTCCATTGAGGTAGAAATTGTTTTAATTTACCTGGGTTCCGAAATGACCTAACCTTAAATGACTTCTGGGAAGTAAAGGTGGCCTGCGGGATATTGATCACATCCCTGATTAAGTGCCGATCTGTCTAAAAAATATGAGACTAACACCATAGACCCAGTATGCCTCATGTGATATAGAATGATCCATTGCCTACTTGTTACTTGACGCATAGTTATAAAGGAAACATTTAAAAAGTATAACCATGTTATAATGGAACAACAAGTTTATGCAAGTTCTTCTTATAGTCCATGCCACGTGGCATTGATGATCATGTTTATTTATAACCTTCTGTCTCATTTACTGCCATTTATTTATGATGTTTCCCAATGCCCTAATGTCAAACTGCCCAGCATCTTCTCTCTTTGTCTCCCCCTGCCTCACCTCACGTACAACTTTCCCATTGTCATAATTTACTTCAGCTTGCCCCTTCTCATGATGTGCCCTAAAAATGTGAACTGTCTTTCTGATCTGAGGAGTCTGAGACAGGATTATATTTTCTGACCCACAAGGCTCTGGAACAAATCCAGTCTCATTAAAAGATGGGTGGTAGATAATTTTCAGATGCTTCCTGGAATTGTCTGAGAAGAAAGGGGGATGAGGAAAGGAACTGACTACCTCACTTCATTAGGCTGTGCTTAGAATATATTAACCCTCATAGTTGTATCTGCCATGGGGCTGCTTTGACATATGTGAGAATACTTAATGCATGTAGATTTGTCTTTTATGATCACCTGTGCTTTTCAATCATGTTTAGAAGCACTGGCTATTAGTACACCATGGTGAAGTGGCCAAGCCACCTGCCTTGCACCATGAAGGTCATGAGTTTATTTTCAGGCTCTGTTATTTGGTTAGCGGCTGTGTTTTTGGAGACCCCTGGGAGATTTTATGTGTGACACTTTCAGCACTGACCCTGAGGCAAGCTGCCTAGCTATGAACTGCAAACAGCATTCTTGTTTTTTGCTGCATGTTTGGTCCTGTAGAAATATTTGAAAGCCATAGAGTGGGAGCCTGCCCTACTGTTAGTCATGTACACCAGGTGGCAGCTGGTAGAATGACATCTAGATATAGAGGTTAGCCACAAATAAGTTGAATAAGTAGCCATGGACCAACACAGGCGATTGTCATTGAGAGGGGGCAAGTTAGTTGGTGGAGCATCTATCATTATAAAATGCCTCAAAGTTCTGTGACATGGACATCAATGAGTGAGATATGCTATACGTAACAATTCCTCCTGTTGCTTTGCAGGTCTGGTCTTTTTAGACAAAGGCTATTGGAGTAAAAACATAGGCAAAGTCTATTGGAGTCAAACCATATACAAACTAGTGAAAGACAAGGGGAAACCACTGTTGTACTTATCCCTTGTAATACATGCTTCGCAACAAATTGTGAAAAGAAAGGCAGGAAGACAGTAAGAGAAGTTTCTTGACAACCTATTGTCAAGTCATGAAAAGGTGTAGCCATACAAACTGATGCATGCTGTTGGAGATCATAAAATGTATAGAAGCATGATGGCCTATCTCAGATGGCAATGTCACTTGATAATGATAATGATAGATTTACTAGATTTGAACCAGTGGCTCAAACCACACCATTACCTTTGTGATGAAAGCAAGTATGCTACCACATTTGAGGTCTGCTGCAGACCAGGAAAACTCTCTCTGTAATCAACACTTGTGCTGTAGGTCAGCATGGTCGAATGGATAAGCACACGTGTTCTTAAACATCCGGTGTGCTGGTGCTGAGGTAACGTGTTCAACCTCTACACAGGACAGTTGGATTAAAATGTTGACCTATTGTCACTGACTTAGGGATGTAAATTACAAGTAACTCTGAAGTCAGAATGGGTTCACCTGATGGCGAGGGACACTGTTAATAGGTAAAACTAATCCACACGCAAAAATTCAGTCCAGCACTACCAAAAGTAGTGTGTATGAACTACATTTGAGTTCAAAGCGAGGAGCGCAAAAAAAAACAAAACACTTATGCATTAATATGATACCAAAGATTCTTTCAAGATTGAAAAAAGACGTTAGAGACTTCATTGCACCAGGTTCTATCCCATACGGCTAAGTCTTCTTTTTCTGCAGAGTGGTCTGGCAAAAGTGTCACACAGAGCATGAATTTCATTGCTCCAGTCAAAACCCCCCAGGAATCTAAAAAAAAATTAAATTTGTGACCTGAGTGACGGAGTCTGAAAAAAAAAAACCTGCAACCTTTGTAGCACAAGTCAAGCAGCTTGACCACTTTCCCAGAGAATTTTAGGAGTTAAAAGTTGAGGAAGAAAAGACAATATTACCAACCAGTTCAACCATGTTAACCTAATGATTAGTACACTGGCCTACCTATAATATGATCTAAAGTTAAATTTCCATCAGTAATGGAATTATTTTCCCATCCAACCAATCAACTCAGCATCGTAAATAAGGGAAATCAAAAGTGGTTGGCCAGATACTGACGACCCTATTACATTACGGTCACAGAAAATGTGGGCATAAAGCATTATCATTAATATGCCTTACTGGCACGTAAACAGGAATCTTTATTTGGATTTTATTTTTACCTAACCAGTTGATGCTTTTGCAACAGTTATTTACATTTAACTGATGTGTTTGATCCTAACAAAATGTGCTTTCAGATGTGCTGTGTTGAGAACATGTCCCCATCTTTACTAACTACAGCTGGGGTTTTGGTAATGAATTCCTCTGATGTTGGGTGGAAGCTAATACTAATGCAGTGGCTGAAACGACGTCCTGAGACTGACCAGGCACTTCTATCAGGTTTGTCATGTTTATTTGAATGAGTAAGAAACAAATATTGAATGTCCTTTGCAGGACATTGCACTCAAGCCGAACCCCAGCTTCATTTTCTAGGCAAGTTTATATTCTGTAGTTTGCCATTGTTTTCTGGATGGGAAGTCAACAATGAAGTCCAGCCGGAAAACCCTTGGCATGCCAATGTCATTTTTAAGTGCTATCAAAACTGTTAACAGTTATACATACTGATTATAACCAAAAGGGGTCAACAGGATATACTCTGGAAGGTTAACCCCATCAACAAATGCCCACAGAAGTTGGATGTTTCGGCCGAAAGGCGTGAATATCGCAGCTCTGCTGTAAACAGGCACAACACAATTACGTCCAAAACAAACATTTCAGATGAACGAAGAAGAAGAACAAAAACAGTATATTACTTGTGTTAAAGTCATTAGTAATTCAATGAAATAACATTTCTAAAAATTACAGATAACAAAAGAAGAAAGAATAAGCAAGTTTTATAAAAACTGGGACTGAAAGAAACAATACAGAATGAGATCAAAGTTAGATTGTCAAAGTTCTTGAGACATAAATGATTATATCACCCTGTTGAAAGATGTGCTAGAGGAAAGAATGGATAGCAAGCGAGTAGGATGAAGACAGTGTTAGTTGTGCATAGACAGCATCAAGATATGGAGTAGAAGAAGCCTTTCTCAGTGCATCATGAAGGCACAAAATGTTGGATACTACTGTAGTAACCTGTTGTTACAGAGGTGGCACTGGATGATGATTATGATGTAGATAGTATAATACCATAGAATATAATGGATGGATTGATGCATGTAAATAAAATTACAAATAGGGTGAAATGTTCATATATGTCTTCATGTTTAAATTATTGAAATTACAAGTATTAAAAGTTTGGAGCCAAATAGCGCAGTGTCTAGCATACTTGCTTATCTGCGCGGTTATCATGTGTTCAGATATTCATCAAGGTGGACTTTCAAAAATTGACTTTGGCTTTCAGGTCGATCCAGCCTGAAATGGGTACCAGAAAATGTCCTGGGAAATAAAGGCAGCCAGTGTAATGATGACTTCATCACTCATTGAGTGTCAGTTGGTGTCTATTGTTGAGTAAGAGTTGTATTGTTTCCACCCGGAAAGGTTAATCCGGTCAACAAATGCTCGCAGAAGTCGGATGTGTTGGCCAAAAGGCGCATGTATCGCAGCTCTGCTGTAAACAGGCACAACGCAATAACGTCAGAGTGAGAGTGGAATGTCCTTCGAAACACCCGGGAAGGTTAATCCGGTTAACAAATGCCAGCAGAATTCAGAGATGTCGACCGAAAGGCGCAAGTATAGCAGCTCTGCTGTAAACAGGCTATTACGTCTGAAAAAACACTCCGGATGAATGAAGAAGAAGAAGAAGAAGTATTGTTTCCACAACTGTTGCTTTTGGTATCCTCTGTGTGATGGTGAATAGGCAGACAGTTAGAAACCCTGTCAATAAAAACAAAGAACTCAGAAATGAAACAAAGAAGCATATTTAAACATCTAGGATCAATTTTCAGTTCAGATGGGAGAAGGGATAGAGAAATTAACATTCACTGTGAGAAGGCAAATCAGGTACTGGAACAGTTAGCACCACTTCTGGCACATAGAAAGATACCTAGTATAACTAACTACTAAGCAAATCTTATAAAAATTATTTTTTGGCCGACAATATGCTACAAATGTCAAACATGTACGCTTACTTCAACTAATGAGTTTTAAATCATAACAACAGAGATGAGATACTTTAGAAATCTGCCGGAGTTACTGTGAGGGAGAGAATTAGGAATAGGGAAATCAGAAGAAGACTAGGTCTGTAAACAGTCATACAATTCATTAAAGAACAACATATTAAATGGTTTGGTCACCTCACAAGAATACCCTGGTACCATCTGCTACAAAGAGCCACATTGACTAAATATGATGGGTACAGAGCAAGTAAAAGACCACGTAAAAGATAACGTGATGGTATCAAGATCAACCTTAGAGAAATGAAGAGCAACCCACATAATGCATTGGAAAGAGCACACAAATGATTCTTGTGTCTTCCCCCAACACTTCACTTAGGTCAATGGAGGAGAGGATAAAGAAATACTCATGGCTTTTCGCTGTCACTTTGTGAGAGCACCACACTGTTGGTCAGTTAAATGAACAACACAATTTGTAGAAACAGATAATTCATACATGATCAGCCTGTTTTCAGGCTCACAAAGGATTCCATCCATGCTACTGTCCACTGTCGTTGTCCTGATTATACATGTAGTCAAACGGTCCTAACATTCTCACTGATGAATAATGATGATAATTGTGTGTTTTTCCTATAAGTGATAATCAGATACATACGTCCACACAGTCTTATGTCTAGGACTACTCAACAGCTTATTCCCCTCCCTTCCTGGAACAAAGTTGGTCCATTGAGTATGACCAGAACATATCCTGCCGTCTAGTAGTAATTCTTGACATATATGTCTGGTGAATTCATCAAGGTTATCGTATGTAATTGAATGTACAATTCTTAATGACATCAACTGAAGCTGAATTTTACATCCAACCCACTCCCCCAAGATCAGAGGAAAATATATCTCTCGGTCTGTTTCTGCCTTTTCTTTAGCTAACCTTCCCATTTATCACCACATTTTCCACAACCCCTGTTCCAATACATGACCAAAGAACATTGTCTCTCTCTCTTATAATTGTTTACAGTGTTTATTTTCATTAACGTCTTCGAGGTTCTTGTTTGTTACTCTGGCAGTTCAAAACTATGCCAAAGTAATTCAGTTTAGAAAACATGAATCTTTTTATGAGCCAGTTTTCTTCAATGTTCAGATGTAACAATATAGAACTGTGTAATATGTTTTAAATGACATGTAACAAATGTTTATACAATATTGCAGGGCTGTGTAACACCTACCTGGAAAAGATTATTAATCATCTGACACAACATACACAAACTGTCACACCAGGAAGTGACAGAACTCAAGGAAAACCTCAATTCAAACAAGTGATCTCCCATTCCTTTGTCAACATGATTTGCACATTTACCAAACTAATGGAGGTAACTAATTCATTTGTCTAATCTCACATTTGTATTCCAAGATTTGTAGCTTGATGTAACATTTTTTTTAAAGCACAAGGATTTTACACCACAATGAAGGAAATCATTCAACTGTGAATTTTTTTACAGTCAGACATTCTGAGCTGTGCTGTCTTAAAGTTAATGTTAAATGTGAATGTACATGATATCAATCAGTAACACATAATGATTTTTAATATTGTAAAATAATAATTTATTATGTCATAAAATAATTAAGAATAACACTGGCTTCTAATCTAACAATTTAAAAATCATGAAATGCTACTAAATACATTTTTTAATCCTACCAATTTAAAACTATTTACACTATGAACATGTTTTTATTCACCAACACTGGTGAATTTAGTATGATAAATATAACTGTTAAAATTATGTGGTATACATTTATCATATATCCCCACACTCTCGTCAGGTTAGCTTACATTATATTTATGTTAAAATACAGTATTTTTGTTGAGTCCGTATTATTGTTTCAGCATCTCATTATTTTGGTTATGAGTTAATACTGATTTAACTTTAGCAGTAATTTTTTTTTGGGTGATAGCTTACTTTGAACTCAAGCGTATTCCATGCACATCATGGTAGCATCAGGCTGAATTTTTGTGTGTGGATTAGCTTTCCCTATTACCAGTTTCCCTCACCATCAGGTGAACCCACTCTGACTTCAGAGTTACGGTACTTGTAATTTATGTCCCCAATTCAAGGACAAGAAGTTAACATTTTAGTCCAATTGACTGGTGTAGGGTTTGAACCCCCTACTTCAGCATCAGCACACCAGATATTTAAAAATGAGTGTTCTTATCCATTCAGCCATGCTGACATCTATCAGTAATGAATACTTTGACCATCATCAGGATTGCACATATCCACCGTAGTTAGTCCTGTAAAGGACCCTTTTACCCGCGTTAAGTAGCACTGTGCATATGGTGCTTGACCCATATTTCTATAAACCCACTGGGACTCCGTGGGTCATGTGGTCAGTATCATGCTGGCTGCCTTTATGTCCTAAGATATTTCTTTGTACCAATCTTAGGCTGGGTTGACCTGGGAACTCAATTTTTAAATTCCACCAGATATGGAATTGAACCTATGAGCTTTATGCCAGCAGATGAGTGTCTTACCACTATGCTACAGCTGATCCCACCACCATAGTGATGAGTAATTTACTAGAATACTAATCTTAGAATCTTTTGAATAATCAGTTTTGGAATCTTTTGCTTCAGTTAATGCAAATCAAAGGATATCTTTTTACTATGTGCTTTATGTATCAATATAATTATAGTAATGAATTTTTAGCATCCCGTACAAGAATGAAGAACCAAAGTATTCATTACATGAATGGTAAATATATTATAATATTATATTATAATGTCATAGTTAATTGTATATATTTGTATATATAATTAAAGAGAATGGCAGAAGTCAGAAATTTTTAAAATGTATTGATAAAGAAATGTCAAGGCCTGCCCACAGACTGAAATACTCACAATGATGATGATGAATAATGCGTTGGGTACCATTGTTTGTCAGTTTCAATTATATGTGACTTCTGTTGATCAATCTGCCATGTACTGTTACATTAAAATTATGTTAAAATGTGTTCTTGTAATTATTTAGTGTAGTGTCTATCTGTTGGTTAAGGAATACAATATCTTATTTGATAGGTGCTAGTGAATCAACTAAATGATTTTAAGCCTGTTGAATTGGAGAGGTATTTCAACTATGCAGCTGTTTGGGCTTTTGGTGGCACATTGACTGAAGACTGCAAACAGGAATTCTCCAACTGGTGGAGGGAAGAGTTTGGAGGACACATTGTTTACCCTAGTGATGGGACTGTGAGTATGGGGCTATTGCAGAAATATTAGTGTCTAACGATAGTAATGGAAGAAAATGTATTTGTATGCTTTGCGAAAGAGAGAGAGAGAGAGAGAGTGTGAGTGCCTGCCTGCTTACCTGCCTGCCCGTCTGTCTGTCTGTATGTCTCTCTCTCTCTCTCTCTCTCTCTCTCTCTCTCTCTCTCTCTCTCTCTCTCTCTCTCTCTCTCTCTCTCTCTCTCTCTCTCTCTCTCTCTCTCTCTCTCTCTCTATTTTACTTTCTCTTTGCATCATCATCACCATCATCATGAAAGTACAAAACAGTAGGAAACTGGAGCATCATTTTCACAAGACGTCCTAAACACTTTATGTGTTGAATTTCTGTAAATTAAATGCAGGGAGTGCTAACTACATTTCTAATGTCATCATTAGTAATCCTATGATTTCTAGTGAAACTGGCAGCTTTTCTCAAGCATTTCATTTAGGACGTAATGAATTTCTTCACTTATGATCCATCCATGTTTGTCACTGATAGCATCGCATAGTTGTAACGAACTCAACAAAATACTATGAGAAAAGTGAAGACAGGCATGCTTTGGGCAGAGTCGCAGACTTCCATTCTACAAGCAAAAATAGAGAGCATCTGTTTGATTTGGTCCTCAGGACAACCTGGTGTGCTGGGAAATGAGCAGGCGGACAGATTGGCTGGGTCTGCACCTCTTGGGGAAGTATAGGGGCATAATAAGGCAGATGTGATCGGGGCCCTTTGAAATTGTTTGTATTGTGCAGAAGAACAGATAGATTATCATGGCTTGGAGAGAATGGTGCTGCAGGGAGTGACCAGAGGATCTGGCCGACACTGAAAACTTCAAGAAAAGGCCAGACGAACACATAATCAGATTACTACTGGCACCATTATTATTGGGACTCTTCGCTGGCTGTTCTAGATGACGGAACGTATGGGATTGTATGGGATTGTCCCAGTTGATGTGATGTTGGTTCTTGACTCAACTCAACCTCTGAACCTCTGTATTTAATTGTTTTTGTTTTCATGAAATATGACATATTCTTCTATATATTGTTTAGTTGGGCTGAATGATCTGTACTTATTCATGGTATCAGTATTTAACTCTTTAATGTTCATGATTTAATTTTTACATCTTACAGAAAATGTATTTATATGGTTTTACAATTTCTCTTCACCAACATATATGCATCTCTAGTCATCTAGTGTACTTATTAGTTGAAAACATACTCCACCTCTGCTCAGATACTCAACTGTTAACTTTTGTTAATGTTTTATTTTTACTAACTAAGGTGAGACATATTACCTACATGTAATATGCAGTTAATATGCATGTAATATATAACAAAGCACACTCTATCGCTATATAGATTTTCAACTATGTTACTTTTGTAAATGTTTTTATGTTTCTGTTCAGTCAAGACATGTGATGTTAAGTCAGTAATTAAGTTACAAAATAGTATGCAAAACAAAATGTATGAGATGCAAATGTGAAAACCATTTAGTACTGTGCTTCTATCTCTCCTCATTTTTCAATATTATATATGTGAGCATTGATGCATTTACCCCATCATTTTACCAGTCCCTAATACCTGCACGTAGAAGTCTTTGGGTTACTACCTTAACCACATTCACACCTCATGCTCAACATCTTCATTCTCAGCAAATCTTTTGCTGCTAAGTTGTGTACAGCTTTTTTGCATCAAACACTTGCCACCATAGACAAGCAACATTTCGTCATGAATGTCCTCTGCAGTAAGTCCTTTGGTCATCCAAAAGCCACACCACAGCACGCTGTTCTTTGCTGATGCAATCTTCTGGAATGGCTGACATTTTCAAGACCATGTGCATGTGAAACTTTGTATGCACATGCAAAAACGCACGCATCAGTTATCATCTGCCACACATAGATATTAAGCTAGATGGATAAGCCACATTATAACACCTTTATAAACTATTAACAACCATTTTTCAGCTGCCTTATATCATTTTGTGACTTACTAACATACCCTCATATAACTTGTATGTACTTACCAGAATCTACTCTACATCTGTGCAAATTTTCAACTATGTTACTTCTGTAAATGTTTTATTCTTTTACTTTCTGTTAAGCCAGAACATGCTACTTGTATATAATTCCCAAAACATATTCTACCCCTACGCAGGTGTTTGACTACGTTGTGGACAGTGATACTCACAACTTCTGCACATGGACTGATCTAGTACCATCCTACACAAGCTCACCCAACAGAGGAATTCCACGTGATGCTTTTGTTCACACAGTTCGCACCGAGGTAATAACCTGAAACATGGGCATTATAAGAATTTACTAACTCATCCCTGGCATTATTATTTATGAATTTTGGTGTCATTACTCTTGCACTTCCAATGTATTACCTCTTGAATTTCCGAAGTAATTACTCATGCTCTTTCAGTGTAATTACTCTTGCACTTCCAATGCAGTTACTTTTGCACTTCCAATGTCTTGCACTTCCCGTGTAATTAATTTTGCACTTCCACTATAAATATTTTTGAACCTCCAAGCTAATTACTTTTGTACTTGCAATGTTATTACCCAAGCACTTTCAATGTAATTATTCTTGCACTTCCAATATAATTATCCATGCACTTCCAATTAATAACTCTTGCATTTCCAATGTATTTACTCTTGCACTTCCAAGTTTACACTAGCATGACAATCATTATTTTGTGGTCACATTATGAGACAAGATTGTCTGGAGAAAGTTGTGACAAATAGGAAGATCGAGAGTATAGAGATAGAGGTCGGCTGGGGGAGATCATTCTGGATGGGCTGGTAGAGTAGCATAGGTGTGTGGTCTCGAGGTATGGTGTCCACCTCGAGTGCTGGAGGTCCCGGGTTCAAGCCCCGATGAGGACCGGGATTTTTTCACGTAGACTTCTAGTAATAAAAATTTCCCATGGTCTCTGGATAGTGAGATCGGACGCCCGTGTGTATTGTTGCGCATGTAAAAAATTGGCAGTTGGAAATCGAAAAAGATTAGCCTAACGGCGCTGCCCGGGCAAAATTTCGAGCTAAAAATCTACCCAAAGTATTTTCAGGATCCTCGCCGGTGCTACGGAGTTCGTGCACTGAGCTGAGTTTCTCCAGACTCAGGTTTGAGTTAGGAGAAGAACGGAGCATTTATGGGTTGCACCCGTGTGCCGTGATGTTGATCCATCGACTAAACTAAACAACTAAACTAGGCGTGTGGCAGTCAAACTGATCAAGAACACAGAGGACAAGTGTTTGTAGAGGAATATGTATGCTTGCCCCATTTAACATGGCTGGCAGTGATGATGATGATGAGGATGATATTGTTTGACTAACATTGTTTTCATGTGTATATTCCCAGGACCTACAAGGGAAGCAAAGAATAGAAATATTGACATGCATGTTGTAGGAGATGATGAAGGAAAGTTTGTGTGGGTCTGGCTATCTCATCCCATAGAAAACCTTACCTGCAAACTCCAAGCAACCATGAAACAGTTTACAATGGGCTTGGTTTGAATTAGCTTGGCGTGAATTACCTGAGGGTCTAGACTATATTTACAGAAGAAAGGCACTAGAAGGAAGAAAATACAATGTGTGATCTAAAGAGAAAGAGAAGAAGAGGAAGGCCAAAGAGAAGATGGTGCAGGATGTGGCAGATGATCTCCGGTTGGGTGTATTGGAAACGGGACATCTTGCTTATGAGTGAGAAGTTTTCCGGACGGTTGTTATGGGAGCAAGGTTCTGAAAAAGACATGCTACTGAATGAATGAATAATTGATTTAAAAAAGGCTTCCCAATTGCTTTCTTATAAAGGTATATCAGCTGATATGGCAGAATTAACCAAAGCAACTGTTAGCGAAAAAAAGTCGCTTAAAAGTTGACAGGGTCGACTTCATTGCACCGGGTTTTTATCCCATATGACTCTGTCTCTTTCCACAGCGCTGAAAGCATTGCACAAAGCACAAACTCCGTAGCTCTAGCGACGACTCACAGGTGTCTTAGAAAAATTTCACTCGTGAACCGAAGGATGCAGCCCGGAATCGAACCCACAACTGTCAGAGCCCGAGTCAAACAGCTTATCCACTTCGCCATGAAGACTCACTGTTAGGAGTCAGTCTCTGTTGCTAAGGGCTTACGGATGCGATTCGAAAGCCTACTTACCCGTGTTTGAAACACAGCTGCGACCGATTTGGCAGCAGACTGCGTTCCGCTGGGTTTTAACGAGTTGGTATTGGAGCCAGTTGTTCAGAAAGCAATGGCAAATTACTGAACATAAACTTTTCAAGACATCAACAACAGCAGTAAAATGCTGGTGTTGACAGTGATGTCCTGTAAAAAAAAAGATATGCAAAAAAAAAAAAAAAACTGTTAGGAAACAAGTGTGCACCAAGTTTCATCAGAAGAAATTGCTGTAGGCATTCAAGCACGTATCCCACTGCTTAGAAAGACGATGGATACTGTCCACAAAATAGTAGTCCTATTTTAGCGTAGTGTAGTTGCTCATTGAGCCATTGTCAACCCTGTCATGACATCTACATCAATGTTGAATTATTGTACATTAGGAGCTTTTTTTTAAAACAAATGAAAGTCACATGGAGACAGATCTGGACTGTAGGCTGGGTGTGGCTGAACTTTCCACCTCATCCTGCACAATGTTTGTGACATATGGATGAGCATGGTTGTGTAACAGAATCACATCTCACGAAAGCATGCCAGGTCATTTTTACCATATTGCCACACTCCACAGTTAAGACAAGTTGGAGGAGCAAAGATATGTCTAGTGAAGAACTTTTGAGTTGTTGTTGTTGTTACAAATAGTGTTCCCAATTGTAAAAATGTGAATGTGATCTTTTTAAAGATAATTATTGTATTTTTATCCACTCAGCAACTGCTGCATCTTCTGGGCTTGCTGACGGATGCTGGGAAATCTGTCATGCTTGTTGGGGGAAATGGCTGTGGGAAAACAGCAATCATCAATGAGAGGATTCATGCTGTTTGCTCTGGGGAAGTAGCAGAAGTGCTGTCTTTGACTCTACATGCCAGCAGGTACTAACATCTAAGCATTGTTTAAAGCTGTTACCTTGTGTAAGCTCTTCATGAATTGGAGGTCAGTATTTATAGCTGGTAACTTTCACCATGGAGCTGAGGTGAGATAGTAGTTGGTGTGTATACCCGCCAGGACAGTGTTTTGGGTTAAATCTCCAGCAGAGATACAGTTACTTCTTTCTGACCAGTCTGGCTCTTGGGTCGACCCAGCCTCGTAAAAATTAGTACCAGATAATTTTCTGGAAATTATCTGGGAAGGAGAGGTTATGAGGAAGGGAACTGGCCACATTCACCTAATATGTCATGGCCTAGAATATGTGAAGTTCTATCACTTCACACCCGAATGGCAGTGGGACTACCTATTACTTATTTTAATGTTTGCCAACTTTGTTTTTTCATTTTGTCCTGGGTATAATTTTTCAACACTTTCTTCATAACTATGTGTAACACTATTAAGTTTAGAAATAAATTTGGAACAACTGACCCATAGATTTTACTTTCTTTCTGAAAAGAAAACCTGGAATCTTAGAACTGTGTATGAGCTTGGAAAGACAACAGGTGGTGGAGGACATGAAATGCTATGAGATGTGCATTTTGAGACTAATAAAAACAAGACAAAATGTAGTAGAAAACAGCTACTAAATACAGGTGATCACTAGAAAGGTCTTTGTCTAGAGTGGAAAGAATATAAGACCTGAAAATAATGGATAAGAATATAAGACCTGAAAATAATGGATAAGAGAAGTAGAAACAGAAATGAAATAATATGTGGAGGACATGGTCAGAGCTGCATAGGTTAGCTTAGGATAGGACGGCTTGGGGTGAGTTGTTGAGGGATTTTGCCCCAATGGGGGAAAAGAGGGCAAATGGAGAAGAAGAAGAAAGTCACATGATATCTTGGCAGTCAGAGAAACGTTTGAAGTGATGGAAGTGACTCAGCAACTTTGATCAGACTGTAAGAACATCAAGTCAAACAAGGTGAAGCCAGGCAAGAGTGTTATGCAGGATGCCAACGATGAATAGTCAACTAACACAGAACTGGTCTCGTCATTCACTGCATGCAGCTGGGAGATACTGAGGAAGGAATCTGAGCACTTATAGACTATGTACGAGTTGAATATCTATACATTGATACACTACATGCTCTGAAATTTGAGGTCTTGAAACATCCAGCGTACAGTCCAGTCTTGGCGCTATCAGACTTTTACTTGTTTGGACTCTTGAAAGATCATTTGTGGAGAGGTTTGCAAATGTCAAAGAGGTATTAAAAGACATTGCAAAATTGGTTTAAGGCCACACCAGAAAACATTTTCCTAGACGGCATCAACAAGCTAGTGGACAGGTCAACCAAGTGTATTGCCAGGCAAGGGGACAATGTTGAGAAAAAAACAAAATTTTTTGTTCTCACTATTGTGAACAAGTTATTCTTAAAATTCTTGTTACTTAATTACTTCCCCTTGTACATTGTGACATCAGCTGAGAGAGACTCAGTATTTATTGTTTAACCAATCAGTGACATCAGGGGGTCTACGTGGAAAAGTGCATTGGGTTAAGCCGCCTGTCTTGCGCTTTGAAGGTCATCAGTTCATTTGCAGACTGTCATCTGGTTAACGAGTGCAATTTTCTCGGAGACCAAGGTAGGGTCATCGCTAGAGCTTCAGAGTCCATGCTCTTCGGCAGGCCACTCAGCGGAAAGTTATCAGGCCATATGTGATAAAACCCGGTGCCGTGAATCCAATCCTCTTGCTTTTAAATACTTTTAAGCAGTTGTCTCAAATTCTTAAAACAGTGACTTTGAAAGCATCCTTCTTATCCTAGGTTTACAAATGCCAGACTGCTGTTTGACCAACTCGATGAAAGGCTGGAGTGGAAACATGGTCGAACATTTGTTCCTCGTGGTAACAAGAAACTGTTATGTTTGGTGGATGACATCAACTTGTCTCAGGTATACTTGTCGTTATGTATTTTATTTAGTAAAGATGTTTTATTTTCAGCATGCATCTTTTTCTTCCTTTCTGTTTCTTCTTTACGTACTTAACTGCTTGCTGCAAGCACAAATATTTAATTCAGCTACTATGGGGATTGGCTAAAGAAAACTATGGGAAGAGTAACAGTAAATTAAAAGAGTCGAATGCACAGATGCAGTTGAGTTGAGCTGAGTTGAGTTGAGCTGAGTTGAGTTGAGTTGAGTTGAGTCAAGAACCAACATCACAGCACTTGGGACATTCCTTTATGTGCTCCATTCTCATCTGCAACAGCCAGCAAAGATTCCCAGTACTAATGGTACCAGTAGACACAGCTGAAGTAGGTTATGCAGTGTTCTTTACCAAGAGCATTGGTTATTAAGTTGATGACAATGTTTGCATATTACTGAAGGACATATTATGTTACCTTACTTAAAATGACCTGTCTTGTCCTTTTCTTTCTTTGTATTCATTTTGTAAGAAAAGATATTTATGATTGTCAGTAAGCCTGTAAACATATCAAGATTTTATTTTTAAATAGATTGTTCTTGACTATTTGAAGGCCTGCAAATGTATGCATTATTTTATTTTAATGAGCATACATTTATGTTATGAGACTTTAGCTCTTTCAGCACTAGAAAATGTTGTACCAGATACCCAAATAGGACAATAGCCACATACCCAAATAGGACAATAGCCACAATCTAAAATCACAGTTGTATTACTTACAAACAGGCAGCATACACATACACCTTGTCTGAAAACTACAGTGTTTCATGTTAAAATAAATATCCAGATTTCTTATCATGCTCAAACCAAGCATAAAAAGTTTAAAGACATGTCACATGCTGCTTGTACTTGCTGAGAATAAATGATCACACGTGTTGTGCTGCCTGGGACCCCAAAAATAAACCTGTTCAACTGTTTAAAAAAAAAAATTTAAATAAAGAATAATATTTGTCTTTCAACACAGTCTGTAAACTTATCCATGATTGCGTTAAACATATATATATATATATATATATATATATATATATATATATATATATATATATATATGTATATATATATATATATATATATATATATATATATATATATATCTCTTATATATAAAAGGCAATCTCCGTCTGTCTGTCTGTATATCTGTCCTTTATGCGTTCGCGAACGGTCCATCCGATTGAGATGAAATTTTCTACACGTCTTCCTGTCATTCCCGCGCTGCCAACTGTGATATTTTTTAAGTGTGAAATCGGCTGCTTACTTAATGTTATTTAATTTTTCATTTTTCATTATAATTTTTATATAGCAAGGGGACTTAACTCTAGAAAAGTTATTTCAAGGGGCATAACTTTTAATAACTTTTCTGTATACCTTATAGTCATATTGTTGCATCGTTTTCAAAGATTTATAAACTCTTTGTCTATAGTTATGTACCGGCATATGAGTTATAATAAATAATGATACAATCTTTAAGGCATTTTCAAAATTTTTCATAAAAATAATGCATAATGCATAACATTGTAACTCATCTTTTTATGCTTAAGAAGTTATCTACAGTCATGCAGGTAATTAGAAACAGTTTTCATTAGAAATAATGGATGGTGTGTGGAAGGACATTCTTTTAAGTTACTTTTTTTTGTTGTATGAATTTAATGAGACGCTACCCGCCAGGAGCTGGGCGAAGCCACGCCGGGTCAGATAGATAGACAGACCCACCTTTTCGCTGCAGTTATCTACAGGCATATGGGTTATAATCCTTCTCCTCCTCTCCCCTCCTCCTCCTCCTACCCTCTTCCTCTTCCCCTCCTTCCTCTCCCTCCTCCATCCTCCTCCATCTTTCTCATCCTCCTCCCTCCTCCTCCCTCTTCCTCCTCCATCCTCCTCCTCCTTCCTCCTCCTCCCTCTTCCTCCTCCTACCTCCTCGCCCTCCTCCCTCCTCCTAATCACTCCTCTTCCTTCCTCCTCCCTTCTCCTCCTCTCTCCTCCTACTCCCTCCTCCCTCCTCCTATGTCCTCCCCCTCATCCCTCCTCCTCCTTTTCCTCCCTTTTCCTCCCTCCTCCTCCTACCTCCTCCGCCTCCCCCTCATCCTCCCCTCTACCTCCTCCCTCCTCCTCCTCCCTCCACATTCCTCCTCCTCCCTCCACATCCCTCCTCCTCCTCCCTCTTCCTCCTCCCTCCTCCTCCCCCCCTCCTCCTCCCTCCTCCCTCCTCCCTCTTTCTCCTCCTCCCTCTTCCTCCTCTGTCCTCCTCCTTCTTCCTCCTCCTCCTTCCTCCTCCTCCTCCATCCTCCTCCCTCATCCTCCTCCTACCTCCTTGCCCTCCTCCCTCCTCCTAATCACTCCTCTTCCTTCCTCCTCCCTTCTCCTCCTCTCTCCTCCTACTCCCTCCTCCCTCCTCCTATGTCCTCCCACTCATCCCTCCTCCTCCTCCTTCTCCTCCCTTTTCCTCCCTCCTCCTCCTACCTCCTCTGCCTCCGCCTCATCCTCCCCTCCTCCTCATCCCTCCTCCTCCCTCCTCATCCTCTCTCCTCCTCCCTCCTCCTCCTCCCTCTACCTCCTCCCTCCTCCTCCCTCCTCCTCCTTCCTCCACATCCCTCCTCCTCCCTCTTCCTCCTCCTCCCTCCTCCTCCCTTCTCCTCCCTCCTCCTCTTCCCTCTACCTCCTCCCTCCTCCTCCTCTCTCCTCCTCCTCCTCTCTCCTCCTCCCTCCTCCTCCATCTCTCTCCTCCTCCCTCCTCCTCCTCCCTCTACCTCCTCCCTCTCCTCCTCCCTCCTCCTCCTTCCCCTCCTCCTCCTGCATTCTTCTCCTCCCTCCTTCTCCCTCCTCCTCCTCTTTCCTCCTCCCTCTCCCCCCTCCTCCCTCCCTCCTCCCTCCTCCTCCCTCCTCCTCCTCCCTCCACATCCCTCCTCCTCCCTCTTCCTCCTCCTCCCTCCTCCTCCTCCTCCTCCCTTCTCCTCCCTCCTCCTCCTCCCTCTACCTCCTCCCTCCTCCTCCCTCCGCCTCCTCCCTCCTCCTCCTCTCTCCTCCTCCTCCATCCTCCTCCCTCCTCCTCCCTCCTCCTCCATCTCCCTCCTCCTCCCTCTCCTCCTCCCTCTCCTCCTCCCTCCTCCTCCTTCCCCTCCTCCTCCTGCATTCTTCTCCTCCCTCCTTCTCCCTCCTCCTCCTCTTTCCTCCTCCCTCTCCCCCCTCCTCCCTCCCTCCTCCTCCTCCCTCCTCCTCCTCCCTCCTCCTCCCTCCTCCTCCCTCCTCCTCGCTCTCCTCCTCCCTCCTCCTCCTAATCACTCCTCCTCCCTCCTCCTCCCTTCTCCTCCTCTCTCCTTCCTCCTCCTCCCTCCTCCATCCTTCCCCCCTCATCCTCCCCCCTCTTCCTCTCTCCTCCTCCTCCCTTCTTCTCCCCCTCCTCCTCCTCCCTCCTCCTCCTCCTCCCTCCTCCTCTTCTCTCCTCCTCCCTCTACCTCCTCCCTCCTCCTTCCTCCTCCTTCTTCCTTCCTCCTCCTCCCTCCTCCTACCTCCTCCTCCTCCCTCCTCCTCTCTCCTCCTCCTAATCCCTCCTCCCTCCTATTCCTCCCTACTCCTCTTCCTCCCTCCTCCTCCCTCCTCTTCCCTCCTCCTCCTCTCTCCGCCTATCTCTTCCTCCCTCCTCCTCCCTCCTCCACCTCCCTCCACATCCTTCCTCCTCCTCCCTCTTCCTCCTCCTCCCTCCTCCTCCTCCCTCCTCCTCCTCCCCCTCCTTCTCCTCCCTCCTCCCTCCTCCTCCTTCCTCCTCCTCCTCCCTCCTCCTCCCTCCTCCTTCTCCCTCCTCCTCCTCTCTCTTCCTCCTCCCTCCTCCTCCCTCCTCCTCCATCTCCCTCCTCCCTCTCCTCCTCCCTCCTCCTCCTCCCTCCTCCTCCCCCTCCTCCTCCTGTGGTCTTCTCCTCCCTCCTTCTCCTCCCTCTTCCTCCTCCCTCTTCCTCATCCCTCCTCCTCCCCCTCCTCCCTCCTCCTCCTCCCTACTCCTCATCCTCCCTACTCCTCCTCCCCCTCCTCCTCCTCCCTCCTCCTCCCTCCACAGACAGACAGACAGACAGACAGACAGACAGTCGTGAACGGGAACTTATATGACTACTTATATGAATTAAATGAGATGCTCCCCATCAGGGGCTGGACGAAGCCGGGCCGGATCAGACAGACAGACAGACAGATAGACAGACAGAAAGACAGATAGATAGTCGGGAACGGGAACGGGAGCTTATATGACTACTTATATGAATTAAATGAGATGCCCCACACCAGGAGCTGGGTGATGCCGGGCCGGGTCAGACAGACAGACAGACAGACAGACATCCAGACAGATAGTCGGTATCGGGAACGAGAACTTATATGACTACTTATATGAATTAAATGAGATGCTCCCCACCAGGAACTGGGCGAAGCCGGGCCGGGTCAGCTAGTATATATATATATAGCTATCAACCAGTGTAAAGATATGATACATTTATTTTCCACACAGGAACTCGTACATAATTTTAATAACAAGACATTAGAACCTACCAGGTAGTGCATAGTTGGTTGATTGCTAAATCCTCTGAAGACGGATTCAACCAATGCACTGATGTTCGGGTCATTTGTGCCCTGGAAAAGGGCTTATATTGATCAGAATGAGGCTTGTGGAGGAATGCCTCTCATGGCTCAATACCAAAGTACCATCTCCAGCAGACATTGTTCAGAGCTATCCTTCCCCTCTCCAAGCTCAGAAACCAATGGTACTGCAACTTCACATCTATGGAAAGGCAATTTTGGATATATTCAGATCATGAGTCAACACATGACCTGCAGACTGACTGAAATTAGGTCTAGATTGATAGTGTTTCCTCATTGGTGTTTAGTTAGTTTATTGTCAACAGACTCCAACATCAGAGGTGTCAGGCAGAGCATAAATCCATACATAGTTGACATTTATAGGTATTTATGATGGTCAGACGGCCTAAGAACTTATATGTTCATAAATAAATAATATCATATTTATGTGATCTTATATGTTGATAAATAAATAACAATAATATTTATATGAACTTATATGTTGATAAATAAATAATATAATATTTATATAATTTTATATGTTCATAAATAAATACTATAATTATTTAAAAGAAGCTTAAATGCTCATAAATAAATAATATAATATGTATATGAACTTATATGTAATTTTTAAAAGCAACCATACATGGTTATGAGTGTGGGTACTTGAAAATTGGGAGCCGTGGTAGCACAATGTCTAGCATAATTGCCTGCTTGCCTGCCTGGTGGTTATGTGTTCAAATCCCCATTGAGACAGATTTAAAAATTGACCTGGGCTCCTAGATAAGTCAGCCAAAATACAGTACTAGGAAGTGTTCTGGGAAATAAAGTCAGCAGTTTGATATTGAGCACATCAGCCATCAAGTGCCGGTTGGTCTCTGAAAATATGTCTAGCTCCATATAACCCATACACCTCAATGTGTATCTCTTTTAAGCTGACTGGCACCTGGCTGTCTTGATAGTCGATAATTTGTAAAATGGAGTTATAGCTCTCAATAGCACAAAGTCTGGGCTGAGATGAGAGACCATGTGTTGTCCATGCAGCATGATCCTTCTCTCGGCCTGCCTAGCTTACTACAGAGGAAAGGTAACACCAGTCAATACATCTGGAACAAGACAAGCTGCCAGATCAGCAAAGCAATGCTCTAACTTTCCACTTGTCAGAGCTTTGATTCTAGACCAGTTGCTGACCAAGGCTTAGGGCTTGGTCTGCCATACCATGACATGTAGTCTTTAGGTTTTATTTCCTAACTACATGCAATGAAGTTAATACTTTTACCCTTTAGCTATGATAACAATTCTCAATTAACCAATCAATCATGTGGATTCTTATAACTTAAAAAAGACAGGCATATATTTTTTCTGTCAGACTTTATGCATTACTTCTTTTTAAACAGAAAGATGAGTATGGATATCAGACAGCCTGTGAACTTATCCGTGAACATTTGGATGATGGAGGATTTTACAATCCCGGCACCCACATGTGGCGTTATGTGAAAGGGGTTACTTATGTGACATCTGTTAATCCAGAGACAACTGCTGATGTTCCAAGTTTGAGTCAAAGATTACTCCGACATTTTGCTATATTTGGGTGTCCACACCCAGGGTATGTAATATGGTATCACATTTATATTGTTGCTATATTTGGGTGTCCACACCCAGGGTATGTAATATGGTATCACATTTATATTGTTGCTAACTTGGTTTGGAGTTTGATCATCATCTTTGTTGATCTTTTGCATGTCCCTCAAAACATAGGACTGCAACAATTTGTAACTGTTTCCTGTTTGTTAAAACTCATATTTGTATATCCTTGCCTGTGTTATTTCAAGGTCTTTATGTTATTTGAGATTGAATTTCAGTCTTTCAAAACTGAACTATTGCCATTCTAATTTTGCTGCTTTAAGTAACCGGAATGAAAAACTAAGATATGTCGTGGAAAACACCAAAAACTATATAACATATTGAAATAGCAGATCACATGGTGTAATCGTGAAACAAGAATATTAAAAAAAACTAATCTTAGATTGGCATACAGTTATATTACAATATTATGGAAATATGGTGCCAACCATCAAAATGATAGGTGGAAGGGGTGACATAGGCCGTTGGTACCTCTTTATGTGAAACAAATATTAGATCCTTTGAAAAATTTTTATGTTTCCCTTTGATATTGTAATTGCAAATGAGACCAGAGAAGATGAAGACAAAAGGGAGGATGAACAGAACATGAAAAGGCATATTTCTAGGAGATGTCGCAGAAGAAGAACAACAACTAATTTTAGAATTGCATTTGGACTTTCAGAACTTACAGCAATCAGATTTAATTTGACTGGGATGCAGTATGCAATCTTTAATTAAGTTGAGATGAGTTGAGTTGAGCTAAGAACTGACATCACTGCACTCAGGACATTCCCATATGCGCTCCGTACCCTTGTTCAACAGCCAGCAAAGAGTCATACCCGTTCCCACCCCTATGTGATTATTAAACAAAGATACTGCTTCTAAATGTTTGCTTTTGTTGTGAATCATGTACTCTGATACACAGGCATTGTGGTGCAGATAATGTACTTCCACATCCACCCATGTAAAACAAGTTCCTCATGTTTTAAGGATTTTGCACATTTAATGAGTTAAACATTTATTTTTTAAGTAAAATGATCTAATATAAGCTAAATAGATGTTTTTTTTTTAAATTTCAGAAATGCTGAACTTCAAACAATTTTTACAGCTCTACTGTCCTCGCATTTCTTCACTCAAGACATTTCTGCTACACACCACCTTAACCCAAACAGTGACAAGACACACAATGCTGTCTGCCATGCTGGACAGTCTCTGCAGACATTCATGGAGAGCATCATCAAGGTCTCAGTAGAGCTGTTTGACAGAATCCGCAGCATGTTTCTAGCAACTGCCCAGAGATGTCACTACATGTTCACAGTCAAAGTTCTTGGCAACATTTTCAGGTGTGTATAGTTCTTCTTCTTCTTCTTTCGTTCGCTTGAAATATGTCTATAACTGCAATGTTGTCTCTTGTATGAATCCAGCAGTCTTTTTTTAGTTCACTCAGCGGTCCATAGAGTTTAATTCCCACTGTTGTCTCTCTATGCCACAAGGTTTGCCTGGATATGTTGTAATTTGGGCAGTCTTGGAGTATGTGCTTTGTTGTCTGCAACGCCAATCCACATGTACACATGGCTGAGTCCCCAATCTTGAATTTTGTATACATGTGGTTGTGTAATCTATCGTGTCCTGTTCTGAGGCGCAGAATTATGACTTCATACTGTGTGTACAGTAAAAGTAATGTAACGCGGTTAAAGTGCCTAATTGATGTGATGGAAATATAGTTTTAATTCTGGCATTCTGTATAGTAAAAAAAATTAAAGGTGAGAGGATTGACTTCATTGCATTGGGTTTTACCCTATGTGGCTCAGTCTTCCCTCCACAAAATGACAAGCCACCTGCTGTGGGCATCGCAGAAATCATAAACTCCATAGTTAGTGATAAAGCCAGTACACAAATTGCTTTCATTGTTTGATCGATGCAGTCCAAAAATGAACTCATTACCTTCAGAACATGGGGCAGACAACTCGACCACTTCGCCATGGAGAACCTCATTCGTATAGTGAAATAGAACATGAGCATGGAGGGAATATAGTGGTTTGTATGTATTCTTTATTTAAAAAGTACATGGGTGTGATATGGTCAGTATCATGTCAGCATTTCACCATCATCATGTGCTGTGTCGATAAGCGTGGGCAGCCATATTTTGCCATCTCACACGATCACCAGAGTCGTGGATCAGCTCTGTGTTCTTGTTTCGACCATACCACATGGCCAAGTTATCCATGTATTTATTTCTCTGCCTTCCCCTTGTTCTTTTTCCCTAAATTTTACCAGTTATCACCAAGTTCTGCAATTTATTTCTTTTCATAATGTGTCCAAAAAATTGTGACTGTCTACGTCTAATTTCTCTAATCAGTTTATGTGTTTCATCTGCTTCTTGCAGGACTTAGTCAATGTTTTTTCTGTCTGTCCATGGTATTTTTTATTTTGCATTTTCCTCAGAAACCACATTTCCGCAGCCTTTAGATGTTTTCCAGCTTGTCTGCTCATTGTCCAAGCTTCACATCCACACAACAGTACAGGTTCTATGTAGCACTTCAACACTCTTTTTCTCATTGCAAATAACAGCAATATTTACTTCCTCAAATAAAAAAAATATATGGTACCAATTTTATGAAGCTGCATTGCTGTAATAATATTCACCTGGCTAAATGTCTTTTTAATGTATGGTATATGAGTTAGTAGCAGACATGTTATTGTGGTTGATAAGGAGCTGCACTGATAATGTCTCAAGCACAAACGGATACAGTTTTGACGCCTGTGTTCATCATCTCGCTATGTGATAAAAATTTTGGCCAACTATTCCTTTGTGCATTCATGCCTAGAAAATGTGATAACCCTATCACATCACTGAACGTAAACTTTCCTGGGAATTATAAGCAGCCAAAAAAATGCTGGGGTTGACTACTACATCCTGTGAAGGATATGCAACTAACTTTTTTAAAATCACATCACAAACCCATAGCAGGATACTGCTTCATGACAAATTTATTTTTCTTTATATTAATTAATATTGTTTTGTTTTTCAGTACAATCTCAATATACCTATTTTTAAAATTTTGTATTTAGAAAGAAACGGTGTGTTGTATCCCATCCCACGTAGAACCTTTAATTGTAACCACATGTATCATATTTGTTCATCTTTGCTATTTGATATATGATCTTTGATATTTAAAAGTGTAAGAAGCTTTACATTAAGTATATGGTGTATTCTGTAATTATTCTTTTGCCATGTTTAAGTTGTTAATTTAAGCACCTGAAGTTTTCTTCTTGTTTGAAAACCATTTAATCAGTTTGAATATTTCTGTTTTCATTGCCACTTGTCTACTCTCCACAACAAAACTTATTGTCTTTCTCATAGTTTTATTATCTATATTAATTATTTTTACTACCAGATTGCACCTACTTGACTGTTCATAATTAAAAACTGCAGTTTGAATTTCAGTTTTGTCTTCTTCTTCATTCTGCTTTCAAATATATGTCTTATACACATAGTTATACTACTCTCTAAACAGTGGACAGTGCGACTTGACTTCAGTATGTAGTGTAAATAGTACCTCTAGGCAGATTTCATCCAAGGTGACAGCAGACATCATAAGCTAACCTCTCGTCCATACATCTCCATTTCTATATTGATGTATGATATGTAGTCTAGTTCATCAATGATTCTGTTCACACTCATTATATTTGCTTTCAGAAACATCTGTCTATCTCTGGGATCTGGCTGCAGCAAGAAGAGCCTGTTTCTGCTGTGGCAGCATGAGTGCTTCTGGCTGTGTGGGAAGAGGATGGTCAGTGAGGTGGATTCCAGGAGATTTCGCCAGGCTTTTATCACAGCAGTCAAAAAGCAGTTTGTTGATGATGACCAGGTAGAAGAAAAGTATATATTGTATTTCGATATCAGAAAATGTATGACACATATTATATTGAACTAATTCTTTTCTCTTCTACCCTTTATCTCCATTTGGAGCATTGGCCCTGAGTACTGTATTTAGCTTTCTCATGCAGCTTCAACCATGTTCTCCCCATATTATTTATTGCTGTCTCTTATTCTCTTCTCTATGTTTCTTAAAATCTCCCTCTGTTTCATTTGCCTTTGGGTTTGCCACCATCACATAATGTGTTGCCTCTTTATCTACCTCTTACGACATGCAAAATATGTTACAGTGTTAGCTATTCTTTGCTTCCCTTACAGGTTGTGTCCCTTACAAGAGCTGTGTCTTTTTAAATGGCTGATTAACTTAACTGTCTGACCTTGATTTCAGTAATCTGTTCTTAAATACCAGGTTTTGTTGTACATCCTTGTTTATTTTCTTCTAATGCTATGATTTTCTTCCTGTGTTTCTATTTAACCACATTTCATGAGCTTAAATGTTAACCTCGCATACTTTATTCATTGTCCATGATACTTCACAAAACAATCATGAAGAACAAATTTACATTCTTAATTTTAATTAATAACTTAGCTATTCAGAAATGAGAAGCTGTTTTGTATTGTTGGCCATTCTTAATCTCTTTACTATTTTAGAATCACACCATCTTTTATGAATTGTCAAGGCCATCATCATCATATGCCATGCTAACTGACATAGGCATTCATGTGTCTCCACAGTCCTGGGTGTTCTGGATCAACGCTGTTGATGAATTTCCTTGATGCCAGCATCTCAGTCCATCCAGCATTCTGCCTCTTCTTCTGTTGATCTTTTAAGTCCTTACAATGTTTTCCAATGCCTCTCTTCTCATTATATCTCCAGAAAACACTGTTTCTTTCTTGTAGTTGTATATAATATACTACTTTTATTA
This sequence comes from Cepaea hortensis, assembly GCA_963921405.1. Lineage (NCBI taxonomy): Eukaryota > Metazoa > Mollusca > Gastropoda > Stylommatophora > Helicidae > Cepaea > Cepaea hortensis. The sequence continues at coordinate 61,597,154 of OY992891.1, forward strand.
GGCTCTTTCAGGTTATTCATCAATCATTGTTAGTTACTGTGAATGTTCAAGGTGTTTGCAAAATTTGTCTCAAGAACGATATCTCCATTTTCTCCAAGTTCTTCCTGATTTGTTGATTCATGTTCCATGATTCACTGCTATACAGGTTCTATATAACATTTCAGTACTCTCTGACATTCAGTGATATTAAATTGTATATTGATAATGGCTTATTGCAAAAGACATTTTTTATTTTCCTAAATACAGATTTTGCTTGACCTATTCTGCTCTTAATTTCCACCACACATCATACATCTGATGTTATCAATGAGTATTTAAATTTTTCAACACGGTTAAGCATTTTCCCCTATATTGTTATACCACATTTTTGTGTTATCTTTTTCATTGATGTAACCATTGTTTCTGTTTGTCCAAGGTAAGAAAATTATTGTTATATATTGGCTTATAACTAATTATTTCTACTTTGTATATTTAAACAGATAAGCAACATTATCAAACACAAGCCTCCATTGTTCTTTAACCTACTTGAACAAGATTCTGGTATAATAACGGCTGGAAGAATAGACACCCGCAGCAGCACTAGTGTATTTGAGGATATCAGGACTGATCTGTATCACCCTGTGAAATCTGACTCGGCCATAAGGAACTTGCTAGAGAGAGCATTGGATGAGTATAATAAAACGCATCCTCACATCAGACTAGCTTTTTACAAGGTCATTATTGCTCTGTAAATGTCAGTTTCTTGAGATTTTTAGTATTTTAGACGCAATGTGGTCATCACCTCTAATGACATTATTATTTTAGACAATTTATAACCTTTTGAAAAGTATCTTAAGTAGCTTGTCACTTTGATTGAATATCAGAAAGTGATTACTGAAATGGTATAGCAAACTTATTCTGTTGAAAGGCAGTGAATCATGGAATGTGAACAAACACATTTGGAAGTCCTTGGAGGCAGACGAGATGTGGTTTCTGAGGGGAATGTTGCGACACCTTGGACTGCCAGAATTACTAACAATTACCTGGAAGACACTGAAGAAAGTAGAACATTATCTACAACTATAAGAAAGAGACGAACAGTGTTGTTTGGTTATATGATGAGAAGAGATGTATTGCAACATTCACCTCAGAAATTACATCTCCTGTGCCTTCAAGTACTTCCAAATGTGTTTGTTCATGTCTCATGAATCACTACCATACAGCAGTACAATAGCAGCTTCAGTAATCTCTGATTTTCAATGGAAGTGACAAGTTTGAGAACGTGACAACTGGAAAGACCCGCTGTAGAATAGGCAGAGGCAGGTGGAGACAAATGTTGGATAAATTAAGATAGTGGCATAGAGAAATATCATTAGAATTGATCCAGAACACCTTGAACTGAGATCTGTGAAGAGACATGAATGCTTGGCAAAGCATATCATGATGATGATGCCACGTTCACCTCTAACGATGTTGGTATTTTAGCTCTTTCAGTCCCATATAGCATGTGATGTGAGAGTGGCTCTTCCCTATCAATCTCAAAAATTACATAATGTTCCCCCTCTGTTGTCTCCACCTCGAAAGGGAAGAGGAGCTTTCATGTTCTAGTCACCCTAAGATCTAATGTGATGGTAACAGGGTCTCCTATGTTGGACAGGTCAAGGGATAGGGACCAGACAAAGTGAGACACAAACCTGCTGCCTTGTAGTTTAAAGAGACAGAGGTAGGCAGCAAGAGGAGATTCATGACAGCCTTCATAATGGCACACAATTTGATACATTCAACTGGAGTTGTGAAAAATATCTTTGCCCAAGCTTGTTGGCAAGACATGAGATGATGATGATTACAATGATGATGATGAAAGGCTTAATAAAAACAACTTCAGAGTTGAAATGATAAAAGAAAACATCATGTATCACAGTTATAATCCACAGTTATAATCCTTTATGCACAGTGTACCTGTATGGGCTATTGGATTGCCGAGACTCCTGTCTGTTCCACTTTTCACATTGGATAGTGGGGAGCATTTTGTGTGATATTCACTGGCACAGGAACGGAGCATAATGGGGACGACCCGTTGCCGTGAAGTTGGAACCTCAACTAACTAACTAGTTATAATCCAGAAGGAGCTTCTGAGTATTAGGTTTGAGTGTTGACAATGAATTACCTAAAACCTGTGGAGGAAGCATTTCCAACTTATGCCTGATCCCTGCCAATCTGTATGTGCTGGGCAGAATCACAATCTGGTTACATCCGTAAATGCTTCTCTGCAGATGTGAAGTTCCAGTGCCAGGCTTGCACACCCCACTGATTTCTGAGCTGGGGAAGGGAAGGAGAGCTTTGCTAAACAGCCCCCTTCCAGATGGTACTTTGGTGTTAAAATTTTCAATCAGATAGCGGTGAGAACGATTAGTAATATGACTCTTCGCTGGCTGTTGAACGAAGGGACAGAGCGAGTTAGGGAATGTCATGAGTGCATTGATGTTGGTTCTTAGCTCAGCTCAACTTTGGTGTTGGGTCAGGAGAACATTCTCTATACCAACTTAACTCTGATGGATGCTGGCCCTTTTCAGGGCTCAGATGATGTGAATGCCGCTTAAAAAGTCTTAAACTCAGTCTTCCAGAGAGTTCTCACCCAATAATCTATAACCCAGTATGATTGAACAAGATATTAGTTAGTCGACAGATCATCCTCACTGCACATCAAACCATTCAGTCCATAAGTTTTCGGATCTCCTCATTAGTATCTCCCTCAGTGTGTATTGGCTGATGACATTAGTTCTGTGTTGGCTTACTGTTTTTCTTTGTCCGCCTGCATAGCGCTGTTTTCTAACTTCTCCCTTTTTAACTTGATGTTCTTTCTTGCAGTCTGGTCAAAGTTGTAAGTTCAGTCATCACCTTATTCATTTAATCTTTAACGAGATATGGTATGTGTTCATATTTTAGAATACAGGATGTCAACACGCAGTCTCATTGTAAAACATCTACAGAGTGTTATTGAGCAAGTCTGTCGTCTGTCACGTGTTATTGCTTCACCACATGAGGTGGCCAACACAGTTCTTGTTGCCGAAGGTTGCCCTGCAAGATGTTCAAACATTGTCAGATTTGCTGCCAGCTTGTGTGGATTTTCTGTTCTACAAACAACACCAGACAGACCGGGAACAACCACTTCTCAGATTGACAGCTTCAAAGCAGATATTGTGTCTGGATACTGCAGAGCAGGAACCAGGGTGAGTTTGTTTTGTTTTCAGATTTGTGTTTTTAGTTGTATATGAGTGAGTATATATATATATATTTTATTTGTGCGTTTGCTCGCTTTGAACTCAAGTGTAGTCCATACATGTGCTACTACTTTTAGTGCACTGATTTTGCATGTGGATTAGCTTTCCTTATTACCAGCGTCGGGCAAACCCACTCTGGCTTCAGAGGTACTTGTAATTTATGTCCCCAAGTCAAGGAGGAAAAGTCAATATTTTAGTCCAACTGACCAGTGTAGGGGTTGAATCTGCTACCTGGGCATTAGCACACTGGGGGTTTAAGAATGAGCGCTCTTGTCTATTCAGCCGAAAGACATAGCCTAGAATCGAACCCACAACCCTTGGAGCACGAGGCAGACGGTGTAAAAAACTACATTGTACAAGCAGGCAAGGATGTTGGAGCACAAACTTATGCTGAACTGAAAATAGTTGCTCAGAATAAGAGACAGTGGAGGGAAATGATCAGATGACTTCAGTGCCACTCTTCAGACTGACTGCCCTGATGAATGAGATCCATGTTTCAGTATCTTCTAACCAATTAACCATTTATCATGATTGTTCATTAATGTATTTCTGTTGTTGCTTGTGTTTAGAACTTGTAGATAGTCTAAGTATACCCCTCCCCTCATCTAACCAATTAACCAGTTGTTGTGATTGTTCACTAATATATTTCTTTTGTTGACTTGTGCTTAGAAATTGCATGTGATAGTTTTCTGTCAGCAAAAATAGACAACCAGTTTCTTAGTCTATCAACATTGGAACTGATATAAAAGAACCAAAGCTAAAAGCTGGTTTTGCTTCATTGTATGTTCTTTGTTACCACAAAATGTTATTTTATTTATTCAGAAAGAAAAGATCCTGCTGCTGCTTCACGAAGACGAACTGGTTGATAAAGACTGCTTGGTCTTCCTGACAGAGTTCATTTTATCTGGGGACATAACCCATTTGTTCAGCCAGGAAGAGCAGACAACAATTATCAATTCCATCAGGACAGATGTCACTCAAGCCGGCCTGACCTACACAAGAGATGTGGCATGGAATTATTTCTTGAGGTGAATCTGTCATTCATCAGTTCTCATGAAGTGTGTTATTTCTTTTAATAAGATTGTTAAATGTGCATCTTAATTTTGGTAATAGGTAGCTGGTTAGACATATATGGGATGAAATTACAATATTTGCAGTTCCAGCTTTAATGTTTCCTTTGCTCATATAAGTGGTAAGTCAAGTGTGATAGCTGGGGGACAATATATGTATAATTTGCGTTGTGCTGATGACATTGTGCTTATAACAAACAATAACAAATAAATTGCAGTTATTTATAGACATTGTAACCTTGAAAGAGAGAATTAGAACTAAACATTAAAAAAAAAACATTATAATCATGACCAAGAAAAACAAAAATAACAAAATTGTGTACAATGATAGCAAACAAGATAAAACTTAAACATGTTGAGAGATTCAGTTATCTAAAATCAGTGGTAATAACAAATGAAAAATTCAACAAAGATACAGCAAGCAAAACAATCCAAACAAAGGCAGCGTTTCATCAGGTAAAGAATATTCAGTATAACCTACTCTCGTCTATGGAAGTTAAAAAAATTATTTGTAAGTTGTTACCCATACTATTGTATGTCTGTGAATCATGGATACTGAATAAGGAGAGTAGAAAGGAGACTACTGGAGATCATAGAGGTGTGATTTCTTCATAGAATGTTAAGAATACCCTGGATTATTAAAACAACATTAGAATACACATGCTAATCATCATTTGTTGATCTATGTTTTGAGATGAGTGATCTGGAGACATTTGTAAAGACTGGGAAGATTGAGGATGTTAGAGATAGAAGGAGAAACTACTGGATGGATTGGTAGAGTGGCATATAAGATGATCAATGGTTGAATTTATCAAGAACACAGACAACATACTTGTAGAGGAATATGATCATCAGTGCCAATTGCATGTGTTGAGTTGAGTTGTGCTAAGCACTGTCATCACTGCACTCAGGAAATTTCCATATACGCTCTGTCCCCTCGTTCAACAGCCAGTGAAGAGTTACACTACTAATCATTCCCACCGCTATCTGATTGAAAGTTCTCCTGGTCTCCCCTCTTAGTTTTGTGATTCTGCCAGAACCCCTGCTAATCTCTCGCAATCTCATCCTTTCCACATACAGGTTCTCAATCTGTTCCCCCACCTTCTCCACCTGGTCCCACAGGCGCATGACCACCTCCCCCTTGTCCATAAGTAATCTACCACCAAGAGGTGCATTCCCTTCTAGCCTATCAGTCTGTTCATTCCCCTGGATTTCCGCATGGCCAGGGCAAAAAATCCATACATTCTCACAATCCGTGACCTTTGAAGCGAGGTGAGCCATTCCACACTAAACATTACTTTCTCCACTTTACTAAGCATACTCCTTGAGTCCGTGATGAAGACAATGTGTGTTGCAGTGGTCTCCTCTAACCAATGGAAAGCCACTGTGACAGCTTCCACCATCAATTTCATGCTGGAGGTCATAAACCTCAAATGTCAGACTCCTTTTTTAAGAAGCGTTCATTAGCCTTTGCAATGAAACCTCAACCACTCCGTCTGTTTCTCATCACTAACCTATCAGTATAGATCACTATGTCACCTTGATGGATCAGTTGTTGCACCTCAAACTCTGTGCGGCCTGCTGCCCACTCCCTGCACTCACGACCCAGTGTTACTATTACATTTTGCCAGTCCATCCTGTTTGCCGGTACTTCAACCCACTCCTTTTCATGATGGATGGTCTCTAGATCACACATTTGATGTATAGATATTTCAGCCTGTGCCATCCAGAACCTGCCTCGTCTTAGTCTATGACCCTTGAATATATCCATGGCTTCAAACAGGGGGTGATCCCTATCTGCTGCAACTCTCAGGTACCATTTGGCTTGAAGGACCCTATACCTATCCACCATTGTTGGTAGCACCAAGATATGCCTCATGCATATAATTGGTGTGTCCTTTGTGCACCCCAGGATCACCCGCATGGTTGCATTTTGTAAGCTATCCAACCTTTCAAGCTGGCTCTTTGATACTGCCAATTGCATGACATAATGGATAATGACTGCTAGTCTATCACTTTCTTTATATGTCTTTTTTTATTTTTTCATTGTGGATTTTAATCTTTAGCACGTTTTCTTATGTCCCTTTCTTTTCTTTTGACATTATAATCTAATTTTACTTTATTTGCTTGACTTTATATCATTACCAGCTCCGTTACGAAGGGGTTACAGATGCAATTCATAATCCTTCATGCTGCGTTCGAAACACAGCTGCAGACGATTTGGCAGAAGACCGCTTTACGTTTGATTTTGTATGAAATGGTATGGGTGCTGGTCATTCAGAAAGCAATGGCAAACTACTGAACATAAACTTGCCCAGAAATCACGAACAGCCAAAAAATGCTGGAGTTGACTGCTATGTCCTGAAACGATATGCAACTAACTTTAAAAAAAATATCATTATTGCTAAATGTATGCAACCGTAATAGAATATAGTATTAATAGTATTAACAGAATTAGATTATCTTTCAGAAAAACAAACAGGCAATAGAGATTTGTCAAAAGTTTTCTAAGTGCTGAAATTATCCTTTCAATTTTTCAGAACAGTTTGTGACAACTTTAGAATTGTTTTCATCCCCTGTGGAGGATTAGAAGACTTCCAGTACATGTGCCGGGAGTACCCATCCTTCACCAACAATATGAGTTTTATCTGGTTCCCTCACTGGTCAAAGAACTCAGCTTATCGAACATGCTATGTTTCACTTAGAGGTAATATGCACTGATGGATCCTTTATTGTGGACTTTATTGGGCAAATTATCTTATGATACTTTTATGTGCTAATTGTACACTCTAGGTCTTGGGATGCAGTCTGTTGACAATGGAATAGCTAAAACCCTTGGCTCTTAAGCAATACCCCATGTAGTGGTTGTGAGGATAGAGCAGTTTGTGCATAGACAATAGCAATTACAAAATGGAAGGAACAATAAGGCGTTTTTCATTTTTTTAGGTCAGAGTGTGTGAAATCTTGTGAAATCTATAGAAGAATGATGGTTCAGTATGGAGATATTTGTTCAAGTCAGGGTTAGAGTGGATGAATGGGTAGAAGGATTTCAAAATTGAAGACTAAACATCTTCAGGAATCTGCTGGGAAAGTCGTAATGACCATGTTTATGAAAATGAAGGCCCCTATATTGGCGCATTCCCAGGAAAAGAGTGAAACTATGACTAGTGCTCACTCAATACAGTGACATGCTGGTGAATAAATTGAAGCCCACAATACGATTCAAATGCCAGGGACTTCTCTCAAAAGGATTATTGTTACTGCATGACAATGCCCGTCCTCATACGACGGCGCATACAATGGATACACCACTTGCTCTAACATTTGAGGTCTTGAAACATTCAGCATACAGTCCAGATTTGACGCCATCAGACTTTCACTTGCTTGGACCCTTGAAAGAACATTTGTGTGGTCAGAGGTTTGCAGATGATGAGGTAAAGAAGGTGTGGAAAATTAGTTTAAAGCCACACCCAAAAACGTTTTCCTAGGTGGCAGTAACAAGCTTGTAGACAGATGGACCAAGTGTATGGCCAGACAAGGGGACTGTGTTGAGAAAAAAAAACACACACACACATTGTCCTGTTTGCACTATTGTAAACAAGTTATTTATAACATTTCTGTTACTAAATTAGTTCCTCTCCTAGATAATAGTATACCATATTTGAAAAACAATAAATGATTGCTCAAATATACTGAAGCATATTAAAAACACACCACTATTATATATACAGATGCCAAAAATGGGGGGAAAAGTGTGGGAATGGATTTTTCCCATGTTTGTTGATAGGTAGAATGCTGGAATGGAAAGTATATGATTCAACCTACAGGTTTGTGTACAAATTACATGAAAACAATGAAAGTTACATCAGCAATGCAATTTCCAACAGCTTTGCCCCTGAAAATGAGTATGTATTGTTGCAGTATGCTTGGTATAAAAAGGTCGTTGAGACAAAACACCCAGTACATGTGCTTGAAATCCCATGACTATCTGAAAACGACCGCCAACGAGCCATTGGTATGTTGGAGACCGGAATGAGCTCATAGGCCACCGCCAGAAGGTGAATTGCCACTACAGCACTATTGTATGTCTCAATGATTTACAGAACCACTGGCAGTGCCCGGGATAGACTTTGGAGTGGCCAACCACGAGTTACTACCCCTGCACAAGATCATCATATTGTGCTGAGCCACCTAAAGAATCATAAAGAAGAGATGGTGAGGGACAGAACTGATCACCCAACTTCCATAAATTGAACATGCTGTTTGACATATCTGATCTTTGCACTGCCCAGTATTGCCTGCTTTAGATACACTTTCATGACTGTATTATACAGGGTGGGCAAAATGGAAAAAAAGTATTTTTATTTCCCAAATGTACATATGATGTCATTTTATTTTATTTCGTTTCAGCTTACCCATATTATACTTGAACCTGTGTGATTTTTTTTCTCTGGGGATACCTAAAATCAAAGGTATACATTCATTGCCCTCGATCTATTGAACAATTGAAAGATGCAATTCATCAAGAAATTGAGTCTATTCCACATGAAATGATCCGCCGAGTTATGGACAACTTTCGCGAACATTTGACTGATGTAATTTTTAAAAGAAAATGAAATAAAATGACATCATATGTACATTTAGGAAATAAAAATACTTTTTTTCATTATTCAAACAACATAAAACAAAATGGCATCATGTGTACATTTGATAAATAAAAATACTTTTTTGTTCATTTATTCTAATTTAGTTTTATTAAAGTTACAAATGTGTCAGATCATTTTGCCCCACCCTGTATAATCATAAAATACTAACAGTATGAACAATTTGAAAGCTAAAGAACCCTTCTATATACCGTAAGGTACATTTGGTCATCATCATTCTTGATGGATAAACAACAACACAGGTACATTAGGCATGTGGTCAGTAAGAAAGTCAATACTCGGTGAGTGATGTGATCAGTATCACACCGGGCACTTTTACTTACCAAGACATTTCCTAGCACCCAGTTTAGGCCAGGTTGACCTGGGAGTGACCCAGGTAATTTTGCTGTAAAATTTGAATTCGTCTAGATGCTGGTCGAACCAATGACAACTGGGTCGGAACACAAGCTTTAGCTGCTAAGCTACCACAATTTCCATTGAGCATATGTGCTAGACCCATATTTTTATAGACCAATCAGCACTCTCCGTGTGATGTGCTCGGAATCACTATGGCTGCCTTTAATTCCCAAGACGTGTTAGTATACATTGAATATATATAGTATGTATTTTGACCTGTTCTTAGGATGTGAAGTGGATGAGTGACACACAGAAAGAAAATGTTGGCCACATGCTAGCATCAATACATTTGGTATTGAGACAGCAAGATGGAGGAGAGAAGACAAATGGGAAATATGCTCAGTTGAACAACACAAGTTATGAGACATTTGTGGAGAAGTATGGATTTGTGTGAATTGTTCTACTTGTAAATTATGTTACGTCACTGTTTCACCATTTTCTTTTCACTATTTTCTTTATCGGCATATATTATAAATCTCATATTTTTCATATAACATTTTATATAAAATCGGTGCTAGAATATTGTTACTTAAAACAATAACTAACAATTACTGCATAAATTGACACCATTTTCTATCCATCAGGACAAAAGGCCACATAAATCGAAACCCTGCATTTAGTTATAAAACTAAGTAAACATAAGTCATGGTTGGCTATAATGCAACCCAACTTTTTTTTAAGCACCACAGGAAATGACCTGTTTAACCTCTTAATCAAGGCAGCCTAGATTGTTTTTGTAAGAATGTAAACTTGAAAAAAAATAAATAAAGAACATTTTTTTTTTCAGGTTTAGATTGTTGTCTAGTTGCGTATTTTTATTTACTAACAAGAGCAAAATCAGCAAAATGTTCACTAAATACTTGGTCAACTACTTCACAGACTAGCAATTAATTCCAAAAGATGTTAGATAAGCCAAACATTGATCATCACAATACCTGGGGCAGTGAGTGTAAACAGTGATTAGTATATATTATAAAATGTTGACAAAAGTATTTGAAATTTTTTTAAGTTAGGTGTAAGTGTATAATTGAATTAAAACATGTGAAAATATTAGTGTTTGTGCATGTTCTCGGATTACTTCAATTCATAATATCAAAACCATCAAGATAAAAGGCAGTAAAAACCTTAAAAGTAAAAGCAGTAAAAGTAAAAATCAGGACTTGGCTGTAAGTTGACAGTTGCATTATATCACATACTTTTCTCACCTTTCATCTTTTAATAATTGTAACATATACAAAACTTTAAAAAAAATGTAATATATTTAGTTAATAAAACACCACATGGATTTATCTTTAAACTGGTATAATTCATAAACAGTGACTTTAAAATTGGTAAAAACTAGGGCTTACACTAGACACACCTGTAATTGAAAAATGGGAACTTAAATTAATTTGCCACAGCATGTTTTTTGTTTTGGTAGTTGATGATTTTGCTCATGTGTCAATGGGGTCCACAAAGAAAGCAAAGAATAATAACACTTTAACTTACCATGGGTGTCATAAGAAGAGACCGGCTACCTCATCCATTAGAAAACTTTAGTTGCAAAATCCCACCATTCATGAAGAGTTTACAAAGCAATTAGCGTGGGCGGGTTGGGCACCTCTTCTACATTTGGAGATAACAGGAAACAAAAGAAAAACCTATCGTGCATGTGGTAAAAGGTCACTAAAGAGAGCTAGTGTAGGACTGGCTTCCCCATCTCATTCTAAATGTTAGCTGCATAATCCAGTCCAACCAACCATGAGAAAGTCTAAAGAAAAGTACAGAAAAATAACTCGATAAACCAAGATGAAAGGCAACTTATCTCCTAGAAGAAGTTTTACTCAGTGTAGAGAAAGCTGTGAGGAATCTGTCGGCTTACCTCCTTTCATCTAGGAAAATCTGCAGAGCTGATATAGGGAACGTTAGAACTACACGTGACCCGGAAATAAAATACCATAAAATTATAATATTGGGAATATAGTAAACAAGAAGGAAGGGAGTAGACAAAAAGCTTCTAAATATAGCTGAAAGAAAGCTGTTCTCATGCCCCTCACAGCAAAGGAGTAGCTCTAATGCAATCTAAAGAAGAAGTGAAAGCAGAGTGGAAAAAGAGTGGGAAGCAGTGAGTTAGAGCACTGGTTCTCAACCAGTGGGGAATCCCCCCCCCCCCCCCCTGAAATTTTAGGGTTTCCTGGGGGGGGGGGGGGGATAAAAATTATTTCAAGATCGCGTTAATGCAAGAACCGATTACTTGATATTGTTTTTCCCTCCATACTTTACAGTTCTATACTTCTCACCTAGACTAGACTTGTTCTAGTATGTGTTATTAAATTTAGCTTCCATTTTCACATATACTATGTGTGTGTATGTGGGGGAGGGGGGGGGGGAGAGATTTATAGGCAGGAAATACAAAGGGGGGAATGACGTTCTGAAAATATGGTGTAGGGGTGCAAGGGCCAAAAAAGGTTGAGAACCACTGAGTTAGAGAATAACAACAGCAAAAGTTTCAAAATAGAAAATAAACAAAATGTGATCAGAGTTGAACACCTGCAAACGATAACGAGAATCAGTTAAGGAGAAGTTTTACTTCTTACAGCTTCCAAGTACTATAGATAATTTAAAAATGGCAACAGCAAAATTATTATTGATAGATCAAATGCCAAGATTGGATTAGATAATGTGGAAGATGAAAAGAACCTGCATACATACTTACATCATTTACATAAACTCTCACATTTATTCACCCACTCAGTAACATACAAATACACACTCTCTCGCATACACATATACTCACTCACAATCACAAACTCACTAACAAAAGTTTACTTATACATACATACATACATACATACATACATACATACATACATACATACCTACCTACCTACCTACCTACCTACCTACCTACCTACCTACCTACCTACCTACCTACCTACCTACCTACTAACTACATATATAACAGAGTAGCCTGTTATACGGGGTTTAGTTAGGTGGCACGACATGCAAGGGGAAATAAATAAATAGCTGATGCACGCGTGAGCACCGTAGCTAGGTACTTGGAGACGCTCACGTGCTGACGTAGAGGTAAACAGGAGTGAGTTACCATCTACTACTCAAGCCGATAAGACGTGAGACTCCATGATCCATGTAATATGCCACGGTTTTGATACGACTAAGTTCTTGTAATAAACTCTGATGGTTTCTACAGCTTGACTTCAGCGTTAATACTTCGTGTCTTGTCGCTCTGTCACACATACCTACCTACCTACCTACCTACTAATGGCGCCCGCGCCACCCCTTTCCCTCTTATTCCCTCTCTCCCCTCTTACCCCCCCCTCCCCCTCCACACTATCTCCTCTCTCTCTTTCTCTCTCTCTGTATATTGTAGAGGTGTGGATGGGTGGATTTATTTCAGAACACCTGTAGAAGTGTACCTTGAGTGAGAGACAGACAATATTGGAGATTTATTGCAGTCAGTCTTTATTATGAAGATGGCACTTGATCGATTTATTGAGAGCTGATTTCTGTTTTCAGTAGCAGCCATGTTTATTGTACTTTGCATATTTATTTTATAATTAACAGGTTCATCTCATTGGCTAATCAGAAAAATTTGGAGATCAACAAAACACATGCTGCAGTAAAAAAAATTCTAACCCAGATGACAAAGGAGAATAAAGCTGCTATCAAACTCAAGAAACAACTTGAACATGAGATAGTTGTTTTAGAGGAGCGCAAAGCAGTAAGAAAATTTACAACACCTTTTCTTGCTAGATATTATGAAAGATATAAATGTTTCTGCATCATACTATGTCATTTTTATCATGTTTGTCATGAACAGCATTATATTACTATTTTAGCACATTATGAAATGCTAATATAAACACTTCTTATCTGATATCAGACACCAATATTATATAATTTAAACAGTATATGGGATATGTAGATATGGCTGCTCATCTTTCTCAGCCTTTCAAGTTTCAACACTGTATCCTTTATAAGCCGTATACTTATTCTAATACACATGTAATGTTAACTCTGTTAAAACTCAGTGCTTAACTCGCAACAACTGTCAAAAATATATAATTAAAACTGTTTTTAAAATACACAGATGGTGTAAATATATCTGGTTTTCTTACTCAGCTTTGCAAGTTTCATGGATGAATGCTTTGAGCACAATCTGTTTTCATTAATCTCCATTTATGGTGATTTTGTTGCAATTGCAATCCAGCTCTCTCAAACCTAATTCTGCATTGTCTGCCTAATTTCTTATGGTCTTTAACATAGAGTTTGCTAAGTAAGTACAGTGTTTGCCATTTGTTGTTGTTGCTCACTTTGAACCCAAGCGTAGTCCATACATATGCTACTTCTTCTAGTGAACTGGACTGATTTTGGTGTGTGGGTTAGCTTTCCCTATTGCCAGTGTCACTCGCCATCAAGCAAACCCACTCTGACTTCATAGGTACTTGTAATTTACGTCCCCAAGTCAAGGGCGAGAAGTCACAATTTTAGTCCAGTTGACTAGAAAGGGGTTGAACCTGCTACCTCGGCATCAGCACAATGGATGTTTAATAATTAGCACTCTTACCCTTTCAACCATGCTGACCGCTTGCCACCTTGTTAAACTCTATTCATTTGATGAAATACTATAGGAATAGCATAATTGTCTAAAGATATATAAAACAAACATAAAATATATTATTTGAAATAAAAATATACACAATATATCCCAATTATCACCCAGAAAGGTTTAACAGAATATTATTGGCATAAATACAAAACACAAATCTAATGTCACATGGTGCCCCAATCCCCTCATTGTAATCAAAGCTGTTTCAGTAGCAGATTTATCTATTAAGTCATTATAACTGTGAAGCAGTTAATGTGATACAAGAGTTACAAGTGTTGGTTTGTTTTCTTCACAAAGGGCACAGTCCAGATTTTGTCACAGATTGGACATGACACAGCAATTTCAGAGCAGCAGATCAGAATAGTTAGAGCACAGCGGGAGAAGATCACACTTTTGGAAAAGGTGGTAATTTTCATTTGCAGTAGTTTGTGTGACTTCTGCCCTATGTGCCGATTTAGGCTCAAGAGGAAAGACTAACTAACTAACTAAGTAGTTTGTGTTGTTCTCAACACTACGACACTGGTCACAGCTAGGTCTTATTGTTATCACCACTATTACATCCGGTAGGATCTTCTTCACTTTTTTCAACTTCTTCTTTTTCTTCTCCTTCTTCTTTGTCTTCTCCTCCTCTGCTTCTTCCTCTTCGTCTTGTCCCTTTCCTCTGCCGTCTTCGTCGCCGTCACTGTGACAAGATCGCCTCGGGTACTGAGAGTTAACCCCACCCGAGGTGTCTCTAGCACTCCCGTGTATTCTAACCCCAGGGGTTGGACAGGTAGATACACTGTTTACTCTGTGGTTGACCTCATATTAGTTAATTCTGTCTACAAGCCCCTCCAGATTCTAGACCCCCACTATCTACCTACTCCCTTGGGACAATGAACAATGAGACATCGCCCGAGACCACACTCAATACTTGTACAAAGAGTAAGTCAACATACACAAAGTTTATTCTACCCTTGAGAATATAGAACTGAATTGAACACCCTGATAGAATAATTCTATTTACAAAAGTAGAGGATAGAGTAGAGACAGAATCAGAGATATGGCTCCAATCATCATTAGGCTGAGAAGTAGATTGGATGCAGATGTCCCGTCCAGTCGGTCCGCCACTCACCCGGCCTCCTTCCAGTGAGATGACTAGAACCTTGGAGACCACTCCGTCCCCAGAGCTTGGATCAACAACAAGAGGAGTTAACCACTTGGAGTTCACTCAACTGGATGAACTGCACTCCATCACTTCCTAATGAGTCACTGTTAAAGGTACTAAACAGTTCTCTGTAAACAACCTGGCTGGAAGACCCTCCTCCTTGAGGTGACCCCAGTTACTAACGACTTCACTAAATGTCTGTAGCCTATGACCAATCTAATGGTCCCTGAATAATATCACGTATCCCTGGTTGGGTAATAGTATAGTTCTGCTGCGAGTTCACAAGAGTCATCTGAGAAAACCATTTCACAGTTTGTCAACTCTATAGTTACTTTGATTAAGCATCTATTTAACAAGTCACGGCAACAATGTTTGTTGGGACAATAATTAGTTGTCCTATATACCTGTTAACACTTTAGTTACAATACGTAAGCTGGTGTAGGTCTCATCATGACCTGCCACTAGTGCCGACGTAGGAACACACAAGGTTATGTGCTACTCTCTGCTGTAAGTTTCCGACGTTTAGGTGGATCAACAAAAGACCTGGACTTGATGAGCTCCCAGAGCTGAGATTATCCCACCTTAATATATCTCACTGGGTGAACATAGCAACATCATTCCGTAGAAAGTCAATTGTCTCTTACAGTTGAGCGTGATTGCTCAGGTTGCTGAACATTTCATTGCTGAAATAGAGCATCTTCAAACTGTCAGAAAAGAAACAAACCAGCACGTCCCACATGCGCAATTTCAGGGCACTGGAATCAACTGGGTGAGAATCTCCCAGTCAGGAAGATTCACCCTTTCGCATGGTGTGGTTTAGTCAGGCGAGGTAAGTAGCTTCTCTACCATTCGCTATGGTACACGAAGTGGTTTCAGGCAAACAACAATTGTAGTAGACTGGTTCCTCAACAGGCAACTCCTGAAAGGAAGAGCGATTGGTGAGAGTAGTCGGCCCCAAACATTGGTCCACATGCATCAAATCCTTGACTACTCAACCCTCAGTCAAGCTAATTAGTTATTCAACTAACTAGAGCATCATCTCTATGTGGAGAATAGTAAAGCATGGGTATCCGTCAATGTCAGATGGCCTCAAAGAACAGCACGTCAAACAGAGTAAGTAACAAGACTGACGAGTCTGATCGTATGTCTCACATATCCCTATTCATCTACCAGTTGTCGCTAACGTCAATAGCTATCCTAGTTCTAGAGTTAACAGAACTAAACATTAAGGTGAGGCATCACTGGACCCCAACCTTACAGTATCCATTCAATAGTAAACATAATAACGATCAATGTACCATCCCTCGGGATATAGGAATAATACATGATCACATAACGTATTTACACACTCTATTTCGCTGGTGGAACACCCTGTAGCGAAACTCTTCTTATTAGACTCTTCCCTAGAGTCAAGAAGTCCTCTTGGCCAAACATGTTCCCCACATGTTCCAAGGGTTTTGCACCAGTTCTGACCTTCCAAGTGGATTAGCCTTGGCCTGTGCCGAACTTCACAGCTGGCCTGGTTCGCCAGTCTCATACTTTCATAACTTGCTCTCAAATCCCCATATCCCATTTTACCCCATGCCTCTTTCAACCTCCTTTCGTCCCTCCATACTTCTATCACATCAGCACTGACTCGTACTTATGCAAGCATGAAAGAACAGGACAGGAAAGAATAGAATTAAGAACGCATGTTTACATCGCAACGGTAACGCATTGTTATCACGCGTCGAACCACTCAGCGTTTGGTATCGCTCCTAGAAGTATCACATAACATGACCTAATATATATACACATCATGACACATCATATATATATATATATATCATCAATGAAGAACTTACCTTCTCACAGAATTCCACAGTTCCACAAGATTCACGATTACGTTAACACACAATAGTTACATCATTCCATGTGGCTAAGCATTAAGTGCTCTCTTTACTTAATAGCTAAGCACATCACTGAATTCTCCAACTAACAACTTACCTGGCTATCCACAAGTTCTTCTAGCTTCAGCTACTGACTGACATAAGTTAGGTTCATATCATACACTAGTAACTGTGCCCTATTATAGAACAGCAACCTAGTATATGCAACGATTTGCCACACATGGTAAATAATAGTTGAACACAATACGCCAATATCACAGGCCTACATTTCAAGCAGTTACCGCAACTACACACGCTTGTAAATAAAGCGACACTCACAGGTGTAGATCGCCCTAGATTCTCCCGGTTTATCGATCGGTTTCTCATTAGCGATGCAAAAACAACCGCATATTTAATGAGATTAGAACAATTGCGTTTTGTGATCAATTACAAAGTTAAATTAAGTAACTAAGTAAATACCTGAATTACTTGAACCAGACTCCAGTCAGCTACCAGAACTGTTCATGGGCAAGCATGCCGTAATGTGATAACAGTCAGCTGCAACTTGGTTGGGGTGAGACGCTATACAATTGGCCTAACAAAGCCATGCGTCCTCACGCCTTGAGAGGTAGAAAGTGAATGACACTTCCAGCCGCATTGCTCCTTGCATGTGTACCGAAGAGCACGAGAAACGAGTGCTTCTTGTTGCAAGTCAACTTCACGGACAACATTCGTTCCACGTACTAGAATTTCCAGATTCTTCTGCACGAGAATTTGATGGAGCACCCAGCAACTCTGGTCACTCAAATCCAGGTGCTTCGAGAATCTTCTAGACGGAAAATCCCATCGACTTCCCCCAGGCTATAAATAACCGGGAAAGTCCCTGATGACGTGCCGAATCTAGCCGAAACCTAATAGACAAAAGACAGATGATGCGTTGTTTCGTCACAGTCACCATCTTCTTCTTCTTCTTCTTCTTCTTCTTTATTTTTGTTTTCCTTCTTCCTCATCCTTCTTATTTTGCTTCTTCATCAACATCAAGGGTCCTTTCATCTCCCAAAAAGCTTAGACCCCCAACTATCTCAAGCTTAGCCCATTGTAGACTTGTTTATCATTGGTAGTTAATGTGCCACCTTGTTTGCAGTTCTCTAGGACCATCTATCTTTAATTTATTTTACATTGTCAGAAGCTTATTGTATTGGTTCACATTTGCCTTAGTGGTATTGATTTGGTGTTCATATTTCTTGTCTTGTCTTTGCTGTTGTGTATTAGGAATCTTTTGCATGTTTCCATTTTAACAAATCAGCCAATGTTTTAATACTGTACTGTCAGACAACTGGGTTTGTTGGCCTGATCAAGCACGTAGCAACAGTTGAAGTAGGATGGAATTTAAAGGTTGTTAGCAAAATTATTAACAAAGTAGATATGTAAAAAGTAGATTTGTAAAAAGTCAAGCTAGACCAATAACAAATACTACAACTGGGGTTTGAAGTGATAGCCCTTCAAATTTGTTAGGCCAGACATGTGTGATGAGGTGGCCATTTCCCTTTTTCATGACCTCTCCTTTGCAGAAAATTCTAAAAGTGTTTGGTTCTCATTTTTATAAGATTGAATCGAGCTCAGAGCCTTCTAGTCAGAGAAAATAATCCTGTCTCAGCTAGGAACTGAACATAGACCACTGTCTTGACAGGCAAGTGTACTAACCACTATGCCCATGTGGCTGCTTAAGTAGCTGTGTAGGGAAACAGAATATAATTTGAAAAGAAGTAGCATATCAAGAGAAATTAATTTTGCCATAAAATATTGACATTAACATTTAATCATCAGTAGTAGAAGTCTTTGAATTAATCATACATGTGTTGCTATCTTTTTAACTGATTTATTGCCAAACAAAAATTAGGTTTGGACCAAACATGGTGCACAATCAAATGAACAAGTATTATAATGTAAATTTCCTTTCACTAAGCATTGAAGTTGCAGAAGATACACATAACAAAGCTAATAACACCATGACCTCATTATGGCCTTAAATCCTTCTGTCCAAAAGGGAGGTCACATTTGGCGATATATTATTCTTCTGCACAGTTCAGTTAAATTCATTGCTGTGAGATGTACTCTTGCTTAATGAAGATAAATATACTTGTCAATCAGCGTTTACCAGAATACCAGGTTGCACATGAGAGAGCTGTGTACAAGGTCATAGCTATTGTGGCAGACACCAAGAAGGTTGTGAAGTTGATGAATGTTGCAGACCTAGCAGAAATGAGGGCCATGCAAAAACCAATACTTGATATTGAAGATTTGATGGCCGCTGTTATCATGTTGTGTAAGTAAATATGTTCTATTGCTGTTTATTTGTGATCAAGAGATGTTGTTCCTTCTATAATGCATAGTGAAATAGCAGTGTCAGATACCAAAAGGGAACTTTTAGAAGATCAATTTACAGGCAGACTTCAGCTAAAGTAGTATGAGCGTTAACAAGGGATATGACAAAATGTCTAAGAATATAAATCAAAATTTAGGTTAGCATGGGCAAATGGATATGAACACTCACTCTAAAACTTCTGGTGTGCTGATGCTGAGGTAGTGAGTTCAACTCCTACATCAAGCAGTTGGACTAAAATGTTAACTTCTTGTCCTTGACTTGAGGATATAAATTACAAGTACCTCTGAAGTCTTAGTGGGGTCGCTTGATGGCAAGGAACACTGGTAATAAGGAAAGCTCATTTACATGAAAAAAATCAGTTCATTGCACTAGAAGCAGAAGCACGTATATGGACTATGCTTTACTTCAAAGTGATCGAACAAAAAAACATCTAATATCTATTGCCAGCCTATGTTCTTTACAGAACTTATCTTATCCAGTCCAAGCAAAGCCAATATGTTAATGACTCTTCTCCATGAATCCCAACCATTATATAATTTATTTTTATACATTTTACATAAAAGTTTAAAGGCATTTTACCTATCGCCCTATATTTTTTTTTAATGGCACCTTGCCGTCTTGACAGACGATAGTTTGTGCATTAAAAAGGCATAATAACTTTTACCTATGGTGGTATCGAATGTGACTGATAAGGCCAATTCGCGCTGTAAATGTCCGTTCACAGTGGGTGCATGTGAAAACGTGGTCATTTCCACCATCATGCACCATCTTATGTCTCACACGCTCGGTGTGTGACTTATCTGCAATAATTTTCTCCTTTGTCTTTATTCCATTTCTGATCTTTGCCCTCCATGCAACACGTTCAGCGGCGACTTGCTCCCACTGTGCATTATCAATGCCTGTATCAATCATGTCCCGCTTACACACATCTTTGTATTGTAGTAGAGGCCGACCCTGAGATCTCTTACCCATCTAATTCACCAAAAAAGATGTCCTTTGGTATTCTACCATCATCCATCTCCTAAGATGTCCTATCCATCTAAGTCTACGAAGACTGGGCATGGAATAAACCGTCACATAACCTGATCTTTCCAATACTTCAGTATTTGTGATTTTGTCTTGCCATTTCATACCAAGAATTCTTCACAGACACCGCATATGAAAGCTGTTTAAACATTTCTCTTGGTGTGAGTAAGTTGTCCAGGTTTCACTGCCATAAAGAAGAGTACTAAGGACAAAGGCTTGATAGACAAGGACTTTTGTTTTGGCAGTAAGCTTCCTGTTCTCCCAGACTCTTTTTCTTAACCTGTTCATTGTTGTTGCTGCCTTACCAATCCGGATGTTGATTTCCTGAAAGAGGGATAATTTGCTATTTACCACTGATCCTAGATATGTAAAATGGTCTACCATCTCTAGTTCGGCATCGTCAATAAAGATTGATGGTACCCCATGTGCACCTTATGACATAATCTGTGTCTTCTTTTTGCTAATTGTTGTCGCCCTATAATGCTGAAGAAATCTGGCTTCCCCAGTGGTCACTTGTACTGTGTATTAGTCTTTGTTAAATTAATGCATTTATGATTCCTCAAAGTGTGAAACCTTCAGGAACTGAAAGTGATAAGGACAGGTAAAAAAGAGTTTCAACAAAATAGTTCACCATAATAATTGGTAAAGTTAGCTTGCTTGCTTGTGTTCGTTGGCTTGAGCTCCAACGCGAAGTCCTGTATGTCGGATGAAGGCATCCTGTTGTCCAACATCAGTGTGATGTCATACAGGACTTGAGTTTTGCGTGAGTATCCGTTGTCCCATGTCTGGCTTATTGGTGTGCAGACTGGTGGTTCCTCGCCGTACAGGCAGACACTCTCCGACTTCAGAGGAATCGGCGATCCTACTGACCTTAGCCAGGACCCCGAAGGGACCTGTTGCCCAGGACGCTCGACGAGGACGCGTCAATAGGTCTTGGCCAGTATATAACCCGGCCCTGGTGCCTTGGAAACACCTCTGCGTCCCGGTAAAGTTAGCTGAATGTACTTTACAGGACATTGCAATCAAACCCAGCATTTATTAGCTGTTTATAGCTCACACTGCCGTCCAGATCTTCAGTCTTAGACTCAAATACTGTACTGTCTCCTGTTTAGAATGAGAAATATAGTTAGGTTATCTCCAATTTATTTTTTAAGTTTGGTTGCCTTGGATATGTCGTGGTGCCATTTGCTAATTAACAATTTTAATTCACTAGTTTGTTGCTTTATGAACTGCTGATGCCTCATACCATCAAAATCAATGCAAAGTTGTCTGCTTCCAAATCACCCGTGGCTGATTTCTAACCCTCGACTCAGTGTATCTGAAACTAAATGTCACTATCCCCAAAGTCACATCACCAGTTAGTATGATACATTACCTATAGAAAATTACTGAATATGTACTGATAGACACACTACATGGCTCAATTAGAGTACATAAAATGGGTAAGAAGTAATGTTTAAGCTAGTTCTTCTTCTTCTTCTTCTTTCATTCGCTTGAAATGTGTCTGTACCTGCAATGAGGTCTCTTGTTTAAATTTAACTGTCTTTCTGAGTTCTCTCAGTGGTCCGTATAGTTTGTCTTCCACTGTTGTTTCTCCATGTCAGAAGGTTTGCTTTGATTCGTTGTATTTTGGGCAGTCTTGGAGTATGTGATTTGCTGTCTGTGGGACCAATCATCATGTGCACATGGCTGATTCGCCAATAGTGAATTTTTTATGCATGTGGTTGTGTAATCTGTTGTGTCCTGTTCTGCGGCAGAGAATAATGATTTGTTCTGATCTGTCTATAAGGTGGTAGTAGTCATCTTGAGCGTTTAAGCCAGTAAAATTATTATTTCCTAGATGATAGTTTGGTAATTAGAGAAATTATGTGTCACCACAGTACAAATGGCTTGGGATGAGTTTTTGAGAGCCTATGCTTTATAGCGAGATAACAGGTAGAAGAAGAAGAGGAAGACAATACAACACACGACAAGATGGTGCCTGTGTTAGCGCAACCAGTTTGTACAGGGATTGAAATTACATTTATCCTTCCATATCTACTTAGTGAAATAAGGCATGGGAGCTGCAGAAACACAGTGGCCAGCACACTTGCTTGTTCTCGGCCAGATGGGCATGTGATTGAATTCACATCGAGGTGAATTTTTTAAAATAATTGCTTCATCCAGTCTAAAATAATTATCAAGAAATGTACTGGGTAGTAAAGGCAGCTGGCTTAATATTCGCTACATCACCCAGCAAGTGCTGATTGGTCTATAAAAATATATAGCATCAGGAACCCATAAATTGAAGAACTTAATGACAACTGGCAAGTTCGAGGGGAAGAGAACAAGGGGAAGGCAGAGAAGTAAATACTTAGATGGTTTGGCCATGTGGTATGGTCGAGACAAGAACACTGAGCTGATCCGCGACTGGTGATAGAGTGAGATGGCAAATCATGACCGCCCACACTTATCCACATGGCACATGATGGATTAATGAATCATATACCCACTATACCTCAAGAAGCAATGGCAAGACAGTAGGGAGCATTCCAAATCAGAGGAATATAGTGTTAGGGCAAGACTGTTTGGATTATCACTGTTGTGATGCAGTGCAATGTAAACAAATAAACTGGGTAATTGAAATTGGGCAATTTCGTCATGACAACATACCTGCCCATTTTTCACATCAAATTCAGATATTCTTTGCCAAACACAATATTACTTTGGTTTGTCAGTCTTCCTATTTTTCCCGACTTGGCTCATTTTGTTGTTTGGCTGTTTCTGCAAGCTGAAAATGCCACTGAAAGGAATTTAATTTGAGTCATGGGAAGACATTATATTATGTGAATTAATAGTTGTGTATAGGACAAAGCAGAGGTGAAAATAGTTGTTTTACTAATTGTTTAAAGTGTTGCTGAAAGAAAATGTAAAATAGATTGAAAAATTACAAAGAATGAATTCAAAATTCAAAAGAATAGGTAATATTAAAAGCAGAAAAAGGAAATCAGAATACACTCAGAAGAGATATTTTCCAATGCATTATTTTTGGCCACATTTACCATTGTTCACCAATTTGTCATTTTCTAATAGTAAAATCACCTTCAGCTGATCTTACATGGCAAAAGGGAGCAAAGCGCCAGATGGCCAACCTGGAGAGGTAAATAATATTATATTTAAAGATTGTTAATGCATGCTTGTGATCGAGAAGTTTTCCGGAAGGTTGTTATGGGAGCGAGGTTCTGCAAAGGACATGCTACTGAATGAATGAATGAATGAATGAATGAATGAATGAATGAATGAATGACTGAATGAATGAATGACTGAATGACTGACTGAATGACTGACTGAATGAATGACTGAATGAATGACTGACTGAATGACTGACTGGCTGAATGACTGACTGAATGACTGAATGACTGACTGAATGAATGACTGAATGAATGACTGAATGAATGACTGAATGAATGACTGACTGAATGACTGACTGAATGAATGACTGAATGTATGACCGAATGAACGACTGAATGAACAACTGAATGAATGACTGACTGAATGAATGACTGAATGAATGACTGAATGAATGACTGAATGAATGACTGAATGAATGAATGACTGAATGAATGAATGAATGAATGATTGAAATGAAATGAAATGGAATGCAATGGAATGCAATGCAATGGAATGCAATGGAATGAATGAATGAATGAATGCTTAATATATTGAAAGACAATTTCCAAATGGTTTTTAAAATGGAAAGTGCTCACTTATCTGTTAAACTAATGCATACTTCTTTACAAATTTGTCGTTATATTATTGTGCCACTCTGCCAACCAATCCAATTACTTGATGAGATGCAGTGAAATACGTCAGGCAATAAATCATGCAATATATTGTTTGTGTCTTCATTACTTTAATGCATACATTTTGGTAAAAAGTTTATAAAATGTATCATAATAAACTTCATGCCAGATCATTCTGCTGAATTTTCAGCACAGTTGTGTTTATATTGTTTTGATAGATTTATTGAGGAACTGACCACATTCGATGACTTTCAAGTGCCTGAATCAACTCTTGCTCTTGTTGAGCCATATTTAAAGAAGCCTTCCTTTGATCCTGACACTATGAAAAAGATGACAAATAATTCTGCATGTGGTGCCCTCTGCAAGTGGGTACAGGGTGTGGTTAGGTAAGTGAATCTTATCACCATCATCATGAGCGATGTCAAGTAGCACAGGTCATCATTTCTCCCCCACAAATATCTGTCCTCTGTGTTCTTGATAATTTCAAAAGCTGATAGTCTTTTGTGCCACTCTGCCAGCCCATCCAGCATTTTGTGCTTCTGGTGACCTCTGTCCTACTACCCTTGGTCTTCCTAGGTGTCCCATCTTTCTTCAGAATGTCTCATCTCTTATGTGATCTAAAAATGAAGATTGGGTTGTCCTGATGTGAGTTATCAACTTTCTGTGTTAATTGCCTCTTGCAGTACCTGAATAGTTGATCTTCTTCATCCTTGGAATTCTTAGCATTTGGTGAAGAAATGACATCTCTGTTGCCTCTAGTTCCTTTCTACTTTTCAGTACTCATGATTCATAGGCATACATTCAATTGTTCTTGTATCTAGCCATTTTACTATAAGGGGACTTCAAATGAAAACCTTAAAAATGTGATAGAAATTACAATAACCATGCCATTGTCTTCTAACCTTTCAATATTGTTGTTAAGGATGTCAAGAGTGTTAGGCAACTGACATCAAAATGCAGACAAATACGGTGACGGTTTAAAGAAAGCCACTTTTGATTTTCACCATAGAGGAGTAGCATTCTGTTATCTGTTTTTTCTTTTAAATCAGTGAAGGGGTGAAACCTATAGAAATTCATCGGCGAATGAATGTCCAGTATGTGATGCATGCCTGTCAGTCCAGCAAGTGTATGAGTGACATAGGAAATTTCAAAACTTTTCGGTCCTATGAAGAGGTACACAGGTGGTGCATGAGTGATTTTACGCAACCAAGAAAATTTTTTTCTACAGGAATCCAAGTACTTTATCAGCACTGAAAAACTTGCATTGAATGCAGTGGTGACTGCATCGAAAAATGATACATTTGTTCTTTACGTCTTTTCTTTTTCAGAATATATTCACCGGAAAAAAAAAATGTAAGGTTTTCATTTGAAACCCTCTCATAGTTAAAGAGCAGTAAATTTATAAACTGAGTACAGTATATAACGAGAGCCACAACAGCACGGTGGCTAAATGCTTGCCTGCTGGCCCAATGGTCATGGTTTTGAATTCTTGAGGCAGATTTTTCTTTTTTAATTGGCCCAGACACCCAGGTTGACCCAGCCTAACAGAAATGCCTTGGGAATTGAAGGTGGCCAGTGTGGTATTGACCACATCACCTCTGGCATACCCGTTGGTGGATAAAAAATATGGGTCTAGCACCATACGCCTTAAGGCATGTGAAAGTGCCCTTTACTTTTTTACTTACCGTATATAAGTAAGTAAACCTTACTTTGTTACATGCAGTATATAAGTAAGTAAACCTTACTTTGTTACATGCAGCATATAAATAAGTAAACCTTACTTTGTTACATGCAGTATATAAATAAGTAAACCTTACTTTGTTTTTTTTTAAAACAGTTAGTTGCATATCCTTTACAGGACGTTTGCAGTCAACACCAGCATTTTTTGCTTTCGTTGATGTCTTGGCAAGTTTACGTTTAGTAGTTTGCCATTGCTTTTTGAACGACCGGCACCTTTACCATTTTGTAAAAAAACCAGCACATCGTGGTTTGCTGGCAAATCGTGCACAGCTGTGTTTCAAACGCAGGTATGCGGGATCACATACCACATCCGTAACCCTTTTACCTCAAGGTAGCCTGTATTAATGTGAACATTATATCTGTATATATGTATATTAAATGTTGCATATCCCTTACAGGACGTTGCAGTCAACACAAGCATTCTTTAGCTGCTGTTGATGTACTAGGCAAGTTTTTACATTCAGTAGTTTGCCATTGCTTTCTGAACGACCGGCTCCCATGCCAACACGTTATAACACAACGCGACACGGTGTGCTGCACAAATCGGTCGCGGCTGCATTTCGAATACCTGGTAGGCGGCTCACGAACCATGTTCGCAAGCCATTGGCCATGGAGACACGCTATATATATATATATATATATATATATATATATATATATATATATATATATATATATATATATATATATATATATATATATATCTTCTTCTTCAGCGTTCCGAGCCATTGAGGTTCTTTGCTGCAAATACAATCCGTCTCCATTCGTCTCTCTGGTGGACCTTCTCTTGCCAGTCGTTGATTCCAAGTGCTTGTAGGTCTGTACATGTATTATCTCTCCACCACCTTCTTGGTCTACCTCGGGGTCTACGGTCATTTATTTCCTGAGTGTAAGCGAGTTTTGTTTCCCTATTATCTTCCATTCTTTCTATATGCCCCAGCCATTGTAGTCTATTAGCCTTCATGATACTAGTGATTAGCGGGGACTTAAACAGATCATAAATGTCTTTGTTACTTCTTCTTTTCCACTCTCCACTTTGTGTATCCCTAATGGGTCCAAAGATGCGTCTTAAAATTTTGTTCTCAAAGGTTTGTAACAAGGCTTCGTCTCCTTTCGTTGTACTCCATGTTTCAGAGCCATATAGCACAACTGGTCTGATCAGTGTTTTGTATATTGTGATTTTGGTGTTACGAGATAGCGCCTTTGATTTTAGTAGATGTTGTAGTGCATAGTATATCTTATTTCCAGAGTTGATTCTAGTTTGTATTTCTTCCCTTATGATGTTGGAGCAGTTGAAGATTGTACCTAGGTATTTGTATGTTTCCGTTCTTTTAATGGTCATATTATCTATTTTTATGTGGCCAGAGTTTTTAGCCATTCCATCTCTTGAAATTACCATATATTCTGTCTTATCTTGGTTGATAGCCAGCCCCATCTGTTGGGCTTTTTCCTTTAAGTGAGTCAATATTTCCAATGTCTTTTGTTCACTTTGCCCTATAATATCTATATCATCTGCATAACCAAGCAACTTGGATGTTCCTCCAATATCACATTCCTCCTTTACCTTCCTTACAACTTTCTCTAGAGCCAGACTGAAGAGTAGCGGCGATAGTGCATCACCCTGTTTCAAGCCAGATGTTATTTGGAAGGGGTCTGATTTCCTGCCTTTATATGTTACTATATTATAAGTATCTTCCATGCATAGTCTGGTCATGTTGATTAACTTCCTTGGTATTCCAAATTCCTGCATAGCATTCCATAGACTATACCTATGGACACTATCATAAGCCTTTTTAAAATCCACAAAAATGTTATGGAGATCTCTTTTATATTCCCAATGTTTCTCGGCTATTTGTCGTAAGATAAATATCTGATCTATTGTTGATCTGTTTTGTCTAAAACCCGCCTGGTAGTCACCTAATATGTCTTCTGAATATGGTTTTAGTCTATTTAGTAATACTGCGGATAGTATCTTATAGCTTGTGGACAGTAGTGATATTCCTCTATAATTTCCACATTGGAACTTGTCTCCTTTCTTAAAGATAGGTATCAATAATGACTCTTTCCAGTCATGGGGTAATTCTTCTGTCCTCCAGATTTTTATTATTAGTTCATATAGCTTTAGATGTAATGCATGGCCACCTGCCTTTATAAATTCAGCAGCAATTCCATCAGTCCCAGTTGCCTTATTGTTTTTAAGTCGTGTGAATACATATAGGATTTCTTCAAATGTAGGTTCTTCAATTTGTGGTTCGCATGTTAGAACCTCTTCCTGTGGGAAAATGTGACTTGGAGCTTCACAATTTAGTAATTCAATAAAATATTCTTTCCATGTGTTGCACATTTCCTCATTGGTATTTATCATATTCCCATTTTTGTCTTTTAAACCATATGTGTTTTGTTGGTGCCCTCGTTTCATTGACTTCAGTTCTTTAAAAAATTTTCTGGATTCATTTTTCTGGTGATTAGTTTCCATATCTTTGATTATATTACTCATATATTCTCGCTTCTGCTGTCTGACTATTTTTGTAGCCTCTTTACATTCATTTCTATAATGCTCTTCTTTTTGGATGTTATTGATGTCATTTAACCATACATGTCTGGCATTCTTCTTCCTAATGACTGCTTCTTCACATTTTTGATTGAACCATTTGTTCTTTCTATGCGTGGTTAACACACCGAGACATTCTTCTGCGGTAGACTGAATTGTATTCTTGATGTTCAACCAAGTTTTGTCAACACTTTCCCCCAAAGGGTTTTGCAGAGTTTCAAGTTTACATTTTATTTCATCTGTAAATTTCTCTTTGACTGTAATGTCTTGCAGTTTTTCTCTGTTATATGTTGGGTGTAATCTTTGTAATTTAGTATAGAAAGCTCTCTTAAGTTTTATTTTAAATTTTGCTCCCACGAGGAAGTGGTCACTGTGGCACTCAGCTCCTCTATAACTTCTGACTTGCTGTATGTTTGATGCATTTCTGTTGTTAATTAAAATGTGATCTATTTGATTATAGGTTCTCTTGTCACATGATTTCCAAGTTTGTTTGTGTATATCCTTTCTTTGTAGTCTGGTACTGCTAATCTGCAGTCCTTTGGCTTCTGCCAGGTTGATGACTCTCCATCCATTATCATTTGAAGTTGTATGTAGGCTTTCCATACCGGCCACTTTTTTATTAGTTTGCTCTCTACCTATTTTTGCATTGAAGTCTCCCAGCACAATCAGGATGTCCTGATATATATATATATCTTATATATAAAAAAGGATCTCCGTCTGTCTGTCTGTCCGTATGTCCGTCTGTCCTTTATGCGCTCGCGAACGGCCCATCCGATTGAGATGAAATTTTCTACACGCCTTCCTTTCATTCCAGAGCAGCCAACTGTCGTAGTTTTTTTTTCTTCTTCCTCCTCCTTCCTCCTCCCTCCTCCCCCTCCCAAAATACGTACGTCCAGGAAATGGTCTTCTACATAGACACTTCTCTCTGAGGTCCGCGATAACATATTAACCTGGTGGGATGGAATTATCAATCATCCTACTACCTCCTCCCTCCTCCTCCCTTCTCCTCCTCCTCCCTCTTCCTCCCTCCTCCTACCCTCTTCCTCTTCCCCTCCTCCCTCTCCCTCCTCTTCCTCCTCCATCCTCCTCCTCCCTCTTCCTCCTTTTCCTCCCTCTTCCTGCTCCTTCTTCCTCCCTCCTCCCCCTCCTCCTTCCTCCTCCTCCCTCTCCGCCTCCTCCCTCCTCCTCCTCCCTTCTCCTCCTCCTCCCTCCTCCTCCTCTCTCCTCCTCCCTCTACCTCCTCCCTCCTCCTCCCTTCACATTCCTCCTCCTCCCTCCTCTCTCTTCCTCCTCCCTCCTCCTCCCTCTTCCTCCTCCTCCTCCCTCCTCCTCCTCCTCCTCCCTCCTCCTTCCTCCTGCTCCCTCCTCCTCCTCCCTTCTCCTCCCTTCTCCTCCTCCCCCTCCTACCCCTCCCTCCTCCCCCTCATCCGTCTTCCTCCCTCCTCCTTCTTCCTCCCTCCTCCCTCTCCCTCCTCCTCCCTCTCCTCCTTATCCCTCCTCCTCCATTCTCCTCCTCCCTCCTCCTCCTCTCTCTACCTCCTCCCTCCTCCTCCCTTCACATTCCTCCTCCTCCCTCTTCCTCCTCATCCCTCCTCCTCCTCTATCCTCCTCCCTCCTCCTCCTCCTCCCTCTACCTCCTCCCTCCTCCTCCCTTCACATTCCTCTTCCTCCCTCTTCCTCCTCCTCCCTC
The DNA here is from genome assembly GCA_963921405.1 of Cepaea hortensis. NCBI lineage: Eukaryota > Metazoa > Mollusca > Gastropoda > Stylommatophora > Helicidae > Cepaea > Cepaea hortensis. The sequence continues at coordinate 61,627,343 of OY992891.1, forward strand.
TCATCCTCTTCCCTCCTTCTCCTCCCTCCTCCTTCTCCCTCTTCCTCCTCCCTCTTCCTCCCTCCGCCTCCTCCCTCCTCCCACTCTCTACTCCTCCCTCCTCCTTCTCCTCCCTCCTCCTCCTCCCTCTTCCTCCCTCTTCCTGCTCCCTCCGCCTCCTCCCTCCGCCTACTCTCTCCTCCTCCTCCCTCCTCCTCTCTCTCCCTCCTCCTCCTCCCTCTCCTCTTCCTCCTCCTCCTGCAATCTCCTCCTCCCTCCTTCTCCCTCTTCCTCCTCCCTCCTCCTCCCCCTCCTCCTCCACCCTACTCCTCCCTCCTCTTCCTAATCTCTCCTCCTCCCTCCTATTCCTCCTGTCTCCTCCTCCCTCCTCTTCCCTCCTCCACCTCCCTCTTCCTCCTCCCTCCTCCATTTACCCAAGACAGACAGACATACAGATAGTCGGGAACGGGATCTTATATGACTACTTATATGATTTAAATGAGATGCTCTCCACCATGGGCTGGGCCGGGTCAGACAGACAGACAGACAGACAGACAGACAGATAGATAGACAGACAGACAGACAGTCGGGAACGGGAGCTTATATGACTACTTATATGAATTAAATGAGATGCTCCCCACCAGAGTCTGGGCGAAGCCGGGCCGTGTCAGCTAGTATATAATAAAAATATCCAGGTACTACTACACTGAAAAGGTAACAGAAATATACATTTTGTAGGTACCATCGCATGATGACCTCAAAAGTCAAACCGTTGCACAAGAAAGTTGAGGAAACCACACAAGCTGTGGATAGTGCTCAGAAAAAGATGAATACCCTTGAGAACAAGAGAAAGGTCAGTATTTTAGTTACATTTGTAACAGTAAACAGACTGTGATAAAAGTTTTTCTAACCCAGTGATTCTCATTTTTATACTGCAAAGGCTATTTAATAGTAGTTAGAAAATCCTTAATGTCTTACATCTGGATGCTGGGCTGTGTACATGTGTTCATATAAAACTACCTACGGACGTAAACACAACATACAAATACACACTCAAATAACATCATTATCATCATCACGCACATTCAAACATGTTCCTCAACAAACACCTATCCTCAGTGTTCTTGAACATCACTCTGGACTGAGAGAACACTTGACCATATACTACACATATCTGAATACAATATAGGGCGTATGTTTAATAACTGGGGTTTTTTGAAAATATTGCCGTTCCAAGTTTTGTATTCACCCTCTGTAAACTCATGCAACATAAAGGGTAAATACAAAACTTCGAACAGCAATATTTTAAAAAAAAACCCAGTCATTAAAAATACACCCTGTATAATGAGAACTGGGAGTCTTCACAGCAGCTCCAAGCTGCCTGCCTTGCACTCCAAGTGCTATGGGTTCATTTTCAGATTCCATCATTCCGTTCACTGGTGCAATTATTTTTAGACCCCTGAAGGTCATCATTGGCGCTGCAGGTTTGTGCTTTGTGCGAAATAACCTAGTGCAAAGACGTGACTCCCTTTTCCTTTGAACCTTTAAACCCTTTAATATAATCAGAACTAAATGTAACATACATGACATTTTGATTACATTTGTGCATTTCTTATGAAAAGATCAGCAACCCTTCACACAACCTATTGTTTATGTCCTCTTTGTGCAAATTTACAATGGAAAATTATTGCTTTAAAGTATAAGTATTCAGGCAGTTACTTCATTGACCTTTGGAACTGATTCTAACAGAAATGTTCATCGCAAACTTCTATGCACCTTTCTTTTTTATCCCTGATGAAGTGTTACAACAATCAGATCTGGTTACTAGATCCAGAAAGATATGCTTGCTTGCTTGCTTGCTTGCTTGCTTGTGTTCGCTGGCTGTGAACTCCAGTGTGAAGTCTTGTATTTCGGATGAATACACCCTGTTGTCCACCATCAATGTGATGTCATACCGGACCTGAGGTTTGTGTGAGTATCCGTTGTCCCATGTCTGGCTTATTGGTGTGCAGACTGGTGGTTCCTCGTCATGCAGGCAGATACTCTCCGGCTTCGGAGGAATCATCGATCCTACTGATGTTAGCCAGGTCCCCGAAGGGACCTTTTGCCCAGGATGCACAGCATGGACGTGTCAGCAAGCAGGTCTTGGTCAGTATAGATCCCGGCCCTGGTGCCTTGGAAACACCTCTGCATCCCCAGAAAGATATAAATGGTATATGTTGCGACAACATGAAAAGTGAAGAGAAGAGAGACATAACAAGAGAGAATGTTCTAAACAGCTGTTATATCTTTTTGTATAGATATTATTTTTCTTTTTCACATGGAGCTTTACACAAGTACTATGAATGTTTCAGTTGTAAGTTAACCAACAATTATTGGTGCTGTTAACCTGTTTTTTTAATAATTTATTAGGCACTTGAGATGAGACTCGCAGACCTGGCCAGGAGTTTTGAGGAGGCAACTATTGACAAAAATGAGCAGGAAAAGAAAACATTACATATGAGGAAAATGCTGGACACAGCTGCTCAGCTTAGGAAGGTTTGTTGATTGCTTCTGTTTACTTCATTTATTTCTTCTTCTTTCATTTGCTACTTCACTAATTATATATTATCTTCGCATGACTTCTTTATACACACAAATAAATCCTCCTTTGAGCTATGTGATTCCTGTGGTGAAAATTGCTTAAACTATGAAGTAAAGATTGCTGCTGCCTTAAGATCAGCCATTGAATTCTTGTATCAACAGTTTGACATTATTAAGCTAAAGCTATGTGATGTAATTATTTGCAATGACTATTGTCTATCCAATATCATCTGTGGCTTATGGGTACAAAGCATAATTTTCCAATCTTGACATACTGAGTTTGAAATCAGCCATAGACAGTTTGGCAGCAGGTCGCTTTGCTTTGATTTTGCAATAGTGTGAGCATTGGTCATTCAGAAAGCAGTGGCAAACTACTACTGAATGTAAAGTGTCTTGAAAATCACACAGTTAATAAATGCTGGGGTTGATTGCAATATCCTGTAAAGGACATGCACTACCTTTTTTTAAAACTTGTCTGTCATGGAAACACTGAAATACACCTTTCAATGAAAGCAAAGACTCTTCTCTAGTAGGATGAGCAAGTGACAATTTTATCACATTCTACTCATCATTAAAGGTGGATTTACAATCACAGCAATCATGTTTCAGTATGATTTTTCTAATTTCCATTAAAATGAATTAAGATATTTTTCAATGCTTACTGTCACTAGATGTTCATTTCCTTAATTGTATATTACCATGAGCTTGTAAATTGTCCTCAGGTACTAAAAAAGGAACAGCAAAGGTGCCAGCAAATTTTTGACTCAAATAACCGTCGTCATTTAGCAGTTTCTGGTGGATGTGCAATGGCTGCTGCCTTTTCTACATATCTTGGCCCATACCACTATAACTTTCGACACACGATGCTCACAGTTTACTGGCCAGAGTGTCTTAGAGAAAGAGGAATTCCTCTTGTTGTAGATTCAATCGACAGTTTGAAAGGTATTTGTGTTAGAATAAAACTCATTATTCTTTACTTTCAGGCCCTTTGAAAACTATATGCAATTAGATTAGTTTGTTCCCATTTAGGAACCAGTTTTCAAGCTCTTACAATGCTGAAACTTGTTATTGTAATCTGTTTTCTATAATAAGATTTCCAGTCTTAGGGGTGACATTACTACCGGCGGGTAAGGGACATGATACATAATCTCTTCTCCCCTCTGCCTTGGCAGAGGCTATTTTTCTTTCCACCAAAGGCTATTGGAGTCAATACACAAACTGGCAGAAGGCAAGAGGAAACCACTGTTGTATTTATCCCTTGTAAATCGTGCTAGCCATATAGCTAATGAAATAAACTTATTTGAAGTTGTCATGTTAAAAGGCATGTTTTCATTGCATAAGAATTCCTTCCATTTGTGTAGCAGATGTTCTTTAGTCCATATTGCATTTAATGAATTTCACACATACACACAAATGTGTATACACACATGCATTTACACACATGTGCATATGCATACTCAATTTTTTATCATTTTAATATGCTGTCAATGTATTTTATTTAATAATACACAATAATAATTTTTTTTTTCCTGACAACAAAATGAAGCTGTTAAACTACCATTTTACTTGATCTATTTAATGATTCATACTGCCCAATTCTTTAATACAGGTCGTGTAGTAGACTGGTCCTTTGCCTTTCTAAAGACAGCCTCTGGAGCAAGCAGTGACTATAATGGTCATATTAACAATACAGAAGACACCAATCAGGTACTCGCTCTGTAATTGTATGTTAATAATATGAAGAATTTGCAATCAATTAATCAAAGTAACTGTGTTAAAATATCATTAACCAACTGGGTACATAATTATTTAATGCTGTGGCTAGAATTATTTACCAAAACTGAAAAATTTACACACACACTATATTTTGTAAAATGTTATCCCTAATAATTGTACCTAAGTAAGGAAAGTCTATCGTGTATTAATCAGAAACATAGAGAAATACTAAATTCATTACAAATAAATTACAAACATTAATTAATTGATGCTTGTGCAGAATAGAAGGACTAAAATGGCCTGACAGAATCATCAATGTGAAGCTCATGGAGAGAATTAAACAAATACCTGTGAATCAAGAGGTTAGGAAGAGAAGCTAACGCTGGATAAATAGAACACATTTAGCACATTTAGAACAAACTGAAGTATCTGGGAATCACATTTGACAGGAACCTGTCCTTCAAGGACCATGTGGAGACAGTTGTGACAAGGTCTCAAAGGGACTAAATGCACTTAAAACTATGGCTGCAATGGACACAGAGCAGAGAATGCTTTTCACACTATACCAGCACTTGATCCTCTCAGTGATTGATTATGGACTAGGACTGCTCACTGTCTCAAAGAGTCTTCTTGAGAAATTAGAGCGCATACAGAACGAAGCTATGCGAGTCATTCTGGAATGCACCAGAGACACCCCAGTAGTGTGTATGTGGTACATCCTTGATCTGCCGACTGTTGCTGGTAGGCTCAAGGTGATGCAGGCGAAGGCATACCTCAGAGTAGCTGCAGACACAGATCACCCGTTGCATGAGGCACTGGATGAAGTTAAGGGTCAGAGACTGATAAGAGGGAAATCATGGATGGCTCAGGCAGAGGATACAATCAGACAGGTGTGCCCCTTGGAGAACATTAGGCGAGGAGAGGAGTGGGTCAGAGTGCCAGCGGAGCAGTCAGACTTGTGCAGAGTTATAATCACATTGAGCCGGGAGTGCAGGGAATGGCCAGCAGGGGCCACGGAAGTGGAAATCCAGTAACTAATTCAGGATAATGCTCGCTCGGGTGATGTGATTATCTACACAGATGGGTCAGTGTTGAGAGGTAAGAGAAGTGCCTGGGGGTTCTTAGCAAAAGCTAATGGTCGACGTTTGGTGCAGGAGAGCCTGGCATATGATACCACAACATCTAGCTTAAGAATGGAGGTGGAGGCAGTCAGTGCAGCTTTCCGCTGGATGGAGAATATGATACACACACACATTGTGATTGTAACTGACTCAGAAAGCATGCTGAGGAAGGTGAGGACAGGCAAGCTTCGGGCAGAGTGGCTTGCTTCACTTCGGAGGTCACGGGTGGCAAGCATAGTCTGGATCTTTTCTCTGGGGCATGCCGGTGTGCTGGGGAATGAACAGGTGGACAGATTGGCTGGCTCTGCAAAACTTGATGGAGTATTGATGTATGACAAAGCAGATGTGGTTGCGGCCTTGTGGGAGCACATGTACACCTCGGAGGAGCAAATGGATCACCATGGTCTGGCAAGAATGAGACTGCGAGGAGTGATGAGGGGATCTGGCAGGCGCTCGACACTCAGAGGAAAGGCGAGACAGACATATAATCAGATTGCTACTGGTACTATCGGTGTTGGAACTCTTCGCAGGCTGCTGGGGATGGGGACGGAGCGCTTATGGGAATGCCCCGAATGCTGTGATGTCGGTTCTTAAATCAATCAATCAATCAATCAATCAATCAATCAATCAATCAATAATTTAGCACACCTGAGAATAGTATAACTAGGAATATAGGAAGACCTAAAAACACATGGAGAAGAGAATTAGAAACAGAAATAAGTCATATGGGAAGTACGTAGACATGTTGCATGAGATAGAAAAAATAAGATGACTTGGGATGAGTTGGTTGATGGCCTATTTCCCAGTGAGAATTGGCTGAAAGAAGAAGAGTAAAGTATGATGTATAATACACCAAGTAAAAGGGAAATGGATGCTCAGTGCAGATTTACTCACTGTTTTGGAATACACAGTTTTAGCTAGCATTATTTTCAGAAATATATGCATGCTAAAAACATAATTTTGAAAACTATAAATAAATTTCTCCACTTGCCAAGGCATTGACAAAATACTATAATACAATGTGCTTTGATTGCTATATTTTTGTGTTTAATCCATTTAGAAACACAGAGCATGTAAGAAAACCATGATTGGAAATATAATTTCTTCACTTTTCACATACTCATAAGATTAACTTTGTGAAAAACACTAAACAAGTATTAACCCATGAAACTCAAACCGCTACATAAGCAAACAAAAATTGTAAACTGATGTGTTTTAACATTAATAATACACATGTTTAATGAATTAATTGTTTAAGACATTAAAAATTAAATATTACTAAAATGTATTATTTATACTTTTGTTTGCTTACTGCTTACCTCACTATGTCAATCACGAGCCAGTGTGATTTACTGTGGACACCTTAGAAGCATGCTCAGAATGAGTCTGCTGCTTCTTTACAGGGACAGAACCTGATAATTGCTGGTCCCAATTCATGAAGTGCTACAAGAATGAACAGAACAAGTCAAATGAAAAACAACTCAAGAATACAAATGTCCTGTACTGCTGCTGATGATAGGAAGGTCAAGCGACCTATATCTTTACCCTACACCAAAAGCCTTCAGATAAACACCAGCAACTGTCTATAATTCTTAATTGTATTTTTTTTAAAACATTGGAATATGCAGTTTTCTATTTTAATTTGTGTAATCCTTTTTTTTTTTAGATACCTGCTGAAAGAGTTGATGGTGAAAGTTTCAATGCATCAGACAATGAGGAAATGGAAGATAAGAGAATGGAAAGGGCAGATGAGGAAATTGAGAATTCTAATGATGAAATGGCTCACATAAAAGATGACACTGATGAAGTGAAAGAAGCAGATAGTACTGAAGATGACACATTGTCTGGAAATAAGATAGAAGGAGATGTTGAATGTACTGATACTAGACAGGAGAGTACTGCAGGTAAGAAGAAGGTAGATAGAAAATTAGCAAGTTAGTTTTTCATTATCCTTACATTTCGTGGACTGTTCGAATGAACTTAACTATTTTTCTCTCAATAGTTGGTTTTGTATTGCTATCTGCATGAAACATGGACAATAAGCAGACAAGCTGAGAAATATCTAATGGCAATGGAAAAGTGGTTTCTGAAGAAAATACAAAGAAAGCCATGGACGAACAGGAAAACATTGGGGAAAAAAACAGATGAAAACTGTAAACTGATTAGAGAAATTAGATGTAAGCAGGTAAGCATTTTTGGGCATGTTATGAGGAAAAATAAATGTGGAGACTTAGTTAAATCTGGCAGTCTTCATGGCTAAAGAGCTTGTGGAATACAGAGATAAATACCTGAATTGCTTGACCATATGGCAGAATTACTACAAGATCACGGACCTCATCTGAGACTGGTGATTGTGTAAGATGGTGAACCATGACCACCCACACTTACCTGCAAGGCACATGATGATGATGTTAGATAATGCAACAATCATGTGTTTTTCCCCTCTTGGAAAATTAGGTTGTGTTGCAGAGCTCTCCTTCCCCTCTCCAAGCTCACAAACCAGCGTTGTGTTGTCTGCTGGCCCATACTGAAACTTCACATTTATGGAGAGACATATTAAGATGTAACCAGGCTATGATCCAACACAGCACATGTGAAATGGCCTGAATTAAGCCTAGGTTGGTAATGTTCCTCTTTAGGTTTTATATATTTAATTGTAAACAGTCCATTGTCCAATTGGATTCGCTGACGTGTTCATATTCAGGAGGGAAAAAATATTGTTATGAAAGAAAGACTGACTTTGAAATATTCCATTAGGTCAAAATATAATTTCCATTATTATAATAATAAAATCATAATATAATATAAAATTATAATAAACATTGACTATAAAGCTATGCATCATTCTGAAATAAATTATTTCTAGACAAGCACTTCAATAATATCTAAAAATTAGTTAATGACGCAGAAACACTGCACCATTATACATAAACTGTTGTTTGTAAAATATTATATTAAGATTATAGATAGATTTGAAATCCTTTAGCACTGGCTATTATATAAATATTATTAAATAACTAACAACGGTACGAGTCTCATATTGCTGAGTGAAACCGGTTTCTACAGAAAAAGACTTAAAAGGTTAGTTGTATATATTCTACAAAAAAGTTAGTTGCATATCCTTTACAGGATATCACAGTCAACACCAGCATTTTTTGCTGTTGTGTTCTCTTGACACGTTTACGTTCAGTAGTTTGCCTTTGCTTTCTGAAAGACCGGCATCCATACCATTTTGTAAAAAACCAATGCAAGGTGGTCTGCTGCCAAATCACGCGCAGCTGTGTTTCGAACATGGGTATTCGGGATTATGAACTGCGCCTGTAACCCCTTCACCATGGAGCCGGCGTATATTCTACAGGTTGTCGCTATTAACCTAAATATTTTTTTAAAATTTTCTAGGCAGTTTTGTGTTTAGTAGTTTTCCATTGCTTTCTGAACAATTGACACTCTAACCTTTGTGAAAATCAATGCAAGTGATCTGCTTCCGAATCGGCTGCAGCTGACTACAAACCTCTAGTGTCATGATTGTGATACTGTGCTCACTACTTGTAAGTCATAGATGCTGACACAGAAAATGATAATGAGACATTGATTGTTACATTTGAGTATTACTTTTAATGCAACATTGTGAAACTGCAGGAATGCATAGGTCTGCTGGAAGACAGAGACAGGAAGCTGGCATGGTGGTTTATTCTGGAGATGAAGATGGAGACGGTGACTACGTAGAGATTCCCGGACTTCCAAATATACAAGAGGAGAATGGAGATTTTGATGATGAAATGAGGTAAGTGTTAGAACCCATTTTATGTTTGAGATATAGGGATTAACATATTGCTTGTTTGCCAACTGCATGCCATACAAGATGTTGACACTCTGGTATTAGGATTGGGTGACTGTGGAAATTCCTGGACATCCAAAGACACACAAGTAGAGCTTGATGTTTAAATGCAATAAGCATTGGAATTCAGTTGATGGTTTTTGTAAAATATATTAACACACACTGCATCAATCAATCAATCAAATGCCATCCCCACAATGAAGGTTGGCTGCGTTGGATCTCCAACACTGTCTGTCTCTCACCCTATCTGTACATTCTGTCAGATTGATGTTCGTCCATCTCTTGATGTTATCGTCTCACTTGTATCGTTGTCTATCTCTTGATCGCTTGCCCTCCAGTTTGGTTTTTATAAGAGTATTATGTCTTTTAACGTGGCCAAAATATTTCAATTGCCTGTTTGTTATTTCTTTCATCAACTCTGTTTTCATTACCAGTTTTTCTAGAACCTCTGTATTTGATTGTTTTTGTTTCCATGAAATACACACTGTATAGCCATTTGCATTCCCTACGATACAGGCTGTTTATATATTTTGATTACTAGTAGAGAAGATCTTATGATGTTTCATAGATTCAGAGCCAAAGGATAATATATCATCATATGTGGACAGAATGACGATATATTGCCATACTAGTTATTTAATTTGTTTCGTAGTATCTTCTGCAATTTCAATGCTCAGTGAATGGAAATTTACATTATAATACTTGTTCATTTGATTGTGTTACCATGTTTGGTCCTAACTTACTGTTTGTTTTGCATTCTTCTTCTTCTTCAGCTTTCCGAGCCATTGAGGTTCTTTGCTGCAAATACAATCCGTCTCCATTCGTCTCTCTGGTGGACCTTCTCTTGCCAGTCGTTGATTCCAAGTGCTTGTAAGTCTGTACATGTATTATCTCTCCACCGTCTTCTTGGTCTACCTCGGGGTCTACGGTCATTTATTTCCTGAGTGTAAGCGAGTTTTGTTTCCCTATTATCTTCCATTCTTTCTATATGCCCCAGCCATTGTAGTCTATTAGCCTTCATGATACCAGTGATTAGCGGGGACTTAAATTTTTTGCATTGAATCAGTTAAATGCAATAAGCAATGGAGTTCAATTGATGGTGTTTTTTAAAAGTTATATTAACTCACACTGCATATGCTACAGGCTGTTTATATATTTAGATAATATGTTGCAGTAATTGACATATCAAATTGTAACACAATGTTCGTGAAGAGTAATATCTAGAACTATGGTTCCAATGCTAGTGGAAGGTGTGAAGTGAAGATTTAAAGGCAATCAAGTATTTAGAGATGTCACATGATATGAATGAGGTCCATGGCAAAATAATTTTAGACTGGCTGAGAAGTAAACATAACCACAGTTCACGGAGGCAGTAGGAGACTTGCGTGAAAGTCAATGACATGAGTGATTTGGGCTGAACACCAGCAAGGTTACAAAAGGAAAGAGAACAGTTACTTGAAACTTCAGTTGAGACAAACCCAGTCTCAATAAATACTGTGTTGAAGTCAGATGTATCAACCATTGGGCACAACTATTGACCAGTGGGCACAAATACTGTGATGTATTGAGCAACAGAAACAAATATTGTGATGTATTGACCAATAAGCACATACAAATATTGTAATGTATTGACCAGTGGGCACAAATATTATGTTGTATTGACCAATGATTACAAATATTGCCATGTATTGACCTATGGGCACAAATATTGCGGTGTATTGATCAGCAGGTTCAAATTAAGCCTTTTAAATACTGCAACAGTAATATGTGGAACCACGAAAAAAAAAAAAACACTGATAAAGAAAATAATAAGCTGGTGGAATGCAGAGGTAAAGAAAGCTGTAAAAGACAAAGAGGAAAATCATATAAAGTGGGCGAAGAGCAAATAGGACCGTGATTACATAGAATATAGAATTGCTAGAAGACATGTAAAAAGAATAGTAAAGAGAGAAAAACAAAAAGACTAGATATGGATAAACCCTAAATAAAAACTTCAAGGAGGCAACTAGAAACTTCTACAAACAGATCAGTGCAGTGAGAATCAGATGAGAACTCTTTGACCCGACTGAAATAATTAACAGTGAAAAAGGAAAACCAATAAGTGAACAAAAAACAAATCCTAATGAGATGGAAGCAGTACTTTGAACAACTTATAAACATTCCATCAGGTGCCACAGGAATTCAGGAAACCAACACTGATGCCATCGAAGAACTAGAACCAGACATACTGAAAGAAAAAAAAAATTGCCTACATTTAACAAATCACCGGGACAAGACAAAATACCAAATGAACTAATTAAAGCAGCAAGAGAAGTAGGAACAGCATGGCTACATAGATTATTCAGCCATGTTTGGGTAGAACAACAGACACCACGAGACTGGGGAAACGCCATAATTATTCCAAATTGGAAAAACAATGGCAGTGAAAGAGACTGCACACAATACAGAGGCAGTTTTCTTTTGAGACATACTGGGAAAATATTTTGCAAAATTCTTGATAAAAGATTACGAACTACTGTAGAACCCAGCTAAGTGAAACACAACTTGGATTTAGGAAAAACAAAGGATGCACAGATGCCATTTTTGCTCTTAGACAACTTATAGAAAAATCAATTGAATTCAATGAAACACTCTACTTAGCCTTTGTCGACCAAGAAAAGGCATTCGATAGAGTAGATAGAAACAAGCTGTGGGAAATCCTTAAACAATATGGAGTGAGTACACCAATACTAAAGAACAAACATGTATCAATAGTTACTAAGAAAGCACTATACAAAACAATCTTCCTACCAACTCTATGCTACAATGATAGAAAAAGAGAAAAGAAAAATCACAACAGAAATGAGATTCCTGAGAAGAATACTCAATGTATCAAGGAAGAGATAAGATCAAAAATGAAGAAATCAGGACTAAAGTGGGGGTTATAGCAGCGCTAGATTTTATTAGAAGGCAACAAGTCAAATGGCTTGGCCATGCAACTAGGTTACCAACTAACATTATACCTCAATTCCAATGATGTACAGACCAGATGAAAGCAGAGGAAGAGGCCGACCACGTAAACGATGAACGTAGGAAATAACAGAGTCCATGGGAATATTGATACATGAAGCCCATAAGCAGGCACTCTCCCATTGTTTTATACTTCACCTCGACACCGCAAGGTAAAATAGGGATGAGACGAGATGAGAGATAAGATTGATCGGCAGAAACAAATATTGTGATTTATTGATCTATGGACACAAATATCATTTATCAATCAATGGGCACAAATATTGTGATGTATCAACCAATGTGAACAAATATTGCCATGTATTGATCAATGTGCACAAATATTGTGGTGTATTGATCAACAGAAGCAAATATTTTGATGTATCGACCAATAGGCAAAAATATCATGATGTATTGACCAATGGGCAAAAATATCATAATGTATTGATCAATGAGCACAAATATTGTGGTGTATTGACCAATGGGCACAAATATTGTGATGTATTGACCAATGGGCACAAATATCGTGATGTATTGATCTATGGACTCAAATATTGTGATGTATTGACCAATGGGCACAAATATCATGATGTATTGATCTATGACCACAAATATTATGATGTATTGATCTATGACCACAAATATTGTGATGTATTGACCAATGGGCACAAATATCGTGATGTATTGATCTATGACCACAAATATTTTGATGTATTGACAAATGGGCACAAATATCGTGATGTATTGATCAGAAAAAACGAGTTAGAAGGAGTGTGGCTGTGGCAATGCAGAGACTGAAGTGTTTAGAATCTGTGGCACAACACCAGCTAGAAACAAAATTAAATCAACATTTATTTAGCACAAACAGTTTATTTGTGTGATGTGTTTGCTATCTTATTCATTTGCCTCACATTCTATAGATATCAGTCAGTAGCAGCCTTTGTTTTAATCCTAAATTTTGTGATTTCCATGTTGCTGACAATAATTTGTATTTTTGTAGAAGTGAAACATCTAGGAGTGAAACAATGGCAAGCACAGTTTCCATTCTAACTACAGCTCAGTACAATAAGTATGTGAAGTCTTTGATCAAGATCTTGATTGGCGACATCGTGCTGAACAAGTGGGTAATGAAAGGTATGCTACTTTTTTTTTGCAGTGTCCTGTTAAATCTTTTTACATGGAGTACAATGTTCACTAGCATAACAGCAGCGTAAATCATAGGTTACAGTGTCCGCCTCTAGCTCAGACAGACCAGGTTCGTCTTATGGTGTTGACTGTAAAAATCGCACCCCCCCCCCCCCCCCCCCGCCCACACCTCACCCCCTAGTCTTCCCTTTGATCCTGGGATAGTGGATCGAATGTCTAATTTTCTCAGACACGGGGAAAAAATCTTTTGAGGACACAATGCATTGTTAAAAATTCCTGGGCAGCTGGAAATTAAAAATAGCAGGCCAAATAGACTGCTGCCCAGGCAACATTTCCAAATTAGAAAAGCTATCCACAGAATATGTCTGATGTTCTTGGCTCAAGTGTTCGTGACAGAAGACCAGTAGCTTGTTGTCATTATCATCACTATCATGTGCCATGCTGATAATCACAAACCGTCTTGGCTAGGGTATGTGTTCTTGTCACAATTATGCCATGTAATCAAGCCACCCATTTATTTCTTTCTTTATCTTCCACTTTCTCTTTTTCCATCAAGTTTGCCAGTTGTCACTAAGTTTTCAAGTCATAATGTGCCTAAAGAAATCTTATGAATAAATTTGGGTGGAACTGTGGTAAAGCTGAGAAAATGTAAACAATATAAAATGACACAAAGTAGTGCAGCTTTACATAACAGAATTACTACACATACAGGACGTTGCGGCGATTAGCCTAAAGAAATCTTGACTGTCTACACCTAATTTCTGTAACCAGATTATAGTTTTTATTGGTTTCATGCAGGACTGTCATATTCAATTTTCTTTGCATTTTCTTCAGCCATAACATGTTTCTTAGTTTGCTTTTTGTCAATTTTTCAGATACATCCAACAGTATATCTTCTATGTTGCACTTTAACACTCTTTTTCCTCCTTGTAATTGACAGCTTTTTATTGGTGGTTGTGTTTTCCATCTTGTTATCCCCATGGTAATCATAGATTCACTATAAATTATTTGTATCTGCACATCAGAAGTTTTAAACACCTAATGGCTGAAGCTTAAGCATATTTTAGTAATTGTTTATTGTTCGTCAAATGCACGACATGAAAAGCCTTTGCTGTGTTAACTTTATGGCTGCAATTTAACAGATGTTGAGCAATGGATGAAATATAAACTTTCCATATTATTAAATAGTACAACAGAGTAAGTAAGGCACTTGGGGAAGAAGTGAAGTCGTACTAGAACAAAACTATACTATTGCTGTGTGAATCTTGATTTCAGGAAGAAATGATAATTATTTGCTTTATTTTTTATTTAGACTTAGGGCTTTGGCAAATGGAAAATGCGGCAATCGTGCACAGCAGCTGGCGGCGACCACCAATGTTGATTGATCCAAATAACGAGGGATCTGTTTTGCTTACAAATCTTAACAAAGTCAGCCAAAGCAAGATGATGTCACTAGACATGGAAAAGAGGTGATGTATGCCTTTAGTTATGTATGGCTGATTGATTGAAGGGTTTTCTGGACTAGATGCCACAGCACTTGGGGCAGACCCATGTGATCTGTGTCTGCTTCAGCAGGTGTTGAAATGTAGGACCATTGAATTCTCCTGCAGTATATTTATTGACACACTTGTGTTCTCTCCTCATATGATTTTGTTTGCACATAATTAATATTGAAACACGAAGAAGGTTTATTTTAATAAAGACAGATAATTGTATTGTTAACTGATTAATTGCTGAAAGCTGCTTCTATATTGTCATGTCCTTCATCTCTGTTTCTGCCAATAGTTGATATTTCATCACGTTATTTGTTCCATTTCACGGTATCATCCACAATTTTAATACTCAATAAATGGTGATATAGATTTCCTTGATTTGAATATTGACCACACATGCTTGATACGCTGTAGAAATATGTGTATTTTGTGGTTAATTTTGTGAATTTAGAAATGGCAATGGCCACTAGTTCTCATGCTTGACAATTTACATCAAAACAAGCTTGATTATTATTTTAAGAAATTTTAGATTATAGTGATTCTGATTTAAATAACTTTGTGAAATATTCTTATAGCACGTGCCAGTAGTGATTCAGCAGAAGTTGATGGAGTAAACCAAATTGATCATGAAAGTTTGCCATTATATGGTGCCACTTGTAATGTTGTATTTGCTCTAATGGACCACACTTGTGCCTCAAAGTTTGTTTTGCAGCCTATCATAATTAAACTGAGCAGCACTGTAAATAATAATAAATATGATTGTCAATGGTGTACATATTGGTTTCTAATCTATTGAGTACAGATGTTTTCTAGATTTTTTAAATGTTCAAATTTGTGTAAAGATGATGTTCTTCACAGTACGATGTTATATTTTATTTGATGGTATTAAGAAGCATTTTTTTATATTTGTGAAGAAAAATGATGTTATCCGTATTCAGTGAATCTAATTGGATTATCATGAATGAGTGTTGCCTTGGTAAGTAAAAATTTGAATACACCATTTAAATTTTTTCTTAGTATGTTAGGTAATTTACCATTGCTTAAAGGATGTTTTAAAAATATGGTTAACATATCAATACATTAGTGTCCCCTAAATAAAATTAATCTGCTAAAGATATTTCTTCAAAACAAAATGCAGAATATCCTGATTGACCAGCTGGTAGATTGTGGTCTTATAGTTTTTCTCTTTAGGAGCCGAATGTAAGATCGGCCTGCATGCCCAATTTGTGACCCTCAGAAAATAAAGTTCATTAGATCGTTCATTAATTCATTTGTTCTAACTCTTTGAGAACATGAGAGTGTGGGGCAAGGTTTTCTTTGTTTTAGTTAACTTAAGGTTAATTTTTTTCCCATGGTTTTCAAATAATTATTGATATTACAAATGGTAATAACTGGGATATTAAAAATTTATAAACAAGGCAAAATGAAATGTAACATTCATTAGAAGTTATCATAAAGTGTTTGATTTATAACATTTGCCCCAGATAGTAGTTTTCTGGCCTTTCAGAGTTAACACTGTCTATACCCACTCACTGTATGTTGACCAGTTCCAGACTGCTGTCATAGCCGGGGGATGAGTTGGGGATGTACTCTCAGCCATGGCCAGATGCTCCTAAGGCATTAATCACCTCAGGAAACAAAAGTCCAGCTCCTGGCCTTCCTGGTGGAATTTATAATCTAACATGAGAAGGGGTGACTGCATGTCTCTGGCACCATAAATCTAGACTGCTCCAGATACATACATACATGTGTATCTAAACTCAAGTAGAACCACAGTCAACCTCATCAAAAAGGTGCTGAATATGGAGGAAACCAGCAAGGAGGCACACCACAGCAATCAGAATGGCAAACACAAATGCAGTGGAAGTGTGTGTGTGTGCGCATGTGTTTGTGTGTGTGTGCGCATGTGTTTGTGTGTGTATTTTGACTAATGAAAAGTGAAATGAAAAATCATTATTGCGTTAGGATCATTCCCACATGTGCTTGTGTTGGCGTGTGTATATGTGTGTGTTTTGACCAATGAAAAGTGAAATGAAAAATCAACATCATTACAACAGGAACATTCCCACATATGCTCCTTTCCTTTCTTCAGTAGCCAATGAAGAGCTCCCATGCTGATGGCACCAGTCGCAGCCTGATTATACAATGATACAACCAAACTCTGTTAAATCATTAGCTACTACAAGCGACTGACGGCAATAAACTGGATATTAATGAGACGAAGATAAAAACTAAAGTAATTGGCAAGGCAGTCGAAAAGCCAAATTTTAAAATAGACATAAATGAGGAAATTCTCAAACAAGACACAAAAATTCTCCTATTTTAGTTACATATTGACAGACAATGGAAGATGTAAAACAGAAATCAAGAAAAGTATCAAATTGGCCAGAGTTTTATTCCACAGCATGTAAAATATTTTCAGAAATTAAGGTAGCATAGTGACTAGACACTTGCCTACCAGCATAGTGGTCATAGGATTAAATCCATGTAGAGTTGGATTTTTTAATTTGTTTCTCAAAAATGGGTAACAGGAAATGTCTTTGGAAGTAAAGATGGCCAACATAATACTAACTACATCACCACTGAGAACCAATCGGTCTACAAAGGATGGATCTAACACCATATGCCCAGTACATCTAAGTTATGTCAAATGATCTTTTACTAACTAAATTCACATGGGGCTGTGAGGAGCATTTTGTGTGAAATTCACTGGTACAGGAACAGAGCATAATGGGATGACCCTTTGCCATGAAGTTGGAACCGCAACTAACTAACTAAATTCTGCAACCTCGTTAGAATGCAACACCATGCAATACCAGCACTGGTGCTATTTCAAAGAAGATCTGATACGAGATGATGCCCAAGAAGAAAATGGATTGAGGTATTCAAAGACATTGTACAATCATACGAAATACGGTGCTATCCATTGGATGTAGGCACATCAACGATTTTTTCCCATGACGCTTGATGGCAAAAGTGAAAGATGATGATGACCGCAACTAACTAACTTAATTCGGCAATCTCGTTAGAATGCTACACCATCAGTTACCAGCTGTGATGACCAACTTAACTTACTATGCAAAATATTCTCACAAATAAGAACATCAGGAGTTAAAGCTGAGAGCCATCAAGTGCCATGTATTCACTATATTGGTATTTGGAGTGGAGTCGTAGACTACAAACAAGCAGTTAGAAAAATCACTAACACTGTTGAAATATGGACATACAAAAAATGGTGCTAATATGGAAACCAAAATAACAGCAAACTAGAAATGAAGAAAGAATTACTGAACCCGCCTCGAGGAAGAATCGAAAATGTGACCACTGGGCCGGTAGGCAAGCATGTTAGCCACTATGCCACCACGGCTCCCCATGTAAGCAGGTAGTTTAATTTTAATTTATTTACTTCTCAGGTCAGATACTCACTTTATGGTATCTCTAGAAGAAGCCATTACAAAAGGTAAACCAGTCCTGCTGAAGAACTGTGGGCAGTCTGTAGACAAGATGATTACCCCCATTTTGCAATACTGTAACACAGCAAAGGAAAATGACCAAGGTGGAGGTAATGTCCATCATCACCATCTGTCATCTATTTTCTTCTTATTCAGATGAGGACCTAGGGAAGCATAATGGCTAGCCTGCAAACCTGGTCGTTGTGTTCAAAACACCATCAAGACAGATGTTTTATAAAATTGATCTGGCCTTCCATGTCAACCCAGCCTCTAATGTGTGCCAGGAAATGTATTATGAAGTAAAGGCGGCCAGTTTGACACTGACCACATCACCCAGTCAGTGCCGATTGGTCATTAAAAACATGGGGTTAGCACCGTTTGCCTAAATGCACCTTTTTTTCCCACATGTCCTTTACAGGACATTGCAGTCAACACCAGCATATTTCAGCTGCTGTTGATGTCTTGGCAGGTTTTACGTTCGATAGTTTGTCATTGCTTTCTGAACGACCAGCTCACATACCCTCCATAAGTAATCAATGCGACCGCGATCTGCTGCCGAATCTTGCGCAGCTGTGTTTTCCACGAGAGTATACAGGATTACGAACAGCGTCGTTAACTCCTTCACCAGGGAGACCAGCAAATGCACTTTAAGGTGTGTAAAAAGTTCCTTTATTGTTTTTTTTTTTACCGTAAACCAAATATGGACATTTCACATCTGTGTCCATTCCATCCACAAGGGATGCACCAAACCAGACCCATCTAGAATAGCTGCATGCATGTTTCATCATCCTCAAGAAAGGCAAGAGCAAGACATGAGCATTTCCTGCTGTCGAAGGAGACTGCCATCAACTGAGAGTTGATATGATGCTCTGGTTCTGGGCTCACCCAAATAATTATCACATAACTACTTAGCCATACTTTCATATATTGGGCCTTTCATTCGCCACAAGCTACATCATTAGAGACCAGTTGGATGGAGTCTGTCTTGGGAAGTAAAGTTCTTGATATTGATCACATCACCCACTGATGTTGATTGGTCTATAAAAATATGGGTTGAGTGCCATTTGCTTAATGCACCTCAGGCATGTAAGAGGATCCTTTGCCAGGATGCAGTATGTGGACTCGTTGAGACTTTGATACTTCCCCAGAAAGAGCAGTTAAATCCCTTAGTGTAGAACTGTTGGCCCATGTGGCACTAGGTGTTGCTGTTTCCAGGACTTGGGTCTTGGTTAATAACTTCTGCTTTAGTGGTCACAAAGAGCATCACTGTCATATCATATTATGTCATATTATAAGTTAAATACCATTTGATTTTATCATGTATAATCTAAACTTATGTTCATTACTGTAGTTTGAGTGAGAGAGTGAGTGAGTGTGAATGAGAGACAGAATGAGTGAGCGAGAGAGTGAATGAGTGAGCGTGAGAGTGAATGAGTGAGCGTGAGAGTGAATGTATGAGCGTGAGAGTGAATGAGTGAGCGTGAGAGTGAATGAGTGAGCGGGAGAGTGAATGATTGAGCGTGAGAGTGAATGAGTGAGCGTGAGAGTGAATGAGTGAGAGTGAATGAGTGAGCGGGAGAGTGAATGAGTGAGCGTGAGGGTGAATGAGTGAGCGGGAGAGTGAATGAGTGAGCGTGAGAGCGAATGAGTGAGCTGGAGAGTGAATGAGTGAGAGTGTCTGTGTGTGGGAGTGAATGAGTGTGAGTGAATGAGTGAGAGTGAATGAGTGAGCGTGAGAGTGAATGGGTGAGCATGAGAGTGAATGAGTGAGCGGGAGAGTGAATGAGTGAGCGGGAGAGTGAATGAGTGAGCGGAAGAGTGAATGAGTGAGCGGGAGAGTGAATTAGTGAGAGTGAATGAGTGAGCGGGAGAGTGAATGATTGAGCGGGAGAGTGAATGAGTGAGCGTGAGAGTGAATGAGTGAGTGTGAGAGTGAATGAGTGAGCATGAGAGTGATTGAGTGAGCATGAGAGTGAATGAGTGAGCGTGAGAAGGAATGAGTGAGCGTGAGAGTGAATCAGTGAGCATGAGAGTGAATCAGTGAGCGGGAGAGTGAATGATTGAGCGTGAGAGTGAATGAGTGGGCGTGTGAGTAAATGAGTGAGAGTGAATGAGTGAGCGGCAGAGTGAATGAGTGAGCGGGACAGTGAATGAGTGAGCGTGAGAGTGAATGCGTGAGAGTGAATGAGTGAGAGTGAATGAGTGAGCGGGAGAGTGAATGATTGAACGGGAGAGTGAATGAGTGAGCGGGAGAGTGAATGAGTGAGCGGGAGAGTGAATGAGTGAGCGGGAGAGACAGAATGAGTGAGAGTGAATGAGTGAGCGGGAGAGTGAATGAGTGAGCGGGAGAGTGAATGAGTGAGTGGGAGAGTGAATGAGTGAACGGGAGAGTGAATGAGTGAGCGGGAGAGTGAATGAGTGAGAGTGTGTGTGTGTGAGTGAATGAGTGAGAGTGAGAGTGAATGAGAGAGAGAGAGAGAGAGTGTGTGTGTGGTGTGTGTGTGTGTGTGTGGGACGCGCTGGCATCACTACTTTTACGTCACATACTTTTTATGTACTCATTTTTCTCCATGTTTAGCCTTGTTTATGTTTACAACATTCATTTCACAATGTTTATTTTTCTTCCTATGTAAATGTATAATGCTCTTGATGAACGAAAGACGAGTGATTGGAAGGGCCGAATGTAAGACGGGCCTGCGCGCCCAATTTGTGACCCTAATAAAGTTGATTTGATTTGATTTGATTTGATTTGATTTTGACATTGCCTCAAGAAGAAGCATACGTTAGACTCCAGAAACTGTAGACTTATTGTGCCTTCAATTGTCATCCTACAACTGGCAGTCATCTCAATTCAGAATTTTGTGCAGCATTGATGCAAATTAATAAATATATTATACCAGTCAAAGGTAGTGGTGCAGTATTATACCAGACAAAGGTAGGAGTGCAGTATTGATGGACATTTCGGACTTTTTCCCCCCTACATATCCTACTTACAGGACATCGCTGTCAGCACCAGCATTTTGCCACTGCTGTTGATGTCTTGGCAAAATTATGCTCAGAAGTTTGCCATTGCTTTCTGGGCGACCGGCTCACATACTCCGATAAGTAACCAACGCGACGCAATCCACTAACGAGTCTTGCGCAACTGCGTTACCCTACATGGATATACGGATTATGGAGAAAATTAATAACCCCTTCACCAGGGAGACCGGCACATTTCAGACTACCAGTGTCAAAGAGAAAAGATGTTATCAGAGGAGTCTAAATTCCAGTTAGATTGATTGATTGATTGATTTAGGAAACGACATCACAGCACTCGGGGCATTCCCATAAGCACTCCGTCCCCATCCTCAGCAGCCAGCGAAGAGTTCCAACACCAATAGTTCCAGTTAGATCCCAAAGGAAACAAGTTGGAGGACCTGGATGCAAAAATGAGGAAAGAGATCCAGTCACTTGTAAATAAGTGAGTTAACGGCAAACATGCTCATTTTGGAAACTGGTCAAGTATTGATTAGAACAATGTGTTCCGTGTGTTGTTTAACACACAAAATGGTCATATGTTTAAGCTGCCTGAGGCAGTTGCTATTCATTTACAAAAGCAAACTTGTACAAACAAAAAGACATGATAGTCACTTTAAAATTACCATGGTAGACAATTCAAGTTACTGTTTGAATATGTGTGTTGTATATTTCAGCTTGAAGGATTTATCCTATTGCTTTTGTTTATGTTGGTGTGATTTCTGCAGTATGTACCTGACAAGATGCAGTGAAATATGCCAGGCAATAAATCGTGCAATCTATTGTGTCTTCGTTAATCAAATTCACAATTCACAATAGGAGAACGTTGTTTTGAAATATAATATACAGGGTGTATTTTTAATTACTGTGCAGTGTTTGAAAATATTGCCAGTCAAAGTTTTGTATTTACCTATTATGTTGCATGAAATTTACAGAGACGAATACAAAACTTGGACCAGCAATATTTTCAAACACTGCACAGTCATTAAAAATACACCATATACTTTAGTAATAGAAAAATTTATGGGTACCAGATAATATCGTGGAAAATAAAGGTGACTGTCATGATATTGAATACATCATCCATAGTGCTGATTGATTTTATAATATGCTTTTACACATGTTAAAACATTCTTGAAAGATAGAAAATTGAAAGTTACATAATGTTCTCAGAACAATGTCCCTGTTTTTGCTGTAACTATTCTTATGATATTTATCTTGCAAGTTATCACTTATAAATTTTCCATATAATTGTTACCATAGATCCTCAGATGATCAGCTTTTCTGGACGCCAGATTTCATGTCATCCTGAATTCAGACTGTACTTATCTACCAGTCTACCCAAGCCATGTTTTAATCCCAGAACAGCATCTAGTGTTACACTGATCAATTGTGCACCATCTCATGAAATGCTGACTGAAGATCTGCTCGTAAGAGCCTTTGCTTGCATCAGGTCAGATTTATACCAAGAGAGAAAACATGCCTTGAGGAATCTACAGCTGCAAAAAGATTCACTGTATAAGTAAGTAACAGCTGTGTTTCTCAGAATGGTGGTAACATCCCTTAACTGATTAAGTGCCATGGGATGATATATCATCTTAAGTCTTAAGTGACTTCCCGTATCTACCATGGGCTTACATATCACCAAAATGTCATTACGAAATATTGTCTGAATTAAAATATCAATACAGTAGTTTTCCATAATACAACACATCTGCTACCATATTAACAACTTTTAGGTCATAACTATGACACATCCCTACTTCCTATTTTCTGACATCCATTTTTGTTTGGTCCAAACCCACTTTTTGTTTGGCACTGAATCTGTTAATCTACATTATTTTAGCCTGTGCATTACTGGAACCCTAAGAGAAACAAAGAATAGTACTGCAGTAGCCAAACATGCATTCCATAAAAGGTGACTAAGGAAGATTGGTGTTGGGATGACTACCCCATCCCATAAAAAAAAATTATAGTTAGAAAATCCAAACAACCATAAACAAGTGTAAAAGTTGCTTAAAAGTCGACAGGGCCGACTTCATTGCACCAGGTTTTTATCCCCAAATGGCTCAGTCTCTTTCCACAGTGAACTGCCGAAAGCGTTGCACAAAGCACAAACTCCGTAGCTCCAGCGACGACCCTCAGGAGTATTAAAAAAAGCACTTGTGAACCAAAGGACGCAGCCTGGAATTGAACTCACAACCTTCGGAGCCCGAGTCAGACGACTTGACCACTTCGCCACGGAGACCAAGTGTAAAGATAAGAAAGATAAGACAGCTTGAAGTGAGTTGGTTGAGGGCCATTGCTGCAATAGGGGATAATGGACAGAAGAAGAGGATTGTTCTTGGTGTTAATGTGCAATGATCAGGCTGATTTTTTACAGTGATTACACTGATTCAGATTTTTCTGCCAGTAATCTAGAATAATTAGAATGATTTTATCTAATACATTAATGAGGAGGTTGTGTTAATTTTTTAGTGCAGGAATTTATGTGAAAGAAAATGGAATGACAACTCTGACTCATTAAAGATTATCTTCGGCACACTGTGAAACTGCCCATTAGTGTTGTAATCTTCTTCAGATAATGCTAGAAGGTGTTGGTAGAGTGCCCAAACTTTGTAGCACTGGCAGATATGACAGTGTGTTTAGACCAAAATCCTTATAATCTATAATTATTCTAAGTATAAAAAAAAAATAAAAGACCCTCCCCCACCTTGACACTTATTGGGTATATGGTGCATTGGGTATATTTTTGTAGACCAATAATTTTCCCTCGATTTGTGATGTGGCCAATATCATGCTAGTCACTTTTACTTCACAGATCATTTTCTAGTACCCATTTTAAACTGGGTCAACCTAGGAGCCAAGAATAAATGTTCAAATAAACAGGGGATTCTAACACCTAGTTGTTCTTTCTCCTCATTGCAACATACAACTGTGAGACCTGGACACTTACTAAACAAGCTGAACAGCGCATAAATGTCTTTGAATATAAATGTTATAGATGAGTTCTAAGAATATCTTAGATAAAGCAAAGAACAAATGATCCATACTTCAAGAGCTGAATATTGAAGAAGGTTGGCTATTAAAGACGATAAAACAAAGAAAATTGAAATATTTTAGTCACTTGAAACGTCACGAAAGTTTGGAGAGAACAATAATGGAGGGGTATTTGCCTAGGAAGAGAGGAAGAGGAAGACCAAAAAGAAGATGGGTGCAGGATGTGGCGGATAATCTCCAGATGAATGTATCGGGACATCTTGCTTATGATCGAAAAGTTTTCCAGAAGGTTATTATGGGAGCGAGGTCCTGCAAAGGACATGCTACTGAATGAATGAATGAGTTGTTCTGGGGCAATTTTATTGGTGATATTCCTCCATGTCACTGTCCTAGATCATTCAGCAGTCATAAACTCATTCACCAAAAGAAACAGCAATGGTGATCATCTTACTCGTACATTATCACATTTGCTTAAAACTATAACTCTCACACTATTTATTGTTTCCAAATCTGCAGTTTCTCAGAGAAAATCAAAAACCATATTATTTCTGATGGTCAAGAAGTTCTGCTGAGTTCTCCAACTGCCCTACAAACCATCACAAGCATAATGGAAGCTAAATTACTTGTAAGTTCTTAATTAGTGTCATACACCCGGGAAGGTTAACCTGGTCAACAAATGCCTGCAGAAGTTGGATGTGTCGGCCTAACGGCGCAAGAACGCAGCTCTGCTGTAAACAGGCACAACGCAATCACGTCCGAGAAAAAAAAATTCTGGATGAACGCAGAAGAAGAATAAGAATTAGTGTCATAGAGGCTTTCATGTAAACACTAAAATGTATCAGGTTTGGCATGCCTAAATCATTCAGTATGTACAATCAATCTGTAAGATGCTTAATTTCTTGTTTTTGTAGTTAGTCATTTAATAAGTAAAAATGCAGGACCCTTTTCTGCACCTTGAAGTGTACTTGGTATATGGTAAATAAATTTATGTTTAAAGTAAAATCCCTTGTACAACACTTGAGTTGAGTTGAGTCAAGAACCGACATCACAGCACACGGGGCATTCCCATATGTGCTCCTTTCTCATTTTCAACAGTCAGTGAAGAGTTCCAATACTAATGATACCTGTAGCCGTCTGATTATGTGTCCGTCTGTCATTTTCTCAAAGTCGTGAGAGTCAGTAAGATCTTCTGGTCACTCCCTGCAGCACCATTCTCTCCAGGCTGTGATGATCTATCCGCACTATACACACAATCCCAAAGGACCACGACCACATCTGCCTTTTCATGCACCATGGGTGTCAGGATAGAGGTATCCCCTATCAAAAGAGAAGTAAGGTGACTCCTTCCCTCCACTAGCTTACAGCTCACCCTTGGGGAAGGAGAGTGCCCGTGTATCCCCCGATCATGGTTACAATACTTGAGGTATATTGTGTATATGGTGCTAGCCCTCTATTTTTGTAGACCAATCAGAACTCGATGGAGGTTATTGTCAGCATCACACAGGCTGGCTTCCAGAGAATTTCCTGGTATCCATTTTAGGCTGGGTCAATCTTGAACCCCAGGTCAGTTATATTTTAAAATACCCGCAGCCATTTAATAGTTGATTACGAAAGTTCTATGGCTGTTCCATTATATTTATATAGGAATATCTTGAATTTTGTCAGCCTCAAGCTATCTGATATACATGTTTTTTGTGTTTTTATATATGGGAGATCTCTGTGGCGAAGTAGTCAAGCCATCTACCTCACGCTCTGAAGGTTATTGGTTCATTTTGGGACTGCATTGTTCAGACCACAAGTTCAATTTTTCTGGAGACGCTTGGGGGTCGTTGCTATAACTATGTAGTTTGTACTTTGTGCGATGCTTTTGACATATGACTTGCCATTCTAGAACAAGAAACCATGCAAAGTGGAGTAAGCTCTGGTTCAATGAAGTAAAGCTTTTATATTAGATGAAAACTTTTAGAAATTTCAATATTTCATGTATTTGACGAGATGCAGCGAATTATGCCAGGCAATAAATCATGCACTCTATTGTTTGTGTCTTCATTATTCAAATATTTCATATACTTTATCATTTTGTTTTATTTCATTGTTATTGAATAGGAAATCATTCAGTACAGGGGCAGTTATTAGATAACATCAGAGCCATGTGCCACAAATTTCAGTGTACAGTTAGGATCTATTTGAAATACTCATTGGAGTTCAACAGGGCTGTGTTCTATCTTTACAACTATTTGCCTCTGGGCATTGGGCTGGAGTCTGTTGACAATGAACTACCTAAAACCCCTGGATGAAACATGACATGTTTAGACCTAGCCTGTCAATACATGCTGTGCTGAATCCTGACCTAGTTACAACCTACTGCCTCTCCATAGATATCGAGTTCCAGCACTGGTTTGCACACCATGCTTATTTTTTAGTTTGGAGAAGGGAAGAAAAGCTTTGCAAATAGTCTCCACAGAGATGGTACCTTGGTACCAACTCAGGGGGAATGTCTCTACACCAACCTCTCTTTGATGTAAGCCCTTTTCAGAACTCAAACATTCTGAACACCAGTGCGTCAGATTTAAAACTGAAACTCGGGCATCCAGAGGATTCACAAACCAACCTGCTCAACCACTGTTTATTTTATCAATATATTAAATAAGATGAGAAACAATCATTAATGCATAAACACAAAACAGAGATACTTTTAATTAGTATCCAACTAAATATGTGAACTGTTTGAAGACAACCAAAGAACATTTTGTGAAGGTGAAAAAATTAGCAAAGCTAATAATAGGTGGACTAAGTAACATTTTCAAGTCTCATGTTCTATTTCAGTAGCTGACCTTTCACTGTAACTGTATGTAATGTCCTTAGAACAAAGTAATCACCTTAGGAACCATGTTAATTGGCTTAAAGTATTTTTAGTCAAAAATGTTGGTTCTTGATTCAACTCAACTCAAATCTATCTGAAATGTGCAGCACAAGCATTTAAACATCTGCAGTACAAAGTAATAAACAGTGATATATTTTAGTCTTTGCATTTTATATTTATATTTTAAACAGTTGGCCAAACAGATTACAGATACAGAGGCTGTCCTTGAAGACCTTGACATACTTAAGGATGAACTTTATCCTTTGGCAAGACGGGCATCACTTTTATATTTCCTCTTGTGCTCATTGGTAGCAGTCTGCCCAGCATATCAGTTCAGCATGAAGTACTTCTTGGGACTGTTTGATGAGGCAATTGGAAGAGATTTTCCTCCAGACTTTTTCAGTGGGACTGGAGATGAGGTGAGGTGTATAAATATGTAGCAACCACTAGTATATAGATTTCATTGTGGATATTAACTCTCTGTGTGTGTGTGTGGGCGGGCGGGTGGGTAGGAGCTTTTGTAGTATAGCAGTTAGTTTATTAATTTACTATTTTATTGGTTTAAGGTTCAACCTTCAGCAGTAATAGTATAATGTTCCAGCCTGTCAGGAGTTGAACCAGCATCATATGTGTGTATCTGTCTGTAAATCCAGCATCATTATTTGTGTATCAGTCGGTCAATCCAACACCATTATTTGTGTATCAATTGGCCAATCAGGTGCTGTTTCCACAATGAAGGTTGGCTGCAATGGATCTCCATCACTGTCTGTCTCTCCTCTTGATTGTACATTCTGTCAGACTGCTGTTCAACCATCTCATGGTGTTATCTTCTCACTTGTATCGTTATCTACCTCTTACTCGCTTGTCTTCATTCATGTCCTCCAGTCAATCAATCAATCAAGTGCCGATTCCACATTGAAAGTTGGCTATAATGGATCTCCAACATTGTCTGTCTCTCGCCTTGACTGTATATTCTGTCAGACTGAAGTTCGTCCATCTCTTGATGTTATCTTCCCACTTGTATTGTTGTCTACCTCTTGCTCTCTTGCCCTCAACCTTGCCCTCCAGTGTGGTTTTTATAAGAGTGTTATGTCTTTTAACGTGGCCAAAATATTTCACTTGCCTCTTTTTTATTTCTTTCATCAACTCTCTTTTCATTCCCAGTTTTTCTAGAACCTCTGTATTTGATTGCTTCTGTTTCCCCCTGTATGGTTTTTATAAGCGTGTTATGTCTTTTAACATGGCCAAAAAGTTTCAATTGCCTAATTTTTTATTTCTCTCATCAACTCTGTTTTCATTACCAGTTTTTCTAGAACCTGTGCATTTGATGGTTTTTGTTTCCATGAAATACGACACATTCTTCTGTAGATGGTACCAAAGAAACAGTAAAGGTAGCCAGTATGATACTGACCATTTAATGTCTTGTTTGATATTTTGTCATCAAAAATATGGACCAAACACTATGTCCTCAGTGTGCCTCATATTGAAACAGGAATACTTTTACTTTTAAATGATTTTATTCAGCTTTTACATGCTGCCAGCAGGCACATTGGTGGAACAGTTAGGAAGTTGCACTGACAATATTTGTTTTGTTTCATTGTCTCCTCGAAAGTTTAGCTGAAGAAGCACATGAAGTTTGGAAACTGTTGATTCTGTGGTGTTAGGTTTCCAAACTTCAAATGTGTCTTCAGCTAACCTTTCAAGGAGACAATGTAATGAAACTAATACATGATCAACTTAAAAATGCTGTAAACTGAATTCTTTGCTGCTGAACTAATGATCAGATATAAAACCACCTAGATACCTACTCCATCTGTAAAAGAACCATTGTCGCTGTACACTAAATCAAACTGTATTTTTCAATCTCAGTGTGAGTGCCAAGCAACTTATATAGGTTAAACGGAAAGACAATTAGCATATTGAGTAACTGAACATATACCAGTGTGGGTGGAAAAGAGAGTTAACCAATTGTCAGGAATTCCTGTGCAGTCAACAGTCATAAAACATCAAAGTCAGCCATCGCGGAACATTTGCTTATTAGCAATCATAGAGTTAATAAACAAAATGCGTTTTGTATACTGTCAATGAACAATAATCAGTTGCTCAAATATATTGAAGCATTATCAATAAGGGATTCCAGCCATTATTTAATAAATAGAAGGATTTCTTTTTAAATCTTAGACTAGAGTGAGGATAACATACTCCCCATTTTAACAATATCAGTGACAATGTATTTAGTATTTCAGCCAAAGTATTATTCGTGTATTCACTTCATATGATATACAACTCTGCAGTATGCACCTGACGAGATGCAGCAAAATATGCCAGGCAAAAAATTATGATATTTTGTTTATAGCGTCTGTGTTTAATTTCATTAAAGGAATACATTGTTCTCAATTTCTGAAATGTTGCCACCCGCAGTTTAGTTTGCCAAGGAATTTTATATCTGAATTATGTTATTTACTTGGGAAGCCATTTTTCCAACTGCTGTAAAATTTTCGGTTACTTGATATGCTAATTGTCTGCAGATCTGAATTTGTCTTCTGTAGCATATGATTGGTGGTCTCATTAGCCACCCAAGGGATTCTCTGTATTTTTCTTTTATCTACAGCTTTTGTTTTCTGTCTTCTTGTTCTTTATTATCTATTTATTTGATTCTTAGTTTTGAGGAGACTTTTATGTCTTGAAGCCTATTTAGTTTATGATGCTTGCTCCATATTTGTAACAGACCAATGGGCACTTGATGGGCGATGTGGTCAGTATCGTGCCAGCCATCTTTACTTCTTGGGATATTTTCTGGTGTTTACTTTATGCTGGGTTGATCTGGGAGCACTGGCCGATTTTTAAAATCTATTTTGATCGAGATTCGAGTACATGACCACTAGACCAGCAGGCGAATATGCTAGCCACTGCACAACCTCGGCTCTCATCTGTTGCATTTACTATTCTCTCATTTTCACTATTGAAAACTGTTCAATGTAAATTTCTTGTAATATACAAACATCTGGTTTTAATGTAAGGGAAAGAGCAAGAACTCAGATGGGTTAATAACATCAGAGATATACTATAATGTCAAGGGATCTCAACAGTCAGAGCAGTACACCTGGCACAAGAAATAAAACTTCAAATTTCCACTACATTTACTGCAGGCGAGGATAAAAAGATAACCTAAACGGTTGCCAGCAGTCCACCAATGGAGGCACAGAACAAGATTAAACAATTGTATTTTTTTTATACACTGACTGTGTGGCCTTTGTTAAATAAATAAACTCCTTCTTTCTTTCAGGATTCTGAAAATGCTGATATGGATAATGAAAGTGAAGAAAGGCCAAGGGAAAACATTTTCAGTTCACAGATTTCCAACAGTGAAAAGCAAGAAAGTAAGATTTTATCAAGTACAACAGAAATCCTGAAAAGTGTCTTATGTTGTTGTGATAACTTTATCATACAGAATTGTTCACTCTTGTTTGAAGCGATAGAATTAGGCACTGGTGGTGACTTTGATTTCATCCTAGTAGACAAGCAGCATACTTTTGATAAAGTAAGACATGCCAAAATGATGAAGATGCTTGCAGATCTACAAATTATGGGAAAGACCTTAGACTTGTAAAATACATATATTGGAAACAGCAAGCTGTCATAAAGATTGATAATGAAATAGGTCAATATCAGCCTATTAAGAGAGGTGTGCGACAGGAATGTGTAATATCTCCAGATCTTTTTAGCCTGTAAAGTGAAAATATTTTCAGAAATATAGAAGATATGAAAGGAATCACCTTTCGGAGATGTAACATCTATAACATTAGATATGAGGATGATACAGTATTGATTGAGTTTTCTTTGGTGCAGGGTAGCCATTCCCCCACAACTCTATTTAATTGCCTCTTGTGACATGCATTATAGGTTACAATATTGTAGTTCTTTGCTTCCCTTATGGTCCACAGACCACATGGGCATTTGTTTATTTGATTGTTGTTCATCTTATTATGTTTCAAGTAGTTAGAGGAAACACTGCACATTTCAGTATTCTCATAATAGCCCAGCCTGCATGAGAAGGAAGTTTCTCTATTACTAATGAAGACTTGTTGCCTGCACTTTGTCAAAAATGTGAATAAATATTGAATTCATTGCTGTTTTGTTTATTTGAATTGTTCATTAATTAACTACATGAACTGCTAGCAGCGATTCTGTCAGAGAGCTGCTGTTTGTGATGATTGTGCTCTGTATGCCAACTCAGAGGCAGACATGCAACACAATGTTTCAGCTTTCTCATATGCCTGTGCTAACTTTGGGCTAATTATCAACTTGGAGAAGATTGTAGTTATGTACCAGCCAACTCCAGGGAATAATCACACTGTGCCGAATATCAAGGTGAATGGTCATAGACTAAGTGTTGTGGACAAATTCACCTATCTTAGCAGCACTGTGTCACAAGTTGCCACAATTGATGACGAAGTGAATGCAAGAATCTCCAAGGCCAGCGTGGCCTTTGGCAGACTGTACAAGAATGTGTGGGACAGAAATGGAATAAGCCTGCAAACAAAGCTGAAAGTCTACAAAGTAATTGTATAATCCACACTGCTACATGCTTGTGAAACCTTGACTGTTTATCAGCGACACGCAAGGAAATTAAACCACTTTCACAGTCTGCCTTAAGAAGTTATTGAAGATTAATGGCAAGATAAGATCCCAGACACTGAAGTTCTGGAAAGAGCATTCATGCCCAGTATCCACACTCTACTAATGAAGAATCAGATTCGCTGGGCTGGTCACTTAACTCGCATGTCAGATCACAGGCTCCCTAAATGAATTTTTTACAGCGAGCTGTGTTGTGGTAGACGCTCCCAAGCCAGCCAAAGAAAACACTTTAAAGACACTCTGAAAATATCACTGAAAGCTTTTGGAATTCATCTTGACACCTGAGAGACTGCTGCTAAAGAAAAAAATTTGTGGCGTACATCATTACGCAAAGGTGCGGTCACTTGTGAAGCAACCAGGACTGCAAGAGCTGTGAAGAAAAGGCTGGACAGAAAAACCACAGTAGGAGATCCTCCTCCTGGAACATCAAGCTTTTTTTTGCCCACATTGTTAAAGAACATTTCGAGCCAAAATAGGCCTTATCAGCCATCTTAGAACTCACAGCTCCATACTTTCAACCCCACTGGGTGAAATGAATGGTCATCATCATTCTTGATGGACAAACAACACATGAACGCTGTCAAAATTAACTCTAGATGTGGAACCAAGATTATCCCTGTAATGTTCACTCGGTGCATGTTCTTGCATGATTGCCACTGAGCACTCACCATTCATAATTATGTATGCAGCACATTGACACTGTGGCTAGAAAGACAATGATGGAAAAGACATTGTTTCCATAAGTAATTCACTTTCCCTAAAATGAAAGCCGGCTCCCTGGCCAAGGGATTAATGACATTGTTCGTAATCCCGTATGTCCATGTGGAGAAAACTGCAGCTGTGAGAATCGGCAGCCGTTCGCCCCGCGCTGGTAACTTACGGGGTTATGTGAGCCGGTCGTTCAGAAAGCAATGGCAAACTACTGAATGTAAAACTTGCCTAGTACATCAACAGCAGCTGAAAAATGCTGGTGTTGACTGCAACATCCTGTAAGTGATATGCAACATAAAAAAAAAAAAGGAAATTAGATTTAATTTTTTGCAAAATGATGTTCATGGATGTAATTGAAAATATGTTTTCTTCTTCTACTGCTACCTTTTATCTCCCAGTGGAACATAGGCCCTGAACCATCTCATGCTAATCCATTTGTTCATGATTAGTTGAATATTGTAGCTAAAGTTGTCTACGGGCTGAGGTAGCCAGTCTCATGCCAAGCGTATTTAGTCACCTTTTACAACATGCATGGTAGGTGAGAATTATTTGTTTCCGTTATAGGTCATCTGGTGATCGAGTGAAATGGCGAGTCATGACCGCCCACGCTTTCCGGCATGGCACATGATTGATTGATTGATTATAGGCCCTGGTAGCAAACGAGCAACAGAAAAAAAAAATAAAAGACATATACATATAGTTACCAGATTTGTTAATCTGTCATTATCAGTGGCTGTCAAAATTAAAGCAGTACCTGCTTCTTTCAGGTGTTGCCAAAGATATTCAAGGCGAAGAGAAAGAGAACAGCTCAAAGTTAAAAAGAACTGATACTGAAGGTAGGACACCAATTATTAATGTATTTTAAAAGTTGGTCGTGTGGTATTTATGGTAAAATACAATACAGGAAAACACAGAAGAGTGACTTTACAGAAATTGCACTGAAAGTTTTCTGGATATTCATATAAA
This sequence comes from Cepaea hortensis, assembly GCA_963921405.1. Lineage (NCBI taxonomy): Eukaryota > Metazoa > Mollusca > Gastropoda > Stylommatophora > Helicidae > Cepaea > Cepaea hortensis. Next base: position 61,660,855 of record OY992891.1, read on the forward strand.
TACATTACAATTGTAAAACTCAGAGAACATTACTCTGACAAGCCTTCAAGATATAACAAGAAGAAGAAAACAACTGACACAAAACTGAATTGATGCTATAATAACTACAATAATAACTCCACCACACTTTAAGTATGTGCTAACACAACTTCTGCCAGAATTCACCCTTTCCATGTATGGAACTTATGAGTTAAGTACCACATATTTTATTCCATTCTGCTTGCTTATTTGCATTACACATAATTCCATTTTTTTACACCTTAATATAGTTACTGTAGTGTGATTTATGATTTTTGTGAGTTGTCATCCTATTGTTAGCTGATAAATGCTTGCTGCCATAATGTTCTGTGTTTTTTGTAATTGTAATTTTACAAAACTGCCTGCACTTTCTGTTCTCCAACTGTTCACATTTCCACGACTATTCCTTAGTTTAACCTATTTCATTTATACCATATGTTACTACAGCTAATGATGCTACAAGCATTCATGTTTTTGAGATAAGTTGTAATAAATTCTATGTGAACGTTTTCCTTAAAATAACACAAGGTGTTTAACATTTTTAGTCACAGGCAGTTGTTACTTCAAAATATCAATTGTGTAAATCAGAAAAATTTGAAGGTAGTAACTGTCTGTGTTAGAAAAGTTTTAACAAATAGCTGGGGCCAAGGATAACTAAGTAAATAGTATTCCTCTGAAGCACTGTATGATAGTGATGCTGAGTTTGATCTCTTGCAGTGGCAGGGTCTGATTTCTTTCATATGAAATGTAATATTTGGATGGTATCCGAACCATCATCAGGCAAACATTCATAACAAGCTTCTCTCTCTCTCTCTCTCTCTGTCTGTCTGTCTGTCTGTCTGTCTGTCTGTCCGTCCGTCCGTCCGTCCGTCCGTCCGTCCGTCTGTTTGTTTGTCTGTCTGTCTGTCTGTCTGTCTGTCTTTTTCCCTCTCTCTGTCTCTATCTTTCCCTCTTCCTCTCTCTGTCTCCTTCTGTCTCTTTCCCTCTCTTTGTCTGTCTATATCTCTATAACTCTCTCTCTCTCTCATAGTGGCAAAGTGATCAAGTGACCTACCTCGTGCTCTGAAGGTCATTGATTAGTTTTTGAACTGCATCATTCAGACCACAAGTGCAGTTTTTCAAAGGAGCCTGAGAAGATCGAGACCATCTTGCCTTTAACCTTTTTTAACTTTCTCGCTTATACATATGTGTGTGTGTGTGTGGAAGAGAGAGAGAGAGAGAGAGAGAGCGAGAGAGAGAGTAAAAGTATGTTGTAATCACATCAGTTTAACTAGTATATTGTGTCAACAGAATCAGCTAGCACTGCAGAAGTTCAGAGACTTGTCCATGGCTCAGAGCCAGAAAAGATTCCCACAATTGAGGTGCCACATACCATCTCACTACCAACAGAAGGTGTAGAGTATACCAGTTATCCCAAAGAAAAAGTGAAACAACTAATGGACAGTGTCACAAGTCTGGTGTATCACAAAGTCACAAGGTTTGTATTAATTCTGGGTGTTTTATTTTCCCCCAAGGAGTGGGTGGCTGGGTGGTTAGTACAAATGTTATCAGACTGAAATTTCTGAGGTGAGACAAAATATTTGTATTTGTCATCGTCATGTTTTCTTCAGAGAGGTGTAGGCGTTTATGTATCTCCACTGATTTTGTTCCTTTGTGTTCTGAATCAATTATAATCATGTTATTCCTCCATATGACCATCTTAGCCCTTCCAACATAATATTTCTGGGTCTGCCTCTGCTGCTTTTGTCATTGATCTTTCCCGTTGTCACAACGCTCTGACTTTGAAATGTGTTTATACATGAATACTTGGGAAAATAGTGTGGTGGTTCTCCTTGCTTTCCACATCTACACAGGGATTTGTATCTTTGTCTGTGACAATAGTTGCAGACTCAGAACATGCAAAAGTCCTGTTCTGTATAGTTGCAAAGTTGTCCTTGTATGCGCGAGGAAACTCAGTCTTTTATCTATCATAGATGAAATTACAAACCTTAGCCTATACACTGTGTAGTGACTGTTCCTTTAATCCTCACACTGTCTAGTGACTGTTCCTTTAACCCTCACACTGTGTAGTGACTGTTCCTTTAATCCTTACACTGTCTAGTGACTGTTCCTTTAATCCTTACACTGTGTAGTGACTGTTCCTTTAATCCTTACACTGTGTAGTGACTGTTCCTTTAATCCTTACACTGTGTAGTGACTGTTCCTTTAATCCTTACACTGTGTAGTGACTGTTCCTGTAACCCTCACACTGTGTAGTGACTGTTCCTTTAATCCTTACACTGTGTAGTGACTGTTCCTGTAACCCTCACACTGTGTAGTAACTGTTCCTTTAATCCTTACACTGTGTAGTGACTGTTCCTGTAACCCTCACACTGTGTAGTGACTGTTCCTTTAATCCTTACACTGTGTAGTGACTGTTCCTGTAACCCTCACACTGTCTAGTGACTGTTCCTTTAATCCTTACACTGTGTAGTGACTGTTCCTTTAATCCTCACACTGTGTAGTGACTGTTCCTTTAATCCTCACACTGTGTAGTGACTGTTCCTTTAATCCTCACACTATGTAGTGACTGTTCCTTTAATCCTCACACTGTGTAGTGACTGTTCCTTTAATCCTCACACTGTGTAGTGACTGTTCCTTTAATCCTCACACTGTGTAGTGACTGTTCCTTTAATCCTCACACTGTGTAGTGACTGTTCCTTTAATCCTCACACTGTGTAGTGACTGTTCCTTTAATCCTCACACTGTGTAGTGACTGTTCCATTAATCCTCACACTGTGTAGTGACTGTTCCTTTAATCCTCACACTGTGTAGTGACTGTTCCTTTAATCCTCACACCGTCTAGTGACTGTTCCTTTAATCCTCACACTGTCTAGTGACTGTTCCTTTAATCCTCACACCGTCTAGTGACTGTTCCTTTAATCCTCACACTGTGTAGTGACTGTTCCTTTAACTCTCACACTTTCTAGTGACTGTTCCTTTAATCCTTACACTGTGTAGTGACTGTTCCTTTAATCCTTACACTGTGTAGTGACTGTTCCTTTAATCCTTACACTGTGTAGTGACTGTTCCTTTAATCCTCACACCGTCTAGTGACTGTTCCTTTAATCCTCACACTGTGTAGTGACTGTTCCTTTAACTCTCACACTTTCTAGTGACTGTTCCTTTAATCCTTACACTGTGTAGTGACTGTTCCTTTAATCCTTACACTGTGTAGTGACTGTTCCTTTAATCCTTACACTGTGTAGTGACTGTTCCTTTAATCCTCACACTGTGTAGTGACTGTTCCTGTAACCCTCACACTGTGTAGTGACTGTTCCTTTAATCCTCACACTGTGTAGTGACTGTTCCTGTAACCCTCACACTGTGTAGTGACTGTTCCTTTAATCCTTACACTGTGTAGTGACTGTTCCTGTAACCCTCACACTGTGTAGTGACTGTTCCTTTAATCCTTACACTGTGTAGTGACTTTTCCTTTAATCCTCACACTGTGTAGTGACTGTTCCTTTAATCCTCACACTGTGTAGTGACTGTTCCTTTAATCCTCACACTGTGTAGTGACCGTTCCTTTAATCCTCACACTGTGTAGTGACTGTTCCTTTAATCCTCACACTGTGTAGTGACTGTTCCTTTAATCCTCACACTGTGTAGTGACTGTTCCTTTAATCCTCACACTGTGTAGTGTTAATTGCATATCCTTTATAGGATGTAGCAGTCAACCCCAGTATTTTTTGGGTGTTCGTGATTCCTGGGCAAGTTTACGTTCAGCATTTTACCATTGTCTTCTGAATGACTCGCACCCATACCATTTCATAACAAACCAATGCAAGGCAGTCTGCTGCCAAATCACCTGCAGGTGTGTTTCGAACGCGGTATGCGAGATTACAAACTACATCCGTAGCCCCTTCACCATGGAGCCGACTGTGTAGTGACTGTTTATTTAATCCTCACACTGTTTAGTGGCTGTTCCTTTAATCCTCACATTGTGTAGTGGCTGTCCTATAATCTTGGCACTATTGCACAACAAAAATACCCAAAGGGACACAAAATATCTATATTTCTGAGATTTGTAACCCATTAGTAATCCATTAAGTTAGCCAGCTTACTTGATTTTGAATGTGTTCATGAAACATTATCAACTTCTGCTTTGTCATTTAGGTCACTTTTTGAGGAAGATCAGCTGTTATTCACAACCCTTCTGCTCTTCAGCATTAAAGTTGAGTCAGGGGACATAACAAATGAAGAACTGTCCTTTTTACTCCAAGGTAATCCTACAAATTTACTTAAAGTATTATTTTCCATACCATTTGTTCAGCCACAGCTGCAAACTGATTGAAATGTATGCATAAATATAAATATCTGTGGGTGGATGGGTGTGTATGAAGTCAAGTAAAGGGCCCTCTTTACACATCTTCAGGCATATTGGGAGTACAGTGCTCGACCCGTATTTTCATTGACCAGCTGGCACTCGCCGGTCTCCTTGGTGGAGGGATTATGGATGCGGTTCGTAATCCCGCTTACCCAACTTCGAAACACAGCTGCGTGCGATTTGGCAGCTGACCGCATTGCGCTGGATTTTAACGAATTGGTATGGAAGCCGATCGTTCAGAAAGCAATAGCAGACTACTGAACGTAAACTTGTCAAAACATCAAAAACAGCAGTAAAATGCTGGTATTGACAGCAATGTCTTGTAAAAAGGATATGCAAAAAAAAAAAGAAACTGGCACTCGAGGGGTTATGAGATCAATATCACGTCAGCCACCTTCACTTCCCACAACATTTCCTAGTACCCATTCTATACTAGGTCGACCTGGAGCCCAGGTCAATTATAAAAATCTGCCTCGATGCATATTCAAACTCGTTACCATTGGACCAGCGGGAACACATCTAGAGAGAGATGGAGAGAGTGTATGTGTACATATTTAAATATGGCTGTCACCTCTCTAACCAAGAAAATAAGCAAATTTGTGTTAAAATATGCAGACTTTTGAAGACACTTTTGCTTGTGATACCAAAACATAACTTTGCATTAGCTAATGGTCTTTTAGAAATGACCTTCTAATTGGTAACAGTTTATTATGATAATTATAATACTGTGGTAATAACACTCTCGTGGTAAATATTTTTATGATTAAATATTTTAATCAATTATCTGGTGGTGATAATTTTTTTCATTAAAATATTAGAAAGCAATGCTTACACATAAAAACATAAGACTGAATTGTTGTTGGATGTATGCAAGTCTTATTTATTCAAATTGATAAACGATGTATAGAAAATAAGATTTTGCAGAAAAACGTGGAACCGTAACTTCAATTTAGAATAAATCCTCTTAATTACAGTGAATTACAAGTATAAATACATTAGGAAGGGAACAATATTTTTAATTGTCAACTCACCAAGAAAATAAAACTGAATGTAAAAGAAGGAGTGGAAAGTCAAACTACAGAAACAAAATGCCAAGAACACAAAGTCTTTCAACACGCCTCGTTATCTGTATTATTTTATTCGGAAGGAATTCAGAACGTGTGCAGACTACTTCTACAAATGCTTATAGGTGTGCACCTTGCAAATTTTAACAATGAAAGGAGTCCGGAGATTTTCAAATTTTATGAGCCAAAAGTCCAGACATTTTCATGGTTTTATAAATACCTCCCAGACAGTTCATGGCATGCAACAGTTGAGGATTTGACTGGGCAAATGGGGATGGTTGGCAGCCATATATGATGAAATAACAGTATTCATTTGAAAGTTATAAATATGAAATTATGGATGTGAATTAATACATAAAACATTAAACCGTAAGCCATTAAACATCTCAGACATTTCCTTTTGATTCAAAACCATGTATTCCCTTAGTGAATATAAACACAGAAACCACAAATATAGTGAGGCATTAGCAATTAGGCTGTTCTAGCCAAGTTTATGCAAAATAGAAAGTGTTTGTGGTAAATTTGAAACTACCTTGGGGATAACAGATGTTTCACATTCGAACAATACCTGTGTCTGTGTTTTAATTGTTTCAGCTTAAGTATTATTAATTTTTTCACTTCATGTGATATATGATTGCTTGCTTGCTTGTGTTCGCTGGCTGTGAACTCCAGTGCGAAGTCCTGTATGTCGGATGAAGACACCCTGTTGTCCAACATCAGTGTAATGTCATACAGGACCTGAGGTTTGCGTAAGTATCCGTTGTCCCATGTCTGGCTTATTGGTGTGCAGACTGGTGGTTACTCGCCGTACATGCAGATACTCTCCGACTTCGGAAGAATAGGCGATCCTACTACGTTAGCTAGGACCCCAAAGGGACCTGTTGCCTAGGACGCACAACTAGGACGTGTTAGTAGGTCTTGGCCAGTATAAAACTTGGCCCTGGTTCCTTGGAAACACCTCTGCGTCCCATGTGATATATAACTCTGCAGTATACACCTGACAAGATGCAGCAAAATATTATTTGTGGATTCCGTGTTTAAATTCCTTTTGATTAATAATATGCATTAGGAGTTTAGATTTGGTAGTGTTTAATGGTGTTTAATTTGTTTTAGAAATATTAAAACCACACATTTCAACAACTAGATCTTCGGCAAATCTGCTGTTTCTATTTTCAGGAAACCCAGGTTTGGGAGTGCAGCTAACTCTTGCAGATTTTGATTGCAAAGAAAGCCCTCCAAACTGGCTGTCCAGAGAAAAATGGGAGGATATTTTGGCTATCTCTGTCCTTCCTGGCTCTATGGATAGTCTTTGTGTGGACTTTGCTGTGTATTCTCATCAGTGGAAAGAATGGTGTGAAAGTCTGTATCCAGAGAAGCTGCAACTGCCATTTGGAAAAATAAAGGGTAAGGAAGGTACTGACTATGATGTGAAAAGTGAAGAAAACTGACTAACTAATAGATTAAAAAATTTAGCAAGTGAGTCTAAGGGAAAAGTGTGGGGAAAACTTAGATACAGATAGGCACAGTTAAAACTCTCCATAGGTTTTGGAACCTTCATCACAACATAAACACTTCCAGTCAATCCCTAACATCAAAGGCCCATAATGTACCATCCTTCAGGCCAAAGTAGAGAAAGAACAGGCATTCTTCCAGGATGTGTCAAGCTGATAGAGATATTCAGCAGTACATGAGGGATCATGTGCTGAAACCTACCATCCAGGATGCGGAAGTCGTTGATGTTATCTCTACGGAAGACATTGTATGTGCCTTAAAATAATGGCTGGAACCCTGGCCTTGATGGAGTCCAGTACCATCATGTCAAACATTTGATGAGTTAGGTATTAAGGAAGTTATGAAGAGCTTCAACAAAAGCATACAGGCATCAAATACTATAACTTGTCCTTGTTCTGGCCCCATAGCTTGTTGTGACCACTACTTAAACCAGGAAATGATGCTGCCCAACTCAGCCGCTATCATATCATTACTCTATAAAATGTGTATAGAAAGCTACTAAAGAAGATAGCAGCAAGACAGTTGATGTCACATTTAGAACATGTGCACATCCTACAGGACAATCTTGCTAGTCACAGACCAGTCAGGGAGACATTGGGAAATGCACAAACTTCTACTTATGATGTGTATGAAGAGCTCCAGTGTAAGCTTGAGACAGTTGCTGTGGCATTCGACCTATAGGGTGCTTATAACAGTGTAAAGTTACTTATATATCCTTTATAGGATGTCGCATTTAACCCCAGCATTTTTTGGGGCTGTTTTTTATTTCTTGGCAAGTTTACATTCAGTAGTTTGCCATTGCTTTCTGAACAACCGGCACTCATATCATTTTATAAATACCAAGGCTGCCAAATATCCTGCAGCTGTGTTTTGAACGTGGTATGCAGGATTACAGATTGTGTTCAGCTAAGTGTAAACTAAACCATGTTAATTAGGAGTGTAAAGGACAGGAATCATCCCCTGACTGGTGAACTGTGTAGCAGTTGTCTTGTTAAAGGGATAGTTGCATTTCATCTGGGAACATGAACATCTGAACTCATGCACATATACCCATTGTTCCCAGTGCTATTCAGTATATTCACAACACGATTCACCCAAATTTAGTTGACAAAATGTTCATTCTAGTGTATGATGATGATGATGTCCTCATTTATAGGACTGGCATGGACAGACAAGAAATGATCAGAGAATATGTATAGAAAAACTAAATGAAATCTGTCAATGGTGCTTTTATAGAAATGGCACAGACAGACAAGAAATGATCAGAGAGTATATATAGAAAACTAAATGAAATCTGTCACTGGTGCTTTTATAGAACTGTTTTATAGAACAGACAAGAAATGATCAGAGAGTATATATAGAAAACTAAATGAAATCTGTCACTGGTGCTTTTATAGAACAGACAGACAAGAAATGATCAGAGAATATATATTGAAAACTACATGAAATCTGTCAATGGTGCATTTATAGGACTGGAACAGACAGACAAGAAATGATCAGAGAATATATATTGAAAACTACATGAAATCTGTCAATGGTGCATTTATAGGACTGGAACAGACAGACAAGAAATGATCAGAGAATATATATTGAAAACTACATGAAATCTGTCAAAGGTGCATTTATAGGACTGGAACAGACAGACAAGAAATGATCAGAGAATATATATTGAAAACTACATGAAATCTGTCAAAGGTGCATTTATAGGACTGGAACAGACAGACAAGAAATGATCAGAGAATATATATTGAAAACTACATGAAAGCTGTCAATTTTGTAATGAGAAAAGCTGAAAGGAGAATCCTGACGAGGTATGTGTGATGTGTAGTTTCTTGAACCGTGTCATAGGAAAAGCCAACCTCCATGAAGTATACTTTAATGTGAAAACTATTGACAGGCATGACCGCCTGGGAATATCTGGACATGACCTTTAATCAAAGCGGGGCATAAAATATCACATTGGCATACTAAACAGCTCTCTTATAGACCAAGTATTGTTAATCCTGATCATTATTGCGTATGGGCAACGGTGACTAAGGAGGGTTGGCATGGGATCTGCTACTTCATCTCATAGAAAACTGTAACTGCAAAATTCAACTAACCATGAATAAGTCTAAAGATAAGGAAGGAAAAGAACTCAGCCAACAAAGATGAAAGGAGGCTCTCCTACGAGGTATGACATGATGTGGAGAAAGCTACAAGGAGTCTAGATTAGCAACGTATCTCCTTTTACCCAGGAAAATCTACAGAATTGGCACCTGGAATGTTAGAACTATGTATGATCTGCAAAAGACAGCTCAGGTGGTAGAGATGGATAATAAGCGACCATCATCTCATACCATTGAAATTGACTAAAAGCGACCTGCTTCCAAATCCCTTGACTCTGTAAGATAGGAAGTAATGAAACATGTTCACAGCACCAGCATTCCATTTCTATAGAAGAGATTTACATTCTCGGTTTCAAAAGCTCAGTGTGTGTATATATGTATAGAATCATTACGAAGTAAATAAACCAATTCCTAGCGACATTTCTGGACAGTTCTTATTGAATGAGAGCCTGATGAAGGAAATATAAACTCACTACCAAGGTTTTGTTTGTTACATTGTGACTGAATGAACCAACATTTTCCTTTTTCAGATATAAGAGATGTATGTGTTGCAAAAATGTTATTATAGATCATGCACAGCAACGAAAGCTTTTAATGTCTCACCACAGATGTTGGTCCTTGGTGTTCTGGATCAGTTCTACTGATATTTCTTCATGCCATCATCTTAGGCCATTATCATTTCTCTGTTTGTCTCAAACATTGATCTTTCCAATCATCAAAATGTTCTCTAATGTCCCTCGTCTCATTATATGACCAAAGAACAGTCTATCTGTCTCTTTCTTATAGTTGTGTATAATGTTCTATTTTCATTGGCCCCTTCTAGGCAATTGTTGTTAGTTGCTCTGACAGTCCAAGGTATTTGCAACAGTTGTCTCAGAAATCATATCTCTGCTCCCGTCAAGCTCTTTCTAATTTGTTCATTCACATTCCAAGATCCACTGTAGAACAGATTCAGTATAACAATTCAATACTCTTTTTCTGACATTCATTGAAAGTGATTTATTACATAAGATACTGTTCACGAAAGATAACTGCACACGGATTTTCTAAAAATATTTTTAATTTTGCAGGGTAATGGCTAAATATGTTCTTCTTGTCACAGTTTCACACTGTCAAGGGATTTTATAGTGCACAGCATATACATGGAACTTCCTATTTTTATACTCATATTTGAAAATGCTAGATGTCATATCCACTGTTTAAGATCAGGGGTGTATAAATTCCTTGGATTCCTTGTTCAGTAAAAGTCATCCATAATAGGATTCAGAGCCAGTATTTTTCCAATGTGAGGTTGACACCTTAACTCTAACCCATCCTGCCCTCCAAATCTTAAATAGACAGGCTATATGTTTTCCTGTTATTTTATCCATTAATCATTTATGTATTCATCTGAACGGATTGTGAAACTCTGCAGTAGATACTGCTTGTCAGCAAACATTTTATTCAATTCTGTTTAAATTGTTACCTCTATATAAAGTGGTTGTTGTAGCAAATTGTTACGAACACAATTCGTAATCCCTCATACAATCTTTGAAACACAGCTGGCAGCTGACCACCTTGCACTGATTTTCATACAGTTGTACGAGAGACGACCATTCAGAAATCAATGGCAAACTACTGAACATAAATTTGCCAAGAAATCACAAACAGCCAAACAGGTTGAGGTTGACTGCTACATCCTGTAAATGATATGCAACTATTTTTTTTAAATTGTAGCTGATGCCGACAACAATGACCTGAGAACACCTGAACTGGGAAGCCTCAATGATTTTCATAAACTCCTGATTCTTCGCATTTTGAGACCTGATAGTCTGCCATCAGCACTTCTGAGTTATACCCACAACCACCTGAATGTGCATGTTGCTGAAAAAGAAGAAGTTTTCAATCTTCGTGAAGTTTTAGCTGATGCCAGAAAACACTGGGGTGTTCTGGTCTTGCTTCCTCCACCTCTGAATAATCCTAATGGCCATCTTGCATCAAGAATCAAATTAATCAGATCCCCAGTTGAAGAGCTTGTGGATTTGGCCGAGGTATGTTTTTCATATCATTTTAACATGCTATTTAATTGTAATTACTTCTATATAAAGAGCTAACTATGTGTTTTGTTTTCTAACTTATCCAGTAACATATATCGCAAATGTGACCTCCCATTTGGACAGAAGGACGATATATCACCATATAGGGCCATCATGTTATTTGTTTTGTTTCGTGGTATCTTCCGCAATTTCAATGCTCAGTGAAGAGAAATTTACATTATAATATTTGTTCATTTGATTGTGTACCATGTTTGGTTTAAACCTACTTTTTGATTGGCACTGAATGAGTTAATTATATATGTATATTTGCTGAAACACTCTCTTTGATAAACACTGGCATTGGTAATTAAATGCTGTAGTTATCTATTTTTTAACTCCTTGAAACCTTTTGCATTTTTCTTACAGGAGAAGGTGACTTAGGTTTAGTGAGTTTTTCAGTAGATACAGAAATCAGTGATAGTTTAGATGGCTTCAAAATGAAATTTTACACGTTTTAATGCTTGTGAACTTGTGAAAACATATTTACTTATTATTCCAGCTCCACGACAGTCTGACACAATAAACACAAACAAGTAAAGGGACCTTTTTGCATGCCATGAGGCATATTGGACATAGGGTACTACCCCCCATATTTTATAGACCAATTGGCAATTGAGGGGTGATGGTCTGACACATTACCTTATTTTTCTCCATTCCGCTTTTAAAGAAAGTGCATTACACCTAGTTAGACACCTCAAAGGTCAAGGGTGTCTTACTTCGGCATGCATTTATGTAAGGCTTGATCCTCAAAATAGACCCCATCCACAGTAACAGATTCTATCTTCCTATGGGTAGGCTTCCTTTCCTGTCAGTTTTACCAGGGCTGCAGCCGTATGGCTTTCTCTTTGTGATTTTCCAACTGCCATGACATCTTAGCGTGCAAAATCTGTTCACAGGATCTCCTTTTCTTGCCCTTATGTAAGAAGGCTAGGTATCCACTCTCACTATCCCCAAGATCAAGGAGGCATATGTGACATCATTAGATACCAGTAGTTCCCAGCCTATGCTGACATTGAACCAGATGTCTACTGAATTTTTTAAAATATTCACTCGCTTTGAGCTCAAGCATAGTCTATACACATGCTACTATTTCCAGTGCACTGTATTGATTTTTACTTGTGGATTAGCTTTCCCTATTACTAGTGTCTCTCGCCATCAGACAAATCCACTCCAACTTCAGAGGTACTTGTAATTTACTTCCCCAAGTCAAGGACGAGAAGTCAACATTTTAGTCCGACTGACCTGTGTAGGGGTTGAACCTGTTACCTCAGCATCAGCACACCAGATGTTTAAGAATGAGCTCTCTTATCCATTCAACCACATTGACTTCCATCTTTTGAATCTGAGGCATAAACTGTAATTTCCAACCCACCCCAATCTCCACATTTTTTTTTTTTAATTGTTGCGTACCCTTACGGGACGTTGCGGTCAACACCAGCATTTTTTCAGCTGCTTTTGATGTACTAGGCAAGTTTACGTTCAGTAGTTTGCCATTGCTTTCTGAACGACCGGCTCCCATACCAGCACGTTATAACACAATGCGACACGGTCTGCTGAACAAATCAGTCGCAGCTGAGCTTTGAATGCCTGATACCCGGCTCACAAACTGGCTAATCCCCACATTACCTTATAATAATTCACTAATGACGCTATTACAGTAATATTTTCTCACGTTTATGTTTCAGGCTAGGAGCATCCCTATTACTAGAGCTATTGTTGGCGATGGAGCAGATATAACTATAGCAGATGCCATAGATACAGCTGTCAGAAATGAAGGATGGGCAATTATAGAATCAATCCATCTAGCTACATCCATCATCGTGACTAAATTAACTGAACAAATACAGAAGATTCATAAGAGTCAAGGTAAACAAAAATATTGTGCACATTTTTGTATTCTGGATCTTTTTTCTATGTTTTTAATAGCAAAAGCTAAAATAACAATCACTGTCTGATAACTTAAATATAAACCATGGTGACATAATACTATAATTGATCTAAAAATATATAAATAATTGGCTATTGCACAAGGAAACACAAAGCAATGACCTCATGCAGCTATGACTGATGAAATTAGAGATCCAATTTGACATTAGTTAGATAGATATTGGTAGAAGACAGAGCTGATTTGTGCATAACCAACTGGCCACTGGAACTATAAACATCTTCTACATCTTCTAAAGGAGACAGTGCACATATGTCCATTTGTATCGATGTCATTTAGACATTTTTTTTCTGTTTCAGTTCCAAAATCTCTCAATGCCTCATTTTCCTCCAACATATTATTGTCTAGTCCAGCTTTAATTGTTAGTTAGTTAGATAGTTAGTTAGTTAGTTAGTTAGTTAGTTAGTTAGTTAGTTAGTTAGTTAGTTAGTACTTATAATCAGATTGCTACTGGTACTATTAGTGTTGGAACTCTTCGCTGGCTGATGAGGATGGGGACGGAGCACTTATGGGAATGCCCCGAATGCTGTGATGTTGATTCCTAAATCAATCAATCAATCAATCAATCAATTTAGTTAGTTAGTTAGTTAGTTAGTTAGTTAGTCACGGTTCCAACTTCACGGCAACGGGTCATCTCCATTATGCTCCGTTCCTGTGCCAGTGAATATCACACAAAATGCTCCTCACTGCCCCATGTGAACAATGGGATAGACAGGAGTACCGGCAAGCCAACAACCCGCACAAGTACACTAATGCCGCTGCCAGAATGCCAACACAAAAGTCCTTCACGAGAAATACAGTTCATTGTCGATGGAAACGGCAGTCACCAGAAAGACTTCATTGACCCGGGTTTTATCCCATATGGCTCAGTCTCTTTCCGCAGGGCGACCTGAAGAAAGCGCCGCACAAAGCACGAACTCCATAGCTCCAGCGACGACTCCCAGGAGTCGCATGAAAAATGCACTTGTGAACCGAAAAGGCAAACCAGTCAATCCAGAAACAGCCGGCCACCATCGTTCCGAACATGCATTTCACGCTACAAACTGCGAACATGTGTAAAAGTATTCCACACAAAATTCACAGCTCACAGTGTTGCGCCACGCACTCACTCAGTAGCAGGGCGACGGAACCATAGCCTCCTTAGTCGCCTCTTACGACGTGCATGGTAGGCAGCAGTGTTACTATTCTTTGCTCCCCCGTATGGGCCCCGGCAACACACAGGTGTTTTAATTTGAATCTTTAATTGTTATGATGGCAAAATGAAATAATTTAATGTGTGTAATGAAATGTGAATACATTTATAAAATAAAAGTTAGAGACAAAAATTTACCATGTTATATTGGAAATGTAATTTGTGTAATTGGTGTTTTATTAAAGTCTAATGAAGTAAAAAAAAAACCATTTATTTCTGTTTTGTTTCTTGCTATCTTTAGCTGTTCCTTATGTCATTGAATAAATCAAGTTTGTTTTGTACCTAGTGAACTTCATGACAAACAGTGAAGGGAAGACAAGCAAGTTCTGTATTTGGCTGACAGCTGAGAAGTACACGACACTTCCACCATTGCTGATTCAGGTATATGCTTAAATCTAACTTGTTGAATGTTTCTCACATTTGTACAATTAATTTATCAATGTTTGTGTGCATGAATGCATGTCTGGTGTGTCAATTTCAAACTCTGTCTGTCTGTCTGTCTGTCTGTCTGTCTGTCTGTCTGCCTGCCTGCCTGCCTGCCTGCCTGCCTGCCTGCCTGCCTGCCTGCCTGCCTGCCTGCCTGTCTGTCTGCCTGTCTGTCTGTCTGTCCCCTCTCTCACTCTGTCTGTCTGTCTGTCTGTCTGTCTGTCTGTCTGTCTGTCTGTCTGTCTGTCTGTCTGTCTGTCTGTCTGTCTCTCTCTCTCTCTCTCTCTCTCTCTCTCTCTCTCTCTCTCTCTCTCTCTCTCTCTCTCATTCATGCAGTTATGCTGTTTCAATGCACTTTTACACTGCACTGAACTATCATCATCTGTCTACATTTTACTTTGCTTTATTTATCATGCATAACGAAAAATAAATGACTGCAATTCTTATATGTAAATATATTATTGAAGGTTTGATAAATGGTATCACCTCATTATGTTAATTGTCAATGTAATTATGCATGAGTATAGCAGAAATATTTAGGGAAAGGTCATATACTGGTCAGCATGGTTTCCAGAAAATTATTAATGAAGTTCAGAAAAGTAAATACCCGGATGGCTTGACCACATGGCTTGGTCGAGACAAGAACACTGAGCTGATCCACGACTCTGGTGATCGAGTGAAATGGCGAATCATGACCACCCAAGCTTATCGGCATGGCACATGATAGAGGGATGAAGTGATATTATATATGGTACTCAAAAAACTCTTGTTCTTCTAGTATACTTTTGAAGCAACTGTTTAGCTGTCATTTTACCAGTTCTACAGATGCATTCATCAGTAGCTCCTGTTCTTTGCTTGTTGACTGATTCAGTGCCAATGGATAATATATCGCCAAATGTCACCTCCTATTTGGACAGACTTGCAATATATCGCCATACTAGGTTTACTGTGTTATTTGTTTTATTTTGTGATATCTTCCACAATTTCAATGCTCAGTGAATGGACATTTATATTATAACTAGCAGACCCGGCCCGGCTTCGCCCAGTCCCTGGTGGGGAGCATCTCATTTATTTCATATAAGTAGTCATATAAGCTCCCGTTCCCGTTCCCGACTGTCTATCTGTCTTTCTGTCTATCTGTCTGTCTGTCTGTCTGTCTGTCTGTCTGACCCGGCCCGGCTTCGCCCAGCCCCTGATGGGGAGCATCTCATTTAATTCATATAAGTTCCCGTTCCCGACTATCTGTCTGTCTCTGTCTGTCTGTCTGTCTGTCTGTCTGTCTGTCTGTCTGTCTGTCTGTCTGTCTGTCTGTCTGTCTGTCTAATCATTTATTGGTTGCGGTTAGAACAACCTTAGATAAACGAAGACCAACTTACAAAAAGCATTAGAAAGAGCACTTGAAAGATCTTTACATATTCCCCCAACAATTAACTTGGGTAATGGAACAGCGGCAGCAGCAGCAGAAGAAGAAGAAAAAGGAGGAGTAGGAGGAAGGAGGAGGAGGAGGGAGGAAGAGATAGGCGGAGAGAGGAGGAGGAGGGAGGAGTAGGGAGGAATAGGAGGGAGGAGGAGGGATTAGGAGGAGGAGGGGGGAAAGAGGAGAAGGAGGAGGAGGGAGAAGGAGGGAGGAGGAGGAACAGGAAGGAGGAGGGAGGAGGAGAGAGGAGGAGGAGTAGAGAGGAGGAGGAGGGAGGAAGAGGGAGAAGGAGGAGGAGGAGGGAGGAGGAAGAGGGAGAAGAAGGAGGAGGAGGGAGAAGGAGGGAGGAGGAGAACGCAGGAGGAGGGGGAGGAGAAGGAGGGAGAGGGAGGAGGAGGGAGAAGGAGGAGGGAGGAAGAGGTAGAAGGAGGAGGGAGAAGGAGGAGGGAGGAGGGGAGGAAGAATGATGAGGAGGGAGGAGGAGGAAGAGGGAGGAGGAGGGATGTGGAGGAAGGAGGAGGAGGGAGGAGGAGGAGGGAGAAAAAGGGAGGAGGGAGGAGGTAGGAGGAAGAGGGAGGAGGAGGGAGGAGGAAGAGATAGGCGGAGAGAGGAGGAGGAGGGAGGAGGAGGAGGAGTAGGGAGGAATAGGAGGGAGGAGCATCTCATTTAATTAATATAAGTAGTCATATAAGCTCCCGTTCCCGTTCCTGTCTGTCTGTCTGTCTGTCTGTCTGTCTGTCTGTCTGACCCTGCCCGGCATCGCCTGGCTCCTGGTGTGGAGCATCTCATTTAATTCATATAAGTAGTCATATAAGTTCCCGTTCCCGTTACCGACTATCTGTCTGTCTGTCTGTCTGTCTGTCTGTCTGTCTGTCTGTCTGTCTGTCTGTCTGTCTGTCTGTCTGACCCTGCCCGGCATCGCCTGGCTCCTGGTGTGGAGCATCTCATTTAATTCATATAAGTAGTCATATAAGTTCCCATTCCCGTTCCCGACTATCTATCTGTCTTTCTGTCTATCTGTCTGTCTGTCTGTATGTCTGTCTGTCTGTCTGACCCGGCCCGGCTTCGCCCAGCCCCTGATGGGGAGCATCTCATTTAATTCATATAAGTTCCCGTTCCCGACTATCTGTCTGTCTGTCTGTCTGTCTGTCTGTCTGTCTGTCTGTCTGTCTGTCTGTCTGTCTGTCTGTCTGTCTAATCATTTATTGGTTGCGGTTAGAACAACCTTAGATAAACGAAGACCAACTTACAAAAAGCATTAGAAAGAGCACTTGAAAGATCTTTACATATTCCCCCAACAATTAACTTGGGTAAATGGAACAGCGGCAGCAGCAGCAGAAGAAGAAGAAAAAGGAGGAGTAGGAGGAAGGAGGAGGAGGAGGGAGGAAGAGATAGGCGGAGAGAGGAGGAGGAGGGAGGAGTAGGGAGGAATAGGAGGGAGGAGGAGGGAGGAGGAGGAGGAGGGGGGAAAGAGGAGAAGGAGGAGGAGGGAGAAGGAGGGAGGAGGAGGAACAGGAAGGAGGAGGGAGGAGGAGTAGAGAGGAGGAGGAGGGAGGAGGAGGGAGGAGGAGGGAGGAGGAAGAGGGAGAAGAAGGAGGAGGAAGGAGAAGGAGGGAGGAGGAGAACACAGGAGGAGGAGGGGGAGGAGAAGGAGGGAGGGGGAGGAGGTGGAGGGAGAAGGAGGAGGGAGGAAGAGGTAGAAGGAAGAAGGAGGAGGGAGGAGGGGGAGAAGGAGGAGGAGGAAGAATGATGAGGAGGGAGGAGGAGGAAGAGGGAGGAGGAGGGATGTGGAGGAAGGAGGAGGAGGTAGAGGGAGGAGGAGGAGGGAGGAAAAGGGAGGAGGGAGGAGGTAGGAGGAAGAGGGAGGAGGAGGGAGGAGGAAGAGATAGGCGGAGAGAGGAGGAGGAGGGAGGAGGAGGAGGAGGAGTAGGGAGGAATAGGAGGGAGGAGTATCTCATTTAATTAATATAAGTAGTCATATAAGCTCCCGTTCCCGTTCCTGACTGTCTGTCTGTCTGTCTGTCTGTCTGTCTGTCTGTCTGTCTGTCTGTCTGTCTGTCTGTCTGTCTGTCTGTCTGACCCTGCCCGGCATCGCCTGGCTCCTGGTGTGGAGCATCTCATTTAATTCATATAAGTAGTCATATAAGTTCCCGTTCCCGTTACTGACTATCTGTCTGTCTGTCTGTCTGTCTGTCTGTCTGTCTGTCTGTCTGTCTGTCTGACCCTGCCCGGCATCGCCTGGCTCCTGGTGTGGAGCATCTCATTTAATTCATATAAGTAGTCATATAAGCTCCCGTTCCCGTTCCCGACTATCTATCTGTCTGTCTATCTGTCTGTCCCTCCCTCTCTGTCTGTCTGTCTGTCTGTCTGTCTGTCTAATCATTTATTGGTTGCGGTTAGAACAACCTTAGATAAACGGACAAAAAGCATTAGAAAGAGCACTTGAAAGATCTTTACATATTCCCCCAACAATTAACTTGGGTAAATGGAGCGGCAGCAGCAGCAGAAGAAGAAGAAAAAGGAGGAGTAGGAGGAAGGAGGAGGAAGAGGGTGAAGGAGGGAGGAGGAGGGAGGAAGAGATAGGCAGAGAGAGTAGGAGGAGGGAGGAGGAGGAGTAGGGAGGAATAGGAGGGAGGAGGAGGGATTAGGAGGAAGAGTGGGGAAAGAGGAGAAGGAGGAGGGAGGAGGAGGAGGGAGGATGAGGAGTAGAGAGGAGGAAGAGGGAGGAGGAGGAGGAGGAGGAAGGAGAAGGAGGGAGAAGGAGGAGGAGGAGGGAGGAGAAGAATGCAGGAGGAGGAGGAGGGAGGAGGAGGAGAGAGGAGGAGGTGGAAGGAGAAGGAGGAGGAAGGAAGAGGTAGAAGGAGGAGGGAGAAGGAGGAGGTAGGAGGGGGAGAAGGAGGAGGAGGGAGAAGGAGGAAGAGGGAGGAGGAGGGATGTGGAGGAAGGAGGAGGAGGAAGGGGGAAAAGGGAGGAGAGAGGAGGAGGTAGGAGGAAGAGAGGTGGAGAGAGGAGGAGGGAGGAGGAGGAATAGGAGGGAGGAGGAGGGATTAGGAGGAGGGATTAGGAGGAGGGGGAAAGAGGAGGAGGAGGGAGGAGGAGGGAGGAGGAGGAGAGAGGAGGAGGTATTAGGAGGAGGGAGAAGGAGGATGGAGGAGGAGGAGGAGGGAGGAGGAGAAGAACGCAGGAGGAGGAGGGAGAGGGAGGGAGGAGGAGGGAGGAGAGAGGAGGAGGAGGGAGGAGGAGGAGGGAGGAGGAGGTAGAAGGAGGGAGGAGAAGGAGGGGGAGGAGGAGGAGGAGAATGATGAGGAGGGAGGAGGAGGAAGAGGAAGGTGGAGGGAGGAGGAGGGAGGAGATAGAGGGAGGGGGAGGAGAGAGGAGGAGGTAGGAGGACGAGGAAAAGGAAGGAGGAGGGAGGAGGAGGAAGAGGGAGGAGGAGGATGGAGGAGGAAGAGGAGGGAGAGGGGGGAGGGCAAGAGGAAGAGGGTAGGAGGAGGAGGGGAGAGGAGGAGGAGGAGGGATGTGGAGAAAGGAGGAGGAGGGAGGAGGAGGGATTAGGTAGAGGGAGGAGAAGGAGGGAGGAAAAGGGATGAGGGAGGAGGAGAGAGGAGGAGGAGGAAGGAGGAGGAAGGGGGAGGAGGAGGAGGATGGAGGAGGAAGAGGAGGGAGAGGGAGGAGGGGGAGGGGAAGAGGAAGATGGTAGGAATTGGAGGAGGGAGAGGAGAAGGAGGGGGTAGGAGAAGGGAGGAGGAGGGCGGAGACGGAGGGAGAAGGAGGAAGGATGAGGAGGAGGGAGAGGAGGAGGAGGGAGAAGGAGGGGGTAGGAGAAGGGAGGGAGGAGGGGAAGGAGGGAGGAGGGAGAAGGAGGAAGGAGGAGGAGGAGGGAGGAGGAGAGATAATGAGGAGGGGAGGAAGGAAAGGGAGGTGGAGGAGGAGGAGGGAGGAGGAGGAGAGTAGAGGAAGGAGGAGGAGATAGAGGGAGGAGGAGGAGGAAGGAAAGGGAGGAGGAAGAGGAGAAGGGAGGAGGAGGTAGTGGGAGGAGGAGGAGGAGGGAGTAGGATGGAGGAGGAAGAAGGAGAAGGAGGGAGGAGGATGAGGGAGAAGGAGGCAGGAGGAGGAGGAGGGAGAGGGAGGAGGAGGCAGAGGGAGAAGGAGGAAGGAGTGGGAGGGAGGAGGATGGAGGAGGAAGGGAGAGGAAGAGGGAGAAGGGAGAGGGAGGAGGAGGAGGGGGAGGAGGTAGAGGCAGGAGGAGAAGAGAGGAGGAGGGAGTTCGCCATTCCGAATTCATACTCGTCTAGGTTCTGTGATTTCGGTCATTCCATTGATTGTTCTTCCCTTCTACACGACTGTAGATAACTTCCTTACACATAAAAAGATGAATTGTTATTGATATTGCCGTGGCATAGATGCATATATATCAGCAGCAGAGTTGATCCAGAAAACCAAAGACTGAGATCTATGGAGAACCATGAACGCCTACGCCAGCCGGCACGGCACTTGATGATGATGATGATTGCCGTGTGATGATTCTGTGTAGTCACGTCATTTTCTTCGCTTGTCCTAGCTTTTTGGTTCGGGGATTCTTTCATCATCATCATCATCATATATTTATGTACATATTTAGGGAGGGGGAGGAGGGAGGAGGAGGAAGAAGAAACAAAAATATGACAGTTGGCAGCGCTGGAATGAGAGGAAGGCGTGTAGAAAATTTCATCTCAATCGGATGGGCCGTTCGCGAACGCATAAAGGACATACATACAGCCATACACATCCACACACATTGCCTTTTATATATAAGATACTTGTTCATTTGATTGTGTACTATGTTTGATCCAAAACCTACTTCTTGTTTGGCACTAAATCAGTTCAGCCGGTGATTTCTGTTTATCTCCTATGGACACAGGACATTGCAACACCTTTATCATGAGGCAGGAGAAATAGCAAGAGATCAAGAGGTTTTTCATGATGTGAGCGAACTTCTACAAAGAACCTGTCTCATTAAGATGATCCAAAAGTTGTTTCACTTTAGTCTTCCCCTCCCAAGACTATTAAACCTCTGATACATAGTGTGGTCTTTCCACTTTATAAGCTGCTCTGCTTGTTCCTGGGCTGTGCTATCTCTTCTCTTCTCCATTGGGTGTATAAAACTATTGAGAACATAATAGCTAGACAGAATATAATTATTGTGAAAGTTCCCTCTGTTCCACAAAAGTTTGAGTCTCATTCAGACTCTCCGGGCATGTACGCTAGCGAAGTTGATAGTGAACTGCACTGGTAATGTCATGAGTATGGTCAGACACAGTTTGACGCCTGCTAGTCATTTATCAAAATGAAGGAAAGATGGACTAATTCCTTACTGCTCTCAGACCTATAAATTATGATTTCATGATCACATCACACACCCATAGCAGGAAATTTCTAAGGGATAAATTATTTTTATAAATTTTGTTTCAGACTCTCAGTTGTTTTCCTCCTGCTGCATATATTCATCAGTATTTTGTTTTTGCCTATTATTTCTAAAACTTCTTCTTCTTCTTCAGCATTCTGAGCCATTGAGGTTCTTTGCTGCAGATACAAGCCGTCTCCATTCGTCTCTCTAGTTGACCTTCTCTTGCCAGTCGCTGATTCCAAGTGCTTGTAGATCTGTATGTATATTATCTCTCCACCGTCTTCTTGGTCTACCTCGGGGTCTATGGTCATTTATGTCCTGAGTGTAAGCGAGGTTTGTTTTCCTATTATCTTCCATTCTTTCTATATGCCCCAGCCATTGCAGTCTATTAGCCTTCATGATACCAGTGATTAGCGGGGACTTAAACAGAACATAAATGTTTTTATTGCTTCTTCTTTTCCACTCTCCACTTTTTGTATCCCTAATGTGCCCAAAGATGCGTCTTAAGACTTTGTTCTCAAATGTTTATAACAAGGCTTGTAACAAGACATGTTACGAAACAGATACATTTCTAAAACTTAGGTTTTTAAATTCAGTCAGTAAAAAAGATTCATTCTTCATGGGGAAAAAAGAATGACTTTGAATTAAATCAGGCTCTCTTTATGGAGACTGCTATCAAATGAAAATATTTTCCACCTGCTATCTATGGTGGAAGGCATGGTTTCTGGAAGAAGAGGCAAGTGTCAACAAGCACAAAGATGGACGCAGGACATTGCAGACAGCTGGGGTATGATGGTGCATGAAGCAGAAGAGTGAGCAATAACGAGAACGATGCTCTGCAAAACACTACTACATGATAAATCTATTATCAATTTTGAGCATGATCGTAAGCTCTGCCAAATGCCATGTCTCTCCACAGATCTCAGGCCTTGGTGTTCATGATCAATTCTATTCATCATATTCCTTTATGCCACCATCTTAGGCCATTTAGCACCATTTCTTTCCATCTGTCCATGCCTCTTCTACCACTGATCATTGGACTCCAACACCATCTTTACATGACCAAAGAACATTGTTTTTTTTAATAATAGTTGTACATAATGTTCTACCTTCATTAGCCTCTTCCATGTACTCATTATTAGTTACTCTGGCAGTCCAAGGTGTTGGCAACAATCGTCTCAGAAACATCTCTGTTTCTTATTTCTAATTTGTTCTGTCACATTAAAAGAGCTGGCTCCATGGTGAAAGGGTTACAGCCGCAGTTCATAATCATAGTTGGGTTTTTTAATAAAATGTTATGGGTGCTGGTCGTTCAGAAAGCAATGGCAAACTACTGAACGTAAACTTTACAAGAGATCACAAACAGCCGAAAAATGTTGGGATTGACTGCTACATCCTGTAAAGGATATGCAACTAACTTTTTAACATTCAAAGACTCACCGCCATATACAGCAGAACAGGTTCTAAATCACATTTCTGTATTCTTCTCCTCACATTTAATGAAAGTTACCTATTACATAAAATATTTTTCATCTTCTGAAACACAGTTTCTGCTAGGTTGCTCTGTTATGCATCTTCCATCTGATGTTGTGACTGCCCCTAGATATTTCAATTTATTGACTTGGTTAAGCATTTTCCCGCTATTTTAATATCACATTTTGATGTTGTCTTTTTCTTTGATCTCACCATTGTTTCTATTTTCTTGATTTTCAAGGCAAGACCTTTTTTCACTCTTTATTACTACCAAGAGATGTCAATGTGATCGAAAGAGTAAGAGCACTCTCTCCTAAACTTCCAATTCGCTGATGGCGAGGTAGGTGGTTCAACCCCTACACTGGCATTAAGTTGGACTTAAATGTTGATTACTCATTCAGAAAGCAATGGCGAATTACTGAACTTCCAATTCCTGGAAAATCCACCTAGGATTGATCACGAAGTCCTGCATTTTGTATTACCATGACCAACAGATGTTGCATATCTTTTGCATTTTTAACACTCAATACTGTGTCATTAGCACAATGTAGATTGTTAATATTATAACCTCTAACTTGTATTCCTGGTCCATGAATGCAAAATTTTTACAAGAAAATTAATATGCACAGGTAACCATAAGAGATACCAGTCAGGTATTATTTCTTGCTGCAAGAGTTTAGTATTTTATGCAACATATTTTTTTGGGTTTAAACTTCAGAATCTTTTGAAGATTGCATGGAACTCTGTACTGGCATACTCTGATCAAAATGCAAAAGGAGATCATGATGGGAAAGACAGCAAAAGAGTGGACATATTTAGCACGTTGTCACCGGATTCATACTTGAAGTCAGGTAAGTAACACTGACAGGAGAGACACAAACAGGCATGTTATTTTATCTGTATAGTTTTAGTCTCGCCAGTATGTTATCAAGGCCTGTAAGGGAAGCAAAGAATAGTAACACTGTAACCTATCATGCATGTCATAAGAGGTGGCTAAGGAAGTTGGGCAGACTGGCTTCCTCATTCTGTAGAGAACTCTAGCTGCAAAATCCAACAAGTCTATAAAGTGACTTGGCTTGAGTTGGTTACAGGACTGCTACTCCATCAGGAGAAGAAAGGCAGAAGAAGAAGTTTTTTTTTTAACGGTCACTTATTTTGAACTCAAGCGTAGTCCATACACATGCTGCTACTTTTAGTGCACTGGACTGAATTTTGCTTGTGGATTAGCTTTCCCTGTTACCAGTACCCCTGGCCATCAGGCGAACACACTCTGACTTCAGAGGTACTTGTATTGATGTCCCCAAGTCAAGGACAAGAAGTCAACATTTTAGTCCAAATGACCAGTGTAGCAACTGAACCTGCTACCTCGGCATCAGCACACTGGATGTTTAAGAACAAGCACTCTTAACCATTCGATTACGCTGACCTCCAGAAGAGGTGTTTAATTTATGCTGTAAAATAACAATTCCTGGGCTTTTCTTTCCATTTAAATTTGCTGCAAAGAGTTTGACTTCATTGTATCTGTGTTTGTACAGAACTGACATGATGTATATAATATGTTGCTCTTATAAATGCACATCTTTCCATGTTAATTGTATGTTATCGTGTTAAGTTAATTTAACACTGTTATACAAGCATTTAGCCAGATTTCCAAGAAAAAATATTTACATGAGTGTATATAAATCATGAATGTGGATGGGCGGTATAATGGTTTGGAAGTTTTCTAACAGTGGGATGAGCGTGGTCGGATGAGAGTTTAATGCCTGGGCTCACCATTCTTATGGGAGGGAAAGACTGGTCACATGTTCCTATGTGAACTCGGGCCTGAAAAATGTGAAGGCTCTAACACATCACATAGCCACAATAGTTTCCTGCTATGGGACTTTAAAAACAATAATTATAAAGTAGTAATCCTTAACTCTTAAAGAACATCCTGAGGATAATATTTGTGACTATTTGGTTGGCTGAGATCTTCTTCTTCTTCTGCGTTCATCCAGAGAGTTTTTTCAGACATGATTGTGTTGTGTCTGTTTACAGCAGAGCTGTGATATTGCGCCTTTAGATATGTAAGTGCACTTGCTTTTTGACTTCGGACTTTGATTTCTCTGTCCAATATGCTATCTTCTGTAATCATACTCCATGATATTTGAATTCTTTAACTTGTTTCAGAGATGTGCTATTTATCTGTATACTTGGTGAACATAGAAATCTGCTAACTTGCATTACTTCGATTTGGGCTGTATTTATACTCATATTGTATCTGATGCATGTTGAACTCAAAAGATTATTAATATGATTTTGCAGTCTGCCCTCGTCACTATAAAACTAGAAATTTTAACAAAGAACACAGAAACAAAGAACAAGCCATTAAATACCAGCATTGTCTGTTAAATTGCAGCCATGTGGTAGTTAAAGAAAGGCCATTTTGCATATTGTATTCAGATAATAACAGATGAATATTCTAATATGCTGAAACTTTAACAATTATGTGAAAAACACCTGTTGTGCGGACATAAAGACTTTGTAATGAATCTGTCATCATCACGGGGGTAACAAATGCTCCACATTAAAATAGTATCAGTGACCATGTGTGTTATGTATTTTAGCGTGAAATTAATTCATCAGTTCACTGTGTATGATATACAGGGTGACCAAAAACAAAAAACAAAAAACAGAACCCTTAAAAAGTTTATTACATCCAACAAAGGTCAAGCAAATTTCTTGAAATGTGGTGAACTTAAACTTCAGTCTGTGTACAATCATTTCCAAAAGTTTCGGTTACCTCAGTCGCTTTGCATAAAAGTTATCTTCTTTCCAAAATATGCACTAAATGGCCCCCAAAGCGTTGGATGCACACTTGTCAGGATATGTAAACAGCAAAAATAATTGTTATTGGGGTACCGCCACACCAGAGGATGAGTTACAGAGGCCGTAACACTGAAAAAAATGCACAGCATGGGTTGTATTCTCTAAACACAGCATTATCGGTCCATATTGGTTCGAAGATGAAAATGAGAGAGCTCAAACAGTGAATACAGAGCGCTATGTGACGGTATTGAGAAAGTATTTTGCATCATTGGGACAATGCAGAGGATTGGATCGAGCTCAACAGTGGTTCCAGCAAGATGAGGCCATGCCACACACATCAAATGACTCTTCTATCCTGGCTGAGAGAACGTTTTTCAGGGGAGACTGATCAGCATGAAGTGTGACTTGGAGTGGGCACTGCATTCACCAGACTTTAACCCCCTAGATATTTATCTTTGGGGTATCTCAAGGATAATGTGTACCAGAACAACCCTAAAACAATTGGTGAAATTGGTGAACAGTAATCACAAGGACATTTTCACAGAGGAATGTGGTCGAGTAATTGACAACTTAGCGCAAAGTATGCAAGTGTGCATCCAATGCTGCAGCGGCCATTTGGAGCATATTTTAGAAGGAAGATAACTTTTATTCAAAGCGACCGAGGTAACTGAAACTTTTGGAAATGATTGTACACAGACTGAAGTTTACATTCACCAAATTTCAAGAAATTTGCTTGACCTTTGTAGGATTAAATACATTTTTAAAGGGTTCTGTTGTTGTTGTTGTTGTTTTTTTTTTTTTTTTTTGGTGGGGGGGGGGGGGGGAGGCACTATCTCTGCAGTATGCACCTGATGAGATGCATCAAAATATGCCAGAATACACATTGTATAACCTATTGTCTATGTCTTCTTTGCTGAAAAAGGAAATATATTGCTTTGAAAACTGTCAATGCAAGATCTTAACTGGAAATAATATCCACAGCAATCATCTCTGCTTTGCACGTCATACCCAAGTCCATGCTTCAGAAGCTGAATGAAGAGTCCTACCTCATCAGACGACTGGTCTTTGCTGTGGTAGTGATACATGCCATCTTTGTATCACGTCAGCTGTATGGCAGTGTGGGATTAATACACTGGCATCCGTTTGGGCCTGCTCTGTTACTTGATGCTGTTGAGGCTGTGTCCTCAGGAACACTTTGCTCAGAAGGTCAACTAGAACCAACGCTTGAAGATCTGTGCTACTACATTCCAAATGTAAGAATATCAGATTTTTTAACTCCTTTGAAATTTAAAAAATGTGTTAACTAGAAGCTTTGTTGTACTTATTGCACATAAAAAAACTATCATTTACTGCCAGTATAGTACCTTGCGATGTATGGCAGGGGGAGAAATTATGGCGACCTGGCTAGTGCAGTTGCTACGAACTTTGCAGATCAGAGTTTTTAATTTTTGCCCCCGACAGAAAAAAAAAACACATCTTACCGAGAATTCAAACCCGTGTCTCCTGAAGAAGAATCCAGCATTCTAGCCACTCGGTCAGCCGCTCCTACATTGCACATGTAGTTATAATATAATGAACAGGTTTATAAACTGTCTACTTGTACACTTTGAATTTGAAGACAAAAACATATGATGAAGATTTACAATTTCTTATCATTAACTCATTCAGTCCTAGCTGCTAAACAGGGGACATGACAATAATAAACTACAAGTGTATAGCTTTCATCCTCTTCATGTAGCAGGTCCTTTACAGGACATCCACCTCATCACGGCTCACCAAAATGTTTCTGGATCCTTTACCATTTCTCCTGTCTCAGATATTTTCAGGTCAAAGGTGTCTCCAATGCCCTGTGTCCACCTTCAAGCTTGTCAGTTACTGCCTTTTCTTATAAGAACCATGCTTTCCATCTATGTTCTTTCCAAACCACTGTAATGTTTGATGTTGCCAAAATATTTCACTTTCCAAGACATGAAGCAGTTTATGAGCCATGTTTCTTCGAGGTTCAGATCTTGTAGAATGTCAGTATATATATATATATATATATATATATATATATATATATATATATATATATATATATATATATATATATATATATATATATATATATATATATATATATATATCCATCCATCATGTGCCATGCCAATAAGTGTGGGCGGTCATGTTCTGCCATCTCATGCGATCACTAGAGTCGTGGATTAGCTCTGTGTTTATGTCTCGACCATGCAACATGGCCAAGCCATCCAGGTATTTACTTCTTGGTCTTCCCCTTGGAACACATCAGTGTTGAAGAAATTAAAGCTGTTGGTGAATTTGACATAGAAGTGATAACAAAACTGTTAATTTATATCTATAACAGTATATATATACACCTGATAATCTCTTAAAATCTTTTGTCATAGCTCTACCAAAGAAATCTGGTGCAATTGATTGTGGAGAATATGACACAATTAATTTAATGAGTGCAACTAAAATACTAATGAGAATTATAATGAGAAAATTAAATCAGAATTTTAAGATGAGTGGTGCAGATTTATAGAAGGTAAAGAGTTCTTGAGAGCTATATTGAGCCAATCCTCATATACGGAAGTTAATCATGTACAATTAGCAGAAAAGGGAGTAATTTGTGGAAGCTGTGGAGATGTGGTTTTATAGAAGAATGATGAGAATACTGAATAGATAGAAAGACAACTGAAGACATCTTGAAAGAAGTTAACTCACTAAGAGAATTTGTTACCCGCATCAGAAGAAGACAGTCCACATTTTTTAGGCATGTCATGAGAAGAGGAAAGCTTGTGTATGTCACCACAACAGGAAGACTGGAGGGGAAGCTAGACAGGGGGAGACCAAGAGAGAAGATGCTGGACACTTTGACACCATGGCACGGAGGAACATCGATATCAGAAATTATTTGCAGCACAAGAGACAGAAGGCTGTGGACAGACATAGTTAGTTTAATTTAGTCGACGCATGAACATCACGGCATATGGGTGTAACCCATAAGTGCTCCATTCTACTCCTAACTCAAGCCTGAGTCCGGAGAATCTCAGCTCAGTGCATGAACTCTGTAGCATCTGCGAGGATCTTGAAATACTTTGGGTAGATTTTTAACTCAAAATTTTGCCTGTGCAGCACCGTTAGGCTACTCTTTTTCGATTTCCAACTGCCAAGGGATTTTTTATGTGCACAAAAATACACACGGGTGTCCGATCTCACTACACTGAGACCAGGGGAAATTTTGTTACTAGAAGTCCACGTGAAAAAATCCCATACGGCACAGACTATAAGAATTGTCATTTGTTGCAGTGATGGCATTATGAATATTTTAGTATCACACAAAGTTGAGAAAAAAATATTCGAGATAAATAAAATATCTTTCAAGTTAAAACCTGATTGTAAAATGCTGATAGACACAATTTATGTTTATTGAAATTAAAATTAACTTTACTTGTTACCTATTTCTTTTTTATCCAACAGATTATCTATGGTGCCATGGTATCAGAGGATTCTGATAAAGCTTACATCAATAATTTATGCTCTCACGTTTTCAAGACCACCTACAGAGAAGATCATCCCCATCTTTTGATAGCAGACATCCTTATTCCCATTCCACCTCACAACATAGGTATGTAAAGGTTACTGTTTGAAGATTGTAACCCACATTGTTATATATGGGGAACCTCAGTAGTGTAGTTGCTAGACATTCGCCTGGTGGCCATGGGTTCGATCCTCACCTGAGCACATTCAAATGTTTACACTGACCTGAGCTTCCAGATCAATCCAGCCTACAATGAGTACTAAGAATGGCTTGGCAAGTAAATGTGGTCAGCGAGAAACTGACCCCATCACACACTGAGTGCTGATTGGTCTATCAAAATATGGGTTTAGCACCATATGTCCGATGTGCATTAAGGCATGCAAAAATGTCCTTTACTTTCTTTTGTGTTTTGTTGGCGTTGTTAACTTTTGACTCAAGCATAGTCTATACACATATTACTATGTCTAGTGCACTGGACTGATTTGTGTATGTGGATTAGCTTTCCCAGTGGCCATCACTATCAGGCGAACTCTCTCCAACTTCTAAGGTACTTATAATTTACATCCCTAAGTTAATGATGAGAAGTCAACATTTTAGTCCAACTGACCAATGTAGGGTTGAATCCCCCACCTCTGCATATGCACACCAAGTTTAAGAGCTAGAGCTCATATCCATTTGGCCATGATGACCAAGGTCCTTCACTTAATTATTGTTCTCTGTACTAAAGCTTAAACAGTAGTTTTTATTTATAATTACCCATGTAAGTTCACATTGTTTTAACCATGTGGAAAATGCAGCAAAACAGACAGAGAATCCACGTCTGTAGAGACTGACTCAGTGGGAAGTGAGTGGAGGGTCTCGACAACATTCACCACATCAGGGAAAATACAGGCAAACATTTAATCAAGCAACTACTGGTACCATCAGCATTGGAACTCTTTGCTGGCTGCTGAAAAAAGGCCTGGAGCATGCCTGGTCATGTCCAAGTGCACGGATGTTGATTCTTGAGCTCATACTCATACATT
Organism: Cepaea hortensis; assembly: GCA_963921405.1. NCBI lineage: Eukaryota > Metazoa > Mollusca > Gastropoda > Stylommatophora > Helicidae > Cepaea > Cepaea hortensis. Next base: position 61,691,214 of record OY992891.1, read on the forward strand.
GAGGTCAGCATGGCAGAATGGATAAGAATGCGCACTCTTAAACATCGATGTGCTAATGTCGAGGTAAGGGGTTCAACCCCTACACCGGACAATTGGACTAAAATGTTGACTTCTTGTCCTTGACTTGGGGACATAAATTACAAGTACTTCTGAAGTCGGAGTAGGTTGGCCTGATGGCGAGGGACACTGGTATTATGGAAAGTTAATCCACACGCAAAATTCAGTCCAGTGCTACTATAAATAGTGTTTATGGACTACGTTCAAGTTCAGAATGAAAGAGCGCAAAAAAATTAATACATTTATTACTTTTATTATTTTTTAAAATGTCTTTTAGTATGGTGTCATTTTTAAAATGGATCTTATAATATGTTTGTTTTGTTTTAATTCCATTATCCATCACTAATAATTCATACTTTAAAAACTTCTTTAGCCACCAAAGACTATGTAGACTGGTTTCAGCAGACGGCTGATGTTAAGGGAAAATTGCATGTTTCTCTCCTAAACACGGCTGTTGAGAAGTATACTAACAACTGCAGGTAATAAGACTCTCCATAACCCACAGCTCAGCCATATTTTATAGTTAAATGTCTTGTTTACATATAGTAAACGGCTTTGTGGCGAAGGGGTTACGAATGCAATTTTTAATCCCACATAACATGTTAGAAACATGGTGCAGGCGATTTTAAAGCAGACCAACTTGATTTGGTTTCCCAATCAAAGGAATCAGTGCCAGTGGTTCAGAAAGCAATGGCAAACTAGTTAATGTAAACTTGCCAAGAAATCACAAAAAGTCAAACAATGCTGGAGTTGACTGCAATGTCCTGTAAAGGATATGCAAATAATTTAACACCAATATTAGCAATACAATCTAGGGACTGAAAGCAACTGCAGAAGTGAGTCATTGGCATGATAAAGAAGCCACAAAGATGGACAATAACAGGATAAAAGTATTTAGAACCTCAGTCTTCTTTGGGTACTTGGTCTAGAGGAGACGTCTGCCGTCATTACTCTCCAATCCTCAATGTCGACTGATAATTTGAAGAAGTTAGTGTTGCCATTACTATTATTTGTTGTTCAGCTGTTTAAGCTTTCCACCTAAATGTTTCTTTGTCTTCCTCTGCCTCTCTTGCCTAGTATTTTCCCCATGAAAGGCTTATAATCCAACTCTTCTGTTATCTTCATCATCATCATCATGTGCCATACCGAGAGGCGAGGGCGGTCATGGTTTGCCATCTCACACGGTCACCAGGGTCTCATATCAGGTCTTTGTTCTTGTCCCAACCATGCCATACTGCTAAACCATCTATCTAGCACTTCAACACTCTTTTTCTCACTGCAGTTGACAACTTTTTGTTGGTAAGTATGTTTTCCATTTTGCAGAAAGCCACCTTTGCCATGGCAATTCTTGATCTAATCTCTGGCAGGCAGCTTCCATCAGATGTTACGACTGTTCCGAAATCGTTAAACCGTATCACCTGTTTAAGAATATTTCCCTTCACTTGGATGTTATAATGTGGTATTTCTTTCTTCTTGGAGACGGCCATGATCTCTGTTTTCTTATAATTCCAAATCCAGTTTCTCACTGTGTATAATAACCTCATCCAGCAAATGTTTTATATCCTGCTCGTTGTCAACAATCAATAATGTGTCGTCTGCATATCTTATATTATTGATATTTTGTCCTCCGAATGCAGCTCCTTTCATATCCTCTGTATTTCACATAATATTTTCACTATAAAGGGAGACAAGATTTGGATACATTACGCATCCCTGTCGCACACCTCTCCTGATAGGCTAGAATTGACTCACATCATATCATTATAAATTGTTATGGCAGCTGTTTGTTTCCAGTAAATGTTCTTTATAACTCTAGGATCTTTTCCATCCTATTGGAGGTCTGCTAGCATTTTCACGTCAGTATGTCTTACTCTATCAAAAGCTTTCATGTAATCAATGTAGCAAAGATGGTCTTTATTGACTTTTTCTGTTATAATGCCTCATAAATGTCTTTTGTCTTTTCCTTATGGCTATGATGAGTGGTCTTGTAACACCCATAGCTCTCAATATCTCAGCATTTATTTTCTTCCTGCCCATGATATTCTCAACATTCTTCTCAAAGATGACATCTCCGCTGCTTGCAGTTTCTTCAGAGTTTTGTTACTCATTGTTCAGGATTCAAATCCATGTATAAAACAGTCCACACACACACGTGTTCAGTAAGCAGACTTTGAACTTGTCATGGTATTTCTGTTTTATTTTAACATGTTTATTTGTATAAAAGAATCTTTGGATATGTGATTTTTTTCTTTACCCCAATACTACATCTTCTGTTAGCTGTCACTGTGCAGCCTAAATATTGAAAACGATTTCATCATCATCATATGCACTGCCAGCGAGTGTAAACATTCATGTCTCTTTTTCCGTTAATCTTTCCAGTTGTTACAATGTTTTCCAATGCCTCTCTTCTCATCACATAACCAAAGAAAACGGTTTGTCTCTTTCTTATAGTCATTTATAATGTTCTGCGTGACAGTCATTATTAGTTACTGTGGCAGTCCAAGGTATTCGCAGCATTCATCTAAGGTACCACATCTCTGTTGCTTTTAAGTTCTTCATAATTTGAAACCAACTTACCTGCTGGGTTTTTACACCTTTATTAAAAACTAGCTGACCCTGCCCGGCTTCGCCCAGTCCCTGGTGGGAAGCATCTCATTTAATTCATATAAGTAGTCATATAAGTTCCCGTTCCCGTTACCGACTATCTGTCTGTCTGTCTGTCTGTCTGTCTGTCTGACCCGGCCCGACATCGCCCAGCTCCTGGTGTGAAGCATCTCATTTAATTTATATAAGTAGTCATATAAGTTCCTGTTCCCGACTGTCTATCTGTCTGTCTGTCTGTCTATCTGTCTGCCTGACCCTGTCCGGCTTCATTAAATTCATACAACAACAAAAAATGTAACTTAAAAGAACGTTCTACCACACACCATCCATTATTTTTAATGAAAACTCTTTCTAATCACCTGCATGACTACAGTAACTTCTTAAGCAAAAAAAGATGAGTTACAATGTTATGCATTGTGCATCATTTTTATGAAAACTTTGAAAATGCCTTACAGATTGTATCATTATTTATTATAACTCATATGCCGGTACATAACTATGGACAAAGAGTTTATAAATCTTTGAAAACGATGCCACAATATGACTATAAGTTATACAGAAAAGTTATGCCCCTTGAAATAACTTTTACAGAGTTAGGTCCCCTGAGATATATGAAATTATGATGAAAAATGAAAAATGAAATAATACTGAGTAAGCAGGCGATTTCACACTAACAAAATATCACAGTTGACAGCTCTGGAATGAAAGGAAGGCGTGTAGAAAATTTCATCTCAATCGGATGGGCCGTTCGCGAACAAATAAAGGCCATACATACATACAGACAGACAGAGATACGCACATCCTAATTTATATATAAGATGTAAAGGAAATTGGAATGTGTGCTGTCTTGGAAACAGTCATGCATTCAGTTTTGCTAACTTTAATGATAATCGCTTCTTCTCATCCTCTACTATATTGTCTAAAAATGAGACTAATTTTAGACTGCTATGAACACTGTACCATTGTGTTTCTTAGAATATTTCATATTTTGGCCTCCAACTTACTTCTTCAAGATGTTTGATGTTTGTGACCACTGTTAAAGTTGATGAAGTTAGGAGATAAAACATATCTTTGCCTATCTCCTCTTTTAATTGCTCTGAATGCACTAAGCTCTCCATCACTTCTGATAACAGATTCCTGCTCACAATCTATATTCATTATTAACCTGGTATCTTTTCTATCTATACTGAGTTCATGCAAAATGTCAAAATGGTCTTGATGTTTCACTTTGTTAGAAGCTTTTGATTAGTCTATAAAATATAAATATAAGTCCGTATACATCTCTCCATGAGCATTGATAAAGTAAAATTACTTTCATAAGTCTAGCGAAAGAAAAATGTTCACTTGAAGCAGTGATAATAAAAGAACTTATCATATTTAGTTATTTTTCTACAACCATTTGTGACTTACTTACTGACTTCCCCTTGTATGTGATGGACCTTTTTCCACAACTGACACACATTTGGGTATATTGTGCTAGTGACATTTTATTTTAAAAAATTTATTATGAGAATAAAATACTTCTAGCAAAGTTAGGAAATTTACATAGATATGTTACATTATATGTGTCATATGAATTACAGATAAAATCATATTTCTTTATCTGTTAATTGTTGGCAGTACAGTTAAATGTAAGTTTAATTTTTTTTTTCAATCACAGTTGTACCAGATTTTTTGCCTGTGCAAATCGAATGTTTGAGGCTCTAAATTTAGAAAGTGATCATGTGGCAAGTGTGACTGCACAACCTGGCATCAGCATTCCTAAGTTACGATCAGCCCTTGACATCTGTCTGGAACAGCTGCCTCCTTTGCTAGCTTTAGGCGATGTTTCTCAGCTCATGGGGATGCCAAGTGGCCTGCCAGAGAGTAGTAGCATTTCCAATCTGAAAAATACTGAGGATTGTCTTGTGTCTAAGAATATTGGATGTGTGTTATTTCAGGTAAGAAGGCAGAAAAAGTCTTAAATAACATGTGGCTATATCTCTTCATTATCAATAACATAAAATAACACAAAGTAATGCAACTTTACAGAACAGAATTACAAACAATACAAGGATGTTGTGGCGACTAGCCTTTATCAGCAAACAAATACATACAAAAAACACAACATAATCACCGAAAAGACCCTCCAGTGACTACATTAAGGCATAAATATCATCAGCAGATCAGTCAGTAGTCACTCTGAAGACTGATATGAAGTCATTTAATCATGTGTTGGTCAGCATGGTTAAATGGATAAGAATGTGTGTTCTTAAACATCTGGTGTGCTGATGCTGAGGTAAGGGGTTTCAACCTCTACACCGGACAACTGGACTAAAATGTTGACCTATTGTCCTCGACTTGGATATGTAAATTACAAGTACCTCTGAAGTCGGGGTGGTTTTGCCTGATGGCGAGGGACACTGTTAATAAGGAAAGCTAGTCCACACGCAAAATTCAGTCCAGCACTACTAAAAGTAGTGTGTATGGACTATGCTTGAGTCCAAAGCAAGCGAGCGGGACAAAAATTGATCATGTCACTGCACCGTCCCCAGTTCTGATCAGTTCTCTTCATCTGTGCAGAAGTCTGAACCTCAATGTCCTTGCATGCCTGTGAGATGTACTTGTTTGTTGGCTGTCCTCTTGTTATTTTCCCCTGAATTTTTGCCTGACAGCATTTTTAATTGTAGACCACCAGGTCTCGTACTTAAAAATACACGGTGAACAGAATTAAAAACAGATGATACTGGGAGGACATGAAAGGAGCTCTAGGAGATGGCAAAAGATAAGGAACAAATAATGCATTTGCCCCATAACAGTTTCCTGCCATGGGTTTGTGGTGTGATATGGCCATCACTTTGTGTAGGGCTGAATGCATGAAGGAACAGGTTTTAAATTTTTCCCTCACTTGGCAAGCAATGAGCCCAGACATTGAACCCTTGTCCCCCCGGGAAGGTTAACCCGGTCAACAAATGCCCGCAGAAGTCGGATGTGTCGGCCTAACGGCGCAAGAGCGCAGCTCTGCTGTAAACAGGCACAACGCAATCACGTCTGAAAAAAAACTCCGGATGAACGAAGAAGAAGAAGAAGAAGAACCCTTGTCCAGCTGTACTCGTGACATTATCAGCGCAGTTTCCTGGGAAAAGCATACATTGTAAAATTCATTAACTAGTTCTACACAGGATAAGAAAACTAAAGTGGTATGACAAAATCACTAATTCTCAGCTCAGAAAGAGATCAAATTCCAGCGAATCAAGAGGTTAGGTACTGTATAGGACACACATTGTGAAAACCTGAGAATAGTTTAACTAGAGAGTCCATTCACTGGGACTCACTATGATACCTTAAAGCACACAGAGAAGAGAACTAGAAACCAAGATGAATGTCTCCCCGGCGGGCCAATTCTTGCTGGTCGCAGGATCCGCACTGAGTCAGACGGGGAGTCTGACGGTAGTACATGCTTTTATGGGACCAGACACTTACGATGACAGATGTACATGCTCATACTGGTCCAGTCACTTGGTATAAGGTACTCAGCTGAGGGAAATGGCTGAACGTCTCTAAGCCAAATCCTTCGGATGTGAGGGCCTGGCCGCCATCCGCCTCATGCACTTGGAGGTTTGATGCTGAGCCACCAGCATCTGCAGTCTACCTTGTTCCAGACGTACTGGTTATCCTTTCCTCTGGAGATAACAAGGCAAGGCCAAGAAAGGAAACGTGCTGCATGGGCAACACATGTTCTCTGAATCCATGTCCAGGCATTGTGCTATGGAATTCTAGCCTAATTCCAATCCACATGCTTTCATCTGTCAAGACGGCAAGGTGCCACTCACTCTAGTCTCCACCTATGGATCACACCAGCAAAATTTCAGCACAATACATGAATTTAGTAGCACCAGCAAGAATCAATATAGGTGTAAAGCAGATTAACATGTTCTATACATTTTTTGTGGGCACCTTTTCTAATCTAGAAACTTTGCCTTGGCAGCAGCCTGCTTAGCCTGCTCATGTTTATTTCCAGCTGCTGAGGGATTTTTTAATGTGCGCAGATCCTCCTGGTTTCTCTACCTTGTCTGAGAAGATTAGATGTCTGATCCACTACCCCAGGATCCAGGAGGATATACAATCATTTTTCTTATTATTGTGAAAATTCAGACAGTTAAGACTGTGATATGAACCTGGTCTGCTCAGTTCAGAAATGGACACCGCAAGTTAAAATGCTATTATTAACTTCTACTTGTGTTGCTAATGTGTTTTGCAGGAGTGTCTTTGGATGAATGAAATCCTCCGCCACATCAGACAGGACATCAGTGATCTTCAGATAAATTTAGTAGGTGGTCCTGAAGCTCTGCCACAGAGACTGTTGTCAACAGCATGTTGTCTTCAAGAAGAGCAAATACCGGTCACCTGGGTTCATCCCAACTGTCGGCCTTGTACTCACTCCCTGTTGTCCTGGCTTAAAGGTTGGTCTATGAGTTAAACTTTAACTATCACATGCAGCTGGATGTTAATGAAACCATGCTTAAAAAATCTGCTTACAGGCAATGTTTAACCTATTATTAAATGTCATCTGTTACTTGCTGAAAAATTAAAATTCTCTTAACTGATTAAGATTAATTGTCCTAAGCGACTTCCCATATCTGCCATGAGCTTATATATCACTAAAATGTTGTCATTGTGAAATGTTATCTCAATTAAAATATCAATACAGTAGTTTTCCCTTTTGCAACCTTCTTTAATTAGATATACAATACAACATGTCTGCGACCATATTAACAACCTTTAGGTTATTAATGTGACACACCCCTACTTCCCATTTTCCGCCATCCATTTTTGTTTGATCCAAACCTAATTTGTGGTTGGCACTGAATCTATTAATTGGTGTTGTATGTGAATTCAAGTTCAAATGCATGCAAACATCCCAGGTATCCAAATAAGTACTTACATAAGATTCAGTTTATTTGCATTTAAAATTGTTTTCTTGCCCTTTTTGTTTTAAGTTTGAGAGGTATATCTACAGTTGAACAGACCTGACTTGAGGTAATCTCTTTTTTTTTCTACAGATTTGAAACAAAAACATGAGCAGTTTAATAAATGGTTGCAGTGTGGCATTGTACCAAACATTGTTAAGGGACAGCTCAGAGAAAATACGCTCACTGCTAGAGGAAGTCTCACAAGTGTGTGGCTTGGTGGGCTGGTCTGTCCGCAAGCTGTTCTCACTGCCATCAGACAAGAAAAGGCCATTCTAGCAGGCGTTAGCCTGTGTAATGTATGTTTAATTTTGCCAAGTGTTCTATTTTATTTAAATAAATGTTAATGATTGCATAAATTATATTAATATGGAGACACAGTTCATATTTTTTTTTAAATATATTTATTTAGCCAAAAAGTAGCTGTAATGCAGATGTCACATTAACTTTTAAATTGTATTCATTTTTGTATTTACTCTCTTTACTTTATTTATATTTTTATAGATTATTCTTCTTTTTAACCATTTAGTTTTTAACCACATATTAAGGGGTTTCTTTTTAAAATGCAAATGGTTCTTTGTAATTGTCTTTAAAACTCTCTCTGTGTATTGCAGTTTGATATTCATTATTTTAAGGAACACCCTTTTCATTCCTGGAGCTGTGATAGTTGTGGTGGTGAGACACTCACTTGCCAACCTGGTTGTTTTTTTGTTTGTTTTTTGACCTGGGCTCAGAAGTCAACCCAGCCTAAAATGAGTATCATGAAATGTCTTGGGAGTTAAATATGGTCATCATGATACTGACCACATCACTCACCGAATGCCAATTGTGTATGGGTCTAGCACCACATGGCTGATGCAACTTAAGGTGTGTCGAAGGGTCTTTCAAATATTTCCTTTTGCTTTTATTTCCTAGTACTTCATTTATTCTTAAATTTACTTTATCTAGTTCGTTGACATCCAAATCCTGGTTATTAATATATGCACCATTTAGGAAACAACCTTAAATAGAGAGTTAACAACTGAAGCCAAATTACTCTAAGTGACTAATAACTCATTTGAGGTCAAATAGAATATTTCAATATATATTGCTGTACAGATTTGGAAGCCACGGTAGCAAGGTGGTTATTGCTTATCAAAGCAATAAGGACTTTTTACAAGCCTTAAGATTTATTTCCCATATATTTATAGACCAATCAGCACTTGAGGAATGATGTTATCAATATCATATTGGCCATATTTTACTTCCCAAAACATGTCCTGATATCTATTGTAGCTGGGGTGATCTGGTGGCACAGATCAGTTTCAAAAACATTTGAGCAAATGACCACTGGGCCAACTGGCAAGTTTGTTAGCCACTACTATGCCACAGCTTCCCTTAAAAAAAAACAGTTAAAGAATAATGTTCTAGAAAAGTGAGATGACAAGAAAGGGAACTGGCCAACTCACATCATTATGCCATGACCTAGAATATATTACAGCCTAGCACTTCACACCCAAATGGCAGTTTCTGTCCTGGGACTACCTTGAACTTTTCTTATGCAAATTTACTGTTGTCCTCTTGCAGGTGAGCTTTGAGTGTAAAGTTTTGAAGAATGATGCCCATAACGAGGTTGGCGATACAGGAATTCATGTTACTGACATCATGTTAGAGAATGCCTCGTGGGATTATGAGACAAACAGTTTAAAGGATTCAGAGTATGTATTTGTTGTATCAGCACAGGCTGTTTTTAGACTGTATCTTGCATTTTTAAAAAATTTTGTTTAATGTCAAGACTTTGTCAGATATGACTGAGCAACCATATGATAGTAGACAGTACTACCTGCTTTCTGTTAGTGCCGAATGTTGGGCGGTGCTCACCAAACCCAACACCCTACATTGTGCCAACAACTTTGGATGGAGGAGCGCAAGCCTTACCTTAGTGCAAGGAAATGCAGTCTAAAGACTAAATGTCATAGCAGGGCAGACCAGGCTGTAAGCCTTTGTCAGCAACTGGTCTAGGACGGTAGCTCCAGCAGGAGGACAATTATGACATTGCTTTGCTGATCTGGCAGCTTCTGCAACTTGTCTCGTTACAGTCGTTTTGGTTTTACCTTTCCTCTGAAGTAAACTAGGCAGGCCATGAGGAGGATCATGCTGCATGGGCAACAGATGGTCTCTAAATTCAGCCCAGGCTTTGTGCTATGGAGCGGTATAACCGCTCCATTTTATGAACTATAGTCTGTCTTACATTTTTCACCCCTATTATTATCTAGCATCTGAATTTAATTATTATTTCTATGTGAATTAAAAGCTATATATTAAAAAAGTAAATGCAAGGAATATTTGTTTAAGCAAATGAAGTGAATTATAATCCATACGAATCAAATTGTGTATGTTTCTTTAAAAAAAGGAATTAATTTTGTATGTATTTCTTTCAAGAACATGGACTTGAAATAAAATTAAGTATAGATTACTTAGGGCGAGCCATGGTAACACAGTGGGTATATATATATATATATATATATATATATATATATATATATATATATATATATATATATATATATATATATATATATTTCAGAAAATCAAAACAATGTTTTCCCATAGTGAATTTGAATAACGAATACACAAACCATATATAGTATGATTTATTGCCTGGTAATAACAACTCTTATGTTGTGTGACATCTGCAGTAAGTACCTGACGAGATGCAGCGAAATGTGCCAGATAATAAATCGTACTATATATGGTTTGTGTCTTCGTTATTCAAATATATATATTTCATCGCTCAAGCAGAAATAGGAAGATATGCACCCAGGACACACTGATGGAGGGAATTGAAACTCTGAAGAATGTCTTACATCTGAATGGGTACTCCACAGGATTTATAAAGTGCCACTGCCAACAACCGAAACCAAAATCAGACATAACTACAGTCCCCAAGCTCAAGGTATTTATACATCTAACCTTTCGAGGGGATGACGTAATGCAACGTCTACAGGGCTGGCTCGTTACAGCAGTTGGCCTAACATTCTGTGCTGCAACTCCAGTTATTAGGTACAGAACCACACCTATTCCCACCCCTGCAATAAAAGAATCTACCCCTCTGTACGCCACATCTAATTGCATTTACCAATTCACATGCAGGTGCGAGTCTACCTACACTGGCAGAACAGAGAGGCAGTTACATACCAGGATTGTTGAACACATACCAAACTGGGTTGACAAGAAACTACACACAAGCGATGGGATCATCGGAAGTGTGACACACCACATTTATAAACTTCGGACTTCGTCCATTGCACGTCATGTCTTGGAAACCGGTCATGTCATTGATAGAGACCACGCTTTTCATGTGTTGTTTCATACACAAAATAGTCGTTTGTTAAAGTTTGCAGAAGCAATAATTATCCATCTGCACAAGCCAGTTTTGTGCAAACAGAAAGGCATGATAGTCAATTTAAAATTACCATGGTAAACAACTGATATTACTGTGCGAACATGTGTATATTTCAGCTTGAGCGATGAATCAAATTATTTTACTCTACGCTGTGTGACATCTGCAGTAAGTACCTGACGAGACACAGCGAAATGTGCCAGGGAACATGTGTATATTTCAGCTTGAGCGATGAATCTAATTATTTTACTCTACGTTGTGTGACATCTGCAGTAAGTACCTGACGAGATGCAGCGAAATGTGCCATGCAATAAATCGTACTATATATGGTTTGTGTCTTCGCTATTCAAATTCACTACGGGAAAACATTGTTTTCCCATATGTGAGTCCCATATTTGTACCCAAAGGAAAGAATAATAAGAAAGGAGATGGCCATCATCATCATCATGTCCCATGCCAATAAGGTCAGGTTTTGCTGTCTCACACAATCACTAGCCTTGGGTCAGGTCTATCTTCTTGTCCCAGTTATGCCATATGACCAAGCCATCCAGGCATGCATCTCTCCCATTGCTCATTTCCCGTCAATTTTGCCAGGTTTGCTTAGTTTTATAGTTCCTTTCTCCTCATGATGTGCTCACAGTTCTTGACTGTTTATGTCAAATTTCTTTAAACAGTTTACAGTTGTAATTTGTTTCTTGTAGAACTGTCTGGTTAAATTTTCTGTCTCTCCATGGTATTCTTTGCATTTTCCTCAGAAACCACATTTCTCAGCTTGTAAGCTGAAGTTGGTCACATCATTTTGTATATGTTAAAATGTCATATTATCATAGTGACAGCTGCTGTAGTATTACCAGTCTCTTTGCCTATATTACAGTGATGCAGGTTACACATGTTTGAAAGATATCTACCTCAGGCCTGTAATTAAAACAAGCAATTCAGAAAAGGCTTCTGATGATCAGGAAAAACGGAAGGGAGAGAACCTAGGATTTGTCAGTGGCAGCAGTAAAGTTTTACCAGAAGTCTGCGAATTGCCTGTGTATGTGAACAAGGTTAGTTACGTTCAAAACATCAAAAACTGTTTCTTTTTCTCCCTGATGTAGTTCCAGGTGCATCCTTGTTGTCTTAGAAATTTATCCATACTATCAATTCAACAGGAGAGATCAAGTTATTAATCTGAATCAACAAATGTTGCTACAACAGACATCTTTTGCGATCAATGTTTTCTATACGTGGTTCATAGCTTCCATTGTAGAGCATAAATTACAAGTACTTCTGAAGTCAGAGTGGGTTGCCTGATGGCGAGGGACACTGGTAATAGGGATAGCTAATCCACACACAAAATTCAGTCCAGTTGGTCACTTGAAACATCATGAAAGTTTGGAGAGATCAATCATGGAGGGGCATATGCCCGGGAAGAGAAGAAGAGGAAGGCCAAAGAGAAGATGGGTGCAGGTTGTGGGAGATGATCTCCACATGGGTGTATCTGATGTGGGACATCTTGCTTATGATCGAAAAGTTTTCTGGACGGTTGTTATGGTAGCGATGTTCTGGAAGGGACATGCTTCTGAATGAATGAATTAATAAATGCTACTAGAAGTAGTGTGTATGGACTACGGTTGAGTTCAAAGTGAGCGAGGGCAAACAAACAATACCCCCATAATGAGCAGTAAATCTATGAAGACAAGAACAATCTTCCTGTGGATCCATCTTCAACAAGTTAACTTTTTTTTTTTAAAGCTCACATTATACATCAAAATATAAATATATTGTTTCTTGCCATGTAAATTTCAACATGCAGTCAGTCAGTCAGTCAGTCAGTCAGTCAGTCAGTCAGTCAGTCAGTCAGTCAGTCAGTCAGTCAGTCAGTCAGTCAGTCAGTCAGTCAGTCAGTCAGTCAGTCAGTCAGTCAGTCAGTCAGTCAGTCAGTCAGTCAGTCAGTCAGTCAGTCAGTCAGTCAGTCAGTCAGTCAGTCAGTCAGTCAGTCAGTCAGTCAGTCAGTCAGTCAGTCAGTCAGTCAGTCAGTCAGTCAGTCAGTCAGTCAGTCAGTCAGTCAGTCAGTCAGTCAGTCAGTCAGTCAGTCAGTCAGTCAGTCAGTCAGTCAGTCAGTCAGTCAGTCAGTCAGTCAGTCAGTCAGTCAGTCAAGTCAGTCAGTCAGGTCAGTCAGTCAGTCAGTTGGGGTTCCAACTTCACGGCAACGGGTCATTCCCATTATGCTCCGTTCCTGTGCCAGTGAATATCACACAAAATGCTCCTCACTGTCCATTGTGAAAAGTGGAACAGACAGGAGTCTTGGCAAGCCAACAGCCCGAGTAGGTACATTGTGAATAATGCCTCCGCCAGAATGCCAACACAAAAGTCCTCCACAAAAAGTACAGTCCTTGTCAACAGAATAAGCAGTCACCAGAAAGACTTCATTGACCCGGGTTATATCCCACATGGCTCGGTAACTTTCCGCAGGGCAACCCGCTGAAAATGCAGCACAAAGCACAAACTCTGTAGCTCCTGCAACGACTCCCAGGAGTCTCCTGAAAAATGCACTCATGAACCAAAAAGGCAAGCTAGTCAATTAAACGACAGCCACCATTGTTCCGAACATGCAGTTCACTGTGCAAACAACAGCGGACAGATGTAAAAGCATTCCACATGAATTTCACTGCTCACAGTGTCACGCCACACACTCAGTCAGTAGCAGGGTGACGGAACCATGCACTACACAAATAATATTCAGAATAATATACAGAAATTTCCATCAAAAATGAATTTTACAGATTTAAACTAGACATAAATAGCTTATTTGTGAACTAATTATCTACAACCAATGTCCTTGGGTTTCAGTCTCTATCAGCAAATGTCCAAATGTGGGTCTGATTATGTCTCACTGCCACAAGTGGTGCCAAATTCTACTGGTCTGAGATGTGTTTATTTATCAATTGCTTTGTCTTCCTGCACTATCATATCATAAATGGTGTGTTTTTTGTTATCTATCTATTATCAATATCCCCAGTGTCCTTGAAGTGAGCACAAGAAGTTTCTCATAACCACAAATACCTTCATGACCTTGACAGTATGTCCACATTAGTGTTTAAATGGTAGGTCTCCCTGGCAAAGTGATCAAGCCGACTGCCTCACGCACGCTCTGAAGGTCATCTGTTCACCTTTGAACTGAATCATTTAGACCATGATTGCAATTATTACAGAGTCCCTTGGAGTCATCACTAGAGCCGCTGAGTTCATGCATTGTGCATTGCTTTCGGCAGGCAGCTTGTCAATCTGCACATAGAAATTGAGACCAGATGGAGTGAAACTCATTGCAATGAAGTTAGCCCTCTGACCTTTAACCTTGTGAAGTCTTGAAGATGTAAGATATATGTATAAGTCAATCATTTATGCCTTAGTCATCTTTGATGAACCTTCTGAAACAGACAGAAAACAGATACATTCGTAGTCTTAGCATACCTTATAATTTTCATAAAATTTCAGAGTAGACAAGTTCAAGTTTGGTCTTTGCCAGTGAAATGTCCTCAACCTTGCGAGAAATGGACCTTAGCCCGTGCAGCCTTTATTCTTGATCCAGGTTTGATTACTAATCTTATAAAATACTATAACATTTCATTGTGACATTTCTGAGAAAGTAAATTTAATCTGAAAGTTTATTTGTTTTATGAACTTAATAAAAATACTTCTTCAATGTAATTGAAATAATAGAGATAACATAAACATTCAATTCTGATTAGCATTTATAGAAACCACAGGAAAAGAGGACAGAATAGATCAAATTAACAAGTTCACAAAGATACTGGGGAAAATAGACAACTATATGAACAATATACCAAAAAGGTCGCAATATGAGACATGGAGGTCTGTTATTGAAAAAAACAAACAACAACAACAAAGAGCAAGAGAAAGAGCGGACTTCCAAGAATCAACTTAATCACACAAGCATGCTAGATGTATGCAGGGCTGAAGGTAGTATAAGAGAACAAGAGACAATGGAAGGACATGACGAGGCAACTTTATCGTGAGTATTTGGACTGACTAACCTAATGATGATGGCATGGAGTAACAGAACAATACATCACATGTTCATGGCTGGTTGGATTTCAAGACGAGGGAAGTTTATGGAGCAAAGTAAACAAATTGCACTGAATCAGTTTAGTTAAAGTTTTTTGGTTGTATTTGATTTCCTGGCAAGTTTTACAATCAGTAGTTTGTCACTGTTTTCTGAACGATCGACATGCATACCTTTGTATAACTATAACCCCTTCACCATAGCACCACCTACCAAATCAAGAGGTGAGGGAAAGATTGGGTTGGACACATATTGAGAAAACCTGTGAATATCATAACTAGAATATCCTTCCACTTTAACTCACATGTCATATAATGAAAAGAGAGACATTGGAGAACATTGTGACAACAGGAAAGGTCGAGGGGAAGAGAAGCAAAGGCTGACCAAGAGAAATGATGCTGGATGGATTGAGATGTTGGCATGGAGGAATATTAGCAGCATAGTCGATCCAGAATACCAAAGACCGAGATATGCGGAGAGACATGAACACCTACACCAGCTGGCATGGCACTTGATGATAATGATGATGGAACTCACAGTGCAAACAAATTAGGAGTTCTAAAAACACATAAATAATAAAGAAAATTAGAGACAGAGATGGATAATATGTGTAGGGCATGGAGTGAGCTGCAGGAAGCAGCAAAAGTTAGGTTGGCTGGGCATGAGTTGGATGAGAACCCCCTTCGTCAATGGAGGATACAGGACGGGATGAAGAATACATCACATGTTTTAGTTATCAAATGTTGAAAGAGTTTTGTGATTTTTGTGAAAGCATCTGTCAAAGGTAAGGTAGAGAAATGTCATTGTGTTGATGTCTATACCACCCATGCTGATGACTGGCATGGGTGCATTAACTTTGTGAGTGTTCAGGAAGAACCATGTCTAGAAAGCTTTTGACAGGTTTTCCTGTGACCTTGACTCCTGGCACCACTCACTAGTTCTGTCTAGTTCAGAGGTTCCCAAACCACAGCCCGCGGGCCACTTGTGGCCTGCCAGCTGTAAGAACATGGCACGCAGAGCCTTGTTGTTTAATATAATATATTTTAATAATTACAACACACAAAAAATGTACTCGGAGCACCTCGTCAGCGTGCGATAATTTACTCTGCTCGTGGTTGTTATGCTTACATATTATCGAATGCGCCTGTTTAGTTCACAACGAAACGATATGCAGTTCCCATATTGGCCTTGTCGACCAATCAGAGTGCGCAAGGTGCCATGTTGTCGTCTGTAACAACTGTTTAGCAGAGTCGGTAGTATTGTGTTGAAATTATATATTTTTTTCAGATAAAAATTTACCCTTAAAGCCTATAAAAATGAGTGTGGAAAATTTAAAGTCAAACAATGGTAAAAAGCGAAAATGTGAAGATATTGCTTGTCGTGAATTCAACGAAGATTGGACAGATAAATTTATGTTTATGCCTAGCCGTAGTGGTAAACCAGTTTGCTTAATCTGCGGATTTGTGTATCTGTTACAAAAATATTTAATCTGGAACGACACTTCACGACCACACATTCAGACATAAATGCTCAATATCCGATCAATTCGGAGTTAAAAAAAGAGTTCATAGAGAAAGTTCTCTGACCAGGCAGCAGTAATTTTCCACCAAGGCTACTGAACAGAGCAAGCATGCTGTTGTTACGTTGTACGAAGTCGCTCTTCTGTTGGCTCACAAAAGAAGCCATTCACTGATGCAGAAGAAATAATCAAGCCTTCCCTTAAAATTGCTGCTAGAATGCTTGGCGATTAAGTGTGTGAAACAAAATTTAATCAGATTCCTTTGCCTAATAATGCTATGACCGGGCGAGTTGAAGAAATAGCCAACGATGTTCATTGTCAAGTAGCAGCACATATCAAAAATTGTAAATTGTTTTTTTCTTCATTGGCAGTGGATGAATCCACTGACATTACTGACATGGCTCAGGTCGCAGTTTGTGTTCGAGCAATAAACAATAATTTTGAAGTAATTGAAGAACTTCTAGGACTTGAATTAATGCATGCAACTATTAAAGGGACTGATCTGTTTGAAACTCTGAAGTTGCGTGTAGAGAAAAACAACGTAGAATGGACCAAATTGTACAGTATACACCGACGGTGCTCCGGATTTGACGGGTAAAATGTCTGGATGTCTAGCATTATTGGAACATTTTCTTGGCAGCACTATATTAAAATATCATCGTATCATTCGCCAAGAAGCTCTGTGTGGAAAGACTATAAATCTGAAACATGTCATGGATGTTGTTCTGAGATGTGTGAACAAAATTTGAAGTAAGCCGCTGAACAGGCGTTAGTTCAGATAGTTTTTATCAGACCAGAATGAGGAATACGGGAGGTACTCTTACACTGTGATGTCAGATGGCTATCTAAAGGGAAAGTTCTGTCAGGTTTCTGGGCACTGAAAAATAGTGTCCATCTGTTTCAGTCTGAAAAGGTATGCATTGCCTACATAAAGGGAATGTCTGCTGAACGATGACTGGCTTAATGACCTCGCATTTTTGGTGGACATGGCATCTTATTTAAACTCTTTAAATGCGAGGATCCAGGGAAAAAACAAACTATTCGCATATTTGTGGGATGACATTTCTTCATGTAAAATGTGACTATGACTATTTACCGGACAGCTGACTGGATGGACTTTAGAGGTGTTTCCAAAGTGTGGTGGAAAAGAAATATGACTTATTACAGTACAAAGTAAAAGTTGAAAGTCTTTTTCTGGATATCTTTCAGTCAAGATTTCAAGAGTTCACAATAGAGGAGGATAATTGTACCCTCTTCATAAATCCGTTCGTATTTCCTGATGCAAAGCTCTGCCAATTACAGCAAAAACTTCAGCATGAAGTTATTAATTTAAAATGCAATTCTGCACTGAGATGTAAAATTCTGGAGCTGCCTGCTTCACTTTCCACTGATCATATGATTTCATTCTCGCGACTATTGCCCGTCGAACAGTTTGAACACTTACGTTCATTCGCCCAGAGATACATTTGTCATTTTGATTCGATTTACAGATGCGAGCAGTCATTTTCCGCAATGACCGTTATAAAATAAAAAAGAAGCAACGTTCCAGACTCACCGACAGTAACCTAGCTGCGTTTATGACTTTGAGCAAGACAGATTTGTACCCATACATTGATAAACTGGCATCTGAACTTAAGTAACTGGTTATGAAGAACAGTGTACGATGGATAGCTGCAGTTCTGCTCCAATGGAAGGTGGTGCTAAGATGCGGGAGTTGGTCTTCTGAGCCGATAACGATATGTTCAGGATTGCCGCAGGGTTCACCACTGTCACCAGTACTATTCAACGTGTATACGGTGCCGATCACTGAACAACAGTTGGACGGGAGGGGTAGGACTCTGTCATTCGTTGACGACATCCTCGTGTATTGACAGGGTCGAGATAGACAGGCGGTTGCCAATGATATGCAGGGCGAACTAGATCAAATTTCCTCATGGTGGTCTGATGCCGATGCCCTTGTCAACCCTGCAAAGGCAACAGTTACATGGTTCTCACTAAACAACCATATTGTGAAAACAGACCTGCCGGCAGTAAGAATGGATGGGAACATTTTGAGTAGAACCCAGTCAATGACATATCTTGGCGTGAGGCTTGATCGTAGCCTGTCCTTCAGAGATCATGTCGATTATGTCATAACGAAGGCTCGAAAAGGTTTGTCAGCAATGAGAGTCATGGCGACTGCCAATATCGACAAAGACTTCTAATACTTCTGTTCCAAGGACTTGTACTTTCACGCATCGAGTATGCCCTGGCCATCCTCACTGTCAGCCCTACACAGATTGGAAGACTCGAAAAGGTACAAAACGAAGCCATGCGCATCATTTTGGGCTGCACGAGAGACACCAGCTGTGTAGCAATGAGATACCTCCTTGACTTCCCGACAATGGAACACAGGATCAAGATCTGGAGAGCTCGTGCATACTTAAAAATAAGTGCAGGTGAGCAGCACCCTCTGCATGACGCTATATTCAGAGAAAAGGGTGACAGGCTAAAGAGGGGCAAATCATGGATGGGTCGGGCGGAAGATGTCGTCAGACAGGTCTGCAGTCTTACCAGTATCAACCCCGGCAAGAAATGGGTGCCGGTGCCTCCAGCCTTTAAGTGCACTTTCTCCTGCATTATCACACTCGACAGACGGTGCAGAGAGCAGAACCCTGCCGCTGTCAATGCAGAGGTTAACGCGCTCATCTATGAACACTCAGATAGCCCCGAAGTGCTCATCTATACAGATGGATCTGTTGTAAAGCAGCAGAGGAGTGCGTGGGCATTTACAGCCTGTTCAGCGGGCCGAACCGTTCAAGAATCCAGTGGTTCCCACTCTATGACCACGAGCAGCATGACGATGGAGGTGATGGCAGTTACACAGGCTTTCATATGGCTGGAATCACAGCATTATACCAACGTATGTGTACTAAGTGATTCAATGAGCATGATTCAGAAGGTCAAAGCTGGATCTGTACGTAGACAGTGGACTGAATCGCTGCAGAAGTCTGTTGTCCGTAAAGTCACCTTCATCTTCATCCCGGGACATGTGGGAGTCGAGGGAAATGAACGAGCTGACAAACTGGCTGGCTCTGCAACCCCTGTAGATGGCCAGCCCATGGATCGTGCCGATGTTATTAACGTCCTTAAAGATTTGGCGAGAACAGAGGATTTTGACATCAGTGATTCCACATCGCTGTCCAGGATGAAAGACCTGGGAGTAAGAATCGGCACAGCCAGACGCGAGAGGTACATCGGGAAAACAAAGTGCCTCGTCAACCAACACAGAACTGGCACTATTAGCCACCGGACGCTGATGCATATGCTGGGGGGAGGATCTGAGCACCTATGGACATGTCCGGAGTGCAATGAAGATACCCCAACTGATAACTGATAACTGATAACCGGAAGAACAGTTACAATTGTAAATTAACTACATTAATAGCGATTTTCGAAACTGATTAAAAATTTATTTTTAAATGAAATTTTGATTGTAAACCAAAAAAATGACCGCAGTTTAGTACTGACACTGACTGTCTTTAAAGTTTTAGAATTTTGTTGACCAAAGTTAAGAAAGGTAAGAATGATATTGCACAACTTTTATAATTTTATAACGTTGTGGCCCGCTTAACTACCAAAAATAGTAGATATGGCCCTCTGATGAAAAGCTTGGGAACCACTGGCCTAGTTCATACTAAACAGCTGCATGTACCTTTTTGTAATTCATAATTATATACTATATTATGACCGGTCTTCTTGGCGTAGGGTTTAACGTCTTTCTCCGTAATCCTGTATATTCTCGTGAGTAACGCAGCTGTGAGAGAGTAGCAGATCGCGCCGCGTTGGTTACTTATGGAGGTATGTGAACTGGTCGCTCAGAAAGCAGTGGCAAACTACTGAGCGTAATCTTGCCTAGTACATCAACAGCAGCTGAAAGATGCTGGTGTTGACTGCAACATCCTGTAAGGGATATGCAATATTAAAATAAAAAGAATTATATATATATTTATTGTAGTGCTTCTTGTATCACTATCGTGTATTCTTTATTAAAGTAAGAGTACTTGCACTGTGGTTAAAACAAATTCTTCTAAGTTCATTGGCTTACCAACACAATGATCCAGTGTCCACTTCCCAGAATTCAAGAATCAACAACTCTGCACTTGTGACATTCCCTCACTCTGTGCCCTTCTTCAATAGCAGGCTTATGGTATATGTGGTAGTCTGGTTAAAATTCAGCCACATATTCCCCTAAGTGTTGAGTTGCATTCAGTCATCCAGAACCTCAGCTCACTCCCCGCTGAATTAGCTTCTCCGGGTGTGGTTCCTCAGAAATGAAAGGATTCTTTTTCAGACTGCTACAATTCTGGAAATCTTCAAATAGGTACCAGTATATGTCATGGGAAGTAAAGTTGGCTGGCATGATACTAACCATATCATCCATCACGTGTTGATTGATACAGGGTGTATTTTTAATGACTGTGGGGTTTTTGAAAATATTGCCGTTCCAATTTTTGTATTTACCCTCTATAAACTCGTGTAACATAAAAGGTAAATACGAAACTTAGAACGACAATATTTTCAAAAAACCCAGTCATTAAAAAACACCCTGTATATGAAAATATGGGTCAAATACCATATGCCTAATGTGCCTTACTTTTTACAACTCTGGAACAAGTCCCGTCTCATAAAATATGTGTCAGACATTTGTCTAGAATGGAAGAAGCTGACTATCCTACTAAAATAACCTAGACTATGTGACCTCATACCCATATGGTAATTTATTTTTTGGCTCGCTTTCAACTCAAGCTTAATCCATATACATGCTACTACTTTTTTAGTGCAATGGACTGATTTTTGCGTGTGGATTAGCTTTCCCTATTACCAGTGTCCTTCGCCATCAGGAGAATCCACTCTAACTTCAGAGATACTTGTAATTTACATCTCAGAGTCATATATGAGCAGTCAACATTTTAGTCCAATTGACCGGGGTAGGGTTGAAACTGATACCTCCGCATCAGCACACGGAGTTGAAGATGAGTGCTTTTATCCATGCGGCCATGCTGACCTCCCCATATGATAGTATATGTAATGGAGTTAATTTTTTAACTGTAGTAGCTTCCTTTCCTGTTGCTTTATTTTTAACATAGGTTAAGAAATTTTATTTTTTAATTTCTTATCTATGATGAAATGGCATATGTGCATGGCTTTTTACACTTCATGAATCAGTTATTATTTTTTAGGTCTGCCATATGAGGAGTGCAAGAAATCAAAGAATTACTTGATGCTGCAAAGATTACATCATTCAGTGCATTCAAATCAAGAAGAGGAAGAAGCCAAAGATGAAGAAGAAAACAGAGAAGATGATGATGGTAGTGAGGCAGATGTAGAAGACAGTGATGAAGAATCCAGCAGGTCACAGTTGTCGCATAGAATAATGTCCCCTCAACAGTCACCACTGCCAGAAGCATTCAGATTACACAGAGAAATGTCCATATATAATAAAGGTAATGGACAAACTGAAGAAGAAGAAAGATGAATCACCAGGACAATATTTTGTTTATTTGTTTGTTTTCAATATCCTCTTCCACCCTTCTGTGTTAGATTTGGGATATATATATTATACCTAGCTGAGCATTCTTTTTGTGTGTAATTCTGTAATTTTTCTTAGATATCATTTTTCAACATATGTTATATTAATTAATTTATAATGTATGTACAGTTAAATTCTGTCTACCATATACTTGTGAATGTTTGCACTGATTATCATATATTGTATATAGTTAAGTATGTAATTTTACATAGATATAATTTTATGTTATATTAATGTATAAACTGTGTTGAATGAAATCTATTATATATTTATGAATTTTTGTACTGATTGTCATATGTTTTATATATTTAAACATATATAACATGACATTAAAAAATATGTGTATCTTGCTTAAACTGCATGTGAAATGAAAATTAAATTGGCATTCCTTAACTATGAATACATTGGGGGATATGTTATAACTTTGGACAATAGCTGATATGAGAGATTTTTCAAATGAAAGACGCTGGCATCTTCCAATCTTGAAAGCTGATAGTATGTTACATTGTGCTTGAAAAAGAGGCATAACTACAATTCATGGCAGTAGCGAATGTAAAAGCAAAATATAGCAAATAACATGTGTGCAGAAATATGTTCTCTTCGAGGCTCATAACACACATAACGGTAGAGTTGTGACAATATTATAATTAATATTAAAAGTTGAGAATGCTATAATGGGTTGGTAGAATTGAAAATCCTACAATTGATACAAGAATATGCCATCAGCGATAGTCTAATTTTATACATCAACCATTCTGTGCATTGTAGAGAGAAATCAGATTGGGGATTCTCCACTAAAGTCAGGGGTAAGGTTTTTGCTGTGCAGAGCAGTTTGCAAAGCTACAACTACTGCAATCAGTCTGGCTGCCAATTCTGGAGGTTTTCCATGATGACAAGTGGTAAACTAGTGATCCAGTCACCTTACAGCTTTCTCTACATCATGGTATAGTTTTCAAGGAGAAGAACCTCCTTGGGTGGCTGAGTCATTTGTATTTCTTTTTTTCATTAGACGTGTCAATGGTTAGCTAGATTTTGCAGCTACAGTTTTCAATGGGGGTGGGGTAGCCAGTCCCAATCGCTCATTTGTTGTCTCTTATGACATGCATGGTTGGTTACAGCATCTAATCTTTTATTCACTGGGCTCCGTAACACATGGGTAATGTAGAGTATTTTATCACAAATAAACTCTATAATATGTAATGAAACTTATCATAAATAAACTCTGTCGCATATTGGCGTATCCTCATATTGTGATTTGCTTTGAATATAATGAGTTACAGTTAATAATAGTTGCCTCTGAAGTGTTTCTGCTAGGACTTGTTTGTGCATTGTGACCTAACTATGCTAATTTTATTACATGATGTTAGCAATAGTCAGGCCGATATAATCCTACCAGGGCTAAAACTCAACTCTCACAGCAAAAGATAAAAGGAAAATTATAACAATGCAGTTGAAATGTCTATGAAGAATACAGAATAGACAGGATTTAAAATGTCAAGATCAGGAAGCTAGTGGTTACAATGTCAACAGTCGGTTTTATCAAGGTCGTATGGTTCAGTCATGTAAAAAGACTACCCCTAAACAGGATATGATAACTTTAAAAGACAGTGAAATTCATACAAGATACAAAATTGCAGATATAGACTAATTTCAAGTGAACGAAAGAAGAAGAAAAAACAGGATATCGTGAAGTGGTCAAGCTGTCTGCTTCGTGCACAGAAGATCTTGGATTAATTTTTGGTACATTGTTTAGATCATCAGTGTAGTTTTTCTTTCTCAGAGACACCTATTAGGGGTCATCGCTGGAGTTGTGGAGTTTATACTTTGTGTGGTGCTCTTAACAGGTAGTTTTTTATTCTGCAGAGAGAGACTTAAGCCACATGGGGTCAAACCCAGTGCAATGAGGTTAATCCTCGTCTTTAACCATTTTACCTTTTTAGCATATCACAAAAAACAATAATGATTATACATAGGGAAAACAGAGCAAGAGACAGGCCCTACAAACAATACATTAACAGAATCACAGAGGCAGTGAACACCACCTCTCATATAGGCCACACACCAGCCTTGTTCAGAAAACCTTTTTTAACCCAGCGCTGAAAGGAGTAACAAGGAAAGCAACTAAATGAAGAAGAAATTATTTGTGCTCATCTGTAAAAGAATAGTAGTTCAGTGAGAAGAATTTTCTTAATAGATTTTATTACATGACTGCAAATTATAGACACATAAAGGATTATATGCGTTAAATACACATTTTAATCTGTATGTGATGTAAATAGGTGTTTGCTTTATAATTAATAATAAAAATATATAATGTTATTGCCTGTTTTATGTGGGTTGTTTATTTTGTGCATTGGTTCTTTGCTTGCTGTAATGAAACAGATTGTAATATCATTATTAATTGGCTGTTGTATAGCCAAATATTGTTGCCAGTATGCATCATTCATTGCATAGATGCATAAGTACTAAAAATATACATAACTGCTGTTTTTGTAACTCTAATTTGTTATTTTGTGACTGCAATTAATTTTTTTTAATAACACGTTTACTATTTTTGTTTTCATTATGTCATTTTAGCACCCTGATGTGCACAATATGGATATAATTAACAATAATAAAATATATTATGTTTTTTATCTGACTATCAGTTATACCAGGAAATTCTATGAGTGCTAATTGGTCTATAAATATATGGGTTAGCACTATATGTCCTATAACCTTCAAGGCGTATAAAAAAGGGTCATTTGATAACTTTATTTTATCACTTAGTTAGTTAGTTAGTTAGTTAGTCGCAGTTCCAACTTCACAGCAATGGGTCATCCCCATTATGCTCCATTCCTGTGCCAGTGAATATCATACAAAACGCTCCCCACTGCCCAAAGTGAAAAGTGGAAAAGACAGGAGTCTCGACAAACAACAGCCCGCACAGATACACTGTGCATAATGCCGCCGCCAGAATGTCAACACAATAGTCCCCCACAAAACACCCAGTTCATTTCTGATGGAATCTGCAGCCATTTTCCCATCTGGATGTTTCCTAGATGTTCACCCACACAGTCCACGAAATACAGTTCATCGTCGATGGCAGTGGCAGTGAACCAGAAGCCCAGCAGCCACGCATTTCTGCGTAAGGCAAAAACCAGTCAACTCTGGGACATAGCCATCTGCCATCACTCCGAACATGCAGTCACGTTCCAAAAAACCTCGGGCAGATTCAAAAGCACTTCACATGAAACCCACAGCTCACAGTGTCGCACCACGCACTCACTCAGTAGCAGGGCGACGGAACCATCAAGCCTCCTTAGTCGCCTCTTACGACATGCATGGTAGGCTACAGTGTTGCTATTCTTTGCTTCCCTTATGGGCCCCGGCAACACACAGGAGACTTTATCACTTATAAACCTACAATCATTTAAGAGAAAACGTGAATGTACATTGTGTTTGCTTTTGTTCATTTCAATATTACTGGAAATGATAAACTGATGCATTTATTTGATGATAATATAATTTTTGTTCAGTTCAGTCCAGTCGCGGTTCCAACATCACAGCAACGGGTCATCCCATTATGCTCTGTTCCTGTGCCAGTGAATATCACATAAAATGTTCCTCACTGCCCCATGTGAAA
Organism: Cepaea hortensis; assembly: GCA_963921405.1. Taxonomy (NCBI): domain Eukaryota; kingdom Metazoa; phylum Mollusca; class Gastropoda; order Stylommatophora; family Helicidae; genus Cepaea; species Cepaea hortensis. Next base: position 61,716,991 of record OY992891.1, read on the forward strand.
AGTGGAAAAGACAGGAGTCTCGACAAACAACAACCCACTCGGGTACACTGTGCGTAATGCCGCCACCAGAATGTCACCACAAAAGTCCTCCATGAACCGTACCGTTCATCCTTGATGGAAGTGGCAGTCACTTTCCCAACCAGGTGTTCACGTACAAAGTCTCGATGTTTCTAGATGTTGGTGTTCCGTTTCTAGATGTTTTCTAGCCAGCCACGCCATTTTATCTCCAAAATGCAGTTCACGCAAATATATGAAAATGCGGCTTTACATAATTTTTTGTGCCTCATTCTTCTATAATTGTTAATCAAATATCTAGATTTGGTACTTTGCTAATGTCATTTCTTGTTAGCTACTTTGGCATTTGTAGCCATTTTCCATCATTATATCTCAGGACATGTTTTTAAAGCGGCTTTATATTTAGGGGGACAGTGCCGAAACATGTCAAGCATTATACACCAACAGATTACTGAGACATTTTCGATGCTATAGTTTGGCTGCCAGCTTTTTTTACAAGTCATAACTATGTGTAAACAGTTTTTGTCTAAATTTGATAAGATACAAAGAAATGCAAAATAGTATATTTGTTGTTACCATTTTATTATAAAACAATAAAATATTCATTGACTAGACTGTAAAATGAGTGAGTAATAAACATTTAAATACTATTACTTGTGTCCTTTATAATTCAAAATGTTGGAGTATTTGTACCTGCATTTTAACAAGCATAAATGTGTGTGTGTGTGTGCGTGCGTGTGTGTTGTGTGTGTGTGTGTGTGGGCGTGCGTGCGTGCGAGCGAGCGCACGAGCGAGCGAGTGAGAGAGTGAGTGAGTGGGGGAGAGAGAGAGAGAGTCAGTCAGTCAGTCAGTCAGTACCTAGGAGCAATAATAATATTGGAAGAAAAATGTGTGGCAGATACTGAAAACTGAATAGGCCAAGCAAAAGTGCACGTAACTATCACTGAATGTCACAAAAAGAGTGCTGAAATGTTATATAGAGCCTGTTCTGGTGTATTGCAGGGAATCATGGAACACGATTGAATATATATGGAAGAGCTTGTAGGCAACAAAGATGTGGATACTGTGGTGTGTGTTGTGAAATCCTTGGAGTATTTAGAGTATACAATAAATGCATGAAAATGGCTAATGAAAGTAGGACATTATATACACATATAAGAAAAAGACAAACAGTATTTGTTGGTCACGCGAGAGAGGCTTTGAAAAACTTTGTGATGACTGGAAAGATTGGTGGGAGAAGAGGCAATGGCGGACAAAGAGAAATTATGTTGGATGGAGTGGAATGTTGGATTAAGGAAATATCATCAACAGAATTGATACAGAGCACCAAGGACTAAGATCTATGGAGATGCATGAACACCCAAGGCAGTTGGCAGAGCACATTTATTCTTTCTCTTTCTTGGCTATTCCAGGTGATCCACTATGTAATGTGGTATCTTGGTTTGTCATGGTGAGGTGATTCAGCATGAATAATGTATTGTGCATGTATCTGGATGGCTCTATTCTTCATTGTCCAATGTGAGAGCAGTATTCTCATACATATAAAACTCCAAATTTTTTTGTTACTCTTTTGAGGGGTAGATGACCAACAGTGAGAGAAATTAGAGTGCACCCACATCCACAGGAAATTCATCATCAGTGCTGTTTCTATTGCACACTCATGTATGATGTTTACACCGTAGGTGCACTACACACAGCAAGAGACAAGCTATGAGGTATATCAGTACAGCATGGTATAACAATTGTCCTTGCTGTGTCATCTAATATAATATTGATAATGAGGCTTAGGGGCAGTCACATACCATACAACTCAGTGCATCAGCAAGTTTGATTTGATGATATGCGTTATAACAACCATGTTTATTTACTCTATTTTATATATAATAGTAAGAGCGAAGCTGCGTATCTTAAGACTCCTCTATTCCGTATGATCTATTCGTAAGATAATGTTACTTTATAGCTCACCCAATTCTTTTTTAAAACTGTTGTACTATTATTGAAATCCTACATATATTTCATTATTCATCGATCTCGGCCGCTCCATGACCAGCCAACCCTATTACAAACTCATACGCTATGGATACAACTGATACCTCCACTAGGATACTCCGCCTTAAGCCCATACTCGGTACATCATAGAATTTTTATTTTCACCACTTCTCACTCCTTATTCAATCGTATCCACACCCTCATAAACTACTCCACCCCCAACTTATTATCCTTACGGATTCATTGGATCTTTCACACCCCCACCCCTCCTCACACTACTGCACATCCCTGTATTGTCTGCTATGTAAGCTGACATATGTCAGCATTTACCTAACATTACCTCCTTTGGACAACAATCCCTTTCAAATTAAATTTTGAAATGTGACTGATTAAGTCACATAATTATTAATCTGAGACAGGCATGGGCCTTAACTATAACATCTCTGAGTTTTAACGGGATAGAGGTAATTAGGGGTGGGTGGGGGAAAGAAAATCATGCATTTATCTCATTGAGTTGAGTTAAGAACCGACATCACTGCACTCAGGACATTCCCATACATGCTCCATCCCCTCGTTCAACAGCCAGTGAAGAGTTATACTACTGATCGTTCCCACCGCTATCTGATTAAAAGTTCTCCTGGTCTCCCCTCTCAGTTTTGAGATTCTACCAGAAGCCCTGCCGATCCCCGGCAATCTCATTCTTTCCACATATGGGTTCTCAATCTGTTCCTCTGCCTTCTCCAACTGGTCCCACAAGCGCACATTGAAGACTCGATGCTCTATCAAGAAGCATCATCAACTGTTGACAGTGCAGAAGATTTTTTTAAAATGTTGCATATCCCTTACAGGACGTTGCAATCAACATCAGCATTTTTCGGCTGCTGGTGATGTACTAGGCCAGTGGTGGGCAAACATTTTGTGCGTAGGGCCACATTGACAAATGTAAAGCTATTGGGGGGGGGGGGGGGGGGGCCGCCACATATATATATATATATTATGTCCACTTTGTTTACAGCAACCTATCACAATAAGTAATGACGAATTATTTATAGGTTATTAAACAGTATAAATAACTAGTTATTGTAATTTTATTTTACTTATACACTTATACATTATATTTTACAATATGGACAAAAACTTTTACTAATTTGTTAACACGATTTTACAAATTTTTATAATAATAATTTTTTGTTTATTATTATCTATCAATGGCTTTAATTTTACACAAACTGACTACATTGTCACTACAGTTGATGATTTCAAATGAGATATATGTAACTGCTTGCAATTTTTAAAAATATTCTTGAAATCTGGAGCAAGTTTACTTGTTGAAATTTGCATGACAGCGTGCAAGTTGCAGTCCGATAATAAAGACCTATTATTAGATTTGTTGCTCTTCATGCAAGAAAATGCTTGTTCACAAATGTAGGTTGATCCAAACAATGATAAAAGTTTAGCTGCAAAGTTTTTCAAGTTGGTAAATGATTCTTTTGATAAATATCCATAAAAATCCAGCAAACTTTCTGACTTGAATTTCTCTTTCAGGTCATGATCTGCTTGTAAGTCAAGCAGCTCCAACTGTATGTCCTCTGTGGTTGTATCAGAGTATCAGCTTCTGCATTAAAAAGGGAACTGAGAATATTGAACTGTTAGTTAGTTAGTCGACAGATCATCCTCATTGCACATCGAACCATTCGGTCCATAAGTGCTCGGATCCTCTCCTCAGCAAATCCCGCAGCATGTATCGGCTAATGACACCAGTTCTGTGTTGGTTTATCAATCTTCTTTGGCTTCCTGCGTAGTGTTCTTGTTTGGCAACACCTCTTTTAATTTGCTGTTCTCGCAGTCTGACCATGGTTGTAGATTCACAGTCATCACTTGGTTCTCGCAAAAGTCTTACTTCTCGTTGAGTATTCAGAATGTCAGTGTGGTCCATGGCGCGTCCACTCTCCACATTAGCCTTACCTGTGAGCTTGTCAGTCCGCTCATTTCCTTGTACTCCTGCATGCCCTGGCATTAAGATGAAACTAATATTTGTCAGCCGACACCGCTCCAGAGACAGCAACCACTCTCTTTGGATCCACCCCGTCTCTGTCCTCTTGAGCATGCTCATTGAGTATCTAAGGAAACATGCCCTAGTGAATGTCTGTGTCTCAAGCCATGTTATTGCTTTACTTTATATTGAACTGTGACTCTAAGTTCTTGAAATCTTGGAATCTCCATCCAAATTCTTCAGTCAATGCATCTAATTGGGCTTTGTACTTTTCAGTCATTTCATCAGAAATGGTTTCTTGTTTCAGCAAAGGGAAGTGACAAAACCTTTTTTCACTTGCTTGTCTGGAGAACAGTGAGAGTTTTGCCTGAAATGATTTTACATGTACATACAATTCATGTGCAAGCACACCATTGCCCTGAAGTTTGACATTGAGCTCATTTAACTTTTCCATAATTTTGAATGGCAAATATAAAGTCTAACTTCCACTCTTTATTGACAATGTTAGTATTACAGTCACATTCAATGCCCTTCATCTCTAGGAACATCGCTATTTCTTCTCTGAGGTCCCACAATCGCCTCAACACCTTGCCGAGACTCAGCCATTGACAACTGGTGTGGTACAGGACATCGGAATGTTCAGTTTCCAAATAGTCAAGTAATGCCTTGAACTGTCTGTGATTAAGTCCTCTTGATCTGATGAGGCTGATGACACTGACAACTGGGTCAATAACATGCTTGAAACTCAAAACAGTTTTATACAGACTTTCTTGATTGATCACATAGTGAAGTGATAATAATGTGTGGTCAGGATATTATTATTCTGCTTTAATCTTATCACTTATCAACTTTATCAGACCTACATTCTTTCCAGTCAAAGCACGAGCTCCGTCAGTTATAACACTTGCCATTTTGTTTCAAACCAACCCAGTTCTTTCAATACAGTTGGTAACAGCATTGAATATATCATGGCCTGTGGTTGTGTCTTTGAGTGACTCAACATTCAGTAACTCTTCAGTGAGTTTGAAAGAAGTGTTTATTACACGTATAAATATAAATAATTGGGCAGTAGCATGTATATCGGAACTCTCATCCAATGCAAGAGAGTACCACCAAAATTGTTTACTTGCATCTTGAAGTTTATGAATCAAATTGTCACTTATCTTGTCAACACGTCTGATCACAGTTCTTCTTGATAAAGTAATGTTGTCAAATTAGTTTTTTGTTGTTGTTGTTGTCGTTGTTCTGGACACAAATTTTCTGCATCTATCAAACATTCCTTGATGAACTCGCCATCAGAAAATGGTTTGTTCTGTTTTACAAATCTGTGTGACAGCACAAGACTAGCTTCTGTTGTAGCATCTTGAAATGAAGACTGTTTAGTGAAAACAGAATGCTGTTTCTCCAAATTTTTCACCAACTCTAGGCATTTCCTTTCCCTCCCTTCAGTTGCTAAATTGTATCCGAAATCGGAATTTTTTCTTTGATAATGTCTTTTTAAATTGTACTCCTTGAAGACAGCCACTGACTCACGACACAACAAGCAAACTGATCTGTTACCAACTTTTATAAAACAGTACTTAGTTGTCCACTCATAATTAAAAACATGGCATTCATCTTCAATCTTACGTTTTTTAGTGACACTCATTGTTTTAACTGTTAGAATTTTACACAACTGTAGAAATGAAATGAAACAAAACCTACTTCTGGCTGTATGTGAAAATAAAATATTCGGAAAACAAGGAGTAAACTCAGAATAAATTTCAGAATTATATCAAGACTACTACAATTTGAACATTGTAAATGTGGAAATAAGATATAACAGCAAAAAACTTTTTAAATTAAATTTTTTTTCCTGCAAAATAAATCATTTTATTTACCAGAGAAATATCTGCTTTTCATAAAATTATCCACATTAAATTTGTATATGTCGATAAATATTTCTCTATATTAAAATCGATAAATTCGCATTACAGCATTACATTATGAAGGTCAAGGACTGTTTACAAAAATAGAACATTAGATAGAAATTTTATCAAAAATGTTAAAACAATCATAATGGTACATGAAATTCTGTAAAATTCAACAAAATAACTTTAAAACTACGTAACATTTTTTTAAAATTTCTAAATGCCCTCGAGAGCCGCATAATATATCAGTTGCCGGGCCGCAGTTTTCCCACTCTGTACTATTCAATTTTTTACGTTCAGTAGTTTGCCATTGCTTTCTGAATGACGGGCTCACATACCCTCCGTAAGTTAGCAGTGCGGCGCGAACCGCTGCCGTTCTCGCAGCTGCTGTTTTCCCCACGTGAATATACGGGAGTATGGACAATGTCGTTAACACCTTGGCCAGGGAGAACGGAAGATCGCTCTCACTAAAAACGCCACTCAGAGACACGCGATTTACACAGCCCAGAAGAGGAAAGCAGAGACGAAGAAGACAAGCAGGACTGTTGATCCAGTGGCCCATACCCATATAGCCATTGGCATTATGCCAATAAGATCGATACCGACTTAGGAAGCCCAACTTAAACAAAAAGTGCGCCATCTGCCTTGGCAATCATGGAGCTGGAAAGATGACACATGGAACGGCTAAAGCACAAAATGACCAAGAAGGAAATAGTCCAGACAGACGAGTCCAACAGCTAGACACAGACAGAAGAAGAGAAAGAAACGGAAAGTGAAAACGAAAGCGACCAAGAAACAACGGTGACCAGGAGAAGAGACTACTCCACTAAGAACGAGAGTGGAAGACACAAGATTTGAAAGAAGAGATAGACCAGTAAGATTCAACGACAGATCAAGACAGAAGAGAAATGGATTGATTCGCTGTTGGGTCGACTATCGATAAATCAGTCCCTGAAATAATTCTAATCCTAATTGCTCAATATATACAGTAGCAAATTACAAAGAAAAACAACGCTTGTGACTGGTGTAATAGTATACCAATCTACCATTGATATAACATACACAGGCAATCGGATGATGAAACATGCCAGGCGATAAATTGTGCAATCTGTTGTGTGTATCTTCTTTATTCAAATTCACTTAGTGTCTCAGATCTGGAGGGAAATCAGACTTTTGTTTCCACTTTCCCAGACCCATTATCTGTGATTTCTGTACATTAATTTTGGCTCCACTGCCTTTTCCAAAATGGGTAAAGGTGTGGAGTATATTCCTTATTGATGTGTTGCTGGTGGGAAAGAAGGCAGTGTCATCATCATCTGTTGATATTTTCCATGCTTGTTTCCAGCCTCATATCGGCCGTTCTTAATCACCAATTGTGAAGACGTGAAAACCACCAGAGTATGGCCGATGAGCCACCGTTCTTAGAGAGGTTGTTGGGTTTCTTCCCACAACTAGTGAGGATATGTTGGGAATTTGTTTTCAGACTCTTTAACCAACTGTTTGGCAGCAGAGTTGCTGGAAATGACCGTCAAGGGGCCCGTCTTTACATCCCACCAGACTTTGATGCCGATGTTTACATAAGAATTCGAAATGCCGCATTTATGAACCAGAGAAGGCAAAGATCAACTGGCGGACTGAGACAACGGCGGAACAGTCGCTGTAATCAAAATTTTTTTAAAGACCCTTTTAAGGGCAAATTTTTTGTGTTTTTGTTTTTTAAAACTTTTATTGAGTGTTTAAGTCGTTGCAAAGTGTATTGTTCGTGTTTTTACAGAGCGTTGCATGTGGAAGTGTGGGTGACATATGCGCAACATTTTTTCCATTTGTACATTTGAAATGGGGGTGTGGGGGGGGGGGGGTGTAAAAGAAAAACCAAAAACAAACAACAGCAAAACGATAATATACCATTATTTTCCCCCCGTCCCCACCTCACCTATCGGTTCCAACCCCACCAATACTAGTTAAACATTGTAGAAAAGGTAGTGTTCAGTATTTGTGTGCGTGTATTAAACGAGCGTTGCATGTGGGCGTGTAGGTGACATATGTGTAATTTTACAACGAATTAAATCATTGACATATTTACGTATGAAAGGGGGTGATGATGGTAATGGCAGTAACATTTTGGAAACCGACCAGTCAGGGCGGCAACAGCATCAACAGCAAACAGTAATGAGCGGGGAGAAGGGGGTCTGAGGGAGTATACTAATAATAATAGTGATCATAAAATTACAATTTATAGCAGTCAAACCATAATATTAATATAGTAATACATGATTACCTACTTAATCTCAATAAGAGAGCATCGTAATAGTGTGTTCAGTATTTGTGTGCGTGTATTTACCGAGCATATTAAAAAAAAAAAAAAAAAATAAGACAAGCATTTGTATTTAACACAAATTTTTACAATCTCATTGGTTTGGTAACCATCTGTGATTTTGTATTCATTCATTCAACATTCACTCAGATTTTTTTGTTTCTTTCTAGCAATCCTGTATACTTAATTATAATATCATAAAGAAGAGTATGTATTTTTACTCTGAAAAATATCTGTGATATTTTGTGTTTACAACATAGGAAATTACTCATTGGTCTTGGTGACCATAAGTGATTTTATATCCATTCATTCAAACTTTCATCCACATTTTCCTGTTTCCTTTTCGCACTCATGCATACTGGAAAGTTTAATTTGGAATGTTTTTTTAAAAGCGATAAGTATATTTTACTGTGGAAATATCTGTAATATTTTGTGTGTGTACATAAAGGAAATTAAGTGTGTGTTATATGTGCGGTGTTTGTATCTGGCTAAGTGTCTGCATGTCCATATAAGATGTATGTAGTAATAAAGTGCTATAAGTAGTTTTGTGTGTATGTCTTTTGCTTTCTTTGGTATAGTGTTGAGAAATATAGCTTTGTATATGTCGGTTTGTTTGCCTGTGTGCGTTTGTATGAGGTGTTGGAGTGTTGCGCGTGTGGCAGTAATTGTTGGACATGTATAATAAATGTGTCCCTCTGTCTCTTGTGTGTTGTTTCTACATAATTGGCATTGTTTGGATATGTATGCTTCTACCTGTGTTGTGGGGGTCATACTGTATAACAGTCTATATGTGATTTCCCTAGCTTTTGGAGTTATATGTTTGTTGTGTAGGTTTGAAAAGGTGCATGTGAAGTCAGTCATGAATTATTTGTGTCCTCTTTTAATCCTAAGTCTTAGTGATGGTGCTTGTTCTCCAACTAAATGTTTGAATATTGTGTGTGTTGTTTGCGTATTAACTGTTCATGTCCTTGTATTGCCTGTATGCATGTCTGATAGAATGTTGGCAGTCTTCCCTGGTAGTGTACAGTTGCATTGTTAAGAGGTGTGAGATGTTTGATGTTGTGGCCTATGTAGTATAGTGCTAGTCTGTTCTGTTCTGGGTGTGTGATGATTTTACCTATGTGACTGATTCTAAGTGACAGTATTTTTGTGTGGATGTCCTGTAGTGCAATACCCCCTTGTTTCTTGTCTTGTGTGAGAGTTTTGTATTGTATGCTGTGTATTGTGTTGATGGAGATGAAGCGTCTGATTTGTTTGTTTATGTTTAATGACGGTCTGTTTGGGAGGGTCCAGTACTGTCGCTAAGTATATTATTTTGGGTATTATGTATGTGTTGACTATTGTGCTTCTACCAAATATTGTGGATGTCTTGTACCTATACCTGTGTAACATGTCTGTGATCTGTTTGGTCAGTGCGTGCCATGTCTGTCTGTGTGATTGTGTGGGATCACATGGAAATGTGATCCCATACAGCTTCATGGTGTCTATGTGTCTCAGATCTGGAGGGAAATCAGACTTTTGTTCCCACTTTCCCAGACCCATTATCTGTGATTTCTGTACATTAATTTTGGCTCCACTGCCTTTTCCAAAATGGGTAAAGGTGTGGAGTATATTCCTTATTGATGTGTTGCTGGTGGGAAAGAAGGCAGTGTCATCATCATCTGTTGATATTTTCCATGCTTGTTTCCAGCCTCATATCGGCCGTTCTTAATCACCAATTGTGAAGACGTGAAAACCACCAGAGTATGGCCGATGAGCCACCGTTCTTACAGAGGTTGTTGGGTTTCTTCTCACAACTAGTGAGGATATGTTGAGAATTTGTTTTCAGACTCTTTAACTAACTGTTTGGCCGCAGAGTTGCTGGAAATGACCGTCAAGGGGCCCATCTTTACATCCCACCAGACGTTGATGCGGATGTTTACATAAGAATTCGAAATGCCGCATTTATGAACCAGAGAAGGCAAAGTTCAACTGGCGGACTGAGACGACGGCGGAACAGTCGCAGTAATGAAACATTTTTTAAGGCCCTTTTAAGGGCAAATTAAAAAAAAAAAACAAAAAAACTTTTATTGAGTGTTTAAGTCGTTGCAAAGTGTACTGTTCGTGTTTTTACAGAGCGTTGCATGTGGAAGTGTGGGTGACATGTGCAAATTTTACAACATTTTTTTCCATTTGTACATTTGAAATGGGGGTGGGGGGGGGGTGTAAAAGAAAAACCAAAAACAAACAACAACAAAACGATATGTAACAGTGTGTACAGAGATTAACAAGCCAGAGGTTAAGTTAAAATAGTTTATTGCTTCATGATGACAACTTGCTTCTTTCCCTCTCAAGGGTGTGATGTTAACTGCCCTTGCCAACCCAATACGTCACGATTGAGCATCTCTCCCAGCTTTCAGTCTCAATGCTCAATCGTGCTGTATCTGTTTCCCACTAGATTCTAATAATACCCCAGTACTCCATTACTGTTACACCTCCCCATGTTTATTAAAGAATTTTCCTTATAAAGGAAAAATCTTTACTCCTAATCCCCTTACTCTATTCCCTATTTTTCCTCTAATCTTCCCTAAATCATCTCAAGTAAATAATATATCTTTTAACTCTTCTCCTGCTATATATATATATATATATATATCAACCCACTTCTTCTTCGTTTCTGGCTCTTCAAACAACCATAACATATTTACATATCTTTAATAACAATTCAATATCAACTTTATAAAATACATTATAACACATCTTCTTAAATATTACTTTTCCACTTCATAAGCATTCCGCTTACTATTTCAAACTCTGATACCATTCTCCACTTTCGACTAACTTGAAATCACTTTCACACGATAGAAAGATAAAGAATCGGTGGCCACCGGTATTTAAAAGAAGCAGTAGAACTCTTCCACACAAAGACCACACTCAGCTAAAAATCACACACCCCCTTTACCAAACCATACTCCTTTATCCTCCTATGTCATTTGAGACTTTATGTAATAAAGTCTAAAACCACACTCACCAAAATCACACACCCCCTTTACCAAACCATTATGGTAAACGTTTACGCTGCTATCTACAGCATCAAAAACATTATTCACATCCAATATATATTACAGACACTACTACTTTTATGTCTCTGAACCTTACTTCAACCTCTCATTGTAATGTCAACCACAAAACACGTCCCGAGGACACAATTAAAAATCAAGACCTGTTCCAATACAGATCACCTCACATAATATACCTCTCTTGCCCCCTTACTGTCCATTTATTATGGGCACAACTACTCAAATCTCCCTTCATGCCGTTATCTACAGCAACTTAGTAACTTCGAAATCTCCCCTTAAATGTCTAGACACCAGTAACTTCTGAATGTTAACCATTTAACACAACATCGTAATCTGACCATTATATACCCTACTCCAGCAACCCACTTATTATTCTATCTCTGAAGCTTAATACACCCAAAGGGATAAACATTTACATCCTGCCCAGGCCATGTAAGCCAATGCCTCTCTAACATCTTCCACCTCTCAATTCATAATTCGTGCCGTAACCCACAGCAGCAAAAATAACCACTCATGTCTGTGACTGCTTGCAATCAACTTTATCTCAGTCCCTTTCTTACGGTGCTACAAACACCCCAAGTCACTATGTCTCCCCTACACACTTACACCCCTTTATTATTGTACTGTTATCCACAGTGTCTAGTTAAACATGGTCCCAATTCATGTTTACTCTCTGGGGTAATTTTCTTATTCTTCTATAACCCAGCATTCTCGTGTATATCATGGCTCTTCTGACCCCATGTAACCCATGTTTTAAAACTTTCTCCTTATTTACCCCACTGCTATAGTAATCTTTTCTTTCCCCATATGGCTTCTAATCCATATATTTCCACTACTTCATAACCATATTAACTATTAACCTCTCTATGCTGATTATCACAGCAACAAAATACCCATGAACTTATTCTTCACAAAGAGAATGTGTCTCTTTATTAGCTCTTCAGTAGTTTTATTAACTCTTTTCTGAACGAAGGATCCCAAATAAATGTCTCTCTTCTAGTCCCCAGTAGTTTATTACTATTTTCTGAACGAAGGACTAAAATAAAGCCCATGTATTGTCTTTATTCTAGACAAAACCCTGTAACTTAAACATAACTTACTTAACTACTATTTAACACACAAAACAGCGAAATAAAATCACAACTGGACATCAAACCCCCCCAAATTTTTGTAACAATCATTTATGTTTCCCCTCAACTCAACTAAAGGTATGATGATGATGGTGATGATGATGGTGATGATGATACAACATACATCCTATTCTATTATTACCTAATACTACTGGTCTCTTTTACGGACCAGTAGTTTACACACAAAAGTCTACAAACACAATAATCCTATTCTAAAATAATAACAATCATTTTACAGGACCAAATCGAGCAACAAAAAAAAACATATTATATATGAGGCATCAAAACTAGAGTCCATAAAACAAGATAAAACAATTGTCTTCTCTCTACAGAGAAGGTTTTCAAAAAAATACAACTCCCTTCAAATTACTACACACAGTGGCCCATCAATCTTGGCCTCCCATAACCGAGAAAACAAAACACCTCACTGCTACGTATATCTGTTAACTACAGACTAACTTCTTTAATTTAGAACAATATTTGTTCTCCTCAACCACAATCACCACTCCACAACTGACCGTTCCATTTTCTGGAAGTCAACCATTGATTATCTCCCCTCACAATATTTTACAAAACTAACTCCTTACACATCACATTATTTGGAATTCAATCACTGTAAACTACAGGTCAACTCCTTTTATCCATTCCTAATGTGGCGACTATTCCAATGTCAACCCAATGTACCAGCCATCATCCACTTATTAATAACCTGTGGCTCGGCACAGCTATTGTTTCCCTTGGCTTTATACAAAACATCACTACCACTTCTTAATCATTACTGTTAACTACAGTATCTCCACCATGCTACTCCCATCAAAAGAACTTGTCTATTTATTATAGACCTCTCACCAAAACCACCAATTCCACTTCCAACTTTCTCGTCTACCCGACGCAATTAATATTTCATCCTCCTGCTTCAATACTTTCAACGTCTCACCAACACTACTATAGCACTCTTACCTCGTGACGACAATCAAACCGGTCACCCTCCTCGGAACACGTTCTCCAACATTCATTTTACTAACCATGTTTACCTCCGCATCTTTCATTCTTCTTGTTATTTCTCGGAACTCTTTCAGAACTGCAACCTACGCCACTTATAACCAACAGCAGACCTCTCTTTCCTCGTTTCTCAGTCTTAGGCACTCTTGCTTCGCCATTTTCCTGTCAAGAATACTAAACATTCATAATGTTAATTCAGCATATAACTTCCATAATTTCCTTCCAAGTTCAGATATTCTACGAAAAGACATTACAATTTTCTTTCTATCTCTCGATTTTCGCATGCTCTATGTTCCACTACGATTTATCAACGTCACTTATCAACCGCTCTTCTCATATTCACACGGACAATGACACACAACCTCGCTCTCATCTCACGCCTACTCTCGCATCGCGACAACCTAACGTCTCCATACTATTACTACAACAAAATATTTTAGACGCCACCTCAACATTCCAGCAATCATTCACCACTTATCTACACGTATTGATCTCCTCTACACACATTGACACAAGACATTTTAACGCCACTCTTACATTCTATTTACGTATTTCACTTAGGCGACTTCATCACACCTCTCTCCTACTTCCTTCATCACGCCGAACACCTGTCTGACTACAGTTATATTCACGTATGAACAACGCATAACCAGACGAATTAATCCAGAGGACTTTCTCAATTCACTGCTTTCTTATATCTCTACTCCTATACGAAGGTCAAACCCTATATATGACATCTCGCAACTTATATTGCTTTCACAGCACTATCTACTGTCTCTTCAAAACAAACTTCATTCCAACATGTCACAAATCTCGTAACTATTATTCTATACTTCTCCAGACACAACAACTTTTTTCTTTCCCCACAAGCACTACGTAACTCGTATTTTTCAAGCATCCACTTCTACAGTCTTTTACTCTTAATATTCTCGTGTTCAACTGGCTACTTTACACACAGGACGCTCAGTACCACCTCGATCCATATCTCCTCACCAGACACTCTCGGTTCACCTGTCAACAATACTATTCTTTCTTCTCCAACCAACAAGCAAAACTATCTCGGACCATCACGTCATAGCTCTGAGTTAAACCACTTCTAATACGAACATTCATACTTAATTTATCTCTCACCCTCTACTAATTCTCTCTACTAAGTGCTGAATCCACCCTATTTTATTTAATGTATTCTCCCTACATTTTAACCAAACAGAAGATATGATATCCTGTATTACGTAATCCACGTGGAATATCATTTGCCGTACTTCCTTAACCTCAACATCACTGTCACCTACCCTGTACCATGCTACCCCAAAAATTCATCTGTCTATTTTGGACAGCTCATATACCTATACTCTCAAACCGGAGTTCTTCTCATAAGCCCAAAACTATTTCATTTTTCTTCTTCACCCCAGGAATTTTAACCGTTATAGAGTGTGTCCAAGTTAAACATTTCGTTGTCTCTCAATATACTAACCCGTCTTTCTCTTATTATGTCCTCTTCACTATCTGTTGTCAACCTGTTAAAGTACTCAGGTCTTAAGGTCATAAGGTCTTCTATTTTACTTAAGTCACTTTCTTTCGTTGAGTAAATTCCCGCTATCTGTCTACTATTTGTCTTCTTAAATGTTTTCTTCTTATTTCCAGCGTCGGTCTGCTCACTGTTCCCTGTATACCTTATGTAACGTTTGTACCTCCCCATTTCGTCTTCAGATGACACACTAACAATTGTTCCCTCATCAGATTCATTATAGTAGTTCACCGCAGCCACGTCGACTCTATTCTCATAGTCGCCTTTAGAACGTCTGACTTTCTTTCTCTTTCTCGGTCTTCGTCCCTTGGCCCTTCCTACTTTCCTGTCACCTAAGCTGGTATCTAATTCCAAAGTTCCGTTCACTTGTCTACCAGGAACTACATCGTATGAGGAAATCTCACTCTTCAATTCAGGATCTGCTCGTATTGCACTTCTCTCATTTTCTGAATCATCCGTATTAATATCTGTTTCAGCATCACTATAATTCGCGGCTGTAAGAATATCTGCTCCGTAACCTGAACTTTGAGAGCTAATATTCCTACACCATTTGGGAATTAGTTTCCTGTCTATAGCTGAAGAACTTGACATGGCACTACCTCTATTTACAACCATACTATTTCTTTCTTCAATACTTCTCCTCTTTATCTTTCTTTCGTTCTTGGTCCTCGTCTGTCCATCTTTCCTAAATTCACCCTTGTCTCTCTTAGTCAATTGAGTTGGTTTTGACTGATTCTCTATTAAGTCAGTTTGAGTTCCCTTTGTTACTTTGCTGACTGGTTGTACCTGAGTCTGCGTACTACGTTCTATCGTATTATTTGTCTGCGTCTGTGTCTCTCGGTTTATTTTCCTTACTAACACCGTCGTCTTCTTTTCCTGTTCCATACTAATGTTGGCAAGTACTTTAGGTGTCGTTGAATTCTTACCTTTGTGTTCCACTCTGTCTTTCGATCCTGACTTCAAATATTGTCCTTGTCTCTTTTCAAACCAGTCGTTACGTCTTTTTCTGGCGGTTGCACTGTGAGAGGGCCAGTCCCACGATTTCTTTGCAAGGTTTCTCTCACGCCCAATACTATACCAGTCTGACCTTTCACTATTATGTCTGTTCTTCTTGCCGTCTCTTACCCTATAAGCATTTGGACTTGGTTCGTCATAACCAGCCGCATACATAGAATCATATCGTCTTCTGTCTTCACTAAGCACTGGCTGTCTCCTGTTATTCCCTCCTACTCTGTTGCCTTGTACATTATATCTATAGGTCTCTAGTCCATTTGTTCTTCTTCTTAACCTTTCTACAAAATTATTTACCTCATCGACCGCTACTTTCAATTCTTGCAACCATGCAGTCACGCGTCCTAATTCTTTATCCATTTTTATCCTTTATGCTATCTCAGCCGAAATAATTCTCACTTGTGTCGTGATGAATCTGCTCTGCTAAAATATTCCTAAACAGAGCTAAACCTGTGCTAAGGTGTCCTGTTCCGCCATGCTGAAATAATACTGAAACAAGGCAAGCAAAGAAACACACAATTTCAACCTCTAAATTTAAAGAATACACTTACTTATTATAGACACAATTTTACCTTCTCAATTTAAGCAATGCACTCACTTATTATAGCAATGCGCAGTTATTTTCTGGGTCTAAGTATCACACAAATTTACTTCTAAATTTAAATAATGCACTCACTTATTATATAGCAATGCGCAGTTATTTTCTGGGTCTAAGTATCACACATTTGCAATTTCTTAATTTTTAAAGAGCACAATTCACTTGTTTTGTAAAACTAAATACAGAAATTTACCCTCGCCGTCAAATTAAGTTCGAACACCAGGTGCCTGCATCAGCTGACCATCAGTCGCGGAATTTAGGTAGTGGAATTTAGGTAGCCTATCTCTTCCCCTCAGGTCACTTCTCATGGGATGCCTGGATAATCTTCAACCCCTGGTCGGGTCACATCTGATATTAGTCTTTGCGTTCACCCCGGGTGGGGTACATCTTCGACGATTTGATAGGGTCTTAGTAATAACGAGGCCCAAAAAAGTATCAGGATCAGCCGAGGCCCAGTGATATTTGACTGTTTCAACAATCTATGGCCCGATCAACGAAAGAAACGAGGAGGCTTTCATGCTGTCCCGACAAAATGTTCTGACTGAATTGCTCCTCTACAGAATTCTTGAGTTCTTGTTCTGACCGACAAAATGTTCTGGCTGAATTGCTGGTTTGCCCAAACTCTCAGGACATGATCATTCCGGTTCGTCCCCTCACAGCGGCTGTGATGGCTCTTGAAACGCAACAATTCAGGCACCGTCCATGTTAAGCCTGTTGCTGACAATCAACTTGCAGCACGGCGGCTATAATAAACTTCTTGAATTGCGGACCCTGCAAAGTGACGGTTATATCAAGGCTCTTGGCGCTACTTTATTGGTTATCTTAAGTCTTGAAAAAGACTTACAGAGGACCACTCCTGGGTGAGCTTTTGGCCTCTGTATTCACAGATAACTACGATTTACAAATTTACTGGCCATCTTTTGGTGCGCCTGTTCTCACGTTCACTAATTGGTCTCTAACGCGATGTTATTCGGCTTGACTTCGCATTGTTTTTGTTTTTCTCCGGCGATTATATCAGGTTCAGATCCTGGTCACGGCACCATAATTAATCCTGTAACAGTGTGTACAGAGATTAACAAGCCAGAGGTTAAGTTAAAATAGTTTATTGCTTCATGATGACAACTTGCTTCTTTCCCTCTCAAGGGTGTGATGTTAACTGCCCTTGCCAACCCAATACGTCACGATTGAGCATCTCTCCCAGCTTTCAGTCTCAATGCTCAATCGTGCTGTATCTGTTTCCCACTAGATTCTAATAATACCCCAGTACTCCATTACTGTTACAGATAATATACCATTATTTTTCCCCCCGTCCCCACTTCACCTATCGGTTCCAACCCCACCAATACCATCATCACCATTCGGTAATGAGGAAAATGGCAGTAGCTTCTTTGAAACCAACCGGTGAGGGCTGCAGCAGCATCAACAACAAAACAGTAGCGAAATGGTGGGAGAAAGGGGGAGGGATCAAGGAGTATAGTAGTTGAACATTGCAGAAAAGGTAGTGATTGTATTTGTGTTCTTGTTGTTGCACGCGTCCTGTGTGTTCAGTATTTGTGTGCGTGTATTAAACGAGCGTTGCATGTGGGCGTGTAGATGACATATGTGTAATTTTACAACGAATTAAATCATTGACATATTTACATATGAAAGGGGGTGATGATGATAATGGAAGTAAAATTTTGGAAACCGACCAGTCAGGGCGGCAACAGCATCAACAGCAAACAGTAATGAGCGGGGATGAGGGGGTCTGATGGAGTATACTAATAATAACAGTAATCATAAAATTAAAATTTATAGCAGTCAAACCATAATATTAATATAGTAATACATGATTACCTACTTAATCTCAATAAGAGAGCATCGTAATAGTAGTACGAATGCATTTGTATTGTTAGTGTTGTTACATGCGTCCTGTGTGTTCAGTATTTGTGTGCGTGTATTTACCGAGCGTTGCATATGGGCGTGTAGGTTGCATAAGCGTATTTCATTCCTTGAACATATTTACATGTGAAAGGGGGGTAACACAGAGAAAAGGAAATCTTTACATTTTTGTTTCCCTTGCCACACTCTCACCTATTTAACCCACCACACCAAATCCCTCATCACCACTTCTCTGGGCAATGATGGTAAAGGCAGGATAAATATTTGAAACAAAACTGGTGAGGGTATCAGCAAAGACAACAACAACCAAGAGCGAGGGGGGGGGGCACATGGGAAATGGGGTTTTATATTAATAATGATGACAATAATAATAATGACAAGAAGAATTTTCCTGAGGGTATTAACAGCAATGATAATAACAGCAATGATAATAATAGTTATGAAAATGATAACATTTGTTAAACATGTGATTCCATTTGCTAGGATGATTTTCTTAGGAATGGTGTTAGCATAGCATAGCAGGTACATACATATGCAAACTGCAGTTTTTAATAATAGTTGGAGTAAAAAGAGTTAGTTAGTTTTCCTCCTTGTTTTTTTTCCCCCTAACTGTAAGGGTTCATTCATTTTTCCCCTTTGCTCACCCTTTTTTTTTTTTTGATAAAAAAAAAATAAACAAGCCTTTGTATTTCCACAAATTTTTACAGGCAAAGATCAACTGGCGGACTGAGACAACGGCGAAACAGCAGAGGTAATAACGTTTCTTTAAAGGCCCTTTTCAAGGGCAAAATTTTTTTTTTTTTTTTTTTTTTTTTTTTTATATTGCTCCTCTCCACGGAAATCTTTAGTAAAATTTTTTTTTTTTTTTTTTAAACTTTTATTGAGTGTTAAAATCGTTGCAAAGTGTATTGTTTGTGTTGTTACAGAGCGTTGCATATGGAAGTGTAGGTGACATATGCGCAAATTTTTACAACATTTGTTTCAACCTTTTTACATTTGAAATTGGGGGTAACGAAAAACGAGTACAAACAACAACAAGACGATAGTATACCATTTTTTTTTTTTTTCCCTCTGCCACCCCCTCACCTGTCAGCTCCAACCCCACCAATACCATCATCACCACTTGGTAATGAGGAAAATGGCAGTAAAACTTGTTAGAACCGACCGGTGAAGGCAGCAGCAGCATCAAAAACCAACAGTATTTAAAGGGTGGGGGGAAGGGGGGGGGGTTGTCAAGGAGTATCCTAGTTTACAATGCAGGAGGGGTAGTTGTTGCATTTGTATTGTTTGTGTTGTTACATGCGTACTGTGTGTTCAGTATTTGTGTGCGTGTTTTTACAGAGCGTTGCATGTGGGCGTGTAGGTGACATATGCGCAAAAATTACAAATATTTTATACATTTAAACATTTCTCCATTGACATTGTTGTAAGGGAATATTTTAAATAGGAAGCGTGATGGTAGCAGGCTGTGTTTATTTCCTCTGCCGCCCCGCTCTCCTGTCAGCTCCAAAAACTCCTACCAAGTACCATCACCACCTCTCGGTGGTGATAAAACATGGCGGTGCAAAACTGTTTACAAACAACCGGCGAGGGTGGCAGCAGAGACAAAAATCACAGTATCAAAAGGGTGGGGAAGGGGGATGTGATAGTATACGCGTTTACAAAGCCATATATATTAATAGTGATTACATGATAATAATGCAAAGTAACAACCAAATACATAAATAAATATCATAGTGACAAGGAATAAACAGTGCTGAGACTAGTGATAGACTCAATGATAATAAATAATAGTTTTAACATGTGATTTTATGTGCTAAATTTATTACCTTAGGAATGGTGTTTACATGAAATACATCTTATAATAATAATGACAAGGAATAAAAACCTACTAAGAGTGATGACAGCAATGCTAATATTAATAAACACAATGGTAGGATTTGTTTTGATTAATGATCACATTTTCCAAACATGTGATTCCATTTGATGATTTGCTAAAATGATTTTCTTAGACATGGTGTTAAAATATGGCAGGTACATACAATAACAATTGCATCCTGCACTGTTAAATAATATAGTAGGTGTAAAAAGGAGTTGGTTATCTTTTTTCTCCATGCTTATTGTGTTTTTTTTTTTTTTTTTTTTTTTTTTTTTTTTTTTTTTACATATGCATGCAACGTTCAATAATAGTAGAAGTAAAAGGAGTTGGTTATCTTTTTCTCCTTGCTTATTTTTTTTTTTCTTATTTGTAAGGGTTCATTCATTTTTTCCCTTCCTCTTTTTTTTTTTACTTTATGTAAAAAGTAAACAAGCATCAGTATTTGCACAATTGTTTTAACAATTTTTACATTTTTTGTTTCCCTTGCCATCCTCTCACCAATTTGTTTCATTCCACCAATGCCTTCATCAACCTTATCCGGGCAATGATGGTAAAGGCAGGATAATTATTTGAACCAAACCGGTGTGGGTATCAGCAAAGGCAGCAACAAGCCATGAGCAAGGGGAGGGGGGCACATGGGAAAGGTTTTTTTGTTTATTACTAATGATGACAATAATAATAATGGCAAGAAGAGGCATACTGAGGGTAATAACAGCAATTATAAAAGCAGCAAGGGTACTAATAGTTATGAAAAGGATAAACATTTTTACAATATGTGATTCCATTTGCTAGGATGATTTTCTTTGTAATGGTGTTAAACATGGCCTAGCAGGTACATACACTTGCAAACTGCAGTTTTTAGTAATACTTGGAGTATAGGAGTGGGTTATATTTTCCTACTTGTTTTTTTCCTAAATGTAGAGGTTCATTCATATTTTCCTCTGTGTTCTCTCTTTCTTTTGTTTTTTAAATAAAAATTTAACCAAGCATTTGTATTGACACAAGTGTTTACAGTATCATTGGTTTGGTAACCATTTGTGATTTTGTATTCATTCATTGAACACTCACTCACATGATTCAAAGGGGGTGACAAGGAGAGGAAGGGACATGACCACTCTCTATGATGGTACAGGCTGGACAAATGTTTGAAAACAAAATAGTGGGGGTAGTAGCAAAAGCAACAAACCTTAAGCAAAGGTGGGGGGGGGGGGGAACATGGGAGATGAAGTTGTAAATTTATAATGATGATATCCTTAATACTTTTCAAATTAATGATACTAAAGATAATAAGGGTAAGGTAATCAATCAATCAATCATGTGCCATGCCGGAAAGCGTGGGCGGTCATGATTCGCCATTTCACTCGATCACCAGAGTCGTGGATCAGCTCAGTGTTCCTGTCTCGTCCATGCCATGTGGCCAAGCCATCCAGGTATTTTCCTCTCGGTCTTCCTCTTGGTCTGTTCCCCTCGATCTTGCCAGCTGTCACCAAGTTCTCCAGTCCATTTCTTCTCATAACATGTCCAAAAAATTTTGACTGTCTACGTCTAATTTCTCTAATCAATCTACGATTTTCATTTGTCTCTTGTAGTACTTGGACATTGGTTTTTCTATCTGTCCATGGTATTCTTTGCATTTTCCTCAGAAACCACATTTCTGCAGCCATCAGATGTTTTTCAGCTTGACTGCACATTGTCCAAGTTTCACATCCATACAAAAGAACAGGCTCTATGTATCCCCTCAACACTCTTTTTCTCGTTTCAATTGACATCATTTTATTGGTCAGAATGTTTTTCATCTTGCTAAAGGCTACCTTCGCAATTGCGATTCTTGTTCTAATCTCTTCAAGGCATCTGCCATCAGATGTTATGACTGTTCCGAGATAATAGAACCGATTCACTTGCTTAAGAATATTCCCATTTACTTGTATATTACATTGTGGTACTTCGTTCTTCCTAGTGACGACCATAACCTGTGTCTTCCTACAATTTAATTCCAACCCCAGCTGCTCACTGTGTACAACCACAGCGTCTACTAATTGTTGCAGATCCTGTGCATTGTCTGCAATCAATACTGTATCATCTGCATATCTAATGTTATTTATGTTTCGTCCTCCAATGCTGATTCCATTTAGGTCTTCTACATTTCTGAAAATATTTTCACTGTATAAGGAAAAAAGATCTGGAGACATTACACATCCCTGCCTAACACCGGTAAGGTAATGATAGTAATAATAATAATGATCATAATAATAGTAGACATTTCCATAATAATAAAATAATAAATAAACAACAAACATATAATAATAGTAATAATAATAATAATAAATAGTATAACAGATATGTGATTTTGTTTACTAAAGTGATAATCTCAGTAGTGGTGGTGGTATAGCACAACAAGTGCATTTAAAGCAAACCATTCCATAAATAGTAATTTGGAATGGGAGGAGTTGATTTTCTTTTCTCCTTTTTTCTTTTCCCCTTATCTATAAGGGTTGAAACCATCATTTTGAAGCAAATAAAACAAGCATTTATACTTTCACTATTCTTTACATAAGGGATTTTCCATTGGTCTTTTGACCATATGTGATCTTTTTTAATCATTTTCTCACCATTCACTCACAGTTTCTACTTTCTTTCTCGCCCTCATGTATACCAAATTTGTAATAAAATAAGGAAGAGTACATATGATTTACTCTGGAAATAGTTGTGATATCTTGTGTGTGTACATAAAGGAAATTAAATGTGTGTTATATGTGTGGTGTTTGTATCTGGAAAAATTTCTGCAGGTCCATATAAGTTGTCTGTAGTAAGAAAGTGCTACAAGTAGTTTTGTATGTATGTCCTTAGCTGTCTGTGGTATAGTATTGAGAAAAATTGCTTTATATATGTCGGTTTGTTTGCCTGTGTGTGTTTGTATGAGGTGTTTTAGTGTTGCGCGTGTGGCGGTAATTGTTGGACATGTATAATAGATGTGTTCCTCTGTCTCTTGTGTGTTGTTTCTACATAATTGACATTGTTTGGATATGTATGCTTCTACCTGTGTTGTTGGGGTCATACTGTATAACAGTCTATATGTGATCTCCCTAGCTTTTGGTGTTATGTGTTTGTTGTGTAGGTTTGAAAAGGTGCATGTGAAGTCTGTCATGAAGTATTTGTGTCCTCTTTTAATCCTAAGTCTTAGTGATGGTGCTTGTTCTCTAACTAAATGTTTGTATATTTTGTGTGTTGTTTGCTGTATTAACTGTTCATGTCCTTTTATTGCCTGTATGCATGTCTGATAGAATGTTGGCAGTCTTCCCTGGTAGTGTGCAGTTGCATTGTTAAGAGGTGTGAGATGTTTGATGTTGTGGCCTATGTAGTATAGTGCTAGTCTGTTCTGTTCTGGGTGTCTGATGATTTTACCTATGTGACTGATTCTAAGTGACAGTATTTTTGTCTGGATGTCTTGTAGTCCAATCCCGCCTTGTTTCCTGTCTTGTATGAGAGTTTTGTGCTTGATGCTGTGTATTGTGTTGGTGAAAATAAAGCGTCTGATTTGTATGTTTATGTTTGTGACGGTCTGTTTGGGAGGGTCTAGTACTGTTGCTAAGTATAATATTTTGGGTATTATGTATGTGTTGACTATTGTGCTTCTACCAAATATTGTGGATGTTTTGTACCTGTACCTATGTAACATGTCTATGATCTGTTCAGTCAGTGAGTGCCATGTCTGTTTGTGTGTTTTTGTGGGATCACATGGGAATGTGATCCCATACAGCTTCATGGTGTCTGTGTGTCTCAGGTCTGGAGGGAAATCTGACTTTTGTTTCCACTTTCCTAGGCCCATTATCTGTGACTTCTGTATATTTACTTTGGCTCCACTGCCTTTTCCAAAATGGGTAAAGGTGTGGAGTATATTCCTTATTGATGTGTTGCTGGTGGGAAAGAAGGCAGTGTCATCTGCATAGGCGATGAGCTTCTGCTCTCCTATCCCATGCAGGAAGGTTCCTTTAATACTAGTGTCTTGCCTTATCTTCTCTAATAAAGGTTCTAGGGTGAGCACATACAGGAGTGGTGATAAGGGACATCCCTGTCTTACAGATCTCGTGAGCCTGAAGCTAGCTGTCAGTGAATGGTTCACTAACACTCTGCTCTCAGGATTTTTGTACAGGATCTGTATCCACTGCCTGTAGTACTCTCCTATGTTACAGTGTTCTAGTGTCCTATGCAGGTAAGTGTGGGAAATCCTGTCGAAGGCCTTCTCTTGATCCAAGGATAAGATGGAGGATGGACAGTCTTTTCCATGTGTGTAGTTGATAATATCTCTAATGAGATGTGTGTGGTTGTGTATATTTCTGTCTTTGACACTGCACTGTTGGTCTGGGTGTATTAGTGTTGGCATGAAAGGTTTAAGTTTGTTGGTGAGTGATTTGGCGAGTATCTTGTAGTCTGTGTTGAGTAAGGAAATTGGTCTGTAGTTCTTCAGTTGTGTTTTGTCAGTTTTATCCTTGCATATGAGTGTAATGTAAGACATGTTGCAGCTGTCCGGAAGATTTTTTTTGTCAAAGGCTTCCTGATAGACTTTGAGGAGAAGATTGCCTAGAATAGGAAAGAAGTGTTGGTAGAATTCTACTGTCAAACCGTCTGGTCCTGGAGTTTTGTCTTTGTTTAGTGTGCTTAGTGCCTGTGTTATGTCTGTCAGTGTCAGTTCTGTGTCCAGTGTGTCTTTGTCTGTGTCAGATAATTTCTTTGTGTACTGTAAGAAGTTGTCTTGTATCTGTGTGTCGATTGTCTCTGCTGTGAATAGTTGTGTGTAGTGTTGTTGGAAAGCAGTCTCTATGTGTGGTGTTTCTGTCTGCATGTTTCCTTGCATGTCTGATATTTTGCTTATTTGTCTGTTACGTTGTACATTCTGTTCTATTGCCAAATATTGCCTCGTAGCTGACTCTTGTGTAATTGTGTTGAGTTTTGTTCTGAGAAGAGCACCCAGATATCTGTGTTGTTGGTGTTCTTCTAGTTGTGCTTCTAATGTGTGTAAGTGATGTGCGTCTCTGTCTGTTTGTTTTGTTAGTCGTATGGCTGTCTGTATGATGCGCTCCTGTCTTAGTCTGTCTTTGTGGATCATGGTTGCTAGATGTTGTGTTCTGCTTCGTATGGTGTTTTTCAATAAGTCCCAGTATTGTGTGATGTTCTCAGTCGGTATATTGTCTGTGTACGTGTGTATGAGCTGTGTCATATATTTTACATATTCTGAGTGTTCCAATAATAAATTATTGAACTTCCAGTGAGGTGACCTTTTGTTTGGCTGCGTGTTTGTGCTGTTTGTGCTGATGTGTACTAGTATTGCTTTGTGGTCTGTGTAATCTAATGTTTCCCGTAGGTGTTTGGTTTGTATGATGTGATGTGTTGCGGGCGTGTAAATCCGGTCTAATCTAGATGATCTGTTGTGTGTTTTGTTTGTGTATGTCGTTTCTCTACTGTCGGGGTGTGTATGCCTGAATGCGTCTGTGAGGTTGTGTGTATCGATGATATTTCGTAGTGTGTCAAGTTGATGTAGGCTGTCCCTGCCGGCTCTCCTCAGCTGTTTTCTCACCTCCCCACCTACCACGTCTAAATCTTCAAGTACACAATTGTAATCGCCGGCAAGAACAATATTTTGTCCCCTGTATGTCTGTGTTAGTAAGTCGTCTAAATTTTCATAAAATAGAGGTTGATAATTGTAGTTAGGTGGTGCGTGTATGTTCACAATGACAAATGAGTGTGTGTCGTTTTTAACTTGAACTGTGGAAATTCTACCTTGTGCGTCTGTGTGTGTTCTAAAAATAGTCCACGTGTCGGAAATTTGGAGAATGGCTGTCCCTGACCCTACGTTTCAAGGGCAAAAGGCGAAAGATTTATACGTTGTGAAGAGAAACCAGAGTAAACATAAGATCTGTTTAGACAGACGCGGCCTAGCAGATAGAGAAATAAATAATTTACTAAACTTTATTTATTATACAACAATTTGGTGCCTAAATTTTCTAATAATATTCAAAACTGTATATAGGTTTTATAATGGTAACATTCAATTTGTACTTTCCAGAATATGGATAAAAATTGTTACAAGAATAAATATATACTTCTCTTGCACAATAGCTGTCAGTACAAATATAGTGACATTTATAATTGTTCCCCTTGATTGTTAAAGCCGGAATATGACTACAACCTATATGCAATTATTTCCCTTGTATTAAAAAAATATAAAATTAGTTACATATCCTTTACAGGGCGTTGCAGCCAGCACCAGCATGTTTTGCTGTTGTGATCTCTTTGCATGTTTACGTTCAATAGTTTCCCATTGCTTTCTGAACGACCGGCATCCATACCATTTCGTAAAAAACCAACGCAAGACGGTTTGCTGCGAAATTGTCTGCAGCTGTGTTTCGAACGCGGGTATGCGGGATTACGAATTGCGTCCGTAACTCCTTCGCCTCGAAGGGAGAAAAACAAAATTATTGGTACTAACAAACCATTCTGTACACGACATCTTTTTAAGGTTGGTGTTTAGCTTGTCCTCTGATGTCCACATTTGTTTCCCCTGTCAGCTTCCTTGGCACCTCTGTATTTTATTTATTTATTTAGTTATTTGTTGTTGTTGTTGCATGATTATGACATAACCATGTACCACTCGAGCCAAAGTGCAGTAAAAACACAAGACGGTATATCAGATATGTTCACAGTCAATACGAAAGAGCCAAAATGAACAATCTACGCACTTTGAGGGAGATTAAGTCTCAAAGACAACTTATCACAAACATCAGCAGGAGGCAGTCATAATTTGTTGGCCATATCATAAGACGACAAACACTGGAACATGTGAAAACCGGATAGATTTGTGGAAAGAGAGAGATAGAGGAAGACAGCGAGAGAAAAATTCGTGTCTTGTGTCATGGCACGGAAGGGAGTCAACACATTAATTATTCCATGTCGTCGGAGATCGCCCATGCCAACCGACAAGGCACTTCTTTGTGATGTTTTGGCTGGGATCCCAGGTTCGTTTCTGAAATGCGGATCGAAATCCATGACTACTGGGCCGACAGGGAAGCATCTAACTGTTTATTTATTTATTTATTTATTTATTTATTTATTTATTTTTGACAATCAAATGATTTATTTTCAGCAATCACTGAGTTGAGACACTTTCCAGTATGACAGTACAGAGCAAGATGTGGTGAGTAAAATAAGGCGCGACAAGCGCAGAAAGTTTCAGGGCAGGAAAAAAAGCTATGAGCAGCCACCTTGGTGGAATTTGAGGTGTAGAAGGCCTGGATGGATAAGCGTAGTCCTGTAAGGAGATGGCAAAACGCCAAGAAGAACAGAGTTGCCCATACTATTCAATACATGCACTTAGAAAGAGAGATGCACAAAAAAGTAAGCTATTTCAAAGAACTAATTGAGGTGGATAAAAGTGAAAAATGGGCTAAACTAAACTAAACTAAACTAATGAGTGGTATAGTCAAGAATAAGAGAATTTCTGACTTCCAAGGTGCTGACCTCATCTGGCAGAGGACTGACGATAACAAGGGCAAAGCCCTCTTCGAAAGCTATCTAGAGCAGAGCAACCAGACAGACATGAGAGGCCAAAATCTTGCCAAACAAGAACACTACGCGGGAAGCCAACGAAGATTGATAAACCAACGCAGCACTTGTGTCGTTAGCCGCTACATGCTGCCGGATTTGCTGAGGTAGGGATCCGAGCACTTATGGACTGAATGGTTCGATGTGCAATGAGGATGATCTGTCGACTAACTAACTAACTGAGTTGAGACATATATTCAATAAACCAGCATACACTTATAACCTCACACATATGCAGGGCAATTCAAGCAGCCGAAGAATCTATTTCTTTTCTCCGCAGTCCTCTGTATCGTCTTCAGCAATAATTTTCCATTTTTCTGGTAAAATATCAAACAGATCATCCTTAACATCACCCTGGATGACAATCTCATCCTCTCCGCTGATGGATGATCCACATGAGAACTTCCCAGCGAAGAACTTATTCGCCTCTTTCAGATCAATTTCATAAGAAGCTAATCCAACGACGATGGTCACTTTCTTCTTCTTGCCTCTAGTCTGTGTCCACAACTTCACGCCTTGAGGTTCAATTCTCTTTTTTGTTTTCATGATCGCTTTCCCGCCTTCTGCCTGTCTCTTGTTCTTCTCCTCGCCTTCTTCCTTGCTGTCTGCCCCACTATCATCCTCCTCTTTGTCAGCCTTTAGTTTTTCAAATTTATCTGGCACATCCTTCTCCAGCCAGGTCTTGCACTTCTCGTAATTGTTTTTAAACGTTTATTTCATACAAAAAAATGTATATTTACAAGATGTAATGCTTGTTTCTTTTGTTTGTATATATTACAGAGCGTTGCCGTTTGTTAGTGTTAAGATTAGTTTAGTTTAGTTTAGCCGATGGATCAACATCACGGCCCACGGGTGTAACCCATAAGTGCTCCGTTCTCCTCCTAACTCAAACCTGAGTCTGGAGAAACTCAGCTCAGTGCACGAACTTCGTAACACCGGTGAGGATCCTGAAATACTTTTGGTAGACTTTTACCTCGAAATTTTGCGTGTTAAGTGTCAATGCGTTAATAAAACAAATAAATACATATACTGTTATAATAATATGACATTTATGGCATAGTTCATGTAAACACACATTCCTTGCTCCATTTCCATCTCCACAAGCACACACACAAACACACACACCCATTCTGTTGTGATCTATCTCTTTCTGGAGATAGCAGTACATTGATTGCCATGAGCTTGGGCAATAACCTTTACATTATCATTTCCATTAAAATGTGGCTTTCCTATAATTACTAGGTCACATAGTTTCAGAAGTGAAGGATCACATGTTTGATGTTGTTGGCCTAATATCAAATTAGATGGTGACGCTCTAGTGCCTCATAAATAACCACAATATAAAATGACACAAAGTAGTGCAGCTTTACATAACAGATTTACGACACGGACTACTTTGTGTCATTTTATATTGTTTACATTTTCAGTTTTACCGCAGTTCCACCTAATTTTACTTATAAATGTCCATAACACTTATTTTGGGGGGACAAGAAGCGGAGATTTATAACTAGCAATTAGAGTCCATGACCTGTCTCCAGGGAGATAGTTGGTGCAAAGTTGTTATAGTGTCTGAGCATCAAATACAATGGGAAGGACTTAAACCTGACCACTACCCCCCCCCCCCCCCCCTACAGACAATATATTCCACTTTGCACATTCAAATATAGTAATGAGAAAAGTAATACAATGGTAGTTGTAATAATAATGGCATTTTTTTTTCTAATTGCAAGAGAAAATGAACTTAAAGAAAGTTTACACAATCCAGTCAGGAAAAAAAAAAAAGTAAATAGTGTACCAGTACCCCCATGGCTTAGACAGGTAGGGTACACTTAGATATATCTCCGTTCTACCCTGACCACCTCACTAGGACTTACCGTCTACTAGTCCCCCAACGAGTCGGGACTCCACCTGTCCTTCCCTCCCCACCTATGGATACCCACCCACAGGGGCCTCGGACCACACAGCAGTCGTATCCTCACACAAAGCCATGGTAACAAAAAAACAAAATTTATGTACAGAGTAATTCATAGTTGAAAGGCTGAAAAGCCGGGATAGAAGCATGTCTATATACAGAGCTAAAGAAAAGAGGCGAGGAGAACTTGAGATGATCCAATCTTATCAGTCAGCATGTGAGCTCAGTTCCGTGCGTTAGTCCAGTCATTGCTATACACTCACCCGGATAACTTAGGGATCAGTCGACTTCCAAAGCATAGACCCCTTCGACGTCCTCCTAGTCCACCGTGATGACTAAGTCGGAATGACCATTCTCATGTCCGATATCAGAATGTCACACCTACACGGTTCAATGATGTCGTACTCGGTGATGTAACCAATCACCACTGGAGACTCACAACTGGTTGAACGAGCGACCGTAAGGCTCTAAGCGTCCCCTTTGGAGATTCAACATGCTGCACAAGACTGGAGCGTGGTAGCTCCGCAAAACCACAATGTCACTTAGATGATCTCAACAGCAGCACACTATTGGAGCGTGGCAGCTCCTGATAATAACAATGTCAATGAAATGTACCGTACTTATCCTCAGCACATTAGAGCGTGGTAGTTCCATTCAACAACAATGTCAATTAGATATGCTTATCAGCAACATTGGGGCGTGACAGCTCCCCCACAAGACCCAATGTCCATCTGACCCGGCTGGGTCCTAAACATTCTCAGATGTTCCATCTTCGTTGAATAACAAATACGGTTCAATTAAGAGATACTTGAATGGTGGAACAACAATGACATATGTCGTCCTCCTGAGCAATAGAGGCTGATACTATCTGATAATATTATAGGTCTAAGTCACTTAAGACGCTTCAGTTGTAGATCCGTCCGGATCAGTCAACATAAACTCCGTCAGACTTTTCTCGGCTGTATCCGTTTGGACAGGCCGCTTTTCATATCATAACTCTTCACTGGTTTGCTCTGACTGCTGAATATTCATTGTATTGCTCCCAGTATTGAAACAATAAATCATCACAAGTTTCACTGGCACGAGTTGGTTCACATCACTCGATAGTATCATTTCAAAATCTCCACCCGAAAAGCAAACCCTGAAAAGAGTAGGTCGGTGAGAGCATTTGGTTACAACTGAGACTTATATGAACATACACAGAAACATGCTATAAGAAATAATTTACTATAACATTATAGTATCCTGGATCTTCTCTCCCCTCAAGGAGGTTCAAGCATGCAGGTGCATCAGTTGTCAGATTGCTAGTCAAATAGCTCGTCTAGGAAACAGAAGTCCCTAAAGTACCGGTGTTGTCCGTCTGCTCCTTGTCATCGGATCCTACCACCGTGTGCGGTCTCTTTTCTCCATCTATCATCCACGATCAACCTTATTATACACATAATCCTATGTAGATGTAATGGTTTTAAACATATGGTGGTATCCATTTGGACAGTTTCTCCACCTCATCCGAATCAAAATATTAATTAAGTAATTAAACCATTATTCAATCATTTAAGTATCATTCGTTAATATCTCAAGAATTATTAACAAAGCAATGAACAAAGCAAACCCTTCTTTTCTGGGATCCGAGTCCCAGAGCAAATAGAACCCCTCTTGGTTAACCCCTCTTCCTGAAGGTAAAGAGTGTGTAGGTCTATCCCAAGTTGTTGGTGGAAATCCACCCCCGTTCCTTTACCCCCAGATCAGCTGTGGACAAAGAGTGAACGGTTTCCCATGGCGTGTTAGGCCACTCCATCCCTTTTAGAATGACCCCTAGCAACTCATCACCTAATTCCCGATGCCTCTCTGCAAGTGTAGCAAGGCCCTCTTATGTAGCACCCTCCCCCTAGTAGATGTGACCCCCACTATCAGGATAGGGTTTAGAGAGAGAGAGAGGGGTAGAGAATTTTCATTGAACGTTCCGCTCGAATCACGTCTTCGTTACAATCGCATAAGTACTCAGTTGTGACGCGTCGTCGGCGTACACGCTGGTCATTCCGAATTCGCAAGCAACATCACCACCACGATTCCACATGAAATAAATTACTACCACTATCACTGTAATTATACACAGCACCACTTCATTGGAACAACAACAATGCCACATTCACATCACTAGCAATTCACTGCACTTCCCGGTAGAAAAAGCACAACACCGCAATTCCTTGAAATATCACAGCAGCATATATCTAGAGTATGTAACACACCACTAGCTACCCAATCAATAAACACGTAGGTTAACATACATGTTATGTGTAACGCTACCATATTGACAAAAGAACACTCAACACTAGCAGTGCGACTTTCCTAGCAAATCTACTCGGTAAATAATAAATGTGGCTGCTTCCAACACACACGTTATTATATATATTTCTTAACACTTCGCCTGTGAAAAGGACTTGACTATAGTTCTAACTCTACACACAACATTGCACTAGTGCTGTTATTACGCACACAATTAACACACGACCTAGATTGTGCCACGGGAGCTATCGATAATGCTACTAAATTATTCATGAGATCGGTTTCGGCAAACACCGCGCGATGGTAAAAGTATATTTGCGGATTGCAGATCGGTACGGACAAAGAATAAATAATATTGTCTTTACCTTAGAATGAGAGACACTGTAGAATTCTGCCGTCTCCATGTCGAGCACTAACAAACGCCCTGAAGACTAGAATGTTGACAGATTCCATTCTACATCTGTTCGAGTTGCTAGCTGGGGTGCGACTGACACAGACAAAGCTAGTCCGTTGAGTTGCGTACACCACTCAACATTCGAGCTTCCAGTGAATCACACAGAAAGACACTTTTGCGTGCAACACCTGTTGAGTGATGTCCTACATGCTTGGGTACAGGTCGCTAACTCAACCGAACATTCACTCGACTGTACTCGAAACGTCTAGAACAGAAGAAGTCAGGCGGGTTCCCCCGAGGTATAAACAACCTAGAAGAGAAGCAACTCTGCTAACCTCGTCCTATAGGGGATTCTCCAGTGTGAAGACACGCGATTTGGGTCATAATGTCACAGATAGTTTGTATTTGAATATTAGTAAAAAATAAGTTAATGTTGTAGGTAAGGGAGTTGAACCTTGCCTTTATTCTGCAAGTCCAAACTAATTTTATGTATTCTGCTAGTGTTTGACGTAGTTGTGTGTGTGTGTGTGTGTGTGTGTGTGTGTGTGTGTGTGTGTGTGTGTGTGTGTCTTTGGATGTTTTAGGAAGAGTCTTCAGAAATATTAACTTGTAAATGTATGTTTGTTTGCCTGTGTGTGTTTGTATTCGTTGTTGTAGAGTTTCCACTGCATCGGTGACTGATTGGCATGTGTAGAATGTGTTTTTCTGTCTCTTGTGTGTTGTTCATGCATAGTTGGCATTTTCCTAATTATCTGTATCTGAAAACTACTTTTGGTATTATGGGAGTCATATTAACAATCAGTCTGTACGTGACTTCTTTCACCTTAGATGTGATGCGTTGTGTAAGTTGGAAAAGGTGGATGTGTAGTCAGACATGAAATATCTTTGTCCTCTTTATTTCACAGTTTTAATGATGGTGCTTGTTTACTAACTAACTGTTTGTATATTTCTCGTGTTGTTTCGTGTATTAAATGTTCATGTCATTGTATTGCCTGCATACAAGTGTGATATAATGATAGTAGTATGCCCTGATAATGTCTTGCTGCATTGTTTAGTTTTGTGAGATGTTTTATTTTGTATGCTATATAGTTAGTGGGTCGAGGTTCCCCATTATGCTCCATTCCTTTGCTAATATATGTTGTTCTGGATGTCTGATAATATTGCCTATATGGCTGATTCTAAGTGCTTGTATTTTTGTTTATATGTCCTGAAGTGCTATGCCTCCTTGTTTCTTGTCCTGTATGAGAGCTTTATGCTGTGTGCTGTGTATTGTCTTACTAAATATGAAATGTCTTATCTGTTTATTTATGCCTGTGATTGTCCGTTTTGGAGATTTTAACACTGCCACTAAGTATATTATTTTTGGTATGATGTATGTGGTAACTATTAAGCTTCTACCAAATATTGTTGCTGTTGTGTATTTATACCCGTGTAGCATGTCTGTGATCTGTTGTGTTAGTTGTATCCATGTCTCTTTGTGTGTTGTTCTGGGGTCACATGGAAATGTGATCCCATACATTTTCATATTTTGTGTATGTGGTAGGTCTGGAGGGAAATCAGACTTTTGTTTCCACTTTCCCAGGCCCATAATTTGTGATTTTTGTACATTAACTTTGGCTCCACTGCCTTTCTCAAAGTGGGAGAAAGTGTGCAGTATGTTTCTGATGGATGTGTTGCTTGTAGGGAAGAATGCTTTATCGTCTGCATTTGCAAAGACCTTTTGCTCTCCTATTCCCTGTATGAAAGTGCCTTTAATGCTGGTATCTTGTCTGATCTTTTCTAATAATGGCTCTAGTGTCAGTATATACAGAAGTGGTGATAGTGTCTTGTCTTACAGATCTTGTCAGCCTGAATCAAGAAGTCAGTAATGGTTCTGTAACAGAATAGGTCGGGGGAGAGTTAACAGAAGATAACGGAACAGTGATGCACACGTATGAATTGGGAAAGTAAACTAGAAGAGAACAAGGTGCACGAGAATGCACCAAGGAATTAGTACGTCAGAAAGTGTGGGGTAGCAACAAAAGCTAACAACGGAAACATTAGAAACTAAGACCAGATCTGGAGCAGACATGTAATTGAAGCTACAAAAACAGTGAGGACCAAGTTCAGCAGCTCGTATAACTGAAGTCTCTCAGTTAACAACATCAAGGCTAGAGAGTAGAATGCTTGGGTAGGTTGAATAGAGAATTTTAATGTGGTAAAATTTGTTAGGCCATGTCTGGATTAGTGTAATAATTTGAATCGGATCGCGTTCCCACCTTCCAAGGTCGGGCGTGCTATTGTAAGACATAAGACATTGGCATGATTTGTAGAGAATATCATTTCTTGAACTTATCTGCTCAGCAATGGACGAATAAAAGATTTATTAACCATCATCACAGTCTTAAGTGGAAGCTTTCCATGTTATTCGAAAGTTGATAGAAGTTGGAAGTTTTGAACGACGTGCAGTCCTTACCAGATCCTTGGAGTCTAACAACTCATAACCCTATACGATCATGCTGTACGGCTAGACTGAATCAGAACAACGCAGTTTTGAATGGAGCCCCTGAAGACCTTGAGGTACAGAAGTCGGTGTACCTAACAGAAGCCCGGCACTGTTACACAGGGCGATTTGGTGCCTTCAATACCAAGATTCAAACCTAGGATGTCGCAGTCGCAAGAAGATGAGAAACATTGCGGCAGAAAAAGATGTAGGAGACATATCGTGGGAGACATCTCAACATCTCAACATTGTGATAACGTCTGGCTGGTCTGATTTCTTTTTATGAATAGATACTCCACTGCTTTTGAGATAAACATTTACAGGCATATGGTCGGGGAGAAACTTAATAATGTTATTTACCAATCAATGTGTACGTGCAACGGCCATGGATTTTGATATGATGTATAACCCGCTCATGTGTAATGGAAGAGCTGAGTTTTGATAACAGTTTCTACCTATCTGTTTGCCTACATCACGTCGTCGTTCAAGGAAGAGAATTTTTATATAAAGTGTGCCACGTCTGATTGTATGCGCATTGCTCCTTTATGGATTTTTGGTACACCTTTATACACCTTGTTTCTCCTACGAATAACTGGATGTGTGTCCTGCTGTCGAGATTACGACGAGTTCTGTTACGTTTATCAAAATCTTTGATACGTCGAATCGCCTTCGTAGAATATATTAGAGCCTACAAATACCGGAGTTCAACTGTGAAGATTTTAATCGTTTCCTTTCCTCGCCTAGTGACTGTGAGAAGAAGTAGAACCTAACCTGTCATGTTTCGCTGAAGTAAAGGTTAGCACGAAACTATCGACAAATAGAAGGCAGAAGCAAAATCGTTACAACGCTCGCTCAGGAAGAACAATGCGATGAATATCAAATATTTTGTTAATAACGACTATCTGACATTTAATAACATTTAGATTA
Organism: Cepaea hortensis; assembly: GCA_963921405.1. Lineage (NCBI taxonomy): Eukaryota > Metazoa > Mollusca > Gastropoda > Stylommatophora > Helicidae > Cepaea > Cepaea hortensis. The sequence goes on from OY992891.1 coordinate 61,752,897, forward strand.
ACTAGAGCGAAGTGATATTCCAAGTGACAGATTATATACTTTTACAATTAATACAGAAGAAACTATGTTAGGGAATGTTCTGGGAAATATGGGTAGAGCAATAGGCATAGTGGATATGTCCATTAAACAGCAAGGAATAGCAACTGAAGTAGAAAAATTTTCAGGACAGGCTAAAATATTTAAGACCTGTACTGTAGCGATAGAAAAATGTGCTTTTTTGACAGGGGCCACTGATGACGAAAAGAAAAAACATTGCTTACCAAAGTAGTCTAAGCCCAGTGTCGGATCATATAAGAAGAAAATTAGAGGCAAATTTGCATGAAACTTGGGAAGAGTATAGAAATGATCATGCCCATAAGTATGCCGAGGTGACAGATCCGCAATATTCTTTTTCTATTTTGAGACAATTAAGACAGGAAAAAGGGGCAAGTGTACAGTTGTATAGTGGTAGGTTAATAAATTTGGCTGAAGAAGCATTTTTAATACAAAATATTCAGGGAGAAGAGGTAGAGAGAATGTTAGTAGGCATCTTCGTAGACAGATTGCATGCAGATGGGTTGAAATTCAAATTGATGCGGGAGGATCCTATTAAACTTAAGAAGGCAGTGGATATTGCTATAGTAGAAGAAAACCTAAGAAGAAGATTTAAACTGAGGAGTGGAGAGAGCAAAGAGTAGAAGAACCAATGGACATTGGACACGCTAGAAATAGCTGGAGACGGAACAGAATAAACAATGTGGAAAATAGGAAGGAATCTCCTCCACGGACACAAGGTAGAGCACAACCTTCACGTGGTCGGGCTTTCCATTCGAATGGTCAAATTAATCCCACCGTAAGGCCACGTCTGGGTTTGGTCTGCTTTCGCTGTGGCCAAGAAGAACACTTTTACAGGGAGTGTACGAATAGACAGAGAGGATCAAACTTCCAGAATGCCGCTTACAGAGAACAAGATAGAGGTGATAGGAGAAATAATTAGGAGGTAAACAGAAGACCCACTTACTGAAGCGAATCTACGGAAATGGGAATGTAAATATGGTCCGAAGTAAAGGAACCTCGAACCATCAAACAAAGATTGAGCAGACTATAAGAAGATTTCAACATGAGAACTACCAAAGAAATCCCAGAATTATAAATAAGCCAGTAATGAAAGATGCCAGTTCATGTATCTTAGAGATAGGGAGATATAGAGTGAGGAGTCTGACTGACACAGGAGCAGAGGTTAGCATAATTAAGGAAAGTTTGTATAATACTAATAGAATTAAGAAAAATACGAAGTTGTTAACAACCAGAGCGAATTTGCAATCAGTTTCGGATGAATCATTGGGTGTATTAGGACTGATTGTAATAGAGATTAAATTGGGTGGAGTGCGACTTAACCAAGTATTTCATGTGGTCAGGAATATATATAGAAATATTATATTAGGTAGAGATTTTTTTTATTGAAAAATTGGGTACGAGTTTACTATGATCTAGGGAAAATAAAGATTAGAGATACTTATGTAACCATGGAAGATGATATACATATAGCTTCCATCGTTAGGTTAAAGGAAGGAGTAATATTTAGACCCCAAACGATCAACTTGGGGTGCCAGTTTCTCTTTGTGTCAGTTTGTTGTCGATTTCTTTTTGTGTCCATGTTTGTTACATTTTGGATGTGTTGCTTTTCTTTTGTTTGCGTCAGTGTGTTGTTGTGTCCGTTTTAATTGTTTGTCATTTTGTCGTGTCACCTTTTTTTTTCTTGGTTGTGTCGTTTTCAGTTGTTGTCTGTTACATTTTGACGTTATATTTACCTCTTTTGGTTTATTTGGTTGTGTCAGTTTGTCTTTGTGTCAACTGTTGTTTTGTTATTTTTCAGTGGCTGTGTCGTTGTTTCCTTATTTGTGTCAATGTGTTGTGTCATTTTATTTTTTGAGTAGTTGCCGATTTCTTTGTATGTGTTACATTTTGGAAGTTTTTTTTTTCTTTAGGTGCCTTGTTCAGAGTTTGTGCCAGCTTTCAGTGTTTATGTCAGCAATTTTTCATTGGTTGTTTCAGTTTCCATTTTTTGGGGTGTGTCAGTTTGTCTTTGTGTCGGTTTGTTGTCGATTTCTTTTTTTGCAAGTGTTTGTTACATTTTGAGTGTTTTGGTTTTATTTTGTTTGCGTCGGTGTGTTGTTGTGTCAGTTTGCATTGCTTGTGTCATATTGTCGTGCCATTTTTTTTAGAATTTGACGATTTCTTTCTATGTGTTACATTTTGAAATTTACATTTGTGGCTCGTTCAGTGTTTATGTCATTGTTCATTGTTTTTGTCAGTTGTTGTTTGGGTTGGTGAATTGTTAGCATATATGTGTGTTTAGGTGAGCAGTTTGAGGACATAATGACCACATATTTGTCCACCGTGCTGGAAGGACACTCGATGTTCTCAAAGGTTTTGTATGTTACGCTATATTAGACGCCATCTTGCCTTGTAGTTGCATTGTAGTTGCCGTATCGTTTTGGTCCTAGTGGTCATGCTGCTGCTGTTACTTTTACTACTACTACTACTTTTACTACTACTACTACTACTACTACTACTACTACTACTACTACTACTACTACTACTACTACTACTACTACTACTACTACTACTACTACTACTACTACTACTACTACTACTACGACGACGACGACGACGACGACGACGAGGACGACGACGACTACTACTACTGCTACTACTACTACTACTACTACTACTACTACTACTACTACTACTACTACTACTACTACTACTACTACTACTACTACTACTACTACTACTACTACTACTATTATTATTATTTTGTTACTATTACTACTGCTACTGATACTACTAATGCTACTCTATACTACTACTAATCCATCTCCACCTCTTCATTTTCTCCCCTTTCCACTACTACTACTACTACTACTACTACTACTACTACTACTACTACTACTACTACTACTACTACTACTACTGCCGCCGCCGCCGCCGCCGCCACCACCACCACCACCACCACTACTAATACTACTACTACTACTACTACTACTACTACTACTACTACTACTACTACTACTACTGCCGCCGCCGCCGCCGCCGCCGCCACCACCACCACCACCACCACCACCACCACCACCACTACTACTACTACTACTACTACTACTACTACTACTACTACTACTACTACTACTACTACTACTACTACTACTACTACAGTTTTGTTACTATTACTACTACTGCTAAAACTACTATTATTACCAATATTATTACTACTTGTATCCATGGTGTCGGAGATCATAATTTATGGAGTGTCATACTCACCCACGCCATGTGATAAGTCTCTTCCTGATGCTGATGACTAGTACTACTGGTACTATTGATACTACGACTACCACCAGGTAATGAAGATAATGCCGTTAGTGGATATTTCATAGCGTGAGTCACCCCGTGAATTGTTCTATGCTGTCGGAGATAGCAATATGTGTGGCGGTATTATTGCCTACTCCAGCCGGTAAGACACGTTATGATGATGATGACTAGTACTATTGCTACTATTGCTACTACTACTTGTATGACTGAACTATGATATCATGTGATATCGCAATATATGGTGAGGTATGATTGTCCATCCCATGCAAAATGTCTCTTGATGATGATGATTAATATTACTACGAACAACTCTACTACTATTACTGTACAACCACGCCAACTCTAGACAATAGCGATAAATGTATTAGAACCTACCCGCCCTGATCAGCGACATCCTACCTACAGCAGACAGTTCGGTACCTCACGACTGAGACACCCTAACTTCTTGACCTAAATACTTGAACACAATTTGACCACCTCCTGACCACCTCTTGATCACCATATAACTACAGTACTCTCCTCTACAATTTAAGTGGTCACTTGACCACTTGAACACAGCTTGACCACTATTTGACCACGTCATCGAGCACTTTAACCACTACCGTTTCATTACACCTACTTTCCTCTACAATTTAAGTGGTCACTCGACCACTTGACCACTACTTGACCACTGCTTGACCACGCCATCAAGCACTTTAACCACCGCCATGTCACTACACGTACTTTCCTCGACAATTTAATGGGTCAGTCAACCACTTGACCAGTTCTTGACCACCTCATCGCTCACTTTATAAACCACCATGTCACTACATGTACTCTCCTCTACAATTTAAGTGCTCACTTGACAACTTTACCACTGCTTGACCACTACTTGACCACGTCAACGAACACTTTAACCACCGTCATGTCACTACATGTACTTTCCTCCACAATTTAAGGGTTCACTCAACCACTTGACCACTACTTGACCACTACTTGACCACCTCATCGCTCACTTTATCCACCGCCATGTCACTACACATACTCTCCTCTACAATTTAAGTGATCACTTGACCACGTGACCACTACTTGACCACGTCATCGCTCACTTTAACCACCACCACATCACTACACGTACTTTCCCCTATAATTTAAGTGGTTACTCGACCACTTGACTGCTTGACCACGTCTTGACCATCTCTTGACCACTGCTTGGTGCTACTAACAGATGCAAAATCAGTACTCGAGGCGCTCCTCTCTGGGAAATTGCCAGTACTAAGGACACTACTTTCTGAACTTAGCAGTCAGCATAAAGTCACCATACAGTGGATACCATCCCACTGTGGAGTACCCGGAAACGACAGAGCTGATAAATTGGCTAAGGAAGGAGCCAAAGAGGAACAGCCTGATGTGCCCGTTACATACCACCAAAAGAAAAGAATGATCAAATCAGTCAGAAAGCCACCAAAACCTGCTCAAGATGACTACTACATTATGGACAGACCAGAACAAGTCATTATTCTGCGCCTCAGAACAGGACACAATAGATTACGCAACCACATGTATACAAAATTCAAGATTGGTGAAACAGCCATGTGCACATGTGGATTGGCGTCGCAGACAGCAGAGCACATACTCCAAGACTGCCCAAAATATAACATATCTAGGCAAACCTTCTGGCCTAGAGAGACGACAGTGGAAGATAAACTCTATGGACCACTGTGTGAACTGAAAAAAAAAAAAACAGTTCAATTCATGCAAGAGACGACATTGCAGATATAGACATATTTCAAGCGAACGAAAGAAGAAGAAGAAGACCACTGCTTGACCTTGTCATTGCACAACCTCACATGTAATTTAAGAAGTCACTTGACTATGTTTGTTTTTTCTCTTTCTTTCTTTTTTTCTTTTTCAATGTATGTTTTATTAAAATTATTATATACCTTCTTTGAATAGTTTCTTTGTTATTTTAAATGTTGTACACTACACGTACCTATAATTACAGGGGTCACTTGACCACTTGACTACCACGCCTACTTTTTTGACGAAAATGAGTTATTACCCTTTGAGGATCAGGATCGATAAATGGTTGATTTGTATAAAATCCTCAAAAGGAGATCGTAGGACCCGAGTTACACTACATGGACTAGGGGAACAGAATGAAAGAGGTTGCAGACTAGTACAGTGGGCAAAAGAGCAAGATTTGATTATTGGAAACACCTGGTTTCAACAGTATCCAAGAAGATTATTGACATGGAGGAGTTCTGATCATAAGATCCGAAATCAGACTGATTATATCCTCATCAACAGAAGATTTCGAAATGCCTTAAAAGTCGCAAAACCTATACCAAGCGCAGACTGCTACAGCTACCATAGATTTATCTTAAGCAATTTACACATAAAATTAAAGAAAGTCAAATATTCACCAAGAAACACAAAATTTGATCTACAAGCACTGAAGAGTGAGGAAATAAAAGATAAATTCAACGTAGAGGTAAAGAACAGATTCGATGCATTGTCCGATATGGAAATATTATTTCAAGACGCCAGTGACCAATGGGAAAAAAAGAAATCAGTCAACCAAGCTGTGGAAACAACTATTCCAAAAAATAAAGGTAATAGGACGTAAGAAATGGATGACGAAAGACATCTTAAAACTCATAGAAGTAAGAAGAAATAACAAAAATAACAAGGGAAAATATGAAGAGATTCACAGGAAAATTAGGAAGCTATGCAAAGAGGCAAAAGAAACATGGCTTGAGGAAAATTTCAAGGAAATTGAACACAACACCCGGAATACCAAATGAATGCACAAAAGAATTAATGACATCACTAACAAAAGAACACACACATAAACGGGTTGCCTAAAAACCAAAGATGGCAAAATCATAATCGAAAAAGATCAAATTTTACATGCGTGGTCAGATTATGTGAAAGACCTTTATGGTGATACAAGAGAAGAACAATATGATCATCGGAATAATAATGAAGGGTCATCAATTTTGAAGACATAAGTTCAGAATGCTCTTAACCATATGAAAACTGGGAAAACCCCGGGTACAGATAACATAACAGTGGAAATGATCAATGCCTTAGAAGAATATGGAATAGACCAAGTCACCAGACTGCTGAACACAATATACGATACTGGAGATATATCTCCTGAATTATGTGATTCTATATTTATTGCAATCCCAAAGAAACCAGGAGCCATTTAATGCGATCAACATAGAACAATTAGTATAATGAGATACATCACGAAGATTCTGCTGAGAATTATCATGCAAAGAGTCAGGAAGAAAATACAACCCGAAATAGGAGAAGAACAATGTGGGTTTGTAGAAGGCAAGGTCACAGTAAGTGCTGTGTAAATACTGAGAACAGTAATTGATTGTTCTATAGAAGTAAACAAAGATCTATATCTTTGCTTTATTGACTACACAAAGGCTTTCGATAAAGTGAGACATGTCGACATGATAAGGATGCTTGAAGATCTACAATTGATGGAAAATACCTTAGACTTGTAAAAAACATATATTGGAAACAACAAGCTGCCATCAGAATTGATAATGATGTAGGTCAATATCAGCCTATTAAAAGAGGTGTGAGACAGGGATGTGTAATGTGTCCAGATCTTTTTCTCCCTGTACAGTGAAAATTTTTCAGAAATATAGAAGATATGAAAGGAATCAACATTAGGGGACGATACATCAATAACATTAGATATGCAGATGATACAGTCTTGATTGCAGACAATGAATAGGACCTGCAACATTTAGTAGATGCGGTTGTTGCACACAATGAACAACTAGGGTTAGAACTGAATATTAAGAAGACACAGATTATGGTCGTCACTAGGAAGTAGGAAATACCACAATGTGATATACGAATAGATGGGCATATTCTTAAACAAGTGAATCGATACTGTTATCTCGGCACAGTCATAACATCTGATGGGAGATGCCTTGAAGAGATTAGAACAAGAATTGCCATTGCGAAGATAGCCTTTTGCAAGATGAAAAACATACTGACCAATAAAAATATATCAATTGAAACGAGAATAAGAGTGTTGAGGTGCTACATAGAACCTATACTTTTGTATGGATGTGAAGCGCGGACAATAAGCAGTCAAGCTGAAAAACAGCTGATGGTCGTGGAAATGTGGTTTATGAGGAAAATGCAACTAATACCATGGACAGACAGAAAAACTAATGAACAAGTCCTTCAAGAAACAAATGAAGATCGTAAAATATTTAGAGACATTAGACGTAGACAGTCAAAATTTTTTGGGCATGTTATGAGAAGAAATGACTTGGAGAACTTGGTGACAACTGTAAGATCGAGGGGAAGAGATCAAGGGGAAGACCGAGAAGTAAATACCTGGATGGCTTGGCCACATGGCATAGTCGAGACAGGAACGCGGAGCAGATTCACGACTCTGGTGATCGAGTGAGATGGCAGAACATGAACGCCCACGCTTACCGGCATGGCACATAGTGGATGGAATAATCGCAATAAGGAAGAACGATAAAAAAAAGTACATTGCATTTGTATTGTTAGTGTTGTTACATGCGTCCTGTGTATTCAGTATTTGTGTGCGTATATTAACAGAGCGTTGCATGTGGGCGCGTAGGTGACATATGTGCCATATTGGTACAGTGTTTATATTGACAGTTTCATAAGAAAGGGAGGTTACCGAAAAAATTTGTTTTACTATGTTTGTTTCCCCTGTCACCCCCTCACCAAAGGCTCAAAACCCGCCAATACCATCACCACCTCTTCGGTAATGACCATAATGTCAGTAATCTGTTTAGAACCAAACAGTGAGGGCGGCAGCAGCGTCAACAGGAACAGTAACGAACGGAGAGAAGGGGGAAATGATGGATTGTAATAATAATAATAATAATAATGATAATCATAAATTGAAATTTAAAGCAATCTGACCATAATAATAAGATTTGTAATACAGAAAGGTAAGCGTGGCAATAAGGAAGCATAATAATAATAGTACATGTGCATTTGTATTGTTAGTGTTGTTTACATGCGTCATGTGTGTTCAGTATTTATGTGTGTGTATTTACAGAGCGTTGCATATGAGCGTGTAGGTGACATGTGTGTAATATTCAATAATTTATTCATATGACATATTTAAATGTGAAAGGGGGGTAACAACGAGAAACAGGAAAATTCATATATTTTGTTTCCCTTGCCACACTCTCACTAATTTGTTTCACTTTATCAATGCTCTCATCATTACACTGGTAATGATGATAAAGGCAGGACAAAAGTTAGAAACAATCAGTTGGGTAGAAGCAAAGGCAACAGCAAACCTTAAGCGAAAGGGGAGGGGGGGGGGGCACAGGGGAGATTGGGTTGTATAGTAATAATGATAATAAAAAATTATAAGCATAGAAAGGTACCAAGAATACTAAAGGTAGTAATAATAATAGTACTAGTAATAATTATATATTTAAAAACAATGAAACAAAAACAAACAAACAAACAAAAACGTGATTCCATTGACTGAGAAGATTCTCTTAGCAATGGTGGCAATATAGCATAGAAAGTGCATAGAATTGCAACATTCAATTATTAATAATAATAGGAGTAAAGGGAGTAGATTTACTTTGCTCCTTGATTTTTTTCCCCTTAACTGTAAGGTTTCATTCATTTGTTCCTCCTTTTTTTTTGTAAGTAATAAACAAACATGTATAGTTACACAAATTTTTACATCAGGGGTTCCTCACTGGCCATGGTGACCATGTGTGATATTTTATATTTGTTCACTCAACATTCACTCCCAGTTCCATGCATCTTGTTGCACTCATGTATACCAAAATTGTAATGCCATAAGGAAGAATACAAATGATTTACTCTGGAAATATCTGTTGTATTTATGTGTGTACATAAAGCAAATTAGGCGTGTGTTATATGTCCGGTGTTTCTATCTGGCAAAGTTTCTGCATGTCCGTATAAGATGTCTGTAGTAAGAAAGTGCTGTGAGTAGTTTTGTATGTATGTCTTTTTTGTCTTTTGGTATAGTGTTGAGGAATATTGCTTTGTATATATCGATTTGTTTGCCTGTGTGCGTTTGTATGAGGTGTTTGAGTGTTGCGCGTGTGGCAGTAATTGTTGGACATGTATACTGAATGTGTTCCTCTGTCTCTTGTGTGTTGTTTCTACATAATTGGCATTGTTTGGATATGTATGCTTCTACCTGTGTTGTTGGAGGCATACTGTATATTAACCTATATGTTATTTCCCTAGCTTTTGGTGTTATGTGTTTGTTGTGTAGGTTTGAATAGGTGCATGTGAAGTCAAACATAAAGTATTTATGTCCTCTTTTAATCCTAAGTTTGATTGATGGTGCTTGTTCTCTAACTAACTGTTTGTATATTGTGTGTGTTGTTTGCTGTATTAACTGTTCATGTCCTTGTATTGCCTGTATGCATGTCTGATAGAATGTTGGCAGTCTTCCCTGGTAGTGTACAGTTGCATTTTTAAGTGGTGTGAGGTGTTTGATGTTGTGGGCTATGTAGTATAGTGCTCGCCTGTGCTGTTCGGGTGTATGATGATTTTACCTATGTGACTGATTCTATGCGGCAGTATTTTTCTGTGGATGTCCTGTAGTGCATTACCCCATTGTTTCTTGTCTTGTATGAGAGTTTTGTGTTGCATGCTGTGTATTGTGTTGGTGAAGATGAAGCATCTGATTTGTTTGTTTATGTTTGTGACGGTCTGTTTGGGATGGTCAAGTACTGACGCTAAGTATATTATTTTGGGTATTATGTATGTGTTGACTATTGTGCTTTTACAGAATATTGTGGATGTTTTGTACATATACCCGTATAACATGTCTGTGATCTGTTGGGTTAGTGCGTGCCATGTCTGGAAATGTGACCCCATACAGCTTCATGTTGTCTGTGTGTCTCAGGTTTGGAGGGAAATCAAACTTTTGTTTCCACTTTCTCAGGCCCATTATCTGTGATTTCTGTACATTAACTTTGGCTCCACTGCCTTTTCCAAAATGGGTAAAGGTGTGGAGTATGTTCCTTATTGATGTGTTATCAGTTATCAGTTGAGGAATCTTCATTGTACTCCGGACAGGTCCATAGGTGCTCAGATCCTTCCCCCCCCCCCCAGCATATGCATCAGCGTCCGGTGGCTAATAGTGCCAGTTATGTGTTGGTTGACGAGGCACCTCGTTTTCCCAATGTACCTCTCGCGCTTGGCAGTGCCGATTCTTACTCCCAAGTCTTTCATCCTGGACACTGATGTGGATTCACTGACGTCAAAGTCCTCTGTTCTCGCCATATCTTTAAGGGCGTTAATAACATCGGCACGATCCATGAGCTTGCCATCTACAGGGGGTGCAGAGCCAGCCAGTTTATCAGCTCGTTCATTTCCCTCGACTCCCGCATGTCCCGGGACGAAGATGAAGGTGACTTTACGGACAACAGACTTCCGCAGCGACTCAGTAGACTGTCTGCGTACAGCTCCAGCTTCGACCTTCTGAATCATGCTCATTGGGTCACTTAGTACACACATGTTGGTATAATGCTGTGATTCCAGCCATATCAAAGCCTGTGTAATTGCTATCATCTCCACCGTCATGCTGCTCGTGGTCATAAAGTGGGTACCACTGGATTCTTGAACGGTTCGGCCCGCAGAACGGGTTGTAAATGCCCACGCACTTCTCTGCTGCTTTACAACAGATCCATCTCAGTGTCATCTGCATATGCGATGAGCTTCTGCTCTCCTATCCCATGCACGAAGGTTCCTTTAATACTAGTGTCTTGTCGCATCTTCTCTTGTAAAGGTTCTAGGGTGCGCACATACAGGAGTGATGATAAGGGACATCCCTGTCTTCGGATCTTGTAAGCCTGAAGCTGGCTGTCAGTGAATGGTTCACCAACACTTTGCTCTCAGGATTTGTATACAAGATCTGTATCCACTGCCTGTAGTACTCTCCTATGTTGCAGTGTTCTAGTGTCCTATGCAGGTAAGTGTGGGAAATTCTGTCGAAGGCCTTCTCTTGATCCAAGGACAAGATGGAGGATGGACAGCCTTTCCCATGTGTGTAGTTGATTATGTCTCTAATGAGGTGGCTGTGGTTGTGTATGTTTCTGTCTTTGACACTGCACTGTTGGTCTGGGTGTATGAGTGTTGGCATTAAGGGTTTAAGTTTATTGGTGAGTGATTTGGCAAGTATCTTGTAGTCTGTGTTGAGTAAGGAAATTGGTCTGTAGTTCTTCAGTTGTGTTTTGTCGGTGTTGTCTTTGTGTATGAGTGTGATGTATGATATGTTGCAGCTGTCGGGAAGTTGTTTTTTGTCAAAGGTTTCCTGATAGAATTTGAGCAGAAGATTGCCTAGGATATGAAAGAAATGTTGTTAGAATTCTACTGTCAAACCGTCTGGTCCTTTGTTAAGTGTGCTCAGTGCCTATGTTATGTCTGTCAGTGTCAGTTCTGTGTCCAGCGTGTCTCTGTCTGTGTCAGGTAATTTCGTGAACTGTAAGAAGTTGTCTTGTATCTGTGTGTCGACTGCCTCTGCTGTGAATAGATGTGTGTAGTGTTGTTGATAAGCAGTCCCTATGTGTAATTTTCCTAGGCGTCGTGATCTTGGCATAATGTCGCACCGGTTTTGTGGGGGTGCACAGCACGCCCCACTTTCCACCGCCATACTTGATTCGGAAGACTTCTGCGTTTTCGTCTCCAATTGTCTTTTCTACTATAAACTTCACTCCTTCTGGAGAGATAGTGTTGGGGCGCCAATGAATAGTCACTCGCTCCCTTTCCCTTTCGAGTGTTCGATCGACACCTCTGTCCCTCCGTCGGTAGCTTTACTGTTTTGCCATGCAGGCCTTTGTAAACTGCCACACGGGCAGCCTGGGGACTGGTGGCATTATTCCAGGTTTCCTGGCAGCCAAGGCCATGTCTCTTGCCTATAAAACCCGTTGGCCTCGGTGCGCTTACCGCTCTACAATCAGAAGGTGCATCAGGACTTTCCGCAACTGTGGTTGTTGCCGGCGGTATAGTGGGCGCTAGTATAGGCTACAGTGTAGGCAGCTCTTCGGATAAAGGGGAGATATCAATGCCAAGGAAAATTATCACTAACTATAAAAGAAGGAAAAAATATAAAAAATATTAAAATAAAAAAAAAAATCTTTTATTGAGTGTTAAAATCGTTGCAAAGTGTATTGTTCGTGTTTTTACAGAGCGTTGCACGTGGACGTATAGGTGACATACGCAAATTTACAAAACATTTTATACATTGGAACATTTCTTCATTGAAATTGTTAGGAAACATTTTAAACAACAGCAAGATGATAGTACACCGTTATTATTTCCCCTGCCACCTCCCTCGCCTGTCAGCTCCAAATCCACCAATACCATTACCACAACCCGGTAATGATGAACATGGCAGTATAACTTGATAGAACCAACCATTGAGGGCGGCAGCAGAATCAACAACAGCAGTATCAAAATGGTGGGAAAGGGGGATGTGGCAATATAATAGCTTACAATGCAGAAAAGGTAGTGATTGCATTTATAATGTTTGTGTTGTTACAAGCGTTCTGTGTGTTCAGTATTTGTGTACGTGTATTTACACAGCGTTGCATGTGGGCGCGAAGGTGACATATGTGTAATACTTCATCAGTCTAGTCATTGACATAATATTTACATATGAAAAACGGGGTGTGGGGGGGGGACCCAAAGTTTTGTTTCCCTATGTTTGTTTCCCCTGCCACCATACTCACCAATTGGCTCCAAACCCGCCAGTACATCACCACCACTTTGGTAATGATGATAATGGCAGTAACAATTGTTAGAACCAACCAGTGAGGGCGGCAGCAGCATCCACATTAATAGTAACAAGCGGTGAGATGAGTGATTTTGATAATGATAAACAGTGATCATATAATTAAAAAATAATAGCAATCGATCCATAATAATAAAATAGTAACCCAGAGTTACATACTTAATTTCAGTAAGAAAGCATGGTAATAGTAGTACAAATACATTTGTGTTGTTAGTGTTTTTACATGCGTCCTGTGTGTTCAGTATTTGTGTGCGTGTATTGACAGAGAGTTGCATGTGGGCGTGTATGTGACATGTGCATATTTTATTCATTGGACATATTTACATGTGAAGGGGGGTAAGAAAGAGAAAGAAAAACTTTCAATTTTTGTTTCCCTTGCTACACTCTCACCTTTTTGACCCGCCACACCGATGCCCTCATCACCACTCTCTGGTAATGATGGTAAAGGCATGAAAACTATTTGAACCAAACTGGTGAGGGTATCAGCAAAGGCAAAAACAACAATGAGCGAGGGGGAGGCACATGGGAGATAGGGTTTTATATTAATAATGATGACAATAATAATAATGACAAGAAGAAACATACTAAGGGTAATAACAGCAATGATAATAACAGCAATGATAATAACAGCAATGATAATAATAGTTATGAAGATGATAACATTTTTTAAACATGTGATTCCATTTGCTAAGATGATTATCTTAGGAATTAGTCTTAACATAGCATAGAAGGTACATACAAATGCAAACTGCAGTTTTTAATAACAGTTGGAGTAAAAGGAGTTGGTTATTGTTTTTTTTTTTTTATTATTTTCCTTTTTTTTTTTTTTGACTTAACTGTAAGGGTTCATTAATTTTCTTCCCCTTTTGCTCTAATTTGTTTTCTTTTTTCTTTTTTCTTTTTTCTTTTTGGTAAAAAAAAATAAACAAGCATTTGTATTAAACACATTGTTACAATATCATTGATTTGATAACCATATGAGATTTTGTATTCATTCATTCAACATTCACTCAGATTTTTTTGTTTCTTTCTAGCAATCCTGTATACTTAATTATAATATCATAAAGAAGAGTATGTATTTTTACTCTGAAAAATATCTGTGATATTTAGTGTTTACAACATAGGAAATTACTCATTGGTCTTGGTGACCATAAGTGATTTTATATCCATTCATTCAAACTTTCATCCACATTTTCCTGTTTCCTTTTCGCACTCATGCATACTGGAAAGTTTAATTTGGAATGTTTTTTTAAAAGCGATAAGTATATTTTACTGTGGAAATATCTGTAATATTTTGTGTGTGTACATAAAGGAAATTACGTGTGTGTTATATGTGCAGTGTTTGTATCTGGCTAAGTGTCTGCATGTCCATATAAGATGTATGTAGTAATAAAGTGCTATAAGTAGTTTTGTGTGTATGTCTTTTGCTTTCTTTGGTATAGTGTTGAGAAATATAGCTTTGTATATGTCGGTTTGTTTGCCTGTGTGCGTTTGTATGAGGTGTTGGAGTGTTGCGCGTGTGGCAGTAATTGTTGGACATGTATAATAAATGTGTCCCTCTGTCTCTTGTGTGTTGTTTCTACATAATTGGCATTGTTTGGATATGTATGCTTCTACCTGTGTTGTGGGGGTCATACTGTATAACAGTCTATATGTGATTTCCCTAGCTTTTGGAGTTATATGTTTGTTGTGTAGGTTTGAAAAGGTGCATGTGAAGTCAGTCATGAATTATTTGTGTCCTCTTTTAATCCTAAGTCTTAGTGATGGTGCTTGTTCTCCAACTAAATGTTTGAATATTGTGTGTGTTGTTTGCGTATTAACTGTTCATGTCCTTGTATTGCCTGTATGCATGTCTGATAGAATGTTGGCAGTCTTCCCTGGTAGTGTACAGTTGCATTGTTAAGAGGTGTGAGATGTTTGATGTTGTGGCCTATGTAGTATAGTGCTAGTCTGTTCTGTTCTGGGTGTGTGATGATTTTACCTATGTGACTGATTCTAAGTGACAGTATTTTTGTGTGGATGTCCTGTAGTGCAATACCCCCTTGTTTCTTGTCTTGTGTGAGAGTTTTGTATTGTATGCTGTGTATTGTGTTGATGGAGATGAAGCGTCTGATTTGTTTGTTTATGTTTAATGACGGTCTGTTTGGGAGGGTCCAGTACTGTCGCTAAGTATATTATTTTGGGTATTATGTATGTGTTGACTATTGTGCTTCTACCAAATATTGTGGATGTCTTGTACCTATACCTGTGTAACATGTCTGTGATCTGTTTGGTCAGTGCGTGCCATGTCTGTCTGTGTGATTGTGTGGGATCACATGGAAATGTGATCCCATACAGCTTCATGGTGTCTATGTGTCTCAGATCTGGAGGGAAATCAGACTTTTGTTCCCACTTTCCCAGACCCATTATCTGTGATTTCTGTACATTAATTTTGGCTCCACTGCCTTTTCCAAAATGGGTAAAGGTGTGGAGTATATTCCTTATTGATGTGTTGCTGGTGGGAAAGAAGGCAGTGTCATCATCATCTGTTGATATTTTCCATGCTTGTTTCCAGCCTCATATCGGCCGTTCTTAATCACCAATTGTGAAGACGTGAAAACCACCAGAGTATGGCCGATGAGCCACCGTTCTTACAGAGGTTGTTGGGTTTCTTCTCACAACTAGTGAGGATATGTTGAGAATTTGTTTTCAGACTCTTTAACTAACTGTTTGGCCGCAGAGTTGCTGGAAATGACCGTCAAGGGGCCCATCTTTACATCCCACCAGACGTTGATGCCGATGTTTACATAAGAATTCGAAATGCCGCATTTATGAACCAGAGAAGGCAAAGTTCAACTGGCGGACTGAGACGACGGCGGAACAGTCGCAGTAATGAAACATTTTTTAAGGTCCTTTTAAGGGCAAATTAAAAAAAAAAAAACTTTTATTGAGTGTTTAAGTCGTTGCAAAGTGTACTGTTCGTGTTTTTACAGAGCGTTGCATGTGGAAGTGTGGGTGACATATGTGCAAATTTTACAAAATTTTTTCCCATTTGTACATTTGAAATGGGGGTGGGGGGGGGGGTGTAAAAGAAAAACCAAAAACAAACAACAACAAAACGATAGTATACCATTATTTTTCCCCCCGTCCCCACTTCACCTATCGGTTCCAACCCCACCAATACCATCATCACCATTCGGTAATGAGGAAAATGGCAGTAGCTTCTTTGAAACCAACCGGTGAGGGCTGCAGCAGCATCAACAACAAAACAGTAGCGAAATGGTGGGAGAAAGGGGGAGGGATCAAGGAGTATAGTAGTTGAACATTGCAGAAAAGGTAGTGATTGTATTTGTGTTCTTGTTGTTGCACGCGTCCTGTGTGTTCAGTATTTGTGTGCGTGTATTAAACGAGCGTTGCATGTGGGCGTGTAGATGACATATGTGTAATTTTACAACGAATTAAATCATTGACATATTTACATATGAAAGGGGGTGATGATGATAATGGAAGTAAAATTTTGGAAACCGACCAGTCAGGGCGGCAACAGCATCAACAGCAAACAGTAATGAGCGGGGATGAGGGGGTCTGATGGAGTATACTAATAATAACAGTAATCATAAAATTAAAATTTATAGCAGTCAAACCATAATATTAATATAGTAATACATGATTACCTACTTAATCTCAATAAGAGAGCATCGTAATAGTAGTACGAATGCATTTGTATTGTTAGTGTTGTTACATGCGTCCTGTGTGTTCAGTATTTGTGTGCGTGTATTTACCGAGCGTTGCATATGGGCGTGTAGGTTGCATAAGCGTATTTCATTCCTTGAACATATTTACATGTGAAAGGGGGGTAACACAGAGAAAAGGAAATCTTTACATTTTTGTTTCCCTTGCCACACTCTCACCTATTTAACCCACCACACCAAATCCCTCATCACCACTTCTCTGGGCAATGATGGTAAAGGCAGGATAAATATTTGAAACAAAACTGGTGAGGGTATCAGCAAAGACAACAACAACCAAGAGCGAGGGGGGGGGGGGCACATGGGAAATGGGGTTTTATATTAATAATGATGACAATAATAATAATGACAAGAAGAATTTTCCTGAGGGTATTAACAGCAATGATAATAACAGCAATGATAATAATAGTTATGAAAATGATAACATTTGTTAAACATGTGATTCCATTTGCTAGGATGATTTTCTTAGGAATGGTGTTAGCATAGCATAGCAGGTACATACATATGCAAACTGCAGTTTTTAATAATAGTTGGAGTAAAAAGAGTTAGTTAGTTTTCCTCCTTGTTTTTTTTCCCCCTAACTGTAAGGGTTCATTCATTTTTCCACTTTGCTCACCCTTTTTTTTTTTTTGATAAAAAAAAAAATAAACAAGCCTTTGTATTTCCACAAATTTTTACAGGCAAAGATCAACTGGCGGACTGAGACAACGGCGAAACAGCAGAGGTAATAACGTTTCTTTAAAGGTCCTTTTCAAGGGCAAAATGATAACATTTAACAAGGGCAAAAGGCGAAAGATTTATACGTTGTGAAGAGAAACCAGAGTAAACATAAGATCTGTTTAGACAGACGCGGCCTAGCAGATAGAGAAATAAATAATTTACTAAACTTTATTTATTATACAACAATTTGGTGCCTAAATTTTCTAATAATATTCAAAACTGTATATAGGTTTTATAATGGTAACATTCAATTTGTACTTTCCAGAATATGGATAAAAATTGTTACAAGAATAAATATATACTTCTCTTGCACAATAGCTGTCAGTACAAATATAGTGATATTTATAATTGTTCCCCTTGATTGTTAAAGCCGGAATATGACTACAACCTATATGCAATTATTTCCCTTGTATTAAAAAAATATAAAATTAGTTACATATCCTTTACAGGGCGTTGCAGCCAGCACCAGCATGTTTTGCTGTTGTGATCTCTTTGCATGTTTACGTTCAATAGTTTCCCATTGCTTTCTGAACGACCGGCATCCATACCATTTCGTAAAAAACCAACGCAAGACGGTTTGCTGCGAAATTGTCTGCAGCTGTGTTTCGAACGCGGGTATGCGGGATTACGAATTGCGTCCGTAACTCCTTCGCCTCGAAGGGAGAAAAACAAAATTATTGGTACTAACAAACCATTATGTTAACGACATCTTTTTAAGGTTGGTGTTTAGCTTGTCCTCTGATGTCCACATTTGTTTCCCCTGTCAGCTTCCTTGGCACCTCTGTATTTTATTTATTTATTTAGTTATTTGTTGTTGTTGTTGCATGATTATGACATAACCATGTACCACTCGAGCCAAAGTGCAGTAAAAACACAAGACGGTATATCAGATATGTTCACAGTCAATACTAAAGAGCCAAAATGAACAATCTACGCACTTTGAGGGAGATTAAGTCTCAAAGACAACTTATCACAAACATCAGCAGGAGGCAGTCATAATTTGTTGGCCATATCATAAGACGACAAACACTGGAACATGTGAAAACCGGATAGATTTGTGGAAAGAGAGAGATAGAGGAAGACAGCGAGAGAAAAATTCGTGTCTTGTGTCATGGCACGGAAGGGAGTCAACACATTAATTATTCCATGTCGTCGGAGATCGCCCATGCCAACCGACAAGGCACTTCTTTGTGATGTTTTGGCTGGGATCCCAGGTTCGTTTCTGAAATGCGGATCGAAATCCATGACTACTGGGCCGACAGGGAAGCATCTAACTGTTTATTTATTTATTTATTTATTCATTTATTTATTTATTTATTTATTTTTGACAATCAAATGATTTATTTTCAGCAATCACTGAGTTGAGACACTTTCCAGTATGACAGTACAGAGCAAGATGTGGTGAGTAAAATAAGGCGCGACAAGCGCAGAAAGTTTCAGGGCAGGAAAAAAAGCTATGAGCAGCCACCTTGGTGGAATTTGAGGTGTAGAAGGCCAGAGTTGAACCAAGAAGAACAGAGTTGCCCATACTATTCAATACATGCACTTAGAAAGAGAGATGCACAAAAAAAGTAAGCTATTTCAAAGAACTAATTGAGGTGGATAAAAGTGAAAAATGGGCTAAACTAAACTAAACTAAACTAATGAGTGGTATAGTCAAGAATAAGAGAATTTCTGACTTCCAAGGTGCTGACCTCATCTGGCAGAGGACTGACGATAACAAGGGCAAAGTCCTCTTCGAAAGCTATCTAGAGCAGAGCAACCAGACAGACATGAGAGGCCAAAATCTTGCCAAACAAGAACACTACGCGGGAAGCCAACGAAGATTGATAAACCAACGCAGCACTTGTGTCGTTAGCCGCTACATGCTGCCGAATTTGCTGAGGTAGGGATCCGAGCACTTATGGACTGAATGGTTCGATGTGCAATGAGGATGATCTGTCGACTAACTAACTAACTGAGTTGAGGCATATATTCAATAAACCAGCATACACTTATAACCTCACACATATGCAGGGCAATTCAAGCAGCCGAAGAATCTATTTCTTTTCTCCGCAGTCCTCTGTATCGTCTTCAGCAATAATTTTCCATTTTTCTGGTAAAATATCAAACAGATCATCCTTAACATCACCCTGGATGACAATCTCATCCTCTCCGCTGATGGATGATTCACATGAGAACTTCCCAGCGAAGAACTTATTCGCCTCTTTCAGATCAATTTCATAAGAAGCTAATCCAACGACGATGGTCACTTTCTTCTTCTTGCCTCTAGTCTGTGTCCACAACTTCACGCCTTGAGGTTCAATTCTCTTTTTTGTTTTCATGATCGCTTTCCCGCCTTCTGCCTGTCTCTTGTTCTTCTCCTCGCCTTCTTCCTTGCTGTCTGCCCCACTATCATCCTCCTCTTTGTCAGCCTTTAGTTTTTCAAATTTATCTGGCACATCCTTCTCCAGCCAGGTCTTGCACTTCTCGTAATTGTTTTTAAACGTTTATTTCATACAAAACAATGTATATTTACAAGATGTAATGCTTGTTTCTTTTGTTTGTATATATTACAGAGCGTTGCCGTTTGTTAGTGGTAAGATTAGTTTAGTTTAGTTTAGCCGATGGATCAACATCACGGCCCACGGGTGTAATCCATAAGTGCTCCGTTCTCCTCCTAACTCAAACCTGAGTCTGGAGAAACTCAGCTCAGTGCACGAACTTCGTAACACCGGTGAGGATCCTGAAATACTTTTGGTAGACTTTTACCTCGAAATTTTGCGTGTTAAGTGTCAATGCGTTAATAAAACAAATACATACATATACTGTTATAATAATATGACATTTATGGCATAGTTCATGTAAACACACATTCCTTGCTCCATTTCCATCTCCACAAGCACACACACAAACACAACACCCATTCTGTTGTGATCTATCTCGTGCTTTCTGGAGATAGCAGTACATTGATTGCCATGAGCTTGGGCAATAACCTTTACATTATCATTTCCATTAAAATGTGGCTTTCCTATAATTACTAGGTCACATAGTTTCAGAAGTGAAGGATCACATGTTTGATGTTGTTGGCCTGATATCAAATTAGATGGTGACGCTCTAGTGCCTTATAAATAACCACAATATAAAATGACACAAAGTAGTGCAGCTTTACATAACAGATTTACGACACGGACTACTTTGTGTCATTTTATATTGTTTACATTTTCAGTTTTACCGCAGTTCCACCTAATTTTACTTATAAATGTCCATAACACTTATTTTGGGGGGACAAGAAGCGGAGATTTATAACTAGCAATTAGAGTCCATGACCTGTCCCCAGGGAGATAGTTGGTGCAAAGTTGTTATAGTGTCTGAGCATCAAATACAATGGGAAGGACTTAAACCTGACCACTACCCCCCCCCCCCTCCCTACAGACAATATATTCCACTTTGCACATTCAAATATAGTAATGAGAAAAGTAATACAATGGTAGTTGTAATAATAATGGCATTTTTTTTTCTAATTGCAAGAGAAAATGAACTTAAAGAAAGTTTACACAATCCAGTCAGGAAAAAAAAACAGTAAATAGTGTACGAGTACCCCCATGGCTTAGACAGGTAGGGTACACTTAGATATATCTCCGTTCTACCCTGACCACCTCACTAGGACTTACCGTCTACTAGTCCCCCAACGAGTCGGGACTCCACCTGTCCTTCCCTCCCCACCTATGGATACCCACCCACAGGGGCCTCGGACCACACAGCAGTCGTATCCTCACACAAAGCCGTGGTAACAAAAAACAAAATTTATGTACACAGTAATTCATAGTTGAAAGGCTGAAAAGCCGGGATAGAAGCATGTCTATATACAGAGCTAAAGAAAAGAGGCGAGGAGAACTTGAGATGATCCAATCTTATCAGTCAGCATGTGAGCTCAGTTCCGTGCGTTAGTCCAGTCATTGCTATACACTCACCCGGATAACTTAGGGATCAGTCGACTTCCAAAGCATAGACCCCTTCGACGTCCTCCTAGTCCACCGTGATGACTAAGTCGGAATGACCATTCTCATGTCCGATATCAGAATGTCACACCTACACGGTTCAATGATGTCGTACTCGGTGATGTAACCAATCACCACTGGAGACTCACAACTGGTTGAACGAGCGACCGTAAGGCTCTAAGAGTCCCCTTTGGAGATTCAACATGCTGCACAAGACTGGAGCGTGGTAGCTCCGCAAAACCACAATGTCAATTAGATGATCTCAACAGCAGCACACTATTGGAGCGTGGCAGCTCCTGATAATAACAATGTCAATGAAATGTACCGTACTTATCCTCAGCACATTAGAGCGTGGTAGTTCCATTCAACAACAATGTCAATTAGATATGCTTATCAGCAACATTGGGGCGTGACAGCTCCCCCACAAGACCCAATGTCCATCTGACCCGGCTGGGTCCTAAACATTCTCAGATGTTCCATCTTCGTTGAATAACAAATACGGTTCAATTAAGAGATACTTGAATGGTGGAACAACAATGACATATGTCGTCCTCCTGAGCAATAGAGGCTGATACTATCTGATAATATTATAGGTCTAAGTCACTTAAGACGCTTCAGTTGTAGATCCGTCCGGATCAGTCAACATAAACTCCGTCAGACTTTTCTCGGCTGTATCCGTTTGGACAGGCCGCTTTTCATATCATAACTCTTCACTGGTTTGCTCTGACTGCTGAATATTCATTGTATTGCTCCCAGTATTGAAACAATAAATCATCACAAGTTTCACTGGCACGAGTTGGTTCACATCACTCGATAGTATCATTTCAAAATCTCCACCCGAAAAGCAAACCCTGAAAAGAGTAGGTCGGTGAGAGCATTTGGTTACAACTGAGACTTATATGAACATACACAGAAACATGCTATAAGAAATAATTTACTATAACATTATAGTATCCTGGATCTTCTCTCCCCTCAAGGAGGTTCAAGCATGCAGGTGCATCGGTTGTCAGATTGCTAGTCAAATAGCTCGTCTAGGAAACAGAAGTCCCTAAAGTACCGGTGTTGTCCGTCTGCTCCTTGTCATCGGATCCTACCACCGTGTGCGGTCTCTTTTCTCCATCTATCATCCACGATCAACCTTATTATACACATAATCCTATGTAGATGTAATGGTTTTAAACATATGGTGGTATCCATTTGGACAGTTTCTCCACCTCATCCGAATCAAAATATTAATTAAGTAATTAAACCATTATTCAATCATTTAAGTATCATTCGTTAATATCTCAAGAATTATTAACAAAGCAATGAACAAAGCAAACCCTTTTTTCTGGGATCCGAGTCCCAGAGCAAATAGAACCCCTCTTGGTTAACCCCTCTTCCTGAAGGTCAAGAGTGTGTAGGTCTATCCCAAGTTGTTGGTGGAAATCCACCCCCGTTCCTTTACCCCCAGATCAGCGGTGGACAAAGAGTGAACGGTTTCCCATGGCGTGTTAGGCCACTCCATCCCTTTTAGAATGACCCCTAGCAACTCATCACCTAATTCCCGATGCCTCTCTGCAAGTGTAGCAAGGCCCTCTTATGTAGCACCCTCCCCCTAGTAGATGTGACCCCCACTATCAGGATAGGGTTTAGAGAGAGAGAGAGGGGGTAGAGAATTTTCATTGAACGTTCCGCTCGAATCACGTCTTCGTTACAATCGTACTCAGTTGTGACGCGTCGTCGGCGTACACGCTGGTCATTCCGAATTCGCAAGCAACATCACCACCACGATTCCACATGAAATAAATTACTACCACTATCACTGTAATTATACACAGCACCACTTCATTGGAACAACAACAATGCCACATTCACATCACTAGCAATTCACTGCACTTCCCGGTAGAAAAAGCACAACACCGCAATTCCTTGAAATATCACAGCAGCATATATCTAGAGTATGTAACACACCACTAGCTACCCAATCAATAAACACGTAGGTTAACATACATGTTATGTGTAACGCTACCATATTGACAAAAGAACACTCAACACTAGCAGTGCGACTTTCCTAGCAAATCTACTCGGTAAATAATAAATGTGGCTGCTTCCAACACACACGTTATTATATATTATTCTTAACACTTCGCCTGTGAAAAGGACTTGACTATAGTTCTAACTCTACACACAACATTGCACTAGTGCTGTTATTACGCACACAATTAACACACGACCTAGATTGTGCCACGGGAGCTATCGATAATGCTACTAAATTATTCATGAGATCGGTTTCGGCAAACACCGCGCGATGGTAAAAGTATATTTGCGGATTGCAGATCGGTACGGACAAAGAATAAATAATATTGTCTTTACCTTAGAATGAGAGACACTGTAGAATTCTGCCGTCTCCATGTCGAGCACTAACAAACGCCCTGAAGACTAGAATGTTGACAGATTCCATTCTACATCTGTTCGAGTTGCTAGCTGGGGTGCGACTGACACAGACAAAGCTAGTCCGTTGAGTTGCGTACACCACTCAACATTCGAGCTTCCAGTGAATCACACAGAAAGACACTTTTGCGTGCAACACCTGTTGAGTGATGTCCTACATGCTTGGGTACAGGTCGCTAACTCAACCGAACATTCACTCGACTGTACTCGAAACGTCTAGAACAGAAGAAGTCAGGCGGGTTCCCCCGAGGTATAAACAACCTAGAAGAGAAGCAACTCTGCTAACCTCGTCCTATAGGGGATTCTCCAGTGTGAAGACACGCGATTTGGGTCATAATGTCACAGATAGTTTGTATTTGAATATTAGTAAAAAATAAGTTAATGTTGTAGGTAAGGGAGTTGAACCTTGCCTTTATTCTGCAAGTCCAAACTAATTTTATGTATTCTGCTAGTGTTTGACGTAGTTGTGTGTGTGTGTGTGTGTGTGTGTGTGTGTGTGTGTGTGTGTGTGTGTGTGTGTGTGTGTCTTTGGATGTTTTAGGAAGAGTCTTCAGAAATATTAACTTGTAAATGTATGTTTGTTTGCCTGTGTGTGTTTGTATTCGTTGTTGTAGAGTTTCCACTGCATCGGTGACTGATTGACATGTGTAGAATGTGTTTTTCTGTCTCTTGTGTGTTGTTCATGCATAGTTGGCATTTTCCTAATTATCTGTATCTGAAAACTACTTTTGGTATTATGGGAGTCATATTAACAATCAGTCTGTACGTGACTTCTTTCACCTTAGATGTGATGCGTTGTGTAAGTTGGAAAAGGTGGATGTGTAGTCAGACATGAAATATCTTTGTCCTCTTTATTTCACAGTTTTAATGATGGTGCTTGTTTACTAACTAACTGTTTGTATATTTCTCGTGTTGTTTCGTGTATTAAATGTTCATGTCATTGTATTGCCTGCATACAAGTGTGATATAATGATAGTAGTATGCCCTGATAATGTCTTGCTGCATTGTTTAGTTTTGTGAGATGTTTTATTTTGTATGCTATATAGTTAGTGGGTCGAGGTTCCCCATTATGCTCCATTCCTTTGCTAATATATGTTGTTCTGGATGTCTGATAATATTGCCTATATGGCTGATTCTAAGTGCTTGTATTTTTGTTTATATGTCCTGAAGTGCTATGCCTCCTTGTTTCTTGTCCTGTATGAGAGTTTTATGCTGTGTGCTGTGTATTGTCTTACTAAATATGAAATGTCTTATCTGTTTATTTATGCCTGTGATTGTCCGTTTTGGAGATTTTAACACTGCCACTAAGTATATTATTTTTGGTATGATGTATGTGGTAACTATTAAGCTTCTACCAAATATTGTTGCTGTTGTGTATTTATACCCGTGTAGCATGTCTGTGATCTGTTGTGTTAGTTGTATCCATGTCTCTTTGTGTGTTGTTCTGGGGTCACATGGAAATGTGATCCCATACATTTTCATATTTTGTGTATGTGGTAGGTCTGGAGGGAAATCAGACTTTTGTTTCCACTTTCCCAGGCCCATAATTTGTGATTTTTGTACATTAACTTTGGCTCCACTGCCTTTCCCAAAGTGGGAGAAAGTGTGCAGTATGTTTCTGATGGATGTGTTGCTTGTAGGGAAGAATGCTTTATCGTCTGCATTTGCAAAGACCTTTTGCTCTCCTATTCCCTGTATGAAAGTGCCTTTAATGCTGGTATCTTGTCTGATCTTTTCTAATAATGGCTCTAGTGTCAGTATATACAGAAGTGGTGATAGTGTCTTGTCTTACAGATCTTGTCAGCCTGAATCAAGAAGTCAGTAATGGCTCTGTAACAGAATAGGTCGGGGGAGAGTTAACAGAAGATAACGGAACAGTGATGCACACGTATGAATTGGGAAAGTAAACTAGAAGAGAACAAGGTGCACGAGAATGCACCAAGGAATTAGTACGTCAGAAAGTGTGGGGTAGCAAGAAAAGCTAACAACAACGGGGAAACGGAAACATTAGAAACTAAGACCAGATCTGGAGCAGACATGTAATTGAAGCTACAAAAACAGTGAGCACCAAGTTCAGCAGCTCGTATAACTGAAGTCTCTCAGTTAACAACATCAAGGCTAGAGAGTAGAATGCTTGGGTAGGTTGAATAGAGAATTTTAATGTGGTAAAATTTGTTAGGCCATGTCTGGATTCGTGTCATAATTTGAATCAGATCGCGTTCCCACCTTCCAAGGTCGGGCGTGCTATTGTAAGACATAAGACATTGGCATGATTTGTAGAGAATATCATTTCTTGAACTTATCTGCTCAGCAATGGACGAATAAAAGATTTATTAACCATCATCACAGTCTTAAGGGGAAGCTTTCCATGTTATTCGAAAGTTGATGGAAGTTGGAAGTTTTGAACGACGTGCAGTCCTTACCAGATCCTTGGAGTCTAACAACTCAGAACCCTATACGATCATGCTGTACGGCTAGACTGAATCAGAACAACGCAGTTTTGAATGGAGCCCCTGAAGACCTTGAGGTACAGAAGTCGGTGTACCTAACAGAAGCCCGGCACTGTTACACAGGGCGATTTGGTGCCTTCAATACCAAGATTCAAACCTAGGATGTCGCAGTCGCAAGAAGATGAGAAACATTGCGGCAGAAAAAGATGTAGGAGACATATCGTGGGAGACATCTCAACATCTCAACATTGTGATAACGTCTGGCTGGTCTGATTTCTTTTATTAATAGATACTCCACTGCTTTTGAGATAAACATTTACAGGCATATGGTCGGGGAGAAACGTAATAATGTTATTTACCAATCAATGTGTACGTGCAACGGCCATGGATTTTGATATGATGTATAACCCGCTCATGTGTAATGGAAGAGCTGAGTTTTGATAAAAGTTTCTACCTATCTGTTTGCCTACATCACGTCGTCGTTCAAGAAAGAGAATTTTTATATA
This sequence comes from Cepaea hortensis, assembly GCA_963921405.1. Lineage (NCBI taxonomy): Eukaryota > Metazoa > Mollusca > Gastropoda > Stylommatophora > Helicidae > Cepaea > Cepaea hortensis. The sequence continues at coordinate 61,779,864 of OY992891.1, forward strand.
AAGTGTGCCACGTCTGATTGTATGCGCATTGCTCCTTTATGGATTTTTGGTACACCTTTATACACCTTGTTTCTCCTACGAATAACTGGATATGTGTCCTGCTGTCGAGATTACGACGAGTTCTGTTACGTTTATCAAAATCTTTGATACGTCGAATCGCCTTCGTAGAATATATTAGAGCCTACAAATACCGGAGTTCAACTGTGAAGATTTTAATCGTTTCCTTTCCTCGCCTAGTGACTGTGAGAAGAAGTAGAACCTAACCTGTCATGTTTCGCTGAAGTAAAGGTTAGCACGAAACTATCGACAAATAGAAGGCAGAAGCAAAATCGTTACAACGCTCGCTCAGGAAGAACAATGCAATGAAAATCAAATATTTTGTTAATAACGACTATCTGACATTTAATAACATTTAGATTAACTAGAGCGAAGTGATATTCCAAGTGACAGATTATATACTTTTACAATTAATACAGAAGAAACTATGTTAGGGAATGTTCTGGGAAATATGGGTAGAGCAATAGGCATATTGGATATGTCCATTAAACAGCAAGGAATAGCAACTGAAGTAGAAAAATTTTCAGGACAGGCTAAAATATTTAAGACCTGGACTGTAGCGATAGAAAAATGTGCTTTTTTGACAGGGGCCACTGATGACGAAAAGAAAAAACATTGCTTACCAAAGTAGTCTAAGCCCAGTGTCGGATCATATAAGAAGAAAATTAGAGGCAAATTTGCATGAAACTTGGGAAGAGTATAGAAATGATCATGCCCATAAGTATGCCGAGGTGACAGATCCGCAATATTCTTTTTCTATTTTGAGACAATTAAGACAGGAAAAAGGGGCAAGTGTACAGTTGTATAGTGGTAGGTTAATAAATTTGGCTGAAGAAGCATTTTTAATACAAAATATTCAGGGAGAAGAGGTAGAGAGAATGTTAGTAGGCATCTTCGTAGACAGATTGCATGCAGATGGGTTGAAATTCAAATTGATGCGGGAGGATCCTATTAAACTTAAGAAGGCAGTGGATATTGCTATAGTAGAAGAAAACCTAAGAAGAAGATTTAAACTGAGGAGTGGAGAGAGCAAAGAGTAGAAGAACCAATGGACATTGGACACGCTAGAAATAGCTGGAGACGGAACAGAATAAACAATGTGGAAAATAGGAAGGAATCTCCTCCACGGACACAAGGTAGAGCACAACCTTCACGTGGTCGGGCTTTCCATTCGAATGGTCAAATTAATCCCACCGTAAGGCCACGTCTGGGTTTGGTCTGCTTTCGCTGTGGCCAAGAAGAACACTTTTACAGGGAGTGTACGAATAGACAGAGAGGATCAAACTTCCAGAATGCCGCTTACAGAGAACAAGATGAGGTGATAGGAGAAATAATTGGGAGGTAAACAGAAGACCCACTTACTGAAGCGGACCTACGGAAATGGGAATGTAAATATGGTCCGAAGTAAAGGAACCTCGAACCATCAAACAAAGGTTGAGCAGACTATAAGAAGATTTCAACATGAGAACTACCAAAGAAATCCCAGAATTATAAATAAGCCAGTAATGAAAGATGCCAGTTCATGTATCTTAGAGATAGGGAGATATAGAGTGAGGAGTCTGACTGACACAGGAGCAGAGGTTAGCATAATTAAGGAAAGTTTGTATAATAGAATTAAGAAAAATACGAAGTTGTTAACAACCAGAGCGAATTTGCAATCAGTTTCGGATGAATCATTGGGTGTATAAGGACTGATTGTAATAGAGATTAAATTGGGTGGAGTGCGACTTAACCAAGTATTTCATGTGGTCAGGAATATATATAGAAATATTATATTAGGTAGAGATTTTTTTTATTGAAAAATTGGGTACGAGTTTACTATGATCTAGGGAAAATAAAGATTAGAGATACTTATGTAACCATGGAAGATGATATACATATAGCTTCCATCGTTAGGTTAAAGGAACGAGTAATATTTAGACCCCAAACGATCAACTTGGTGGTGTCAAAATTAAAACAAAGTCCGTATTTTTCAAAAGGACAAACGGTTAAGGCAACAGAGCTAGAAAGAGATCATTAATGAGCCAGGGTTAGAAATTACAGACGGCATCGTGAAATTGGGACCACGACTAGAACTCCCAGTAATGTTAATAAACAATACTGCAAAGACCATTTCCTTAAAGAAGGGATGCGTAAAAGCTAGGGTAGACGAAAATCTATCAGCACCGTTGTCTAACAGATCTAGTAATGTTCAACTTAATTCAAGAATTGTCGAGAATTCCCGTTTCAAAAGAGGAGGAACCACACGGTCGAAAGGATATAGTGATCGTGGTAGAGAGCGTTTGATGAATAATAGTTGTTCAGGAAGTATGCAAATTAACTTGTGTGAAAAGGGTAGTGGTAACACTTATGAAAATATGAATTCGAGAGGTATGAGAATTCCCTCAAACAGACGTCAGGACTATAAGTTTGATTGTAGAAAGGAAGAACAAAATGAGGCATAAGCAGAGGTACAGGTAAGACAAAAGAAGGATAGAAAACAGGAACTATTAGAACAGTTAAAATCACAACCAGAGCATCGGGAGACATTGGAACAGTTGAATAATATGGAGCTAGGAAGGACCAACACTGTCACTATGGAAATAGATACTGGCGATCATGCACCCATAAGTTTGAGACCATATCGAGCACAATTAAGAAATAGATAAATAATAGAGAAGCCAATTGAGGACATGCTTGTCGCTGGTATTATAGTGAGGTCGAAATCAGAGTGGTCGTCGCCAGTGGTCATAGTTACCAAAAAAAAAAAGATGGCACGTACCGCTTCTGCTGTGATTACCGGGCACTAAATAAAATAACTAAGAATGTGTCCTACCCGTTACCGGTAATTGATGATATTTTAGGCTTGCTTAATAATTTGACCTATTTTACCACGTTAGACGCAAGGTCAGGATTCTGGTGTATACCGATGTCCCCAGATGCACAAAAGAAGAGTGCTTTTTGCACTCATATGGGGCCGTTCGAATATTTACGTATGCCTTTAAGGCTGAAGACGGCCACTAGACATTACATGTTGCTAATGAATCAAGTGCTGAGTGGATTACAAAAATTTGCCTTAGCTTACATCGATAATATTCTAATATATACCTCGGGCTCTGCAGAAGAACATCTAAAGCATGTAGTAGTCTGAGAGAACATGCAGTAAAGTTAAAGCTAAGTAGGTGTGAGTTTTAAAAAACTGAAACTAAATATTTAGGATTCATAATAAACCGAGAGGGGATCAAACCGGGTGAAGACAAGGTTAAAGTGGTTAGAAAATTACCAGCACCAACCTCAGTGACGGAATTGAGAGGATTTATAGGAATGTGTGGGTACTACAGAAGGTTCATTCCAAATGTTTCTAAGATAGCAGAACCCATCACGAATTTGACATGCAAATACGCGAGATTCAAATGGATCGAGGAATGTCAAAGGGCATTTGATTTCCTAAAAGACAGTTTAACAGTGGTACCCCTATTAGCACGTCCGGATATAGACAAAGAAATGACATTGTATACAGATGTCTCTGATACTGCGATAGGAGCAATTCTGACACAAAAGTGTGAACCAGAAAGCTCTATGATACCGGGCATAAAACATGAAAAACCTCTCTCTATTTCTTATCTCATAAGCTGAGCAAAACACAAAAAAACTGGGCTACGGTAGAAAAGGAGGCATATGCCATCCATTATGCGCTTCAACGTTAGACTATTATTTACATTATGCTAGCTTTGTTATTAAAACTGATCATATGCCGCTAAAATCATTATTAGAAGCACCAGTTCAAAATAGAAATATTCAAACATGGGCGCTAAGTTTACAGGGGTATGACGCTCGCATAGAATACATAGCAGGAAGAGAAAACACGTGAGCTGATTTACTATCCCTAATACCGTACCCGGAACTTTCGAATGAAGAAGATGAAGGAGAACCCGAAATAGATGATAGAAACCGGCAGATTAATATAATAAATTCCGGTAACTTAGATATGAAAATCTTGAAAGAGGTAGTAGAAGAGGAGAACACAGCTACAAAACTAGAAGAAGTAGACATGCTGAGATTTGACATGAAAGTGGAACAAGAAAAGGATGAACAACTTAAGGAAATAAAGGAAAAATTGATGGGGAATACAGACACTTATCAGAAACAAGTTGTTGTCTTACAAGAAGACGGACGACTGTATTTTATGTCGGAAAAAGGGGGAGAATTTCGTCTCAGAAAATACATTCCTAGACACATGGAATTAGAAGTACTAAGAACGTATCATGACGAAAATGGTCATTTGGGAAAAGACAAGGTGTTTGATGCTCTTTCCTTGAAGTATTACTGGCCAAATGTGTTTGAGAGTATATATGATTACGTAGAGGCGTGCGAGAAATGCAGACTTGGTAACATGAAAGCCATTAAATGCCCTATACAAGAGACAGACATTCCGCAATATCCCATGCAAAAAAATAAGCCTAGATATCTCGGGGCCACACCCAAAAATAATTTCAGGAAATGTTTACATGTTACATATCGTAGATTGTTATAGTTTATGGCTAGAAGTGTTCCCAATCCTCGATAAATCTGCCGATTCAGTAATAGCTATTTTCTTACAAGAATTTCTGCCCAGATTTGGATGTCCCCAGGTAAATCGTAACTGACAATGGGAGAGAATTTATAAATAAAAAGTTCGAAGATCTGATGAAAAAATTGCATGTCCATCATATAAAAACCTCTATCCACAACACAAAAACAAATGCAAAGATTGAACGGCAGCATAAAACTATGTATAATATATTAGCAAAAATTACGGAAGAAAATAATAGAAATTGGGATTTATACTTAACTCAGACTTTGGGAGCTATCAGAACTAATGTGAACGAGAGTACAAAATATTCACCTTTTTATCTGATATACGGAAGAGAACCAGTATTACCAATAGATAACATTTTGTAACCTAGAAGGAAAGACCTGGGTGAGGATTTTAAGGAGGTAATTTTACAAGAAATGCACAAGGCACATTTAAATTTGAATAGGAATGTTAGGAAAGCATTTGTAAGGCAGAAGAAGTATGCTGACAAAAACACAAAAGTCCAAGAATTTAACATAGGATATAGAGTATGTTACAAAAAACATCACAAAGAATCCAAATTTGACAACAATTGGTTTGCAGGATATTACGTATTAGCAAGAGTGGGGCCCGTATCATATTTCATAAAGAACCAACTAAATGGCCATGCCGCTAAAGTACACGTGCAGGACTTGCGTAGAGATGAAAATAGGATGTTAGAACTTAAGACTCCTAGAGGAAATCTTAAAAGACAAACTACTTATGTCCTTCCCCCAAAAGATAAATTAGTGAGCAGTGAAGAAGAGGTAGGCGAGAAAACTTCAGAAGAATCATCACAAATATCCTCCAGTCTAAATTATGATTCCTCTAACAAAAAGATTACTACATTACCATCAGATTATAGTACACCAAGTAGTAGAGTTGACGTATCAAAAGGAAATAATCCACCGTATAGAAATATTAGAACAGCTATAAAACAGAGATTTGAGAGGGAATTTAAGAGGTAAGTAAAGAGAGCACGAAAGAGTAGAGAACGTTCCTCTAGGGAAGAATCGATGCCAATGTTGGAAAGGGTTCAAAGAGTACAAGAGAGAAGGAAAGATTAGCTTTGGAATTAGGAGGACCAGATATAGATAATCCTGGGTTGGGACAGGTAGAAACTAGTGTGGTAGAAACATTAATTGACGATACGACGGTACAAGAAGAGATGCCCCACAGTCATCATAATTCTAAGGACAGTGAACCTAGCAAGGGAAAAACAGATTCGGAAGATACAATATTTAGTAATAACCTGGCAGTTTTAAAGAAAAAGAGAATAGAAGCCATGAAAAGAAAGATAAAGCGATAAATGATCAGACATTCTTATGAATAGGAATAAATAGTAATTTTGGTAGGGTCATGTTGAAGGCTTCGCGAAAACTATATAAAGTGAAGCAAATGAGACGAGAAGTATGGAATAGTAGTTTAGAATTATATCTACGCGTCGCGGATCTGCTACCAAGTAACTAATGGGTTTAATGAATGAGAAAAAGGGAGAGTGAACGTAAGATGATAAAAGGGAATAGAGAATATGTTTTGTAGGACTAGGAAATGGGTCCTAAAATCCCAAGGGTGTTAAAGTATAGAGATAGGGCGTTGCGTGGAGATGGTTGAGGAGTCGACGCTCGGCTGTCTACTTTGGAACGCTCGCATTTCTAATTAGAAAAATAGTGAAACAGCGCCGAATGATTTTGGATAGTTTCATAACTAGTTAGCGTGAAGATTTAGAAGTAGGTTTGATTGTTGAGGTTTAGTTGCAAATTGCGGTTGTATTTAAACAATGATTGGCATTAATTTGTGCCATTGTTGTTTTGTGTTTGGTTTATTGTTGCGTCCTTTATATAGAGATGTGAAGAATTCTGTCCGTAAAAGAGGCAGAATCAGATAGAAACTGTTGATTGTCTTAAGATGTTAATTTCATTATGAAATTTGCCACTTTGGTGTTGGAGTTTGTGATTGATTAGCACTGTGTTTAGACTTTTGGGTTATCGTTGCGTCTTTTATATAGGATGTGGGAGGTTCTGCTAAAAAAAAGACGCAGAATTAAGTAGCTAGTATAATGTGTTGATATTTCATATTTTATTATGCTTTTCGGAGAATGTGTCATTAGAATTATTGAATTTGTATTACGCAATGAGTTGGTACTATATTTTTGCCATTTCCTTATTAATTGGTTATCGTTGCGTTTGTTTAAGTAGGGATGTGAGAAATTCCGCTCGTAAAAGAGGCGGAATTATAGGGGTTGATATTCGCCATTGATAATGGTGCTTTGAAAGATGGTTGGGGATATATAGCGTGTGGAGTATTAGAGGCACAGGTAGAAATGGGTGAGCAAATGAGCTCATAAGTAAGTAAAGTAGACTTATTGAAGAGTTATACCGTTATAGATTAAGAGTTATAAGGGAGTAAATTCTCACACGAAAAAAGAAAGGTGCGGTTTGCACAAATTGAGAATTATGACAATAGGCGGGAAGTTATTACATTAAAATTAAAAGGGAAAGATGGAGGAATTACAGGTCGAGATTATATTACGACGTCTTTACATGCTATTATTACGAAGGGTTTTACGTCAAAAGTAAGTTGTGTTTAGGTGTCGTAAACCGAGGGTGAGCCGAGGGCTCAGTCATAAGTGACCCAGAAATTATTGTCGGATAGTACGATTACGCTGGGAGATTAACAGAGGATTTTTTTAGAAGAGGTTGCAAGCAGGGTAGATGTTATGTTTTATAAGTTGTCTATGAGTACATGTTCTTCCTTATTAATTATATTATGATGTGTGGGGGTTTATTTTTTAGACTTTCCGTAGGAATTTTAATGTGGTAAAATTTGTTAGGCCATGTCTGGATTAGTGTCATGATGTGAATCAGATCGCGTTCCCACCTTCCAAGGTCGGGTGTAGCACAAGCGAGGATCCTGAAGTACTTTGGGTAGATTTTTAACTCGAAATTTTGCCTGGGCAGCGCCGTTAGGCTACTCTTTTTCGATTTCCAACTGCCAAGGGATTTTTTTTACGTGCGCAACAATACACACGGACGTCCAATCTCACTACCCAAAGACCAGGGGAAATTTTATTACTAGAATTCCACGACAGAAAATCCCGGCATCACCGGGGCTTGAACCCGGGACCTCCAGCACTCGAGGCGGACACCATACCTCGAGACCACGCAATCCCCCACGTATAAAATGGATGACAGGCAAGAAGAAGTCAATATTTCTGGAGCATCGGATTTGTGTTGACAGCCGGACGCATCTGGGGGAGGGAAAGATGAGTTTTTATGTGTGTTGCCATGGAAATCATGGTACCGTCAGAGCGTAGGTGGTGCTACCACGAGCCAGGGAAGGACTTGGGATGGCGCGAAATAAGCAAACATTACAATAAAGAAGAAAATCTAGATACAATAATTTATAACTGAAAATATTAAATTTAAGACAAATAGCAGCCAGGTGGTCTCCTCGCGTGTGAAGACCTCCTATCATTCTAAACATAATATTTAAATTTAAATTGTATTACAATCTCTCGTGTTCCATACGTTATATCAAGCAAGTTAGAGTACCATGGGCGGGCCGGATGAAAGGACGTCGCGGGCCGGAACCGGCCAGCGGGCGTAGTTTGGTGAGCTCTGCTCCATTCCATCATTCTCCAATCCGTCCTTCGCCGACGACATCTTCGATGCTTGTTCCGTTGCCACTTGATGAACTTTTCTCTACACCATGTTTGTTTATTTGTTTTTATTAGTTTTTTTTTCGGGGGGAAAGGGGGGGGGGTATACATTAGGTACCTACTATCTACGTTTTCCTATTTTATCCGCTATCTCTTAATCTTATATCTTCTGTTATTCAACGTTGTAGTTGCTTTTGGTATTTCTTGTAACTATTGTTTGTCTGGTTATTCATGGTTGTGTTTGGTTGTTTTCTTAGTCATCTTTATTCCTGGCGTTTACAGTTTCTTTGCTGTGGTTACTTGTTTTGTGGTTTTGTTGTTGTTTTCCTTTATCAATTTGCATCCTAGTTGGTATACTGTTGTTCACGCTTTGTGTTAGTTGGGATGTGGTTTATGTATTTCGTAATTTATTTATTTACATATTTTGTGTTATTAGTTGCATGCTCCGCTTTGTACCTCCTCCTTGTGAGTGGTTTCTCTGCTGTGCTCGGGCGTCGGTCTCGCTCTCGTGGTGGACACGTCCTTGTACCCCCGTTCCGTTGTATGCCTTACACCCTCCCCCTCCTTATTGGGTTGCGTTTCCTTGAGAGGTCGGGTCGATGTTTGTTTACTTTTGTTCCCGTTCTTGCTTGGCTTGAGTGATTCTTGGACTTAGCCATAGAAAGGGCCCATTATTTACTGTCTGTGCTTGTTTACTTGAGGTGAGCCCTGAAAATGGCCCATCTTTTAGCTTCTGTACTTGTTAACTTGCTTCGAGCCCTGAAAAGGGCTCGTCTGTTGATTTCTGATTTTTTTTTCTCGCGGTGAGCCCCTGGGCGGGCTCACCTTCAGGTTGTCTTCGTGCTTGGGTCTATCGTCCACAGGAGAGGGACTGTCGCATCTCTCTTTTCCATCGTTGGGGAGGTTTCCAACCATCTCCTCGTTGTTCAGCGTATGAGGGGTTTCCTGCTCATCCCCCTTATCCATCGGTGGGATAGTTCTCACAGTACTCCACAATATGCAATACTACCCAGAGATCAGTACCATTCATGATTTGTTGATTTGTGCCCTACAGGGTAGGGCTTAGAAAAATAGTCTTTAGACTTCTCTAGTGATTGCCATGTGATTGTATTGATTGATGATTGTGATTATATTGCTCCTCTCCAAGGAAATCTTAGTACATTTTTTTTTTGTTTTTTTTTTAAGAAGGGCTCATGGTTCCCACAGGGGACAGACAGAACAACCTAATAGTCGCTTACGTTTTTTTTTTTTTTTTTAAAACTTTTATTGAGTGTTAAAATCTTTGCAGTGTGTATTGTTCGTGTTTTTACAAAGCGTTGCATGTGGACGTGTAGGTGACATATTCTCAATATTACAAAACATTTTATTCATTGAAACATTTTTACATTTGAAATTGTTGTAAACGAGAATAAAAACAACCAACAGCAAACAAAAGTGTGCCCCCCCCCCCAGGCCACCCCTCACTTATTGGCTCCAACCCCACCAATACCATGTGAAAATCGTAGAGAATGCTCGCCTCAACAAATCACTGAGCACTGAAAAGGTGACAACGTCAGTACTAGACAACCCAGAGAAGTATGTGAGGAACTTATCGTCGTTAGTACTCAACAACATTGAAACGGAGGAACTTGCATATGGATTAAAATTCTGCATAAAGCCTACATACATCAACCGTGTTGATTCGCAAGCACAGTTTGAAATGTTGTTTGATCAAGTCTCCAAGTTATCACCTACGTCTGCAGAGTCGGTCGGGTGGCTGAAGGCCAAACTGGTAGATGTAGAACACCAGTATCGCATAACACCCTCTAAACAGACATGTCCGCTGACCAACGAACACCTTACTGCTTTAAAGGCGTTAAAGGCTAACAAAACCCTTGTAATACTGAAATCTGACAAAGGGAGTGGTGCAATACTGATGGACTTGTCAGACTACCAGAGAAAAATGGAAGAAATATTAATTATTATCAGACGAATCTAAATTCAGGGTAGCTCAAAAAGTAAACAAGTTGGAGGACTTGAATGCAATAATGAGGAAAGATATCCAGTCACTTGTGAATGCGGGACTCATCAGTGAGGTCACTGTTAAAACGCTCACACCACGTGGCTCCCAAACTCCTCAGATGTACGGTCTACCCAAACTTCACAAGCCCGGCATCCCACTAAGACCGATCCTGTCCATGGTTAACTCTGCACAACACCGAATGGCGAGATGGCTAGCCGAAATTTTAAAGCCAGTACGATAGTCCTTCGATCCAAAATTACTCAGAGGTACTTTCGAACTGGTGAAACTATTGGATACTATAGACATAAATAACAAACACATGGCATCCATGAACATAGCCTCCCTATTCACCAACTTTCCATTAGAGGAGACAGTGAAAATAATAAGGGAGCGCATTAAAGACAAACAACTAAAACTAGGAATACCAACGTCTATTCTGGACAGGCTACTACTACTGTTTACCGCCAACATACAATTCAATTTTCTAACAAAGTCATACTGCCAAATTGACGGAGTGGCCATGGGGAGTCCTCTTGGTCCTATTCTAGCGGACATCTTAATGGCACATTTAGAAGAAAAGAGATCCTCAGACATCAACAACTAGGCCTTTTACCGTCGTTATGTGGACTATATACTAATTACCACCACAGACGAGCTACAAGCAACATCGTTCCAGGCCACAATGAGCATGACGCATAAAAAACATCTCTATATCTATGGAACACGAAAACAACAAAGCGTTGCCGTTTCTAGATATTCTAATGAGACGTAGAGCAGACGGCACAATTCAAAGATCGGTGTACCGCAAAGAGACATAGACTGGCCAATACCTAAACTTTCAGAGCTTCACACCTGTCCAGTACAAACGGGGCTTAGTACGGACCCTATTTGACCGTGCTAGAAAGATATGCACCCGGGACACACTGACAAAGAAATTTGAAATTCTGAAGAATGTCTTAAACCTGAATGGGTACTCCACAGGATTTATAAAGCGCCACTGCCAACAGCTTAAACCAAAACCAGACGAAACTACAGTCCCTAAACTCAAGGTATTCATCCAGCTAACCTTTCGAGGGGATGGCGTAATGCAACGTCTACAAGACTGGCTTACTGCAGCAGTAGGCCGAACATTCTGTGCTGCAACTCCAGTCATTAGGTATAAAACCACACCGATTCCCATACAAGCAGTGATAGAGCCTGTTCCTCTGTACGCCAAAGCAATTGTATTTACCAATTCTCATATAGTTGCCAGGCCTTCTACATCGGTGGAACAGAGAGACAGCTGAACAAAAGAGTGTCAGAACACATACCGCAATGGGTCGACAAGATACGACACACAGGCGATGCGAGTCTAATGGGGCCAACACACCGGAAGCCACCAGCGTCCTCAATCGCAAGGCACATCCTCGAAAGCGGCCATGTGATGAACAGAGACATTGTTTAACAAACAGAATACTCGCTTGTTAAAGTTTGCAGAATCAATAATGATCAATCAACGCAAGCCAGAATTGTGCAAACAGAAAGACATGTTAGTCAGCTTGAAATTACCGTGGTAGGCAATTGACATTACTGTGCGAACATGTGTATATTTCAGCTTGAAGGATTTATCTAGTTAATTTACTTTACGTTGTGTTAATTCTGCAGTATGTACCTGACGAAATGCAGCGAAATATGCTAGGCAATAAATCGTGCAATCTATTGTTTGTGTCTTCGTTATTCAAATACCATCACCACCAATCTTCGTTAATGATGACGAAGGCAGTATCTTGTTAGAAACAAATCAGTGATGGAGGCAGCAGCATTAAACAACAGTATCGGTACGGTGGGAAAGTGGGGGCATGAAGGAGTATGCTAGTTTACAAAGCAGAAAGGGTGGTGATTGCGTTTGTTTTGTTCGTGTTGTTACATGCGTCGTGTGTGTTCAGTATTTGTGTGCGTGTATTTACAGAGCGTTGCGTGTGGCCGTGTAGGTGACATATGTGTAATACTTCAACCGTCTAGTCATTAACATATTTACATATGAGAAAGGGTGGGGGGGGGGGGCTTACCCAAAATTTTGTTTCCCTATGTTTGTTTCCCCTGTCACCATCCTCACCAATTGGCTCCAAAACCCCCACCGCTTCGGTAATGATGATAATGGCGGTAAAAATTGTTAGAACCAACCAGTGAGGGTGGCAGCAGCGTTAACATCAATAGTAACAGGCGGGGATAAGGGGGAAACGAAGAAGTATAATAATACTAAGGATCGTAAGGTAAGAATAAATACTCATAGAACCTTAATAATAGAAATGGTAATACACAAGGGTAATAATCTGGGTGGCGGGATAGGGGTATCCCCTATCAAAGGAGAGGTAGTGTGCCTCCTTCCCTCCGCTAGCCTACCGGACAACCTTGGGCAAGGTGGAGTACCCGTTAAGCCCCCCGATCAGGGTTACGTGAAGCCATGGGTGCAGGTGGTGGATGAAGTTGAAGAGCAGCCGACAGATAGTTGTAGGTTATGGTCTACAGCTTCACGACGGTAGGCAGAGGATCTCTTTTTTGGGAGACAATGGCTACGGTCTTCGACCAGTATGGTCACTGCTAGTAAGGAAAGCAATGGCAAACTACCTTCTTTACAGATGCCAAGAAAATCATGTACTGCATTCTTATCGATAATTAGAAAAACCCACTACTGGCAACGCCGATCGCATTCTGGTATGAACCTAAGGCCTATCCACGTCAATCTGGAAGCACTATACTCGAGTTTCGCCCTCGTTTGAGCTCGTCAGTAGTGCATATCCCTGACCGGATCCGGAAACAGTCCCGGATCACGCGTGTGAAGCGGGTGTGTAACCACGCGGCACACACTGGACACACCAAATTATCACAACAGAACATCACAACGCGACCCATCATAGGCTATGCTCAAGATTGCCCAATCGCCGCGACCGACGTCCGTCAATCGATGGGACCCGAACGATCAGGTTTGACGAGCTCAAACGAGGGCGAAACTCGAGTATAGTGCTTCCAGATTGACGTGGATAGGCCTTAGGTTCATACCAGAATGCGATCGGCGTTGCCAGTAGTGGGTTGTGCTCAATATTTAAATTTCCAATCCCGAAACAACCACATAATCAATTAGAAAAACGGCGTAAATGGGTGCTCCATAGGAGCAGCCTCGCCCGGTAGGGGTAGTCATGTGCACCAGGTAACTCCGGCCCGTCATCAGGCGACTGTGTGCAAAAGAATATCAACATTGAAAGTACGAACTTGGAATGTAAGAACTATGAGTTGAGATGGACAATTTGATAACATTAAGAATGAAAGGAGAAGATTAAATATTAACCTGTTAGGTGTATGTGAGACCAGATGGACAGGAATGGGCATTATGACATCTGTGGAATATAGAATAATCTATTCTGGTGGAGAGAAACAACAGCGAGGAGTAGCAATTATAATGGATACAGAGAGAGCAAAATCGATCAAAGGATATTGGACTGTGTCAGACAGAGTGTTACTGGTGAAGTTGAGTGGAAGACCTTTTGATGTCAACGTCATACAAGTTTATGCACCAACAGCAGACAGTAGTGATGACAGCATTGATGAATTTTATAGTGATTTAGAGAAAGCCTCCAAGAAATGCAAGAATTCTGAAGTAACTATCATAATGGGTGGCTTCAATGCCAAATTTGAAAATCAACAGGACGGATGCATAGTAGGCAAGTATGAGTAGTGTAACTCGGGCCCTACGACCTCCTTTTGAGGATCTTATACAAATCAACTATTTATCGATCATGATCCTCAAAGGGCGATAACTCATTTTCGTCAAAAAAGTAGACGTGGTAGTCAAGTGGTCAGAGTGGTCAAGTGACCCCTGTAATTATAGGTACGTGTAGTGTACAACATTTAAAATAACAAACTAACGATTCAAAGAAGGTATATAATAATTTTAATAAAACATATATAGAAAAAGAAAAATGAAAGAAAGAGGGGGGAAAACAGTCAAGTGACTTCTTAAATTATATGTGAGGGTGTGCAATGTCGTGGTCAAGAGGTGGTCAAGAGATGGTCAAGAGGTGGTCAAGGGGTGGTCAAGCGGTCAAGTGGTCGAGTAACCACTTACATTATAGGGGAAAGTACGTGTAGTAATGTGGTGGTGGTTAAAGTGCTCGATGACGTGGTCAAGTAGTGGTCAAGCAGTGGTCAAGTGACTACTTACATTGTAGAGGAGAGTACGTGTAGTGACATGGTGGTGGATAAAGTGAGCGATCAGGTGTTCAAGTAGTGGTCAAGTGGTTGAGTGACCCCTTAAGTTCTCGAGGAAAATACGTGTAGTGACATAGCGGTGGCTAAAGAGTTCGATGATGTGGTCAAGCAGTGGTCAAGTAAGCACTTAAATTGTAGAGGAGAGTACGTGTAGTGACATGGTGGTGGATAAAGTGAGCGATGAGGTGGTCAAGTGGTGGTCAATTACTGGTCAAGTGGTTGACTGACCCCTTAAATTGTCGAGGAAAGTACGTGTAGTGACATGGCGGTGTTTAAAGTGACAGATGACGTGGTCAAGTAGTGGTCAACAGGTCGAGTGACCACTTAAATTGTAGAGGAGAGTAGGTGTAATGAAACGGTAGTGGTTAAAGTGCTCGATGACGTGGTCAAGTAGTGTTCAAGCAGTTGTCAAGTGGTCAAGTGACCACTTAAATTGTTGAGGAGTGTACTGTAGTGATATGGTGATCAAGAGGTGGTCAGGGGGTGGTCAAGTAGTGGTCAAGTAGTTAGGTCTAGAGGTTAAGGTGTCTCAGTCGTGAGGTATCGAACTGTCTGCTGTAGGTAGGATGTCACTGATCACGGCGAGTAGTGTCAGAATCTCCGAGTCTTCATCTCCTGCGCCTGGCAACAACGACCAGGTTAGACCGTGAACTCGACACGCGTTACTGCGCAGTGCATGGCCATAGGTCAGCGTGGGACACGGACACCACGAGACCCGAAAGCCGGGCTAACGAGGAACCACGGCCAGTAGTCCAGACGAGCCTAGGACTTCAGATTGGACGGACATGAAAGTGTACTGCGGTGTATGAGTCGATGCTTGATGGAAGAAAACCTGTATGCTTTGTTTGAGTAGAATACAGAGTGCGTGAGTGTATATTCTATTGCATTTATATGAATTGATGTATGTACATTGAATGTTTCTGGCGATGGCATTATCGCGGACTTTGTGCGATGCCTGATATGATTGCCGTGTGAGAGGTGCGATTAAAGGTGATTAAGTTATATCACCGTGTGTTGCTACACTCATTTAGTGTGAGTTATTGTTTTCACGCCTGTTAGTATACGAGCCTTTGGTCTTATAAACAAGACCCTGACATAATACATAATAACTACATTTATCGATATTGTCTAGAGTTGGCGTGGTTGTACAATAATAGTGGTAGAATTGTTCGTAGTAAATTAGTCATCATCATCAAGAGACAAGTTGCAAGGGATGGGCGATCATACCTCACCATATATTGCGATCTCCGATGATATGGTTCAGTAATACAAGTATTAGTAGCAATATTACTAGTCATCAATATCATAACGTGTCTTACTAGCTGGCGTAGGCGATCATACCGCCCCACGTATTGTTATCTATTGGGAAGTTGTTAGGGCAATTCGACAAGTTGTAAGAGCAAGTGGACAAATTGTGAGAACCAGCCGGCAAGTTTGTAAGAGCAAGTGGCCATATTGTGAACGTCTATGGATAAGTTATTAGGGAAATTCGACAAGTTCTGAGAGCCAATGGACAAGTTTGTAAGAGGTAGTTGGGAAGTTGGTTGTTCCAGTTTTCATTTTTTTTTTTTGGGGGGGGGGGGGGGGGGGGGGCAGTTTCTCTTTGTGTAAGTTTGTTGTCGATTTCTTTTTGTGTCCATGTTTGTTACATTTTGGATGTTTTGCTTTTCTTTTGTTTGCGTCAGTGTGTTGTTGTGTCCGTTTTAATTGTTTGTGTCATTTTGTCGTGTTACTTTTTGTTTTCTTGATTGTATCGTTTTCAGTTGTTGTCTGTTACATTTTGACGTTATATTTACCTCTTTTGGTTTCTTTGGTTGTGTCAGTGTGTCTTTGTGTCAACTGTCGTTGTGTCATTTTTCAGTGGCTGTGTCGTTGTTTCCTTGTTTGTGTCAATGTGTTGTGTCATTTTATTTTTTGAGTAGTTGCCGATTTCTTTGTATGTGTTACATTTTGGAAGTTTTTTTTTTCTTTTTAGGTGCCTTAATCAGAGTTTGTGTCAGATTTCAGTGTTTATGTCAGCAATTTTTCATTGGCTGTTTCAGTTTTCATCGTTTGGGGTGTGTCAGTTTGTCTTTGTGTCGGTTTGTTGTCGATTTCTTTTTGTGCAAGTGTTTGTTACATTTTGAGTGTTTTGGTTTTCTTTTGTTTGCGTCGGTGTGTTGTTGTGTCAGTTTGCATTGCTTGTGTCATTTTGTCGTGCCATTTTTAAAGTATTTGTCGATTTCTTTCTACGTGTTACATTTTGACGTTTACATTTGTGGCTCGTTCAGTGTTTATGTCATTGTTCATTGTTTTTGTCAGTTGTCGTTGTTTGGGTCGGTGAATTGTTAGCATATATTGTGTTTAGGTGAGCAGTTTGAGGTCTTAGTGACCACGTATTTGTCGACCGTACTGGAAGGACACTAGATGTTCTCAATGGTTTTGTATGTTACGCTATATTTGACGCCATCTTGCCTTGTAGTTGCATTGTAGTTGCCGTATCGTTTTGGTCCCAGTGGTCATGCTGCTGCTACTACTTTTACTACTACTACTACTACTACTACTACTACTACTACTACTACTACTACTACTACTACTACTACTACTACTACTACTACTACTACTACTACTACTACTACTACTACTGTTTTGTTACTATCACTACTACTGCTAAAACAACTATTATTACCAATATTATTACTACTTGTATCCATGGTTACGGAGATCATAATTTATGGAGTGTCATACTCACCCACGCCAACTGATAAGTCTCTTGCTGATGCTGATGACTAGTTCTACTTGTACTATTGATACTGCGACTACCACCATTGGATGAAGGTAATGCCGTTAATATGTATTCCATAACGTGAGTCACCCCGTGAAATGTTCAATGCTATCGGAGATAGTAATATGTTGGGCGGTAATATCATCTACGCCAGCCGGTAAGAGACGTTATGATGATGATGATGACTAGTACTATTGCTACTATTGCTACTACTACTTGTATTACTGAACCATACCATCGGAGATCGCAATATATGGTAAGGTATGATCGCCCATCCCATGCAACAAGTCTCTTGATGATGATGACTAATATTACTACGAACAACTCTACTACTACTACTGTACAACCACACCAACTCTAGACAATATCGATAAATGTATTAGAACCTACCCGCCCTGATCAGCGACATCCTACCTTCAGCAGACAGTTCGGTACCTCACGAATGAGACACCCTAATCTCTAGACCTAACTATTTGACCACTACTTGACCACCTCTTGACCACCTCTTGATCACCATATCACTACACGTACTCTCCTCTACAATTTAAGTGGTCACTTGACCACTTGAACACTGCTTGACCACTTCTTAACCACGTCATCGAGCACTTTAACCACTACCGTTTTATTACACCTTTTTTCCTCTAAAATTTAAGTGGTCACTCGACTACTTGACAACTCCTTGACCTCTACTTGACCACTACCTGACCACGTCATCTGCCACTTTAACCACCGTCATGTCACTACACGCACTTTCCTCGACAATTTAAGTGGTCATTCAACCACTTGACCACTAATTGACCGCTTCTTGACACCTCATAGCTCACTTTATCCACCACCATGTCACTACAGTACTCTCATCTACAATTTAAGTGGTCACTTGACCACTTGACCACTGCTTGACCACTACTTGACAACGTCATCGAGCAATTTAACCACCGCATGTCACTACACATACTTTCCTCGACAATTTAAGCGGTCACTCAACCACTTAACCACTACGTGACCACTACTTGACCACGTCATCGCTCACTTTAACCACCATCACATTACTACACGTACTTTCCCCTATAATGTAAATGGTTACTCGACCACTTGACTGCTTGACCACCACTTGACCATCTCTTGACCACTGCTTGACCACGTCATTGCACACCCTCACATATAATTTAAGAAGTTACCTGACTTTTTTTCACTTTCTTTCTTTCTTTTTTTTTTTCTATATATGTTTAATTAAAATTATTATATACCCTCTTTGAGTCGTTTGTTGATTGATTGATTGATTGATTGATTTAGGAACCGACATCACAGCACTTGGGGCATTCCCATAAGCGCCCCGTCCCCATCCTCAGAAGACAGCGATGAGTTCCAACCCCAATAGTACCAATAGCAATCTGAATCTTTTGTTTGTTATTTTAAATGTTGTACACTACAAGTACCTATAATTACAGGGGTCACATGACCACTTGACTACCACGCCTACTTTTTTGACGAAAATGAGTTATCGCCCTTTGAGCAACAGGATCGATAAATGGTTGATTTGTATAAAATCCTCAAAAGGAGATCGTAGGGCCCGAGTTACACTACATGGACTAGGGGAACAGAATGAAAGAGGTTGCAGACTAGTACAGTGGGCAAAAGAGCAAGATTTGATTATTGGAAACACCTGGTTTCAACAGCATCCAAGAAGATTATGGACATGGAGGAGTCCTGATCATAAGATCCGAAATCAGACTGATTACATCCTCATCAACAAAAGATTTCGAAATGCCTTAAAAGTCGCAAAACCTTTACCAAACGCAGACTGCTACAGCGACCATAGATTTATCTTAAGCAATTTACATAGAAAACTAAAGAAAGTCAAATATTCGCCAAGAAACACAGAATTTTATCTACAAGCACTGAAGAGTGAGGAAATAAAAGATAAATTCAAAGTAGAGGTAAAGAACAGATTCGATGCATTGTCCGATATGGAAATATTATTTCAAGACGTCAGTGACCAATGGGAAATATTACAGAAATCAGTCAACCAAGCTGTAGAAACAACTATTCCAAAAATAAAAATAATAGGACGCAACAAATGGATGACGGAAGACATCTTAAAACTCATGGAAGTAAGAAGAAATAACAAAAATAACAAGGACAAATATAAAGAGATTCACAGGAAAATTAGGAAGCTATGCAAAGAGGCAAAAGAAACATGGCTTGAGGAAAATTGCAAGGAAATTGAACACCAACACAACACAAGGAATACCAAATTAATCCACAAACATCACTAACAAAAGAACACACACATCAACGGGTTGCCTAAAAACCAAAGATGGCAAAATCATAATAGAAAAAGATCAAATTTTACATGCGTGGTCAGATTATGTGAAAGACCTTTATGATGATACAAGAGAAGAACAATATGATCATCGGAATAATAATGAAGGACCATCAATTTTGAAGACAGAAGTTCAGAATGCTCTTAACCATATGAAAACTGGCAAGACCCCGGGTACAGATAACATAACAGTAGAAATGATCAATGCCTTAGAAGAATATGGAATAGACCAAGTCACCAGACTGCTGAACACAATATACGATACTGGAGATATATCCTCTGAATTATGTAATTCTATATTTATTGCAATCCCGAAGAAATCAGGAGCCATAGAATGCGACCAACATAGAACAATTAGTATAATGAGCCACATCACGAAGATTCTGCTGAGAATTATCATGCAAAGAATCGGGAAGAAAATACAACCCGAAATAGGAGAAGAACAATGTGGGTTTGTAGAAGGCAAGGGCACAGTAAATGCTGTGTATATACTGAGAACAGTAATTGATTTTTCTATAGAAGTAAACAAAGATCTATATCTTTGCTTTATTGACTACACACAGGCTTTCGATAAAGTGAGACATGTCGACATGATAAGGGTGCTTGAAGATATACAAATTGATGGAAAAGACCTTAGACTTGTAAAAAAATATTCATTGGCACCTTTCCGTCTTGACAGACGATAGTTTGGTACATTGTGCTTCAAAAAGGCTTAATAACTACGATAAATGGCGGTGGCGAGTCTGGCTGGTAAGGCCAATTCTTGCTGCAAATGTTTGACCATAGTAGGTGCATGTGAAAACATGGTCATTTCCACCATTTTGCACCATCTTACGTCTCTCACGCTCTGTGTGTGCTTTATCTGCAATCATTTTCTCCTTTGTCTTTATTCCATTTCTGATAGTTGCCCTCCATGCAACACGTTCAGCGGCGACGTGCTCCCAATGTGCATTATCAATGCCTGTATCAATCATGTCCCGCTTACACACATCTTTGTATCGAAGTAGAGGCCGACCCTGAGATCTCCTACCCGTCTGTAATTCACCAAAAAAGATGTCCTTTGGTATTCTACCATCATCCATCCTCCTAACGTGTCCTATCCATCTAAGTCTACGAAGACTGAGCATGGAATACACCGTCACACAACCTGATCTTTCCAATACTTCAGTATTTGTGATTTTGTCTAGCCACTTAATACCAAGTATTCTTCGCAGACACCGCATATGAAATCTTTTAAACGTTTCTCTTGGCGTGAGTAAGTTGTCCAGGTTTCACTGCCATAAAGAAGAGTACTAAGGACACAGGCTTGGTAGACGAGGACTTTTGTTTTGGCAGTAAGCTTCCTGTTCTCCCAGACCCTTTTTGCTAACATGTTCATTGTTGTTGCTGCCTTGCCAATCCTGATGTTGATTTCCTGATCGAGGGATAATTTGCTATTTACCTCTGATCCTAGATATGTAAAATGGTCTACTATCTCCAGTTCGGCGTCGTCAATAAAGATTGATGGTACACCATGTGTACCTTGTGACATAATCTGTGTCTTCTTTTTGTTAATTGTTAAACCAAATTCAGAACAAGCATTGGAGAATGCAGATAGTAGATGTTGTAATTCTTCCTCAGAGTGGGTCGTAATCGCAGCATCATCCGCAAAAAGCAACTCTCTGATTAGTACCCTGCTAATTTTGGTCTTGGCCTTCAATTTCTGAGCATTATAGAGTCCACCAGCTGAGCGTGAGTGAATGTATATACCGTCATCCTGATCACGAAAGGCATATTTCAGTAGAAGTGAAAAGTATATCCCAAAGAGGGTGGGAGCTAGTACACAACCTTGCTTGCTTAACTCCACTCTTGATTTCAAACTCTTCTGAAGTTGAGCCATCAAACTTGATTATACCCTTCATGCCTGTGTGGAACGATTCCACAATGGATAGAAGAGTTGGTGGGCAGCCAATCTTCTTTAATGCTTTGAACAGACCCTCACGACTGACCAAATCGAATTCCTTTGTGAGGTCGATGAAGGCAATAAACAGTGGCTGATTTTGTTCCCGGCATTTTTCTTGCATCTGTCGCAATGAGAATATCATATCAATGGTAGACCGGTTCTGACGGAAGCCGCACAGTGATTCGGGGTAGACTTGATCTTCCAGGACTTGAAGTCTGTGCAGGACAATTCTGGCAAATATTTTCCCAACAATACACAGAAGTGAGATACCCCTATAGTTGTTACAGTCGCTCCGATCTCCCTTGTTCTTGTACAGCGTTATGATGTTTGAATCTTTGAAATCCTGTGGGACTTGTCCTTCTCGCCAGCATAGCTCTATTAGCTGGTGGATCTGTAGAGCGAGTGTGTCTTGCCCACTCCTGATTACCTCTATTGGAATCCCATCCTTACCTGGAGCCTTGCCAGATGCAAGCTCATTTATAGCACACTTAACTTCTGTTATAGTGGGAAGTGTGTCCAGGTGGTCAAGAGATGGCAGGGCCTCTATGGCGTTGAGGGCATCATCCGCTAGCTTGGTCTCACTTGAGTAAAGCTCTAAATAGTGCTCGACCCATCTATCCATCTGCTGTTTCTTAATAGTGATGATTTCTCCTGTCAAGGTTTTCAGCTGTGCACTTCTTTTGATCATTGGACCACAGGCTTTCTTTATCTCTTCATACATGCTTCTGATGTTTCCCTTATCACTTACGATTTGAATGGACTCACATAACTTGATCCAATAGTCATTCGCACACTGCCTGGCAGCCTTTTGTACATCCTTCCTCGCTTGCTTCAGCTCACTCAGAGTGTTACGCGTTGGTCTTTCCTTGTTTCTTAAGAGAGCTATCTTCTTTTTATCAATCATGGGCTGCAGTATCTGGCTGTTTGCCGCAAACCAGTCCTGCCTCTTATGATCCACAGTGCCGTAAACCCCTACCGCTGTTTTATAAATAGTTTCCTTAAGTTTACTCCATTTATCATTTACTATACAATTTTCTGATGTATCATTGAAAGCGTCTTCAAGTTGCTGTTGAAATTCAAAGCACTTTCCAGGATCGTGAGTGTTAATAATATTAGTCCTGGGGCTAGACTTGTGTTTAGCTGTGTAGAATCTCTTTGGTCTCAGTCTAACCCTTGCAACAACGAAAGAATGATCTGTATCACAGTCAGCGACTGTGGTAACTTCGAGTTAATGATGTATGGTTTAGATGTTGTCTCCGTGTGATAATGAAGTCCAGCTAATGCCAATGGCTGGATCTTGGATGTTTCCATGTGACCTTATGCATCTTTTTTGTTTTAAAAAAGGAGTTTGTAATACATAGGTCATTTCTAGTGCAATGCTCCAGCAGCCTTTGCCCATTATCATTCATGCGAACGATGTTGTATTTTCCAAGGCACACTGGCCATGAACTCGAGTCCTTGCCCACAAGAGTATTGAAATCACCGAGCATATAAATGTAGTCGGATTTTGGAACTGCCTTGATCGCAGAGTCTAGCTGCTCATAGAACGTATCCTTCACATCAACAGAGGAAGCGAGTGTCGGTGCATATGCAGTGAAAATGGTGGCAAATCCACAAGAGGTTGCCAAGCGCAGTGATAATAATCTTTCATTACCTCCAGCTGGGATATCAATCATTCCCAGTAGCAAACTCTTCACTGCAAAGCCCACACCATGTTGCCTTTTTTCTGCCTGCACTCTTCCCTTCCAAAAAAAAGGTGTAATTGTTTTCCCTGAGTGACCATTCGTCAGCGAGGCGAGTCTCCTGCAGGCCAGCAATATCAATGTTAAGACGATTGAGTTCGGCATCAATCACAGCCGTTTTTCTCACATCGTCAATATTTGTCAAGTCAGTGGAAAATCCTGGACACTTGGTTCTCACGTTCCAGGTTGCAAGCCGTAGCTTGAGGTTTCTATTCTTTTTATTAGTACCTGGTGCATTGGTTTTACAGCCTGCGATTCAGATTTTGTCCTAGCCCCAAGCACCCATTGAAGCAGGCAGGCTGTGGGGGATCAGCACCCAATTGGCTGCGGGCTGCCCAGCTTGAGGCGGGCGGAAGCTGATCAGTTACACCTGTAGGTTTCTCCCACCGTCAGAGGCAACGCGTGGCGCCCCATGTCTACGCCAACTGACAAGGACTTATAACCCGTAACAGTTGCCTCTCGCTTTGGTTCCGAGACCGGTTAAGACCAGGGATGGAGTTATTGCCTCTCCATAGCACAAAGCCTGGGCTAAAATAAAGAAACCATGTGTTGCCCATGCAGCATGATCCTTCTTTCGGCCTGCCTAGTTCACTCCAGAGGAAAGTTGACACCTGTAATCTGGAACAAGACAAGCTGCAGAAGCTGCCGGATCAGCAAAGCAATGCTCTAACTGTCCGCCTGTCGGAGCTTCGATCCTAGACCAGCTGCCAACCAAGGCTTAGGGCCTGGTCTGCCCTGCCATGACTTATTTTGTCTTTGGGTTGCATTTCCTCGCACCAGGATAAGGCTAGTACCCTCCCAATTGCGCTCTTCCGCCCGAAGCCGTTGGCACAATGTGGGGTGTCGGGTTTGGTAAACGCCACCCAACATTCGGCGCTGACAGAAAGCAGGTAGTACCGTCTACTGTCATACGGTAGCTCAGTCATATCTGACTAAGACCTGACTCAAAGTAAAAAAATATATATGTAATGTAAAAGTGTAAAATCAATGTAAAAATGTATATTGGAAACAACAAGCTGCCATCAGAATTGATAACGATGTAGGTCAATATCAGCCTATTAAAAGAGGTGTGAGACAGGGATGTGTAATGTCTCCGGATCTTTTTTCCCTGTACAGTGACAATTTTTAAGAAATATAGAAGATATGGAAGGAATCAATATTAGGGGACGATATATCAATAACAATAGATATGCAGATGATACAGTCTTGATTGAAGACAATGAACAGGACCTCCAACATTTAGTAGATGCGGTTGTTGCACACAGTGAACAACTAGGGTTAGAACTGAATATTAAGAAGACACAGATTATGGTCGTCATTGGGAAGAAGGAAATACCACAATGTGATTTACGAGTAGATGGGCATATTCTTAAACAAGTGAATCGATACTGTTATCTCGGTACAGACATAGCATCTAATGGGAGATGCCTTGAGCAGATTAGAACAAGAATTGCCATTGCGAAGATAGCCTTTTGTAAGATGAAAAACACACTGACCAATAAAAAATATCAATTGAAACGAGAATAAGAGTGTTGAGATGCTACATAGCACCGATACTTTTGTATGGGTGTGAAGCGTGGACAATAAGCAGTCAAGCTGAAAAACAGCTGATGGCTGTGGAAATGTGGTTTCTGAGGAAAATGCAAAGAATACCATGGACAGACAGAAAAACCAACGAGCAAGTCCTTCAGGAAACAAATGAAGATCGTAAACTGATTAAAGTCATTAGACGTAGACAGTCAAGCTTTTTTGGGCATGTTATGAGAAGCAATGAATTGGAGAACTTGGTGACGACTGGCAAGATCGAAGGGAAGAGACCAAGGGGAAGACCGATAAGTAAATACCTGGATGGCTTGGCCATATGGCATAGTCGAGACAGGAACACGGAGCTGATCCACGACTCTGGTAATCGAGTGAGATGGCAGAACATGAACGCCCACGCTTACCGGCATGGCGCAATAAGGAAGAACGATTTAAAAAAAAGTACATTGCATTTGTATTGTTAGTGTTGTTACATGTGTCCTGTGTATTCAGTATTTGTGTGCGTATATTAACAGTGCGTTGCATGTGGGCGCGTAGGTGACATATGTGCCATATTAGTACAATTTTTACATTGACATATTTCATAAGAAATGGGGGTTACCCAAACATTTTGTTTTACTATGTTTGTTTCCCCTGTCACCCCCTCACCAAAGGCTCAAAACCCGCCTATGCCATCACCACCTCTTCGGTAATGACGATAATGGCAGTAATCTGTTTATAACTAAACAGTGAGGGCGGCAGCAGCGTAAACAACAACAGTAACGAGAGGGGAAAAGGGGGAAACGATGGATTGTAATAATAATAATAATGATCATAAATTCAAAACAATGTTTTCCCGTGATAAATTTGATTAACGAATTCACAAGCAATAGATTGCACGATTTATTGCCTGGCATATTTCGCTTCATCTCGTCAGGTACATACTGCAGAAATCACACAACGTAAAGTGAATTAACTAGATACATCCTTCAAACTGAAATATACACATGTTCGCACAGTAATGTCGATTGTCTACCACGGTAATTTTAAACTGACTAACATGTCTTTCTGCTTGCACAAGGACGGCTTACGTAGGTTGATTATTATAGCTTCAGCAAACTTTAACAATCGACTACTTTGTGTCATATTGATTTCGGTCTCCTCCTAGAAGGGGATCGATATCTACATGACTGGAGTTCGATCACACCACACACCCCACCACACACGCATACACACACCCACACTGGGACTCGAACCTGCCACCCCCACCCGCGCCGCCGCTGCCACCGCCGCCGCCGCCGCCCACCCGGGGACCGGAAGTAGTCACCAGTAGTAGGGGAGACGCAATTTACTTATGAAATTAGGACTTTAGTCCTTCGTTGTGACGTCATATTTTACTATACAAAAAGCATGATCCTATGCTCTGACGTCACCAAACTGAGTCCTTTTCCGACCACATTTTTTAAACATTGGCGGTTATTTTTCTTGGGTCACTTCCGGTTGCCTTGTGACTACTTCCAGTTGTCACTTCCGGTCCCCGGGTGGGGCGGGCGGGCGAACCGGACGTTGGCGCGATCCGGCCCGAGCGGGTGTGCACCCCGGTCCGACGCGACCCGAACCAGGGTACCACAGTGGTGTGGTCACGTGGTGTAATCGAACCCCAGTCATATCGACCCTTCGATGAGGAGACCGAAGTCAATATGATAGAAAATGATTTATTCCATCTCTCGAGATAGCTCGAGGATCCATAGTTGGATGCATTAATAAACATTCCACATTGCTAGCTAATTCGGCATATTTCCTTAGTACCCATGTATCAACATTAAGCGCTTGGTGAAAATCCGATTTAAAAATATTCTAGCCGGACATAGAATAACACTAAACATTAACCCTAAAACTTAATTAACCACCAAAATTTCGTGTATGTATAGTGTAGAATAGTTACGTCAATAAAACAACTACGAGTGTCCATTAATAACAATGATAGCTTCCAGAGATAATCATAAAAATATGTAATGAAATTCAACAAATAACGGCCCCTAACAAACAGAATTATCTCTCCTTCATTGTAACAAATACAACAGGTAAAGGTCAAACATGTGAATTACTCTCGAGTGCTGAAAAAGTCTAGTTTCTATCAGGGAGTCTTAAAATATATTAAGCGGCCATGTGTATGTCATTATGTTCTTTTATTCATTCTCTTTTTATGATTATTTTCTTTATTTATTTCTTTACAGCTCTCTCTCTCTCTTTCTCTCTCTCTCTCTCTGTCTCTGTCTCGCTCTCTCTCTCTCTCTCTCTCTCTCTCTCTCTCTCTCTCTCTCCCTCCCTCTGGGTGTCTGATGATTTTACCTGTGTGACTGATTCTTCTTCTTCTTCTTCTTCTTCTTCTTCTTCTTCTTCTTCTTCTTCTTCTTCTTCTTCTTCTTCTTCTTATTCTTCTTCGTTCATCCGGAGTTTTTTTTTTTGGACGTGA
Source organism: Cepaea hortensis (assembly GCA_963921405.1). Classification (NCBI taxonomy): domain Eukaryota; kingdom Metazoa; phylum Mollusca; class Gastropoda; order Stylommatophora; family Helicidae; genus Cepaea; species Cepaea hortensis. The sequence continues at coordinate 61,807,170 of OY992891.1, forward strand.
TTGCGTTGTGCCTGTTTACAGCAGAGCTGCGTTCTTGCGCCGTTAGGCCAACACATCCGACTTCTGCGGGCATTTGTTGACGGGGTTAACCTTCCCGGTGTGACTGATTCTAAGTGACAGTATTTTTGTGTGGATGTCCTGTAGTGCAATACATCCTTGTTTCTTGTCTTGTATGAGAGTTGTGTGTTGTATGCTGTGTATTGTGTTGGTGAAGATGAAGCATCTGATTTGTTTGTATATGTTTGTGACGGTCTGTTTGGGAGGGTCAAGTATTGTCGCTAAGTATATTATTTTGGGTATTATGTATGTGTTGACTATTGTGCTTCTACCGAATATTGTGGATGTTTTGTACATATACCTGTGTAACATGTCTGTGATCTGTTAGGTCAGTGCATGTCATGTCTGGAAATGTGATCCCATACAGCTTCATGGTGTCTATGTGTCTCAGGTCTGGATGTAAATCAGACTTTTGTTTCCACTTTCCCAGGCCCATTATCTGTGATTTCTGTACATTAACTTTGGCTCCACTGCCTTTTCCAAAATGGGTAAAGGTGTGGAGTATGTTCCTTATTGGTGTGTTATCAGTTATCAGTTATCAGTTGGGGTATCTTCATTGCACTCCAGACAGGTCCTTAGGTGCTCAGATTCTAACCCATCATATGCATCAGCGTCCGGTGGCTAATAGTGCCGGTTATGTGTTGGTTGACGAGGCACCTCGTTTTCCCAATGTACCTCTCGTGCTTGGTCGTGCCGATTCTTACTCCCAAGTCTTTCATCCTGGACAGCGATGTGGATTCACTGACGTCAAAGTCCTCTGTTCTCGCCAAATCTTTAAGGGCGTTAATAACATTGGCACGATCCATGGGCTTGCCATCTACAGGGGGTGCAGAGAGAGCCAGTTTATAAGCTCGTTCATTTCCCTCGACTCCCGCATGTCCCGGGACGAAGATGAAGGTGACTTTACGGACAACAGACTTCCGCAGCGACTCAGTCCACTGTCTGCGTACAGCTCCAGCTTCGACCTTCTGAATCATGCTCATTGAGTCACTTAGTACACACACGTTGGTATAATGCTGTGATTCCAGCCATATGAAAGCCTGTGTAACTGCCATCACCTCCATCGTCATGCTACTCGTGGTCATAAAGTGGACACCACTGGATTCTTGAACGGTTCGGCCCGCTGAACGGGTTGTAAATGTCCACGCACTTCTCTGCTGCTTTACAACAGATCCATCTCAGTGTCATCTGCATAAGCGATGAGTTTCTGCTCTCCTACCCCATGCATGAAGGTTCCTTTAATACTAGTGTCTTGTCGTATCTTCTCTAGTAAAGGTTCTAGGGTGAGCACATACAGGAGTGGTGATAAGGGACATCCCTGTCATACGGATCTCGTAAGTCTGAAGCTGGCTGTCAGTGAATGGTTCACCAACACTTTGCTCTCAGGATTTTTATACAAGATCTGTATCCACTGCCTGTAGTACTCTCCTATGTTATAGTCTTCCAGTGTCCTATGCAGTCCTTCCAGTCTGTCGAAAGCCCTCTCTTCATCCAAAGACAAGATGGAGGATGGACAGTCTTTCCCGTGTGTGTAGGTGATTATGTCTCTAATGAGGTGATTGTGATGGTGTATATTTCTGTCTTTGACACTGCACTGTTGGTCTGGGTGTATGAGTGTTGGCATGAAAGGTTTCAGTTTGTTGGTGTGTGATTTGGCAAGTATCTTGTAGTCTGTGTTGAGTAAGGAAATTGGTCTGTAGTTCTTCAGTTGTGTTTTGTCAGTGTTGTCTTTGTGTATGAGTGTAATGCAGGACATGTTGCAGCTGTTTGGAAGATGTTGTTTGTCAAAGGCTTCCTGATAGACTTTGAGGAGAAGATTGTCTAGGATAGGAAAGAAATGTTGGTAGAATTATACTGTCAAAACGTCTGGTCCTGGTGTTTTGTCTTTGCTCAGTGTGCTCAGTGCCAGTGTCAGTTCTGTGTCCAGTGTGTCTATGTCTGTGTCAGGTAATTTCTTTGTGAACTATAAGAAGGTGTCTTGTATCTGTGTGTCGACTGTCTCTGATGTGAATATATGTGTGTAGTGTTGTTGGAAAGCAGTCCCTATGTGTAATTTTCCCAGGCGCCGTGTTCTTGGCATAATGTCGCACCGATTTTGTGGGGGTGCACAGCACGCTCCCCTTTCCACCACCATACTTGATTCGGAAGACTTCTGCGTTTTCGTCTCCTATTGTCTTTTCCACTATAAACTTCACTCCTTCTGGGCAGATAGTGTTGGGGCGCCAATGAATATTCACTCACTCCCTTTCTCTTTCGAGTGTTCGATCGACACCTCTAGTCCCTCCGTCGGTAGCTTTACTGTTTTGCCATGCAGACCTTTGTAAACTGCCACACGGGCAGCCTGGGGACTGGTGGCATTATTCCAGGTTCCCTGGCAGCCAAGGCCATGTCTCTTGCCTATAAAAGCCAAGTTGGCCTCGGTGCGCTTGCCGTTCTACAATCAGTAGGTGCATCAGGACTTTCCGCAACTGTGGTTGTTGCCGGCGGTATAGTGGGCGCTAGTATAGGCTACAGTGTAGGCAGCTGTTTAGGTAAAGGGGAGATATCACCGCCAAGGAAAATTATCAATAACTTTAAAAGAAGGAAATAATATAATAAAAGATAAGGTCTCTTCGCTCATAGTCTTCAAATAAATTTTGTCAGCCAGTTAACGACAAAGGGAAAAAGCGAAAAAAAATATAAAAAGATCAGACGCATTTGCTGCCCCCCTCAGTAGTGCGCCTGGTCTGGTCGGGGGCCGGGTGATCCAAAAAGATTTAAAAAAAACTCACATAAGCATCACTTTAAATGTGGGCCCGGTGGACCACTGTGGGCAATAGCTCACAGTGGGACTAAGGGTCCTCGCCAAAAACAGGGGAGGCGGGGAACCAGCTAGTCTGGGATGACTACTACACCTAAAAATATAAAAAAATATAAAAAGGCGAAATACGTTGTGAAGAGAAACCAGAGTAAACCTAACCTCTGTTTAAACAGACGCGGCCTAGCAGATAAGGAAATAAATAATTTACTAAACTTTATTTATTAAACAAAAATTTGGTGCCTAAATTTTCTAATAATATTCAAAACTGTATATAGGTTTTATGATGATAACATTCAATTTGTACTTTCCAGAATATGAATAAAATTGTTACAGGAATAAATATATACTTCTCTTGCACAATAGCTGTCAGAACAAATATAGTGAAATTTATAATTGTTCCCCTTGATTGCTGAAGCCGTATTATGACTTCACCCTATATGCAATTATTTCCCTTGTATTAAAAAAGGTTATGGTTGTCACTAGGAAGCACGAAGCACCACAATGTAATATACAAGTAAATGGGAATATTCTTCAACAAGTGAATCGGTTCAATTATCTCGGAACAGTCATAACATCTGATGGCAGATGTCTTGAAGAGATTAGAACAAGAATCGCCATTGAGAAAGTAGCCTTTAGCAAGATGAAAAACATTCTGACCAATAAAATGATGTCAATTGAAACGAGAAAAAGAGTGTTGAGGGGATACATAGAGCCTGTTCTTTTGTATGGATGTGAAACTTGGACAATGTGCAGTCAAGCTGAAAAACATCTGATGGCTGCAGAAATGTGGTTTCTGAGGAAAATGCAAAGAATACCATGGACAGATAGAAAAACCAATGACCAAGTACTACAAGAGACAAATGAAAATCGTAGATTGATTAGAGAAATTAGACTAGACAGTCAAAATTTTTTGGACATGTTATGAGAAGAAATGGACTGGAGAACTTAGTGACAGCTGGCAAGATAGAAGGGAACAGACCAAGAGGAAGACCGAGAGGAAAATACCTGGATGGCTTGGCCACATGGCATGGACGAGACAGGAACACTGAGCTGATCCACGACTCTGGTGATCGAGTGAAATGGCGAATCATGACCGCCCACGCTTTCCGGCATGGCACATGATTGATTGATTGATTAAAAAATATTAAATTAGTTACATATCTTTTACAGGGCGTTGCAGCCAGCACCAGCATGATTTGCTGTTGTGATCTCTTGGCAAGTTTAAATTCAATAGTTTCCCATTGCTTTCTGAACGATCGGCATCCATACCATTTCGTAAAAAAAAACCAACGCAAGACGGTTTGCTGCCAAATCGCCTGCAACTGTGTTTCGAACGCGGGTATGCGGGATTACGAATTGCGTCCGTAACTCCTTCGTCTCGAAGCGAGTAAAACAAAATTATTGGTACTAACAAACCATTCTGTACACGACATCTTTTTTAAGGTTGATGTTTAGCTTGTCCTCTGATGTCCACATTTGTTTCCCCTGCCAGCTTGCTTGGCACCTCTGTATTTTATTTATTTATTAAGTTATTATTTTTTTTTTTTGGTTGCATGATTATGACATAACCATGTACCACTCGAGCCAAAGTGCAGTAAAAACACAAGACGGTATATCAGATATGTTCACAGTCAATATGAAAGAGCCAAAATGAACATTCTAGTCTAGGCACTTTGAGGGAGATTAAGTCTCAAAGACAACTTATCACAAACATCAGCAGGAGGCAGTCATAATTTGTTGGCCATATCATAACACGACAAACACTGGAACATGTGAAAACCGGATAGATTTGTGGAAAGAGAGAGATAGAGGAAGACAGCGAGAGAAAAATTCGTGAGTCTTGTGTCATGGCACGGAAGGGAGTCAACACATTAATTGTTCCATGCCGTCGGAGATCGCCCATGCCAACCGACAAGACACTTCTTTGTGATATTTTGGCTGGGAGCCCAGGTTCGTTTCTGAAATGCGGATCGAAACCCATGACTACTGGGCCGACAGGGAATCATCTAACTGTTTATTTATTTATTTATTTATTATTTATTTATTTATTTATTTATTTATTTTTTGACAATCAAATGATTTATTTTCAGCAATCACTGAGTTGAGACACTTTCCAGTATGACAGTACAGAGCAAGATGTGGTGAGTAAAATAAGGCGCGACAAGCGCAGAGAGTTTCAGGGCAGGAAAAAAAGCTATGAGCAGCCACCTTGTGGAATTTGAGATGGAGAAGGCCTGGATGGATAAGCGTAGTGCTGTAAGGAGATAATAAAACGCCAAGAAGAACAGAGTTGCCCATACTATTCAATACATGCACTTAGAAAGAGAGATGCACACAAAAGTAAGTTTAAAAAAAACTGGTTGAAATGGATAAAAGTGAAAAACGGGCAGAGGTATGTCAAAGAGTAAGCACAGACAAGTCACTGAAACTGTTCTGGCGACTAAATAAAAGCATGAGTGGGATAGTCAAGAATAAGAGAATTTCTGACTTCCAAGATGCTGACCTCATCCGGCAGAAAGCTGACGAGAACAAGGGCAAAGCCCTCTTCGAAAGCTAAGTAGAGCAGAGAAACCAGACAGACATGAGAGGCCACAATCTTGCCAAGCAAGAACACTACGCAGGAAACCAAAGAAGATTGATAAACCAACGCAGAACTGGTGTCGTTAGCCGCTACACGCTGCGGGATTTGCTGAGGAAGGGATCCGAGCACTTATGGACTGAATCGTTCGATGTGCACTGAGGATGATCTGTCGACTAACTAACTAACTGAGTTGAGACATATATTCAATAAACCAGCATACACTTATAACCTCACAAATATGCAGGGCAATTCAAGCAGCCGAAGAATCCATTTCTTTTCTCCGCAGTCCTCTGTATCGTCTTCAGCAATAATTTTCAATTTTTCTGGTAAAATATCAAATAGATCATCCTTAACATCACCCTGGATGACAATCTCATCCTCTCCGCTGATGGATGATCCACATGAGAACTTCCCAGCGAAGAACTTATTCGTCTCTTTTAGATCAATTTCATAAGAAGCTAATCCAACGACGATGGTCACTTTCTTCTTCTTGCCTGTAGTCTGTGTCCACAACTTCACGCCTTGAGGTTCAATTTTCTTTTTTGTTTTCATAATCGCTTTCCCGCCTTCTGTCTGTCTCTTGTTCTTCTCCTCGCCTTCTTCCTTGCTGTCTGCCCCACTATCATCCTCCTCTTTGTCAGCCTTTAGTTTTTCAAATTTATCTGGCACATCCTTCTCCAGCCAGGCCTTGCACTTTTCGTAATTTTCTTTAAACGTTTATTTCATACAAAGCAATGTATATTTACAAGGTGTAATGCGTGTTTCTTTCGTTTGTATATATTACAGAGCGTTGCCGTTTGTTAGTGTTAAGTTTAGTTTAGTTTAGTTTAGTTTAGTTTAGTCGATGGATCAACATCACGGCGCACGGGTGTAACCCATAAGTGCTTCGTTCTCCTCCTAACTCAAACCTGAGTCTGGAGAAACTCAGCTCAGTTATAACAGAGTACCTGTTATAGGGGGATGGTGCGCAAGCTAAAGATCTAAAGATGCATTAGCTATTAATGCACGCTTGAGCACCATAGCTAAGGGTAGCCATGGGTGTTGTTAGTTGACAACAAAAACAGAAGGCTCTTGGCGGCCAGACAGTGAGGTCGCATGTATAGAGTATCCGGCCTGTAGTGTATTGTGCTGAGTACCTTTTTATCAACCTTGTATGATGCCTTTGTTGAGTCGACCTGTTGTAATTGACATGACAACCTGTATGCTGCCTTTCGTGTAAGTCAATAAACATGAGCCCTTGTTAATGAGTACGGTCTTCCTCGTGTTGTGAGAGAATGCGACCTCTGAGTTTAGACCCCGAGTACTACCATTTATATGACCCGGCTTTATTTAGATCGCCTGCTCTGTAATACAGTGCACGACCTCCGTAACACCGGTGAGGATCCTGAAATACTTTGGGTAGATTTTTACCTCGAAATTCTGCGTGTTAAGTGTCACATGCGTTAATAAAACAAATACATACATATACTGTTACGATAATATGACATTTATGGCATAGTTCATGTAAATACATATTCCTTGCTTCATTTCCATCAACACAAGCGGAATGCATAATACACCTGTCCATCTCTCTCTCTCTCTCTCTCTCTCTCTCTCTCTCTCTCTCTCTCTCTCTCTCTCTCTCTCTCTCTCTCTGTCACACACACACACACACACACACACCCATTCTGTTGTGATCTATCTCGTGCTCTCTGGAGATAGCAGTACATTGATTGCCATGAGCTTGGGCAATAACCTTTACATTATCATTCCCATTAAAATGTGGCTTCCCTATAATTACTAGGTCACATAGTTTCAGAAGTGAAGGATCACATGTTTGATGTTGTTGGCTGTTGGCCTGATATCAAATTACATGGTGACGCTCTAGTGCCTCATAAATAACCACAATATAAAATGACACAAAGTAGTGCAGCTTTACACAATTGATTTATTACACGCACTACTTTGTGTCATTTTTTATTCTTTACATTTTCACAGCTTTACCGCAGTTCCGCCCAATTTTACTTATAAATGTCCATAACACTTTTTGTTTGGGGACAAGAAGCTGAGATTTATAACTAGCAATTAGAGTCCATGACCTGTCCCCTGGGAGATAGTTGGGCCAAAGTTGTTGTAGTGTCTGAGCATCAAATACAATGGGAAGGACTTAAACCTGACCACTACCCCCCCACCCCCCGCACAATATACACTTTGCACATTCAAATATAATAATAAGAAAAGTAATACAATGGTAGCAGTAATAATAATAATGGCATTATTTTTTTATAATTGCAAGAGAAAATGAAATTAAAGAAAGTTTACACAATCCAGCCAGGAAAAAACAGTAAATCGTGTACCAGTACCCCCATGGCTTAGACTGGTAGGGTACACTTAGATATATCCCCTTTCTGCCCTGACCACATCAATAGGACTACTAGCCCCTCAACGAGTCGGGACTCCACCTGTCCTTCCCTCCCCACCTATGGATACCCACCCACAGGGGCCTCGGACCACACATCAGTCGTATCCTCACACAAAGCCATGGTAACAAAAAGCAAAATCTATGTACACAGTAATTCAGAGTTGATAGGCTGAAAAGCCGGGACAGAAGAATGTCTATATACAGAGCTAAAGAAAAGAGGCGAGGAGAACTAGAGATGATCCAATCTCATCAGTCAGCATGTGAACTCAGTTCCGTGCGTTAGTCCAGTCATTGCTTTACACTAACCCGGATAACTTCCGGCGCAGTGGACTTCCAAAGCATAGACCCCTTCGACGTCCCCCAAGTCCACCGTGATGACTAAGTCGGAATGACCATTCGCATGTCCGGTATCAGAATGTCACACCTACACGGTTCAATGATGTCGTCACTCGGTGACGTAACCAATCAGAGACTCACAACTGGTTGAACGAGCGACCCTAGGGCTCTAGGCGTCCCCTTTGGAGATTCATACTGCTGCACAAGACTGGAGCGTGGTAGCTCCGCAAAACCACAATGTCACTTAGATGATCTCAACAGCAGAACACTATTGGAGCGTGGCAGCCCATGATAATAACAATGTCAATGAAAAGTACCGTACTTATCCTCAGAACATTGGAGCGTGATTATATGTGAATGGTCATTCAATAACAATGTCAAATAGATATGCTTATCAGCAGCGCAACATTGGGGCGTGGCAGTTCCCCCACAAGACCCAATGTCCATCTGACCCTGTTGGGTCCTAAACATTCTCAGAAGTTCCATCTTCGTTGAATAACAAATACGGTTCAATTAAGAGATAATTGAATGGTGGAACAACAATGACATATGCAGTTCTCCTGAGCAATAGAGGCTGATACTATCTGATAACATTACAGGTCTAAGTCACTTAAGACGCTTCAGTTGTAGATCCGTCCGGATCAGTCACCATAAACTCCGTCAGACTTTTCACGGCTGCATCCGTTTGGACAGGCCGCTTTTCGTATCATAACTCTTCACTGGTTTGCTCTGACTGCTGAATATTCATTGTATTGCTCCAAGTATTGAAACAATAAATCATCACAAGTTTCACTGGCACGAGTTGGTCCACATCACTAGATAGTATCATTTCAAAATCCCCACACGAAAAGCAAACCCTGAAAAGAGTAGGTCGGTGAGAGCATTTGGCTACAACTGAGACTTGCATGCACATAAACAGGAACATGCTATCAGAAATATGTTACTATAACATTATAGTATACTGGATCTTCCCTCCTCTCAAGGAGGTTCAAGCATGCAGGTGCATCAGTTGTCAGATTGCTAGTCAAATAGCTCGTCTAGGAAACAGAAGTCCTGAAAGTACTGGTGTTGTCCGTCTAATCCTTGTCATCGGATCCTACCACCGTGTGCTGTCTCTTTTCTCCATCTATCATCCACCATCAACCGTATTATACACCTAATCCTATGTAGGTGTAGTGGTTTTAAACATATGGAGGTGCCCATTTGGACAGTTCCTCCTCCTCATCCGAAACAAAATATTAATTAAGTAATTAAACGATCAATCAATCATTTAAATATCATTCGTTAATATCTCAAGAATTATTAACAAAGCAATGAACAAAGCAAACGCTTCTGTTCTGGGATCCGAGTCCCAGTGCAAATAGAACCCCTCTTGGTTAACACCTCTTCCTGAAGGTCAAGAGTGTGTAGGTCTATCCCAAGTTGTTGGTGGAAATCAACCCCCGTTCCTTTACCCCCAGATCAGCTGTGGACAAAGAGTGAACAGTTTCCCATAGCGTGTTAGGCCACTCCATCTCTTTTAGAATGACCCCTAGCAACTCATCATCTAATTCCCAATGTCTCTCTGCAAGTGTAGCAAGGCCCTCTTCTGTAGCACCCTCTCCCTAGTAGAGTAGCACCCTCCCCCTAGTAGATGTGACCCCCCCCCTAGCATGATAGGGTTTAGAGAGAGAGAGGAGTAGAGAATTTTCATTGAACGTTCCGCTCGAATAAGTCTTCGTTACAATCGCATAAGCACTCAGTTGTGACGCGTCGTCGTCGTACACGCTGGTCATTCCGAATTCGCAAGCAACATCACCACCACGATTCCACATGAAATAAATTACTACCACTATCACTGTAATTATACACAGCACCACTTCCTTGGAACAACAACAATGCCACATTCACATCACTAGCAATTCACTGCACTTCCCGGTAGAAATAGCACAACACCGCAATTCCTTGAAATATCACAGCAGCATATATCTAGAGTATGTAACACACCACTAGCTACCCAATCAATAAACACGTAGGTTAACATAATGTTATGTGTAACGCTACTATATTGACAAAAGAACACTCAACACTAGCAGTGCGACTTTCCTAGCAAATCTACTCGGTAAATAATAAATGTGGCTGCTACCAACACACTAGTTATTATATATATTTCTTAACACGTCGCCTGCGTAAAGGACTTAGCTATAGTTCTAACTCTACACACAACATTGCACTAGTGCTTTTATTACGCACACAGTTAACACACGACCTAGATTGTGCCACGGGCGCTATCGATAATGCTACAAAATTATTCATGAGATCGGTTTCGGCAAACACCGCGCGATGGTAACATTATATTTGCGGATTGCAGATCGGTACGAACAAATAATATAGTCTGTCCGGAAATTTATGCCGTCATTCAAGATCAATTATTTTGAAAACTATCTGTTGCATCGTTATGAAATTTTTCCAGCCGTCTTATATTTACCCCCACCCAAGGAATATGTCTTTGATAGGTCCCAAAACAACTTAAATCATTAAAAGCGGCATCATTCCTTTGATGTTTTGCTTAACAACTAGTGATTTCTTGTTAAAAATGTTATGTTTACGGTAATGAGGACCTGCAAATTCAGATGACAAACAAAGGCGTATCTGGATTCGTATGGGAGTGGGTGCAATCAAAGAAGTAGCTTACAGTCGACAGAATCGGCTGCATTGCACAGGGTTTTTATCCCATATGGCTCAGTTTCTTTCCGCAGCGCGGAAAGCGTCGCACAAAGCACGAACTCCGTAGCTCCAGCGACGACCCTCGGCAGTCTCCGAATAAAATGAATGATGCGGCCCGGACAGACAGACAGAAAGGTAGGTAGGTAGGCAGAAAGATAGGTGGGTGGATGGATGGCTGGCTGGCTGGCTGGCTGAGTGGGTGGATCGGTCGGTCGGTGGGTCGGTCGGTCGGTGGGTGGGTGGGTGGGTCGGCAGGCAGGCAGGCAGGCAGACAGACAGATAGATTAGATAGATAGATAGATAGATAGATAGATAGATAGATAGATAGATAGATAGATAGATGGATAGATAGATAGATAGATAGATAGATAGATAGATAGATAGATAGATAGATAGATAGATAGATAGATAGATAGATCGATATCGGTAGGTCGGTCGGTTAGTGGGTGGGTGGGTCGGCAGGCAGGCAGGCAGGCAGACAGACAGATAGATTAGATAGATAGATAGATAGATAGATAGATAGATAGATAGATAGATAGATGGATAGATAGATAGATAGATAGATAGATAGATAGATAGATAGATAGATAGATAGATAGATAGATAGATAGATATCGGTAGGTCGGTCGGTTAGTGGGTGGGTGGGCAGGCAGGCAGACAGACAGACAGACAGATAGATTAGATAGATAGGACAGACAGATAGATTAGATAGATTGATATCGGTAGGTCGGTTGGTCTGTCGGTGGGTGGGTGGTCGGGCCGGCAGGCAGGCAGATAGATAGATAAATAGATAGATAGATAGATAGATAGATAGATAGATATATAGATAGATATATAGATAGATAGATAGATATCGGTAGGTCGGTCGGTTAATGGGTGGGTGGGCCGGCAGGCAGGCAGACAGACAGACAGATAGATTAGATAGATAGGACAGACAGATAGATTAGATAGATAGGACAGACAGATAGATTAGATTAGATTAGATAGATAGATAGATAGATAGATAGATAGATAGATAGATAGATAGATAGATAGATAGATAGATAGATAGATAGATAGATAGATATCGGTAGGTCGGTCGGTCGGTCGGTTGGTGGGTGGGTGGGCCGGCAGGCAGGCAGTCAGGCAGACAGACAGACAGATAGATTAGATAGATAGATAAATAGATAGATAGATAGATAGATAGATAGATAGATAGATAAATAGATAGATGGATAGATAGATAGATAGATATCTGTCGGTCGGTCGGTCGGTATGTGGGTGGGTGGGCCGGCAGGCAGGCAGAGAGACAGACAGACATACAGACAGACAGACAGACAGATAGATAGATAGATAGATAGATAGATAGATAGATAGATAGATAGATAGATAGATAGATAGATAGATAGATAGATATCGGTAGGTCGGTCGGTCTGTCGGTGGGTGGGTGGTCGGGCTGGCAGGCAGGCAGATAGATAGATAGATAGATAGATAGATAGATAGATAGAATAGATAGATAGATAGATAGATAGATAGATAGATAGATAGATAGATAGATAGATAGATAGATAGATATCGGTAGGTCGGTGGGTCGGTGGGTAGGTGGATGGGTCAGCCGACCGGCAGACATTCAGACAGACAGACATTCAGACAGACATTCAGACAGACAGACAGACAGACAGACAGACAGACAGACAGACAGACAGACAGATAGATAGATTGATTGATTGATTGATTGATTTCCACCAGAAACCGGGCCTTGTCAGCTAGTTTATTTATATAATCACGTTTCATGAAAGAACCCACATTTGGAGACGCCTCTGAATCTTCGCGCTGTTTGTTTGAAAACGAAAGTCACGTGAAAATTTTGAATAATTTGGGTCGAATCTTGGGGAAGCTGTAAAACTGTTAAAATCATGGTCGTAATCTTTAAGTCATAATTAATATACCGTATATAAGCTAACTTTAAAATCTGCTGTAAAATCTCCAGAACAAAAATTGTTTTGTTGGGTGGACATAATGATAACGTTATATACTAAATCTCATCATTTTATCTCAGCCCGTTACTGAGATATTGAATTTTATATTGAGGCAACCAAAAAAAAACACACTATAGATAATATTGTCTTTACCTTAGAATGAGAGACACTGTAGAATTCTGCTGTCTCCATGTCGAGCACTGACAAACGCCCTGAAGACAAGAATGTTGACAGATCCCATTCTACATCTGTTCGAGTTGCTAGCTGGGGTGCGACTGACACAGACAAAGCTAGTCTGTTGAGTTGCGTACACCACTCAACCTTCGAGCTTCCAGTGAATCCCACAGAAAGACACTTTTTCGTGCAACACCTTTTGAGTGATGTCCTACATGCTTGGGTACAGATCGCTAACTCAACCGACCATCATTCGACTGTACTCGAAACGTCTAGAACAGAAGAAGTCAGGCGGATTCCCCCGAGGTATAAACAGCCTAGACGAGAAACAACTCTGCTAACCTCGTCCTATAGGGGATTCTCCAGTGTGAAGACACGCGAATTGGGTCATTCTGTCACAGATAGTTTGTATTTGAACATTAGTAAAAATAAGTTAATGCTGTATGTAATGGAGTTGAACCTTGCCTTTATTCTGCAAGTCCAAACTAATTTTCTGTATTCTGCTAGTGTTTGAAGTAGTTTTGTGTGTGTCTGTGTCTTTGGATGTTTTAGGAAGAGTGTTCAGAAATAGTACCTTGTAAATGTTTGTTTGTCTGCTTGTGTGTGTTTATATTCGTTTTTGTAGAGTTTCCACTACATCTGTTACTGATTGACATGTGTAAAATGTGTTCTTCTGTCTCTTGTGTGTTGTTGCTGCATATTTGACATTTTCCTAATTATCTGGATCTGAAAGCTACTTTGGGTATTATGGGAGTCATATTAAAAACCAGTCTGTACGTGACTTCTTTCACCTTAGATGTGATGTGTTGTGCAAGTTGGAAAAGGTGAATGTGTAGTCTGACATCAAATATTTTTGTCCTCTTTTGATTCTCAGTTTTAGTGATGTCGCTTGTTTACTAACTGTTTGTATATTTCTCGTGTTGTTTCGTGTATTAAATGTTCATGTCATTGTATTGCCTGCATACAAGTGTGATAGAATGATGGTAGTATGCCCTGATAATGTGTTGCTGCATTGTTTAGTTTTGTGAGATGTTTTATTTTGTATGCTATATAGTTAGTTAGTGAGTCGAGGTTCCCCATTATGCTCCATTCCTTTGCTAATCTATGTTGTTCTAGATGTCTGATAATATTGCCTATATGGATGATTCTAAGTGCTTGTATTTTTGTTTATATGTCCTGGAGTGCTATTCCTTCTTGTTTCTTGTCCTGTATGAGAGTTTTATGATATGTGCTGTGTATTTTCTAACTAAATATGAAATGTCTTATCTGTTTATTTATGTCTGTGATAGTCCGTTTTGGAGGGTTTAACACTGTCACAAAGTATATTATTTTTGGTATGATGTATATGTTAACTATTATGCTTCTACCAAATATTGTTGCTGTTTTGTATTTATACCTGTGTAGCATGTCTGTGTTCTGTTGTGTTAGTTGTATCTATGTTTCTTTGTGTGTTGTTCTGGGGTCACATGGAAATGTGATCCCATACATTTTCATATTTTGTGTATGTGTTAGGTCTGGGGAGAAATCAGACTTTTGTTTCCACTTTCCCAGGCCCATAATTTGTGATTTTTGTATATTAATTTTGGCTCCACTGCCTTTCCCAAAGTGGGAGAAAGTGTGCAGTATGTTTCTGATATATGTGTTGCTTGTAGGGAAGAATGCAATATCGTCTGCATAAGCAATGACCTTTTGCTCTCCTATTCCCTGTAAGAAAGTGCCTTTAATGCTGGTATCTTGTCTGATCTTTTCTAATACTGGCTCTAGTGTAAGTATATACAGAAGTGGTGATAGTGGGCACCCTTGTTTTACAGATCTTGTCAGCCTGAATCAAGCAGTCAGTGAATGGTTCACTAAGAACAAAATCTTATCTACTTTCTGAAGTACTGTCTTATATTACAGTGTTCTAGGGTTTTGTGCTGATAGGAGTGTGTGATTCTGTCAAAGACCTTCTCTTGTCCAAAAACAAGAGGGAGGATTGACAGTCTTTCTGGTTGTGTATCTTATAATGTCTCTAATGAGGTATGTGTGGTTTTGTATATTCCTGTGCTGTACACTACATTGCTGGTTTGGGTGTACTAGTTTCGGTAGGATTTGTGTAATTTTGTGTGCAAGTGATTTGGCCAGAATTTTGTAATCTGTTTTAAGAAGTGAAAATGGTCTGTAATTTTTCAGTTGTGTCTTGTCTGTCTTTGCTTTGTGTATAAGTGTTGTATAAGACATTTTGCAACTATCAGGTAGTTCTTGTTTTTGAAAGGCTTCTTGATAGACTTTTAGAAAAAGGTTACCTATTATAGGAAAGAATTGGTGATAGAATTCTACTGTTAATCCGTCTGGTCCTGGTGTCTTGTCTTTGTTCATTTTACTAAATGCATGTGTTATGTGTTCTAGTGTCAATTGTGTCCAATATCTCTTTCTCTGTGTCTGATATCTTTTTTTTTTTTTGTAGATTGTAAGAAGCTATCTATATATGTGTGTTTACTGTCTCTGCTGTAAATGAGTGTGTATAGTATTGCTGGAATGCTTCTGTTACTCGTGTCGTTTCTGTTTGTGTGATTCCTTGCCTGTCTATTATTGTGTTTGTTTGTTTGCTACGCTGTATGTTTTGTTCTATTACCATGTATTGTTTGCTGGGTGTCTCTTTTGTGATGGTGTTGAGTTTTGTTCTAATTAGTGCACCCGGGTATCTGTGCTGTTGGTGTTGTTCCAGTTGCATTTCTAATGCATGTAAGTATGGTGAGTTTCTGTCGGCTTGCTTTGTTAAATGTATTGCTGTTTGTATGTTCTGTTCTTGTTGTAGTCTACGCTTGTGTATGATGGATGCTATTTTTGTAGTCCTACTCCGTATTGTGTTTTTAAGTAAGTCCCAATATTGTCAAATGTTGTTAGTTGGTATACTGTCAGTGTATGCATGTATCAGGTCAGTCATATATTGTACATATTCTGTGTTTTGGAGTAATGTATTGTTAATATTCCAGTGTGGTGATCGTTTGAATGGCTGTGTGGTCGTGAGTGATGTGTGCTAGTATTGCTTTGTAACATCTTTCACCTTATACTGGAGAGTTTCTTGTAGGTGTTTAGTCTGTGTTATGTGGTGTGTTGTGGGTACGTATATTTTATCTAACCTAGATGATCTGTTATGTGCATGATTTCTGTGCGTTGTATCTTGACTGTTGGGGTTTCCTTTCTGAATGTGTGTGACATGTCAATGTCTCACGCCCGTCTTCATTTAACGAATATCGCACGCACCATGTACACATGAATAATATATAGACAATAGTGTTCTAATTGGAAGGACAGACGGCAAGCAGTTTCTTAAAGTTTCCAAACTTAAGCCAAACCACGAAGGAATGCAGTGTGATTCAACAAAGGCTTTAGCCGTTCCCAAAACGTAATCTGGTACCTGTCATCTGTCAAATGGGAACACCCATACCGGAAAGATAGTATCAAGCGCGTGTTGCAATTTCATTAGCATACAATTTCATAGGTCAGAGAGCACGGTTGCTGTTTCATTACAGGGGAAAAATTAGGTGCCAGATAACAAAGAAAACTAGAAAGATAAACAGGAATTGTGGATGGTACTTTGGACGGTAAATTGGATGGATGTTGGTGGAATGTGTTATTGTCACGACGAGGGAAATTCTTTGTAAGGATTGTGGAAGACAAATAAAGCGGTGTGGAAGGAGATAAATAAGTTACAGCGGAAACTTAGGCGCCAGTTTGTTACCATGTGAGCCAGAAATCAGACGTGTTTCATTTGTGTGTGGATATAACATTGTCCCGTGGAGGAAGGTAATCAATAATTAATATGCCTCTACCTCTGTAAATGGATAAAGTTAACAGAAAGATATCTTCTATAGAGAACACTTGTTCTTTGTCATAAGGAATATATATCAATCTAGAGACAGGCTCAGAAGATAGAGAAGATTTTCTTAATTTAGAGAAGAATTCTTAATGAATCTTTTGATGTGTTAGTCATGTATTTGATGAGTGACACACTTTCTCATTCACTATTTCTCAGAGTCTCCAGGGACGATCTATACTTTATAACAAAACTACCATGATCCTTTTTCAGAGATAGTCATTATACTCTATGTCTGGAAAATTATGTTCTAAAGTGTATTGCGTGTTCTGACTCTATATGATTTGTGTTAAAATAATTCATATGTTTTATTTGATGAATGATACTTTTCCAAAACCTACTCTGTAAGATTTTAGATGTGTATTGATGTATAGCGGAATTATGGGAATATGGGAAAATGATGAAGTAGGCGGGTATTTTCCCGGAAGAAGGAAAGTATTGACAAGGCAGTGGGCTCATATCGTTCTACTGACAAGAAAAGGACTAGTCTGCAGAACGCCTGAAGGAAGAGGACATGTCGTGCCAGTAGGTGAGGTGAAAAGCTCCAACTGATTAACATCAGGCACACAGGATGGCCAGGCTGGACTACCCTGAGCTAAGAAAAGGATCCCATCTCCCTTCGCTTATATTTTCCCCTAACCCAGCTCTTACGTGAGATAGCTTTAAGGTTTTTGGTCCTATTTCTCAAGGGTGGTGGTTAAGTGATTGCAAAATCCTGGGCAGAGACCTGTATGCTGATGGTGGTTAATTTGGAGGAACAGCATCCTAGTGAATCAACTGCTTCTCCTATGCCACAACCCCACAGCCAGGAATGAACAGCTAAGTACCTGTCAGTATAGTCTGTGTTATCCAGGACTATATAACCCGAGATACCCCCAGTCACATCATCCCACGTAGGATCTACAACAAGAGTAGTTACATCGGTAGACTCATACCTTCAAGAACATTGCTAGAGTGCCATTCGGAGTGCACCAAGAACAATTAGAGTAGTAGTAAGGTGCGACATTCTGGACAATAGACTATTGATGTGATGAACTCAGAGACACATTTGGTTTAGTCCATTTATAAATCAAGAATAGTGTACCTTAATATTAGTGTAGAGTTTGGAACTTTAATTCCTTATTTTGCTAATGATTGGTTTATCTCATTGATGGTGTTATGCTGAATCGTGTATCTGATACCATATGTCACTCTAACATACATACACAGGAACCCACCACCATATTATCTCATTACAGTATTATAATGTGTATCAAGATGTTGGTCGTTTTCCTTGTTGAGTTAGAGTGCTAATTATACAAAACATATTAGTTACAACATAAGAGTGGAGCCAAGTGTGGCCGGATAAATACAAATATCTCAGATTTTCCCGACGGAAAATTTCCCTTATCGGAGTACTGTGAACTTCCGGGGCTCCACTGGCCCTCTGTGAAGAAACTTCACTATAGGTCACCATCCACCCCTAAGGATTCTTAACGAGCCATTTTCAAGTTTCTCTAAACAGTTGGCTATTAGAATTTGGGGATCCCATCCTCATTTGTTTTTAACTTACCACAATGTGTATATTAGGTTATGTGTGTAGATTATGTATTGCAGTGTATCGAGTTGATTCATGTCGTATCGGTCAGTTCTTCTTAACTGCGTTTTAACTTCCCCACCTGTTATGTCAGCCGAAGCTAACCAACAATTAAAATCACCTGCTAAAACAACATTCCTCCCTCTGTATGTCTATGCTAATAGGTTTTCGAAGAATTGTGGTTGGTAACTGTAATTTGCTGGGGCATGTGTGTTGACTTAAACGTGTGTGTGTGTGTGTGTGTGTGTGTGTGTGTGTGTGTGTGTGTGTGTGTGTGTGTGTGTGTGTGTGTGTGTGTGTGTGTTGTTTCTAACATGTATGATGGTAATGTCTCTTTGGTCGTCCTTGTGTGTGTCAGTAATTTCCCATTCGTCTGAAGCCTGCAGTATGAGGTTCCAGACGTTGTATGATGTTTCGGTGGACTTCTTTGCAAATCCTTTTTAACACTTATAAAATGTTTAATTTAACTATCACAGATGAATAATGACTGTTTACGTGTATATACATGTTGACTCAGTTTCCCGATTCAGTGAATGGCAATCTATAGAGCAGGTCGGCAATAACATTGTCCTTGCCATTTATGTGCTCAGTCGTGTAGCTGTAATTCTGCATTAGGAGCGCCCATCTTAGGAGAGCCTTGATGTAGAATAAGCAGTGGGTTGTTGTCCGTCTGTATGACAAAATTTTTACTCAGTAGATATTTTGCTAACGTTGTCACTGAGAAAATGACGGCTAGACATTCAAGCTCTGGGGTGCTATATCTTGCTCATATGGTGTTCATTTCCTGATCACGTAGACGATGTGATGGAGGATTTTATCATAGTTTTGAAAAAGGACTACGGCTACAGCAATTCCGCTGGCATCAGTTCTAATCGTAAAAAGTAAATTTGGATTAAGCAATTTAAAAATGGGGGGGGGGGGGGGGTGAAAAATAACTTTTGTTTTCTGTTAGCGCTATTGCAAAATGTGCACTCTTTACAATTTTGTTTGACTGGGACTTGCTCAGCAGGTTTGTAAACACATTTTTAAGTTCTGAAAATGTTGGCAGAAATTTGCAATAATAATTAATTAAACCCAACAACCTACGTACCTCTTTCTCTGTCTTTGGTATGTCTATGTTGAGAATTTTCGATACAATTTTCTCGTCACTTGTCATGTGTCCGTCAGAAATCTTGTAACCTAGGAATTCAATCTCGTGAAAGCCGATTTTAACTTTGGTTGGCTTAATTATAAGACCGTATTGTTTTAACCGGTAGAATATCTGTCGGAGCATTGTTATGCGTTGCGTTATGTCCTGTGTGTGTATACAGATGTAGTCTATGTAAGTTTCAGCGTGTGCTATGTTGTGTAGTAGTAGTCTTGATATCCTAACAAAAGTTACAGGTGAGTTAACTAATCCAAATGGCAGAAGTAACCATTCGTATAAGCCCTAAGGAGTGGCGAAGGCTGTCAGATGTACAGATTCTTATGTCATGGGTATTTGTCAGAACCCCTTTGTCAAGTCCAGTTTTGAGAACAGTCTGTCATGTTGGTAATAAGGTCATCACAATTTGGCATAGGTTCAGCATCTAGTTGTGTAATATTATTCAGTTAGCGATAGTCTACGCATAGTGGAGTAGACCCGTCCTTTTTCTTAACAATATTGGAGAACAATACTGTGGCTGGGATGTTCTAATTATGTTATGTTTTTCGGGGTCTATTATCTCTTTGTGAAGTTTCTTTCTATAATGAAAAGGTATAGAGTAAGGTCTGCACTTCGTTGGTGTTTGACTTATGAGAACAATATGGTGTTTAATTAAGTCAGTCTTTCCTGGGCGGTTTGAAAAGATGATTTTGTTCTGTGTCAATAATTTCATGCATTTGTCTTGGTCTGTTTTGGACAGTTTTGGTGAGATAGTAATGTCTCGTAGTGTGTCTGTTGTGTAAATCGTTGGAATTAGAACTTCTTCACTTTCGTCGGCGTCTGTATGGTCGACTACTGTAGTAGATGCTGCTGTTTCGTCATGTTGTCTGTCGTTGTTTTCTTTATTTCTCATGTAATATGGTTTTAGCATATTCACGTGATAAATTTTCTTATGGTCGTTAATAAGTATCTCGTTGTCAACTGGTAATACCTGTAGCAGGATTTTAAATGATCCTTGCCGTGAGATAGCAATGAGGTCTCTCTTGCCAAGTAATAACAATAAGATGTCCTAATAAGGTGTTAATATTCTTGGCATCTTTGTTGGCATAGTTTCTGTAAACATTGCCAGTTTGTTGAAGTGCTTGTTTAGCAATGATACAAGATTTAATAATTCTGTCACATAGATTAGTCACTAAGTTATATGATGAGATGGTTTTGTCATCATTGGATTTACCAATTAACGGTTTTATATATCTAAGTGGTATTTGTTGGACAGTTTTATCTGGCCCAAGTGCTGAAATATTTAATGGATTAGTGTTGTTTGTGCCATTGTAACAACATGCTATGTGTGCAACACTGAAAACAGTGAAATAATATTAACAATAACATAACAGTAAATTAGTAGAGTTAATATACATATTTTCTTAATTTGTTCAACCTTCTTTTCTGTTGTGTTTCTGACATAAAATTTCCTGTCTGCTTTTTATGGTTTGTGTGGTTTGCACTTTACCGTACTGTGCGATCTGAAATCTTTCTTCTTTTTTTTTAACACTTTTGCACCGTGTGCTTGTGGAGTAATGTAGGCAACTTTCTGGTTCTAATTTTCCAGTTTGGTTCTTTTGAAGAAGTAAGTCTGTTGTAGCTATAGGAATGGTATTTGCTTGGATGTACTTTCTGTTCCAAGTATTAATTTCTTTCTGTGAAGAGTCTGTCACCTCTGGTAGGTTACCGATAATTAGGTCACAACAAGGGTTGTCAAGTACTACACATCTAAATCTACCATTCAAAAAGGTGCCTGAATAGAGGCCCATGCTACTTGTTATTTCTCAGTGGTGCCTGAAAAAAGTTCTACAAGTGATTTGTTTCCCTATATAGTCTTTTCGTTGTACAACTGATTTGTTAAGTCCAACTAATGTGGAACCACCTGCTTGCACTTAGATAGAGAGATGCACACAAAAGTAAGCTACTTCAAAAAACTGGTCAAGGTCGTTAAAAGCGAAAAATGGGCAGAGGTGTGTCAAAGAGTAAGCACAGACAAGTCACTGAAATTGTTCTGGCGACTACATAAAAGCACGAGTGGTGTAGTCAAGAATAAGAGCATTTCTGACTTCCAAGGTGCTGACCTCATCTGGCAGAGGACTGACGAGGACAAGGGCAAAGCCCTCTTTGAACGCTACCTTGAGCAAAGCAACCAGACAGACATGGGAGGCCGAAATCTGGCCAAAAAGGTCACCTCAGACAGATGCAAGGCCCAGGACACTTCGGATGAAGACACAGTGACAGTGAAAGAAATCAAGGCTGTGCTTCGACGATCAAAAAACAGTGCTCCAGGTCCTGATGGCATAAGATACGACGACATTAATAGGTGTACCGACAATGAGCTAGAGAAACTAGCAGACATGTACAACAACAGTATAGGGGGTGCTAGCGTCAAGGAGGAATGGTTACACAGCTATCTGATTCCCTTGCCGAAGCCTGACAAAGACCACAAAAAAATTCAGGGATATCGAATTATAACCATGCAGAATACAATAGGCAAGCTGCTGGAGAAGGTAATTGCCAGGAAAATATCAAGCCAACTAGAGAGGCAAGGTGTTTTCCCACCCACCCTGGGTGGGTACCGTCCAAAAAGGGAAACCTGGACCAATGCAGCAGTCTTTGCCCATGATGTCTATGAAGGTTTCCACTCAGGCACTGAAACCGTTGCTGCAGCGATTGATCTTGAGGACGCATACAACAGAGTACCACTGGATTTTTTAATGTTTCAGCTTCTCGAACTAAACATAAGTCCATTCCTCCTTAGTTGGATCGCTGCAGCCCTCTTCCAACGGAAAGTAGTTTTTAGATGTGGCAGTTGGACTTCGGAACCAACAACAATATATCCTGGCCTACCACAGGGATCACCATTATCTCCGGTACTGTTCAACGCCTACACAGTGAGAATCACCAGTGAGCAGATCACTGGACCTGGCAGGACATTGTCATATGCCGATGATGTTTTAGTGTATCGTCAGGGGAAGGATAGAGAGGAGGTTGCTGTAGAACTACAAACCGAACTCAATCGCATAAGTACTTGGTGTGATGAAGCTGGGGCAATGGTCAACCCAACAAAGGCAACAGTGACTTGGTTCTCGTTGAATAATCATATTGTCAACACTCCAACACCAACTGTAATGCTGTGTTCAGAGACGGTGGAAAGAACGCAGGCAATGAATTACCTGGGGATACGGTTTGATCGAAGCCTTGCTTATAATGTGCACATAGACCAGGTGATAACAAAGGCCAAGCGGGGTTTGGCAGCGATGCGGGTGATGGCGGCAGCAAACTGTGAGCAGCGCCATCTATGTCTTCTGTACGAGGGGTTGGTCATGTCTGTTTTGGAGTATGCAATGGCAATCCTGACTCTCAGCCATAAGCAGATAGAACGGATGGAAAGGATACAGAATGAAGCTATGCGCATTATTCTTGGATGTACAAGAGATACAGCATGCAGGGCGATGCGCTACCTTCTTGGGTTTCCAACCATTGAAGAGAGAATACAAGATTGCAGGGCACGCGCCTACCTCAGAATTAACGCAAACACACAACATCCACTGCATAGTGAAATTAGGAAGGTGAAGGGCAGCAGGTTAAAAAGAGGATGGTCGTGGATGGGTCAAGCCGAAGACATTCTTCAACAGGTGTGTTCACTTGAGGACTTAGAACCTGGCGAGGAGTGGGTGCAAGTGCCAACAGACTTCTGCACATCCTTTTCAGTTTGCATCCAACTTGACAGAAAATGCAGACAAGAAAATCCGGCTCTGTTGAGGCTGAAGTACAAGCGTTGATTTTCGAGAATTCGCTAGACGGTGACGCGGTCATCTACACAGATGGGTCGGTCGTCCGACATGTGAGAAGCTCATGGGCCTTTACAGCTCGGGCCGGAGGGAGAATTGTGAAGGAGGACTCTGGTGCTTTCACTGAAACCACAAGTAGCCTGACCATGGAAGTCATGGCAGTAAGTAAATCAATAACATGGCTCGAGACACAGACATTCACTAGGGCTTGTTTCCTTAGCGACTCAATGAACATGATCAAGAGGATAGAGGAGGGGTCGATCCGAAGAGAATGGTTGCTGCCTCTGGAGCAGTCTCGACTGGCAAAGATTAGTTTCATCTTCGTGCCAGGGCATGCGGGAGTACAAGGAAATGAGCGGGCTGACAAGCTCGCAGGTGAGGCTACTGTGGAGGGCGGACGCGCCATGGACCAGGCTGACATTCTGAATGCTCTACGAGAAGTAAGACTTTTGCGAGAACCAAGTGATGACTGTGAATCTACAACAATGGCCAGACTGTGAGAGCAGCAAATTAAAAGAGGTGTGGCCAAACAAGAACACTACGCAGGAAGCCAAAGAAGATTGATAAACCAACACAGAACTGGCGTCGTTAGCCGCTACACGCTGCGGGATTTGCTGATGAGGGGATCCGAGCACTTATGGACTGAATGGTTCGATGTGCAATGAGGATGATCTGTCGACTAACTAACTAACTAACTAATGTGGAACCACTATCACGTAAAATACTGGCTAATTTCTTGTTAACATATCCTTAATGGATTTTTAGTTTCCCTTTTGAATCTATCATAGCGTTAGTTTCCTCGTTGATAATGTGTACGCTGTGTCCCCATGTTAGAATACCATCATTGTGGAATTGATTGCACGTGTTACACTTATCTAAGTTGAAGGTATTAATAATGTCAGCAGCGTTGACACTTTCTTGTTCTTCTTCACTTTCTGAAGATGAACTGTCCATGATTACTGCGTTAGCTTTTTTCAGTAATTTCCTACCAGCACAATTAGACTGCCAGTGCAAGTAACTCTTACCCTAAAAAAAAACAACAAAAAAACATTTAGTTAATCTTTTTTCGCTTTTTTTTCTCTTGGCCTGTTGTTTATCTATCATCTTTTGTAAATGACTTTGGTAATTTGGGTTTTGGTCACACATTTCGTGTTCCTCATGCTGATTTTGGCAATATGTACACTAGTTTGTTCTAAATTTAGTGGTGTTCTTATCTTTCTAATAGTTAAATGTCTTAGCTTTATTAAATGTGGCTGCTGCAACAAATTTTTTGTCTTTAAAGATGGTGGAAAAAGTATCTCTATTGGCAGTAAAATATGCTGAACCCTTCCTTCCCATTTCCTGGATGGAGGAACATTCATTCTCTTGCAAAAATTTAGCAAAATCTGTGGGCAATGATGTAAGTAACTTGTCTTTTAAAATAGGGTCTTTGAGCAATTCAAAATTGTTGTTACTTTGGGTGCA
The DNA here is from genome assembly GCA_963921405.1 of Cepaea hortensis. Taxonomy (NCBI): domain Eukaryota; kingdom Metazoa; phylum Mollusca; class Gastropoda; order Stylommatophora; family Helicidae; genus Cepaea; species Cepaea hortensis. The sequence goes on from OY992891.1 coordinate 61,832,041, forward strand.
GAATGCCATTTAGAATAAATGTCTTGTGCTTCTGAGACATAGTCAATGAAGGTTTGCGTAGGTTTAGGGCTGAATTTTGCAAGCTGTACTCGGTGCCCTTGGCTATCAACGAGAAAATGTTGCATAATTCTTTATTTAATATACTCATAATCTTTTCTAAGATCTGCTGGGATTGTTTCAATTACTTTTAAGGGCTCCCCTGAAAGATGCTTCATGTAAATGATATTCCAGTCTGTTTTTGGAATTTCGTAATGACTCATTATTATCTCAAAATTGTGCGTCCATGCTGATATGCACTCACCTAACCAAAAGTTTTTAACGATACCATGGTATTATATAAATGTGTGATCTTTCTCTTTACTTTTTAACTTTCTTGTTTCAATGCTGCTTTGTGTTTCTACTTCTAGTTATTTAAGTTTGCGTTGAGTTTCTAACTCTTCCTTTTTAGTTTGTGCATTTATTTCTGCTTGTTTTAGTTCTAGTTCTGCCTGTTTTATTTTTGCTTGATTGTCTAATTCTGCCTGTTTATTCTTACTATCTATGTCTGCCTGTTTGTTTTTACTTTCTAACTCTGCCTGTTTAAGTTCTACTTCTGCTTTCTGCATTTCATGTTCTTGCGCTCTTTCATCTTGTTTGTTTAGTTCTTTCAATTTATTCTCACTTCATTCCACTAGTTCTTTTCCAGAAAACCCACATTTGATTCCCATTTCTATGAAGTGGTTTAAAGAAGCCATGCTACTTCTTTTGTAATTTACAAAGGGAAAAAATGTACTACAAATGTAATGTATTCTAATTAATTAAAAGAGTGTTACAGAGAATGCGAAAAAAAAATAGAATGCAGATTTAAAATATAACTCTGAAATCAAAGGAACACTTAGCTGTTTGGTGTGCCTGTAGTTCTCTTAAAAACTTGATATTACAATAACAAGGGTCGCTCCTCACAGTGGTTGGTGCGTGTGTAGTCTTATTACTGCTGTCGTGGATTCTTCGCTGTAACAGGTCAGGCTGTGGAGAGAATAATGTTATTTTCGCTGTCTACAACTTTCTGTCGCAGTCTTGTCAGTTGATACTTATTCAGTTCGTTATAGTCTAGGTTATTTATATGCAAGTATCTGGTCGCTAATGTATTTACTTATTGCTATATGTCGTAGGGTTCATAAAGCGGACGAAGCCTCCATTTCTTGTCATGTATCTACTTTAAGCTAATTGCATTGATACAGATACAATGGCAAGGTAAAACTACTCTCTCATACAGTCATTCAACTCGGAGACAAGCTCGTGGTCTGTTCCGATCTGGAACGTTTATTCAATCAATGGCTGTTGAAGGTCACCGATACAGTAGTGATCGTTCGCTGCATAAAATACTCTGCGGACTTAATACAGTCGAGTCTGAACTGGTAACACAACATAGGCTAGTTACATACACATATTTAACTATGTACACACGCTCGCTCTTATGACTTATACGCAATCTCGCCATCGCTCTCAAACGGCGTACATCGTCGTGCTCAATCTAAGCACCCTGTCTCACAGTTACACCTCTGGTATTCTATCCACTATACAGCTTAGCAGTCTGAATAACTTTCATTCCTCTTCTCAATCTGGTGCAGGCAGTCCACTTGCAAACACGTCCGTCTCAGTCGCCAGTCTAATACCGTCTGTCCGTACTCGGTCCGGTCTCTCCTAGCACGTGGTCAGTAGCCCCGTGTTTCCTCACTCGGTCCGTCTGTCTGAGTCTGTACTGAGTTGCAGGCTCACCTGTCCTTGACCCCTTGGTGTCTGTAACAGACGTGACCTGTCCAGTACATTTACCGACCTGTCTCATACTGCAGTCCCTGTTACCTGACTGTCTCTATTCTGTACTGACCTGTCTGTACTGTTTCCAGCGTCTCACTTGCGTTTAGGTCTCTGACAGCTGGGAAACAGATTGAGAACCCTATGTGGAAGGAATGATATTGTGGAGGATCGGCAGGGGTATTGGAAGAATCTCAAAACTGAGAGGGAAGACGAGGAGAACTTTCAATCAGATAGCGGTGGAGCGATTAATAGAACGACTCTTCGCTAGCTGTTGAACGATGAGAATGCAATTGACGGACAGAACCTTTTGTTAAGTTTTATCTGTGTTGTGTACAAGATAAGTTACATATTCTCCGAATAATTTAAATATTGAAAACAATGTATTATTACCTTAATGAATTTAAACACAAATGCAATAAATCTATGGTGTGTATGTTTAGATTCAAATAATGTTTGGTTCGTTCTAATCCATGTTTTTCTTCCCCCCAAGCGGCATAACTCTTGAAACTCAAAACAACTGCTTCTGCGACTGTAGGACGTTCGTGTGAGAAAAGTGATTAATAACAAACGTTTAGGGTTGATTTTAGGTATATTTAGTGCACACATAGTATGCAATAACTTAATCCACTTTAGAAAAATATTTACCTTACCAGTTGTGTTTACGAATTCACTATACGACTATAATTAAAACTAGAGACGATGGCTAAGAACGATCGTCGCCCAACCAAAGGGTCCAAAGCCGTCGGTAATTACGAATTTTGGTCAATATATAAAAATTGGGTTTTTACTTATGAAATCATAACAGTTGGATACAGCTTGACAAGACGAATCCAACAGTATCTCAACGTAGAGTGTACGTTAATTCTAAGCCGAGTTATAAATTTTTTGGTGACGTTATTTAATACCAGGAAGTGTAATGTAATGATGTCCTAAGAGATAGGGGAGGTTTTATCGCGGCTCATCAAATTGGAAGCTGAGAAATTCTGCCTTCTATTACTACGGCTTATTTTGGTGGCGAGGCCTAACTTGACATAATATTTATTTTTCGATAGGATGTGCCATGACCTAATTAACAATTTAAAATGGCCGCCATTGTGTATTATTTGCCTTCTATTACTGTTGTAGCTTGTTTTTTTTTAAAATGGACAACGTAGTGCCATACATCATTGCGTCCGGGGTTGCAAGGCCTACCTTGACATATTATTTATTTTTCGATAGGATGTGCCGTGACCTAATTAACAATTAAAAATGGCCACCAATTGTTTATTATTCATTAAAATTCTGTCACATTGCTAACAAACCTGGTAAGATGTATATTTTATTGTACATTTTGGTAACAGGAAAGTAAAGGTCACATTCCTCTTTTGATAGAATGTCGACAGGATTGAGAGGATCAACTTCATTGCACCAGGTTTTACCCCATATGGCTCGCTCTCTTTCCGCACAGTGGCCTGTCGAAAGCATCGTACAAAGCACGAGAGTCTCAGAGTCTCTGACAAAAATGCTCTCGACTTTTAAGACTTTTCGATAGGATGTGCTGTGACCTAATTAATAGTTAAAAATATCTTCCCTTTTGTATTTATTAAATGTCATGTGAAATGTTCGTCGTTAGTGAAAGAACAATTCATGAAAATGTACTCATATTGTCTTAATGTATCAACTGCATTGCGACAGCTTTCTTTTGTTGATTAAATGTCATGCACTAATGTAAGTAAATAAGTTTGTAACTGCTGCATAGATTAAGCAGCAGTTAATTAATTATATTAAATAATAAAAAATAAAAATATTAAATAATTAAATATTCACTTAAATTGATTTCTACTTCTGCTCTATAATTACACTGTTCTGTATCTAATAGTGAGTAATTAATAATTAAATACTAACTTATTTAAAACATGTAACTTATTTTACATAGTAAGAATATGAATAAAATTGGGTGGAACTGCGGCAGAGCTGTGAAAATGTAAACAATATAAAATGACACAAAGTAGTGCAGATTTACGACACATACAGGACCTATTCTGCAGAAACTAAGATGGTGTCTGTTATTGTCACGTGATGTATGAATGAATGATGCTGGAAGCATGAATGGTCTTTACATAGCCATTTTTGGGGACACAATCAAACCTTCTGCACAGGCGCGGTTTCTGGTTTTGGGTCGGGTTGCAGGCGAAAGTAAACTAATACTATACAGTAAACAGGGAGGTCCCGGTTAACGCCGGGGTTACGTTCTTAGAAAACGCAACTTTAAGTGAAACATCATATAGCGAAACACTATTTCCCATAGAATTAAATGAAATACAGTGTATTATGTAATGTTTGTTTTGATTGTTGTTGATATATATTGGCTAAATAGAGGTGGTTTGGAGGGCGAGTGGTAGAGTTATTGGAAAGTAGAGGCATTAAATTCTGTCTCTTCATCTGAGGATGAAACTGTAACCTTTTCCTGCCTCATTTCCTGCCTCTTTTCCAGGGTGTTGCAACAGGATGCTCCTCTTCCTGCTGAGCTCTCTGCATGTCGAGTTGCATTAGGTCCTCATTAGACAACTCTTATCCATGTGATGCATGCAAGAAGCTCATTAGTGTCAGCTTCCTCCATTCCTTCAAAGCCAGCTTTAGTTGCGAGATGTTCCAAAGCGGTGACACTATGCAGCATTATGTAGTTCTTTTGCAAGCTAGGAAGAGAGCGCAGCATAGCAACACAGGTGATGGCGGAATGTAGCGACGTAAAGGGATGTTATGTCCCATGTATGACGACATTATAGCGAAACAACATAAACCGAATCGACGTATAGCGGGGCCTCCCTGTAGAGTACAATAGTCAAAACACTTAAATAAATTCTGTACAAACACAACATGTATAATATTAATAATAATATTTATGACTAGGTAGCTTGGTGAAATGCCAGCTTCCTGGCCTCGAGGTTAGCAACTTTTCTCCGTAATCTCGTATACTTTCGTAGGTAACGTGATGGCGGTGAGAATCAGCAGTGGTTTGAATCGCATCGCTAACTTACGGGGTATGTGAAAGCAGTGGCGAACTACTGAGCGTAATCTTGCCAAGAAATCAACAATCAGCTGAAAGATGCTGATGTTGACAGTGATGTCCTGTAAAGGATATGCAAAACATTTATTTATTAGCTTGGTGAAATAAGAAACACACAGAAACATGACGCAGGACATGCGAACAACCAGTGTATAAGAAATTTTGGTAATCTAGTGTATATGAAATCACCATAAATTAATGTATACATATATGAAATCAAGGTGATCTATCATCAATCTAGTATCTGTGAAATTATCATTGATGGTATTCCAGTGTATTGAAATCACGTTGATCTAGTGCAGGGGTCACCAAACTTTTTTCAAGGCGGGCTGGATAACTGACAAAATGACAAGTGCGGGCCGGATGCTCATTCTGTAGAATATTTGCGCCGGTCTCCGTGACGAAGGTCTTAGGGCGCGGTTCGTAATCCTGTAAACCCGCATTCAAAACACAGCTGCGCGGGATTTGGCAGCAGGCAGCATTGCGCAGGATTTGTACGCAATGGTATGGGTGCCGGTCGTTCAGAAAGCAATGGCAAACTACTGAACGTAAACTTGCCAAGACATCAACAACAGCAAAAAATGCTGCTGTTGACTGCAAACTTCCTGTAAAGAATATGCAACTAACTTTATCAATATTTGCAAGCCAAAACGAAAGCTCTGGTAAAAAAGACGAAAAACTAAGTTAATCATGTGTAAGTGGCGTGCACACGCATGCACACACACACACACACACACACACACACACACACACAAAACCAACAAAGACACCAACATATTTATTTACTAAAAAATTATCAAAGAAGGCGACGTTAGCAAACAGTTAGTTACATCAGTCCTAGTGTGCACATATCCAAATCTCACAAACTAAGCAGCAGAAAAGGTTAGTAAGATTTGTGAAACTGATATTTTGCTTTCAAGATATCATCAATGTGTGGTCTGGAATTGCTGCATAAAATCAATGAGAATTGCTTTCAAATTTTCATCAGTCAATCTCGTTCGATGTGTTGACTTTACATACTTCATTTTTGAAAATGTTTGCTCACAGACATAAGTTGTTCCAAAGGTTATAGTCTTGCAAAACTTTTTGCACTTCCATGAAAATGTCTTTTCCAGTTGTTCCATACATGCTGCAAACGGATGTCAACTCTTCCGTTATCTGAAAGTCCAAATTGACACCACGAATGAACACGAGAAGTTGTGACGTACTCGAGAAATCAGTAGAATCATCCAGCGCCAGAGAATATCACAAAAAGTTCCTAGTTTTCTCACGTATCAGTAGCACTATGTTCTCTCTAAGTTCTTCTGTTCTTCGCACAACTGAACTTGCCGAAAGGCTGATAGTTCTATACAAATCGGCTTTCTCAGGACTATGCTTCCATCATATACTCTTTGATTAAATTGACATCAGTAAACGGTTTTCCTCATTCTGCCATTGTATGCACTATTTTGTAACATGTACGGGTAACAGATTCATTTTCAGCAACCTTTTTCGTGAAGAGATCTCTTTGTGTTTCTAAACCACGTTTCATGGACTCATATTTCTCAGAGCGTAACATTCCAAAAAACTTTGAATATGTTGATAAGATGTTTTGTTTCGTAGTGACGCCGAAGATAGTACTCTGTTAAAACGGCAACACTTTCACTGCATATTACGCAACTGGTTTTCTGGTCCTTTGTTTCCACAAAGAAGTACTTTACTCCCCATTTTTAATTGAAAACGTGACACTCGGCGTCCACTTTTCTTTTCTTGGTAGCCATAAAGAAGGGTGAAGTACATGGGATCTAAAAATGAAAAAGACATTGAATTCGAAACATAATTAAAATCCTATTGAAACGCAGGAAAAGCAGAGGACTAGGTGACACTGGTGAAGCTACAGCTCACTAAGGGTACATATAAAATTTATAGGTACCTTTGTTAATAGAATTTATCTCATAATCTTCTTCTTTTTGTTCGCTCGCTTAAACTCGAGCGTAGTCCTTACACACTGTTTAAAGTAGTAAAGGACTGAGTTTTGTGTATGGGCTTGCTTTCCCTTTTACCGGTGTCCCTCACCATTCAGGCGAGCCCACTCCGACTTCAGAGGTATTTCCTCCCTATAAATTCCCCCCTGCCCCTCTACAGTATACATAAAAATGGAGGCCAAATGTAATAACCCATACTAGAACAAGTCCAGACGTCCACATAAAACATGACCTGCGAGTCTACTTACGTTATAAAACAAATTTCAGAAGGGCGAGAAGTACAGAAGCGCAAAGCATGGAGGGAACAACAATATCAAGTAATGTCTTGTATTAACGCGACCCTGAAATAATCTTATTTCCCCCCTCCCCCCCCCCCTGAAACTCTAAAACGTCCCCCGTGGGGGGGGGGGGGGGGGGGGTGGGAATTCCCCACTATTTGAGAACCACTGGGCTAGACCAGTTTTATAGACCAAGTATTGAAGCAGCACTCAAGAGGAGATGTGGTCAATATCACACCGGTCACCCTTACTCCCCAAGTCATTTCCTTGTAACCATTTTAGAGTGGGACAACCTGGGATTCATGTTTAAAATCCACCTCGATACGAATTTAAATCCACGGCCACCATGCAGGCAAGCAAGTGTGCAGTCACTGTGCTACCGCTAGAATCATCATCATCATGTGTCATCCCGATAAGCATTGGTGGTGAAGTCTCACCATCTGACACCAAAGTCACGGATCAGCTGTGTTCTTGTCTCGGTAATGCCATGTGGTCAAGCCATCTACATATCCACTTCTCTGCCTTCTCCTTGTTCTTTTCTCCCTCCACCTTGCCAGTTGTCACCAAGTTCTCCAGTTTATCATCCAGTACCTTGTCGGCTGTGGTGGGTGATCATGCTTCCCCACAAATTGTGATCTTCGACTGCATAGATCAGTTCATGCGTTGACTCCCTTCCGTGCCACAACACAAGACTGTCAAGAATTCTCTCACACTGTCTTCCTCTATTTCTCTTTCTACAAATCTTTCCATTTGTCACATGTTCCAGCGTTTGTTTTCTCATAATGTGGCCAAACAATAATGACTGCTTCTTTCTGATGTTTGTGATAAGTTGTCTTCACAACTTAGCCTCCCTCAAAATGTCCAGATTGCTCATTTCGACTGTCCAATTAATTTTCAGCATTCTCCAATAAAACCACATCTCCAAGACTTCTAGGGATTTTTTCACCTGTTTACTAATTGTCCAGAATTGGCAGCCATTTGTTAAAACTTTTTTTTTTAGTAAAATGCAAAAAAACTTTCTAACTTTAACCCTTTACAGGGCAGACGCTTGTCCGTTTTTTAGCCCTGAACGGGCAAGAATTTTTCAGGTTCGGTAAAATTTCGGGTTGCGTTAGTAAAAGCATCATAAATAAGGTGTTAGTCAACCGATTTTAGTTAAATAAACAACACAATGAAGGGAAAAGCATGCAGAATATGTTACTCACATGATTGTTGTCGGTAATCCATATATGAACACAAATATTTACGAAATACAGCATGTTGTTTGTGATTTTCCGTCATCTATACAGCAATTTACAAACACATTTTCAGAACAATAATCACTTTCTTTAAAGTCCGACTCGGACTGCTAATGCAAAGTAACGCTTTTCACTGATATCTAGCTTCGATTAATAGTCAACTTCGTGTCACTTAAATTGAACCTAGCGAAATCTCGGCTATCACTTGAAGAATCGCTGAAATCCGTTTTGAAAAACTAAGCGTAAAAACCCCGAAAACTATCAAAAAACGTCCGTAAAAGTCCGTTCAAATTCATAGTCGGCGTTTACAAATGGCGGCCACGTTGTCAAGCTATCGGCGAAAGCGAAAGTAGCCGTCAGAAGTATCGTTAAGCTGAGAAATCGCATTTTTACAATGCATAATAGTATCGGACGCAATCGGGCGATTTGCTCGTTAAAGGCATCGGCCGCAAATGGCCGTTCAGCCCTGTAACGGGTTAAATATGTTTCTTTGGACAAAGACCTATTGCATAAAATGTCATATAACTCATTTTCCTCATGTGTCTGTTCAGTATATTTTTAGCTCAAGAGAATAAGGTTCGCAAACTATATAAATAGGGCTGGCCTAAATAAGCAGCCTAGAGCACAGTTTTTCAACCGGGGTTCCACGAGTGGCAGCCAGGGGTTCTGCCGAAACAGACCAAAATCGCCTAAATGCAACATTTCTGCCCATCTGGTTTATTACATAAAGTAGGACAGACACTAGGATCATCGCACTGAGTTCCCTGAGCAACGTAAACATTTGTGTAAGGATCTGCTCCAACAGAAAGGTTGAAAAACACTGGCCTAGAGACCAGCTTGATTAACACCTTTACCGGGAAATTCTTCTGAGCTGGGAATAATATTTTCGTAATAACACGAGGTTTCTATGGCATTTTTATTCTGTGTTTGCTACTTTATTGCCTCTATTTACACTTTTAGTTCACTTACGTATAACTGTCAAACAAAGAAATCCTCATTACATACCTATAAAATGGATGACTGGCAAACAGAAGTAAATATTTCTGGAGCATCATACCTGTGTTGGCAGCCGGACACATCTGGGGGAAGGAAAGATGCATGTGTGAACAGACACATGAGGAAAATGAGTTATATGACATTTTATGCAATAGGTCTTTGTCCAAAGAAACATATTTAAAGTTAGACAGTTTTTTTGCATTTTACAAAAAAAAAAAAAAAGTTTTAACAAATGGCTGCCAATTCTGGACAATTAGTAAACAGGTGAAAAAAATCCCTAGAAGTCTTGGAGATGTGGTTTTATTGGAGAATGCTGAAAATTAATTGGACAGTCGAAATGAGCAATCTGGACATTTTGAGGGAGGCTAAGTTGCAAAGACAACTTATCACAAACATCAGAAAGAAGCAGTCATTATTGTTTGGCCACATTATGAGAAAACAAACGCTGGAACATGTGACAAATGGAAACCATGGTAATATCAGAGCATAGGCGGCGCTACCACAAGCCAGGGGAGGACTTGGGATGGCGCGAAATAAGCAAACATTACAATAAACAAGAAAATCTAGGTACAATAATTTATAATTGACAATAGTAAATTTAAGACACATAGCAGCCAGGAGGTCTGCACACGTGTGAAGATCTCCCATTATTCTAAACATAATATTTACATTTAAATTAAATCACAACCTCTCGTGTTCCATTCGTTATATCAAGCAAGTCCGAGTACCGTCGGCGTGCCGGATGAAATTACGTCGCGGGCCGGATCCAGCCCACGGGCCATAGTTTGGTGACCCCTGATCTAGTGCAGTGGAAGGCATGGTAATCTAATGTGTGTATGAAACTGCAGCCTAGTTTATGTGAAATCATGGTAATCTTGTGTTTAAGAAATCATGATAATCTAGGAAATTAAAGGACCTCTTTTTACGCCAATACACGTATTCACTTTATGATGCTAACCCCATATTTTTAGACTAATCTTTACTTGATGGATGATGAGGTCAATAGTGTTTAATCATAGTGATCCAACTGTGTAAAATATTAAACTTAACACCCCAACCACAGCAGCTACTATGGGTTATCTTTACCCTTATTTGGTGGGGTGTGGAGTTGCCCATTATCTTTGTATTTTGATTCATGAAAGCAGTTAACTTCATCTCACAGAAAGCAACAATAAATATTTGAACATGGACGGTGAACAAAATACCCCAGGGCAGAGTTCAGACGCAAAACGTCGAGGTCCTAAACGAAAACGCTATTACCTTTCACGTACTCCTGAATGGAGGGAACAGTTTCTTGCACATCAGAAGTGGACGTTAACAGAGAAATCGCGGCTGCTTGAAGCTTTAAAAAGGTATTGGTTTTAATTATGCAACTTTGCATGTAGGTTCTGTGTGTGTGCTCATGTTATTATCGGGGGCTATTGAGATGTTTTCTATTTTATATAATACCTGATAATTTCTCATTCTAGCATTATCGTAGGTTTGTCTGCAGTTTTTCATAAATTTGATAAGATGAAGCCATTTTCACCAGTGCTTGCTTGCTTGTGTTCGCTGGCTGTGTACTCCAGCGTGAAGTCCTGTATGTCGGATGAAGACATTCCTGTTGTCCAACATCAGTGTGATGTCATACCGGACCTGAGATTTGCGGGAGTATCCATTGTCCCATGTCTGGCTTATTGGTGTGCAAACTAGTGGTTCCTCGCCATGCAGGCAGATACTCTCCGGCTTCGGAAGAATCAGCAGTCCTACTACGTTAGCCAGGACCCCGAAAGGACCTGTTGCCCAGGACGCACGACTAGGACGTGTTAGTAGGTCTTGCCAGTATAGAACCTGGTCCTGGTGCCTTGGAAACACCTCTGCGTCCCATTTTCACCAGTGTTATCCTTCCTTAAGTTCCTCTAATCCATTCAAAGCAACCGCATGGTTGAAGTTCAGCTCATCAATCAATCAATCATGTGCCATGCCGGAAAGCGTGGGCGGTCATGACTCGCCATTTCACTTGATCACCAGAGTCGTGGATCAGCTCAGTGTTCCTGTCTCGTCCATGCCTTGTGGCCAAGCCACCCAGGTATTTTCCTCTCAGTCTTCCTCTTGGTCTGTTCCCTTATCTTGCCAGTTGTGACTAAATTCTCCAATCCATTTCTTCTCATAACATGTCCAAAAAATGTTGACTGTCTACGTCTAATTTCTCTAATCAATGTACTATTTTCATTTGTCTCCTGTAGTACTTGGACATTGGTTTTTCTGTCTGTCCATGATATTCTTTGCATTTTCCTCAGAAACTACATTTCTGCAGCCATCAGATTTTTTTCAGCTTGACTGCTCATTGTCCAAGTTTCACATGCATACAAAAGAACAGGTTCTATGTATCCCCTCAACACTCTTTTTCTCGTTTCAATTGACATCTTCTTATTGGTAAGAATGTTTTTCATCTTGCTAAAGGCTTCTTTCGCCATGGCGATTCTTGTTCTAATCTCTTCAAGGCATCTCCCATCAGATGTTATGACTGTTCCGAGATAATTGTATCGATTCACTTGTTGAAGAATACTACCATTTACTTGTATATTACATTGTGGTACTTCGTTCTTCCTAGTGACGACCATAACCTGTGTCTTTTTACAATTTAATTCTAGCCCCAGTTGCTCACTGTGTACAACAACCGCATCTACTAATTGTTGCAGATCCTGTGCATTGTCTGCAATCAATACTGTATCATCTGCATATCTAATATTATTGATATTTCGTCCTCCAATGCTGATTCCATTTATATCTTCTACATTTCTGAAAATATTTTCACTGTATAGGGAAAAAAGATCTGGAGACATTGCACAACCCTGCCTAACACCTCTCTTAATAGGCTGATATTGTCCCACTTCATTATCAAACCTTATGGCAGCTTGTTGTTTCCAATACATGTTTTTTATACGTCTAATTTCTTTCCCATCAATTTGTAGATCTGCAAGCATATCCACCATGTTGACATGTCTAACTCTATCAAAAGCCTTTGTGTAGTCAATAAAGCAAAGATGTATATCCTTATTTACTTCTATAGCACGTTCAGTAACTGTTCGCAGCATATGCACAGCATTTACTGTACCATTTCCTTCTACAAACCCACATTGTTCTTCCCCTATTTCAGGTTGTATTTTCTTTTTCACTCTTTGTATGATAATTTGTAGCAAAATCTTTCTGATGTGACTCATTATACTAATTGTTCTATGTTGATCACATTCCAAGGCTCCTGATTTCTTTGGGATTGCAATAAATACAGAGTTACATAATTCAGAAGGTATATCTCCAGTATCATATAATGTGTTTACTGGTGCTTTCCTCAAGTCCAAATTCTTCTGCTTGCTTGCTTGCTTGTGTTCGTTGGCTTGAGCTCCAACGCGAAGTCCTGTATGTCGGATGAAGGCATCCTGTTGTCCAACATCAGTGTGATTACAGGACCTGAGGTTTGCGTGATTATCCGATGTCCCATGTCTGGCTTATTGGTGTGCAGGCTGGTGGTTCCTCGCCGTACAGGCAGACACTCTCCGACTTCGGAGGAATCTGCGATCCTATTGACTTTAGCCAGGACCCCGAAGGGACCTGTTGCCCAGGACGCTCGATGAGGACGCGTCAATAGGTCTTGGCCAGTATATAACCCAGCCCTGGTGCCTTGGAAACACCTCTGCGTCCCCAAATTCTTCTAAAGCTTTAATCATTTCTTTTGTGATGTTATCTGCACCGGAGGCCTTGCCAGCTTTCTTGTGCTTAAGAACATTTTGAACCTCCATCTTCAAAATTGGTGGTCCTTCATTATTAAATCTTAAATCATACTGTTCCTCTCTGTTATCCTCATAAAGGTTTTTCACATAATCTGTCCATACATGTAGAATCTGATCTGTTTCTATTAAGATTTTGCCATCTTTAGTTTTTAGACAGCCTGTCGATGTACTTGTTCTTTTCTTAGTAAGTTCCTGAATTCTTTTGTGCACTAATTTGATATTTTGACTGTTGTGTTGTTTTTCAATTTCTAAGCACTTTTCCTCCAGCCACGCTTCCTTTGCCTCCTTACATGATATTCTGACTTGTCTGTGAATTTCTTCATATTTGGCAGATTTGCCACTGCAGACTACTTGGCCACATGTACCATCTCATAGTCTCAGATATAAACAAATGTCCCTGTGAAACTAAAGTTCAGAACACAAAACACATCCTCTATGGTTGCCCAGCATAGTTACCAGATATGACCAGAAGATGCCGAGCTGAGCAGAAGTCGTGAAGCTTCTGCATTGATCTGGAAAATAGGCCGGACTTCATCCTGGCAACAAGGTTACATATATAACTTAACTGATTTCCTGAATCCTGAAGAAAATGTATTTTTTTTGCTTATTTGTGAGTCTTCGAAACAAGTAAAGTGTAGTCTCCCTTGTACAAGTACTCAGAAAGCTATCATTGTTATTTAGGATCTAAGGGTATGGCTTGAGTTAAAAGTGTTATTCTCTTTTGTTGATTAAATCTGCAGGTATGAGTCTCACAACATCTCAAGTATCGCCAAAGTTGTTGGAACAAAGTCAGAGGAAGAGGTAAGAAAAGTTTCACTTGAACTCATTTCACTGTATTATGTTGTACAGGTGTGGTAGTATGTTTACTTACCAAGCATGGTTGTTTGTGGTTCATTTCCTATAAAACAAGACTGCCAGCTTTATGAAATGGGCACAGGTGGTTATTTCAAAGGAAACAAAACAGAGACATATAGTTTAGTTTCTGTATACACAATTAGCGTAGCTCTCCATCCTGAGAAAGCTAAGTGGAACCACATGGGGAGCCAGTGGGAAAATACTTAGCAAAGTTTATCAACAGAGCATACGACCACACCTGGAATACAGGTCAACTGCGTGGTGTTCGGCATCAAAAACCACACTACAAGAGCTGGACAAGGTGCAAAATCAAGGACTTAGAGTCACCACAGGAGGGATGAGATCAACCCCTATAGTGGAAATGGAGAAGATGGGGAGGACACAAGCACTGAGGGAGCGCAGAGATACGAAAACGCTAATACAAGCAGAAAAGTTCCTCAGCTTGCCAGGCCACCCTATGAAGAACAGATTTCTTCTTCTTCTTCTTCGTTCATCCGGAGTTTTTTTCCGGATGTGATTGCGTTGTGCCTGTTTACAGCAGAGCTGTGTTCTTGCGCCGTTAGGCCGACACATCCGACTTCTGCGGGCATTTGTTGACCGGGTTAACCTTCCCGGGTTGAAGAACAGATTTGAAAACCTAGCTATTGGGCGGTTGAAAAGAAGTAGTTTTATCCACCAGGCCATTCGACTCAGCCGAGAAACCACCGATCTGCCCACAGTTGGTATCCCCCTAACAACTATTCCAGAGCGAACTCCATGGAAAGATGAACATAGACTATCATTACAAATCCAGACAAAAGTGAGAGGAATATTTGACAAGGAAGAACAGAACAGTGTGCAGTGCAGAACAGTCACTCTCAGCTTCCTTGATGAAGAATACCCACAGGACCTCTGGATCCGAGTCTACACAGATGGGTCAGCACAAAATGCTATTCGAAATGGAGGAGCGGGAGTGTACATAGAATACCCAAATAATACTAGGGACACAGCCAGAGTACCGACAGGAAAGTACTGCCATAACTATGATGCTGAAATTGAGGCAATCAAGATAGCAACAGAAAAATTACTAAATACCAGCAATGGTACACAACCTGTGGTGCTATTGACAGATGCAAAATCAGTACTCGAGGCGCTCCTGTCTGGGAAATTGCCAGTACTAAGGACACTACTTTCTGAACTTAGCAGTCAGCGTAAGGTCACCATACAGTGGATACCATCCCGCTGTGAAGTACCCGGAAACAACAGAGCTGATCAATTGGCTAAGGAAGGAGCCAAAGAAGAACAGCCTGATATGCCCGTTACATACCACCAAAAGAAAAGAATCAGTCAGAAAGCCACCAAAACCTGCTCAAGATGACTACCACATTATGGACAGACCAGAACAAGTCATTATTCTGCACCTCAGAACAGGACACAATAGATTATGCAACCACATGTATACAAAATTCAAGATTTGTGAAACAGCCATGTGCACATGTGGATTGGCGTCGCAGACAGCAGAGCACATACTCCAAGACTGCCCAAAATATAACATATCTAGGCAAACCTTCTGGCCTAGAGAGACGACAGTGGAAGATAAACTCTATGGACCCCTGTGTGAACTAAAAAAGACAGTTAAATTCATACAAGAGACAATATTGCAGTTATAGACATATTTCAAGCGAACGAAAGAAGAAGAAGAAGCGTGGCTCTCTATCAACTTCGCTGATATGCCACTTTCGAGTGCCACTGGGTCTATTAAAATATGGGGACACATGCTCCGCCCTGGTGGCCGGCATATTACCTGCATCAGCCCTTGATTGCTGATTGGTCTATAACATTTTGGGTCTGGCACCATGTGCCCAATAAGCACCAAGGCCAGTAAAACAAGGGTTCTATAACTCTACTTCCTGTGCTTCTGAATGAATCACAAGAAAATGAGAAGTAGATTTGAGCTTTACTAGAACACGATTACAAGAAACAAAATGGACGTTGTAGCTAAAGCTTTTGTCAGCACAGAATAAACAAACACAAATGACACAACTACATGAAAAACACTACATGAAAATATGAAAGCTTACTTATCTGTATCCTTGAGGCTGAATATGTCTTAAATGAAGAATGCGCTTGATGACTATCAGTGGATTGCCTGTGTTTCTGAAGGTCAAGCAGATGAGAGTGACGTGGTTCGATACAATACATAGGTGCTTCCAATTTGCAGGAGCTCATTGTTCCTGGACAGACAGCATGGCATGGCAGTGAAAATATACTTGTATCTTATTTGTTAAAATTTCTGCCCTGCACAGACTTTCATTTAGGCTATTTATTTGTATATGTTTTTTAAAATATAAATTACACTACTTTATATTTCTTATTTCATTTATATTGTATCTTTTAAAGAAGTCATCTTCTTGTACAGTGTTGGGCTAAGTAGGCGATCAGATGCCTTCACAATAATCTGTCCTCTGGTTTGTTAAGTTTATAATTTCTTACCACTTTGCCAACCAATCCAGCATTTTCTCCCTCTGTCTCTAATGCCCTCAGTTATACAGGTTACCCTATAATCTCCTATTTATGCTATATTGTTAAATTCTGTTTGGTGATTATATTTCCACTTATTCTAATTGTCATTGCTTATTCTAATTGTCATTGCTTTATGTTTTTGTTTTGTGTTTTTTGTCCACTTGCTTTGAACTCAAACATAGTCCATACATGTGCTACTACTTCTAGTGCACGTGACTGATTTTTGTGTGGATTAGCTTTCCATATTACCAGTGTCCCTCGTTATTAGGAGAACCCACTCTGACTTCTGTGGTACTTGTAATTTACGTCCCCAAGTCAAGGACAAGAAGTCAGCATTTAAATCCAGCTGACCCGTCTAGGTTTTGAACCCGCTACCTCAGAATCGGCACACTGCTTTATGCATCTAACTTACCATACTTGTTTTCACGAATTGTCACTGATTTGTTTAATTTGCAGTTCCATTATATTTTGAAAAATCTGTGAAGTGCATGTTGGATTTATTTTCCATTTTGGTATTCTATGTTGGTAAAGATTGTTAATTGTTTGTGTAGGAGAATATTTTGGTAGCAAGGACATCTGTGTTGGTGACAGTAAAGAAAGGGGAGAAAAGAAATTAGCATATAATCATCTCTTTGGCAAACTGGGAAGGCTAACCCGGTCAACAAAAACCTGCAGAAGTCAGATGTGTCAGCCTAAGGTTGCAAATAAAACTGGCACAGCCCCAAAACATCCGAGTGGGAGTGGAATGTCCTTCGAAGTACCAGGGAAGGTTAACCTGGTCAACAGACACCCACAGAAAGTCCAAACCAAAAGCTCGCTGAGTGGATATTGTCTGTGGACTGACCGTTCCTGGTTTGCGTGGGGAGCGGCCAGTCACGAACGAAATGCCCAATATACGGAAGTGAGGAAGTATGCACAGGACGTGCTGATTCCTTGGGTGAGCCCAGTACCAGAGCGCTATGTGTCGGCTCTGCAATTATGGAAACCTCCTTGGATGGACAGGGAATGTCCATGTTCTGCCCCTGCCTTCCTTTGATGGTTGACCGTGATGTATTTGTCCGTTCTAAATTGACCAGCTGTGATGTGGACGACACCACAACAATGAGAGAAAAAACACTCCTGATGAACGCAGAAGAAGAAGAAGATCTCTTTGGCAACAGTCATGCAGTAATCACTGAACCAACTGACCAAGAATGACATAATGAGAAAGGTAAAGCCTGCATGTCCACACCCAGTGGGCTGCAGAAGTTAAAGGCAAACACAACTTGCATCGGCTGTGAGAGACTGAGCATGTATAAGTTTGTTTAGTGTTTACCGATATCAGCTGTGTAATCCCATATCAATAAAAACCCCTCTGCTGTGTGTCCACCGTGACGAGGTAGAGGGGCTTGTGCGTCCCAATGACCCCAAGAGCTATGCCGACAGTAGCACAGCTACTGGTAGGGCCACCCATGTCGGACAGGTCAAGGGAGAGGGACCAGACGAAGAGACACACAAACCTGCTGCCTTGTAGGTAGACTGGGGACAGTCAAAGGCTAGGGAAAGCATCCCGAATAAATGCTTGTCGAAATCGGATGTACTGAGCCACAGGCTTGACAAAGCAGTGCAACGTAACTTAATTCATGATGTCACAAATCAAAATTAATTGTTATGGTGCTAATCCCGTGAAGTCCCATCAGGCGGCGATAGTGCCGGGCCCCCTGCCTCGAGGGGGTCCACCCATGACTACTGGTGGTCACCTTCCCCTGTGCTGTGGAGTCAATGCACAGAGGAGTAGGTTAAGAGCTATTGACCAAATACCCCGGACACTCAACATACTACAGTGGAATGCCGAAGGAGTTTACAAGAAGAAAGACTCCCTAACACAGCGTCTTCATAAAGATAGATGTGGCATGCATTCAAGAGACACACCTCAACGCCAATCACAAATTCTCAGTCAGAGGATATCAGGCCACACGTGGGTTCCAAATGTTGCTGTATGTAGCCGAGGCGCGGTGTTGGGGTGAGCGCCCAACATTGCTCAAATACCTCAATGGCTCGTGAATACATAACCTATGCAGCAAAAGTCCAACTCCTGGCCTTCACGTGGCGGACCTGTTTAAACTAACAGGAGAAGGGGCGACGGCGAGTCTCTGGCGCCGGAAAATAACCAGTATGCTCTAGATGTGTATGCACGTACATGCATGCGCAGACAGGTGTGTGCGCGCGTACACATCTACACTCGAGTGAGACCACAGTCTGCTCTAGCAAAGAAAGGTGCTGAAGACGGAGGCAACCAGCCAAGAGGCGCACCACAGAAATCAGGATGCCACGCAATCACGCAAAATGGAATATGTCGACTACTGCTAATCGTTATGGTGCTCGCCCTGCTTTGGACCCCCAGGCAGGTGCAGTGCCGGGCCCTATGTCTCGAAAGGGTCCAACCCCAACTACTGGAGGTCCTTCTCAGATGTCCTGTGGAGCCAGGGGACATGAGAATAGGTCGACTGGCCATACTAAACGAAGACTTAAAATAATGCACTGGAATGCGGAGGGAGTCAGCAACAAAAAAATAGAATTAGAAAAAATCTTGGACCAAGAAAAAGTAAGCATATGTTGCTTGCAAGAAACTCACCTCAATGAAAATATAGCCTTCAAAATCAGAGGCTACCAGTGTTACTGATCTGACCGAAAGAACAGGCGAAAAGGTGGGATACTGACCCTTGTAAGAAATAACATCATGGCTTCCCAAATCAAAGTCTACATGGAAGGGGCTGAGTATCAGACACTTAAACTTAAGACAGGTAATACAGATCTACATCTGATCAATTACTACTGTCCAAGTGACCGCCCACAGGCACTGGACACTCTACCACTAAAAGAAAAAATGATTGTGTGTGGCGATTTCAACAGCCACTCGCAGAGCTGGGGCTATGATCACATGGACCAGAGAGGAGAGAGACTGGAAGACTGGCAAGATGAGAATAGATTCATGTTGATTAACAAGCCGTCCGACCCACATACTTTCTACTCGAGATCATGGCACCCTACAACTACACCTGACCTGGCTTTTCATTCACCAGACCTGGAGTGGAACATTACACGAACTGTTGGGAAACAACTTGGTGGCAGTGACCATCGGCCAGTCTTTCTAACCGTAGAAAATGAGCTTGTAAGTGAAAGCAGCACCCTCTCGAGGTGGAACTACAAGAAAGCAGACTGGGCAATGTACAAGCAACGCACCAGCATACTGGTTAGAAACCTGAACACTGAGAAAGACATAAATAAAGCAGTTGAAGAGTTTGGGAAATGCATACTACAGGCAGCGCGAGAAACAGTACCAAGAGGAGCCCATAAACAATATAAACCCTACTGGAGTAGTGAACTGGAACAGTTGCATAATGATGTTGAAGTGTGTAGAAAGCAAGCAGAGGCCACACCCAGCCAAGAGCACCACAATAAATTCCAGCATGCAAAAGCCAAATTTCAAAGGGCCAAGCTGCAGGCTAGACAGAAAAGCTGGCAGGAGAAAACGGAGTCTCTGAACTTTGAAAGAGACACAAGGAAATTGTGGAAGCTAATAAAACAGCTTAATGACGAGGGCACAGGGAGAAACTCAAAAATTGCACTACATAAAGATGGAAAAATCTTAACAAGAAAGCAAGCAGCTGACCATTTTGCGGACTCGTTCGCACAAGATAGCAATATCAAAATTAGTCCAGAGAAACAACAAGAGATTCGAGAGAAACGACAACATACAGGACAGAAGGAAATAGTACATGAGGTTCTGGAGGCACCCATCACAATCAGCGAACTGGAGCTAGCCATATCAAAACTGAAAATGAGAAAATCACCAGAAGCTGATGGTATCTCCAATGAAATGATTAGGAACAGAGGCCAAAACAAAGCTGTTGCAGATCTTCAATAACAGCTGGACCTTAGGCAGTGTTCCACAAGCCTGGAGAGAAGCAATCATGATACCCCTCCTAAAATCAGGGAAAGATGGTTCCATTGCCTCTAGCTACAGACCAATTAGCCTCACCAGCTGTCTCTGCAAAACACTGGAGCGCATCATCAATCACAGACTGCAGTGGTACATTGAAAGTAAAAACATCCTTGTGCCACAGCAGGCTGGCTTTAGGCAGTGCTACTCTACGGAAGATCAGACAACCTACTTCTCTCAAGAAATTGAGGATGCATTCCAAGAGAAGAAGCTGGTGCTTGCGGCATGGATAGATCTGAAGAAAGCCTTTGACAAAGTCTGGAAAGAAGGTCTGATGAAGAAACTGAGAAACTGCAAAGTCAATGGAAAAATGTACAAATGGGTGAAAGCATACTTGCACAACAGAAGAGCCCGAGTACAGATAGACGGACTCAAGAGCAAGAAAGTACTACTGCGTCACGGTGTCCCCCAGGGCGGAGTCTTGTCCCCCACACTTTTTCTAATCTTCATCAATGATCTTGTTGCTCACCTACCGCATGGAATTAAAGCGGCAATGTACGCCGATGACCTGGTTCTATGGAGCACAAATGAATATGCATCAGTGGCCACCAGATTGCTACAAAGAGCTGTAGATACATTTGCTGCATGGGCAAATAGATGGTGTGTCAGCATAAACACTGACAAGTGCAGCACCACCCTATTTACCCTCTCTCCAAAACAAAAGGCAGGGATCATCCAGATAAATGGAACACCCCTAAGAGAAGATAAAGAACCAACATACCTTGGAGTAACATTTGATGGCAAGCTGACATGGAGAAAGCACATCAACAAAGCAGTAGCAAAAGCCAGAAGGAAAATAGCCATCCTGAGAAAGCTAAGTGGAACCACATGGGGAGCCAGTACGAAAATACTTAGCAAAGTTTACCAACAGAGCATACGACCACACCTGGAATATGGGTCAACTGCGTGGTGTTCAGCATCAAATACCACACTACAAGAGCTGGACAAGGTGCAAAATCAAGCACTTAGAGTCACCACAGGAGGGATGAGATCAACCCCTATAGTGGAAATGGAGAAGATGGGGAGGACACAGGCACTGAGTGAGCGCAGAGATACGAAAACGCTAATACAAGCAGAAAAGTTCCTCAGCTTGCCAGGCCACCCTATGAAGAACAGATTTCTTCTTCTTCTTCTTCGTTCATCCGGAGTTTTTTTCCGGATGTGATTGCGTTGTGCCTGTTTACAGCAGAGCTGTGTTCTTTCAACAGATTTGAAAACCTAGCTATTGGGCGGTTGAAAAGAAGTAGTTTTATCCACCAGGCCAAACGACTCTGCAGAGAAACCACTGATCTGCCCACAGTTGGTATCCCCCTAACAACTATTCCAGAGCGAACTCCATGGAAAGATGAGCATAGACTATCGTTACAAATCCAGACAAAAGTGAGAGGAATATTTGACAAGGAAGAACAGAACAGTGTGCAGCGCAGAACAGCCACTCTCAGCTTCCTTGATGAAGAATACCCACAGGACCTCTGGATCCGAGTCTACACAGATGGGTCAGCACAAAATGCTGTTCGAAATGTAGGAGCGGGAGTGTACATAGAATACCCAAATAATACTAGGGACACAGCCAGAGTACCGACAGGAAAGTACTGCCATAACTATGATGCCGAAATTGAGGCAATCAAGATAGCAACAGAGAAATTACTAAATAACAGCAATGGTACACAACCTGTGGTGCTACTAACAGATGCAAAATCAGTACTCGAGGCGCTCCTCTCTGGGAAATTGCCAGTACTATGGACACTACTTTCTGAACTTAGCAGTCAGCATAAAGTCACCATACAGTGGATACCATCCCACTGTGGAGTACCCGGAAACGACAGAGCTGATCAATTGGCTAAGGAAGGAGCCAAAGAGGAACAGCCTGATGTGCCCGTTACATACCACCAAAAGAAAAGAATGATCAAATCAGTCAGAAAGCCACCAAAACCTGCTCAAGATGACTACCACATTATGGACAGACCAGAACAAGTCATTATTCTGCGCCTCAGAACAGGACACAATAGATTACGCAACCACATGTATACAAAATTCAAGATTGGTGAAACAGCCATGTGCACATGTGGATTGGCGTCGCAGACAGCAGAGCACATACTCCAAGACTGCCCAAAATATAACATATCTAGGCAAACCTTCTGGCCTAGAGAGACGACAGTGGAAGATAAACTCTATGGACCACTGTGTGAACTGAAAAAAACAGTTCAATTCATGCAAGAGACGACATTGCAGATATAGACATATTTCAAGCGAACGAAAGAAGAAGAAGAAGGCCACACGTTTCGACCGCGAAGGACACAAAGGAGGAGTTCTAATACTTACACAAAATACAATACCTTGCAGCGAAGTATCTGTGATCTCTGACAACCAAACGGAAATTATAGGTGTTGATATAATGATAAAGGACGTGAAAATAAGAATCTACAATCTGTATAGCCCAGCAGATAAGGACCTTACACTCTCAAACATGAAAATAACTGGCGTCGTTAGCCGCTACACGCTGCGGGATTTGCTGAGGAGGGGATCCGAGCACTTATGGACTGAATGGTTCGATGTGCAATGAGGATGATCTGTCGACTAACTAACTAACTAACATGAAAATAACTGACACAAACTGCATTATTGTCGGAGACTTTAATAGCCGTTCAGAAAGATGGGGATACCCAGATACTGACAAAAGAGGAGATGAATTGGAGGACTGGGAAATAGACTCAAATCTCCATCTACTCAACAAAGCGGATGACACACCGAGCTTCTACTCCAGAAGATGGCTTACCACTTCTACTCCAGACTTAGCTTTCTGCACAGGAGACATCCTCCACAAAATCGATCGCCATGTGCTGGACCAATTAGCAGGTAGTGACCACAGACCAATCAAGCTTGCAATGAATATGGAGTATGTTCCACAGGAGCAAAAGCCCTTGCCCCGCTGGAATTACAAACGAGCAGATTGGGACAGATTTGCCATACTAACAGACAAATATTGTGAAAACATAAATACACGATATGGCAACATAAAGCAAATGGTGGAAAGTCTAAACAGAGCGATAATACAGGCAGCCACTGAGTCCATTCCTAGAGGAGCGAGGAAAAATTACAAACCATACTGGACTGAAGAACTACAAAGTTTGGAGGACAAAGTTGAAGATGCCAGGAAGACAGCAGAGAGAGAACAAACAATTGAAGCGAATATCTCTCTCAAAGCCATCTCAGCAAAATATAAAAAGAACAGTAAATCAAATAACAAGAGATTGTTGGAGGGAAAAAACAGAAAACCTGAATTTGGACAGGGATGGAAACAAACTATGGAAACTAGTGAAAGCCATGAACAATGAAGGACCTAGAAACAAACAAATAACAATTAAACAAGGAAATGCCTTGCTTACAGGAAAAAAGGCTGCAAATGCACTAATGGAACACTATGCAAATGCAAACCACATTGATATTACAACCGAACAGAAGAAAGAAATCAAAGACAAACAGATACATCATAGAAATACAGAGACAGCAGCAGAATATATGATGGCAAATCTAACAATGGAAGAAATGGAACAGGCAATGAATACCCTAAAAAAGAAGAAATCACCAGGAAAGGATGGAATCACAAATGAAATGCTAATAGGACTAGGCACTAAGGCAAAGAAGAAACTACTAGCAATCTTAAATAACAGCTGGAAGAGAGGAATAGTCCCACAGGCATGGAAGGAAGCTATACTAATACCAGTCCCAAAGAAAGGAAAAGACCTGGAAGAACCAAATGGCTATCGACCTATCAGTCTACTTAGCTGTGTAGGAAAATTAATGGAACGCATTATCAATGGCAGGCTAACATGGCATCTGGAAGAAAACAAACTCTTAACACCACACCAAGCAGGATTCAGAAAGTACAGATCCACTGAAGATCAAATAACCTATATAGCTCAGGAAATAGAGGATGCCTTCCAAGAGAAAAAGCACACACTAGCAGTCTGGATAGATTTAGAAAAAGCATTTGATAAAGTATGGAAGGAAGGACTGAAAGTAAAACTGCAAAACATGCATGTTTGTGGGAAAAATGTATAAATGGATCAGCCACTACCTTGAGAACAGAACTGCCAGGACAAAAGTACAAGGACAAACAAGCAAAATGATGCTGCTGGAGCAAGGTGTCCCCCAAGGAGGAGTTCTTTCACCAACATTATTCCTAGCATATATAAATGACATCACAGAAAATTTTCCAGCCAGAGTACACACATCCTCCTTTGCAGATGACCTAGCCATATGGACATCTGAAGAATATATTAGTACAGCTAACAGCAGAATACAGCAAGCCTTATTAGCGCTAGAGGACTGGTCAAAATCATGGCTAGTGAAGATAAGTGAGGAGAAAACAACATGCACAGTGTTCTCCCTCTCAAATAAAACTCAGCAACCTAAGCTGGTATTGAATGGAAAAATATTGCGCCATGAAGAAAATCCAAACTATCTAGGAGTCACCTTTGATCGTCGCCTGACATGGAAGACACAGGTTGAGAAAAATCGAACAAGAGCAAGGCAGAGAATGGCAATCATGAAAAAGCTTGCTGGTACAACGTGTGGAGCAGATGAGAAAGTTCTCAAGAAGTTATATACTGGACGGGTGAGGCCAGTACTGGAATATGGCATTGCAGCTTGGGCAACAGCAGCTAAGTCAAACTTTAACAAAATAAGTAGAGTCCAAAACCAAGGAATGCGAATCATAACTGGAAGCCTGAAGACAACGCCTATTAATGAACTAGAAAAGATCACTTGTTTACAACCAATGCAGGATAGAAGAGATAGCAGAGCCCAGCAACAAGCAGAAAAATTTAGAAGATTGACAGACCACCCTATGTACAACAGATTTAATGGTTTTGGAAAGGGAAGACTGAAGCGTAGCAACTTTGTAGCAACTGCAAAACAAAGGATTAGGGCAGATCCTATACTTAACATATCAACAGTCAAGCCCATATACAATGCACACAAGTTCCCAGCTTGGAGACAGCAGCAACTGCCTGAGATGATAGAAAACATTCCTGGTATTGAGAAAAAGAACACTCAGCATGAAACCGAAAGAAGAGAAATAACCCTAAACTACATAAAAGAACATTACCCAAGCAGGAATTGGACCCATGCATATACAGATGGATCAGCCAAAAATTCAATAGAGAATGGAGGAGGAGGAATTCTCCTAAATTTAAAAAATGGAGCGAAAAAAACACATTCAATGGCAACTGGAAAATTTTCAAGTAACTTCAAAGCGGAGGTAGAGGCTCTGAAAACTGCAGCAGAAATGCTCCTGATGGAGGAAAATAAAGAGAAGCAAATAGCTATCTTCACAGATGCAAAGTCAGCTGTCTCAATACTGAAGAGCAATAACAGCACAGAACTAACTGACCTAAGAGCAGCACTCCATGGTCTATGCCAGAAATCCAAAAAAGTTGTAATACAGTGGATCCCATCACATTGCAGTATACCTGGAAACGAAGAGGCTGACAGACTGGCAAAAGAGGGCGGACGACTACCACAGCCTGACATAGACATAACCTATAATGAGGCAAAAAGGTTTATAAAAAGCACTTATAGAACCAAATGGGAATCAGAGCATCCAGGCCATCAGAAGGATGATGCATATTACAAACTCGACCGAAGAGAACAAGTAGCAATCTTCAGACTCCGCACAGGACATAACAGGCTGAAATACCACTTGTTCAATAAACTAAAGATAGGAGATACCGATGAATGTAATTGTAGAACTGGAAAAATGACAGCAAAACATTTGCTGCAGGATTGCCCAACGCATGCAGAACAGAGAAAGATATGTTGGCCCACACCTGCTTCATTTGAGGACAAGCTCTATGGAGATATCAACAAGCTAAAGTTGACCGCAGCTTACTTTAACTACATACAGGTTGACATTTAAAGGTGCATGAAGACCCAGAGGCATGAAATGGAATATTGCTTGGATAGCAAATCCATTATGTGGAAAGTCCAAATCGAAAGCTCGCTGTGTGGGCTTCAAAAAAGGTGGAAAAGTGTCCTAGTGGCACAAAATGGAATATTGCTTGGATAGCAAATCCATTACGTGGAAAGTCCGAATCAAAAGCCCATTGTGTGGGCTTCATAAAAGGTGGAAAAGTGTCCTAGTGGCATGAAATGGAATATTGCTTGGATAGCAAATCCATTACATGGAAAGTCCGAATCGAAAGCTCGCTGTGTGGATGTCATCTGCAGACTGCATACTTCTGGTTTCCGGAAGAACAGCCTATGGTGAACGGAAGGCCCAATATACGGAAGTGAGGCTAAGCAGCCATGTGCAGGACGTGACGAATCCTTGGGTGAGCCCAGTACCAGAGCGCTATGTATCGGCTCTGCAAGTATGGAAGCCTCCTTGGATGGCGTGGAATGCCCATGGTCTGCCCCTGCCTTCCCTTGAGGGCTGACCAGGATCTTTGGCTGTTCTATATGGACCAGCTGGGATGGGGGATAACACAACAGTGAGAGTCAAACGTCCTAAGAAACCCCCGGGAAGGTTAACCCGGTCAACAAATGCCCGCAGAAGTCGGATGTGTCGGCCTAACGGCGCAAGAACGCAGCTCTGCTGTAAACAGGCACAACGCAATCACATCCGGAAAAAAAAACTCCGGATGAACGAAGAAGAAGAAGAAGATATCAATAAAAATGTAACGTGTTACCAACTTGTCTCTTTAGAGGAGCTTGTGTGTTCCCATGACTCCCAAGGGTTATGTTCATGAAAGCATATGCAAGGTAGCTACTAGCTGGGTTAAGACAGGAGACTTGGAGCCTGAGACAAGCCTGCTAGCTGGCAGGTAGATAGTGTTCAGTCTTAGGCTTGGGAAAACAAACCTGGCAGAGATGCTTCTCATATCTGGTTGCACTGGGCTGCTGGTCAGCTGAATCAGTGCAACATTATTTTATGGTGACATATAATTCAACACTTATGAATTTTCATTTTGAATTCTTTAGGTAGAGGAGAAGATTCAGCTTCTTAGAGGACTTGACCCTTATAGATATGCAAGGGCTCGTGTGGATGGTGAGTAGTTAACTGTTGAGTGTGTGTCTGTGGTTTTTTTATTTTTCGGGTGTGCATTCTTTCTATTTCATTCATTCATTCATTCATTCATTCATTCATTCATTCAGTAGCATGTTCTTTGCAGAACCTCGCTCCCATAACAACCTTCCGGAAAACCTCTCGATCATAAGCAAGATGTCCCTCGTCCGATACACCCATCTGGAGATCATCCGTCACATCCTGCACCCATCTTCTCTTTGGCCTTCCTCTTCCTCTCTTCCCAGGCATATACCCCTCCATTATTGTTCTCTCCAAACTTTCGTGACGTTTCAAGTGACCAAAATATTTAAATTTTCTTTGTTTTATCGTTTTTAATAGCCAACCTTCTTCAATATTCAGCTCTTGAAGTATGGATGCATTTGCTCTTTTCTTTACGCAAGATATTCTTAGAACTCGTCTATAACATTTATATTCAAAGGTATTTATGCGCATTTATAGGTATTTTATGTTTAGTAAGTGTCCAGGTCTCACAGGCGTATGAAAAGAGGAAAATATTCATATAATCTTTTAACAGATCTTTTGCAGAATGTCACTGTCATCGTAGCTCACCAAAAAGTTTCTCTGTCCTCTGCCAACTCTCCTGCCCATTACCTTGATGCTCTTCTTCTTCTTCTTTGCGTTCATCCGGAGTGTTTTTTCAGATGTGATTGCGGTGTGTCTCTTTAGGCACCCTTAGGTCGAAACCCTTAGGCCAACATATTTGACTTTTAGCGTGCATTTTTGACCAGGTTAGCATTCCTGGGAGACTCTCACTTTTGTGGTACCGTCCACCTCCCAGCTGGTCAAGTTGGAACAGTCGAAGACTTCACGGTCATATCCCTCAAAGGAAGGCAGGGACAGTCCATAGCATTTTCCGCCGTCCTGGGTGGCTTCCATAATTGCAGAGCCGACACATAGCGCTCTGGTGCTTGGCTCACCGAGGGAATCGTCACGTCCTGCTCATGGCTGCTTTAATTCCTCACTTCAATATATTGGGCATTTCGTTCGGCCCAGGCTGTTCCCGCGCAAACCAGACAGGTCTGCAGACGGTATCCACTCAGCGAGTTTTCGATTCGGACAGGTGCTTGTCGTTGTGCCCGTCAGAGCTGCTCCAGGCACGACGGACATTCAGAAAACTACCTAGTCAGAGCTGTTCCGAACAAGAGCGGCATTCGGAAACTAGGTAGTCAGAGCTATTCCTAGCACGAGAGACATTCAGACGAGACATTTCATTCGGACGTAAATGCGTAGTGCCAAGTTTTATTTTGCCACCCGTAGGACGGCACTTCCGACTTCAGCGGGCATTTTTAATGAGGTTAGCCTTCCTCGGGTTTGGAGGTACGTTAGACTTATTGTTGTTATGTCGCCCACATCTCAGTTGGTCAAGATAGAACGGTCAATGACATCGCGGTCAACCCTCAAGGGAAGGCAGGTACAGACCATGGGCATTCCCTCGCTGTCCAAGGAGGCTTCCATAATTGCAGAGCCGGCACATATTGCTCTGAGACCGAGCTCACCCGAGGAGTTGCCACGTCCTGCTCATGGCTGCTTTTGTTCCTCACTTCCATGTGTTGGGCGTCTCGCTTGCCACTGGTCGCTCAAGAACACACCAGGAATGGTCAGTCTGCAGACGACATACACTAGGTAAGCTTTTGCTTCTGACTTCGGACCACGCAATTTATTCGCTAGCCGTGTGTATCATTTCGTGTTATTGAGACGTTTTTCCACCTTTGTCTACACTGTCTATGAGTTAGATACAGACAGTTTTCGTAACCATTTCATTCAACTGGGGGACTTCTACCTTTCAGTACTCGCTCACGAGGTAGGCTACATGTGCTGTCGGCTCAGCACCTTACCTCCGTGCAGCAGTGAGCGAGAAACGGCCAGGCCCTCTCATCCAGGGATCCCTCATATCCCCCAGCTGAGAGCCTTCGGACAAGTATCTGAATTGGGCATGTAGCGTGCTCATTATCTCACCTCCATTTTTCGGTAGGTGGGTATCGGCCCGGCTCTCACATCCGAGGGTTTATGGCATAAGGACGTTCAGCCTTAACCCTTGACAGAGAGCCTTAGAGTATGTATCCGGACCAAGAACTTCTGTCTTTGTGCGCCTGATTTAAACTTTTGACTGCTATCCTCAGTCTACCTGCAGAGCAGCAGATTGTGTCTCTCTTAGTCTGGTCCCTATCCCAAGAGCTGTCCAATATGTAGTTAATATTTATCAGCACAGCACTTGGGGTCAGTGGGACACTCAAGCTCCCCCAACCACGGCAAGGTGGAGACACATCAGGGGAGACCTTGATGCTCAAGGTGTGTGCCTTGTTCTGATATCCATCGTTGTGCTAGTTTACCCCAGCCTCTTCATCCAAAAACCATGCTTTCCTTCACTGTTCTGTCCAAGACACAGGAATGTTTAATATGGCAAAAGTATTACAATTTCCAGGGCATGATGCTGTTATGAGCCATGTGTTTTCGGTGTTGAGACCTTGTAAATTACCGGTAATCTTTTTTCCCCTTCTTATTTGGTCAATGTACTTGCTTATCAAGCAGACCACCTAGCGCTGAATTTTGTACAATGGTATGAGTGCCGGTCGTTCAGAAAACAATGGCAAACTACTAAACTTACCTAGTTAATCACAAACAGCCAAAAAATGCTGGGGTTGACTGCGACATCCTGTAAAAGGACATGCAACTAACTAACTTGCTTATCAACATAGTGAGTTACGTGCTTGCTTATCAACATGGTAATTTGCATGCTTGCTTATCAACGTAGTGATTTGCTTGTTTGCTTATCAACATAGTGATTTGTGTGCTTGCCTATCAACATAGTGATTTTCGTGCTTGCCTATCAGCATAGTGATTTGCATGCTTGCTTATCAACGTAGTGATTTGCTTGTTTGCTTATCAACATAGTGATTTGCGTGCTTGCTTATCAACATAGTGATTTGCGTGCTTGCTTATCAACGTGACACTTGCTTGTCAGTATTGATTATCTGCGTGTCGCTGATGACAGTGCCTGCCTGCCGAGCAACAAAAACCAGATACCAGATAAACTAAACACACTTGATGGGAGATCACGACAATTAGGTCTAAAAATTCATGTGGGAAAGGCAAAATTTAATGAGAATACATCAAGCAGTTTTATTTTTTTTTTTATCGCGCACGCTCGCTTTGAAGTCAAGTGTAGACGATATGCACTACTTCTAGTATCACTGGACTGATTTTTGCATGTGGCTTAGCTTTCCCTATTATCAGTGTCCCTCGACATCGGGCGAACCCACTCCTACTTCAGGGGTACTTGTAATTTACATCCCCAAGTCAAGGACGAGAAGTCAACATTTTAGTCCAACTGACCGGTGCAGGGTTGAACCCTGTACCTCAGCACACCGGATGTTTAAGAACAAGCACTCTTACCCATTCAGCCATGCTGACCACCAAAATCAAGCAACTTACGGGGCAAACGAAATAGAGGGAGACCTAAAAACACACGGAGAAGAGAATTAGAGATAGATTAATCATATGGGAGTGACATGGAGACGTGCAGATTTTTAAAGATGTTACATGTCCTACGCATGGCGTTAACGGTCAACTCCAACCTCAGACTGAGTTACTAGGCAATTTTACATTAAGTAGTTTGCCATTGCCGGTCTCCAAGAGATTTGGCAGCAGACCGCGTTGTGCTGGGTTTAAATGAGTTGGTATGGGAGCCGGTCATTCAGTAATCAATGGCAAACTACTGAACGTAAACTTGTCAAGACATCAACAACAGCAGTAAAATGCTGGTGTTGACAGTGATGTCCTGTAAAAAGGATATGCAAAAAAAATATTTGCCATTGTTTTTTGAATGAGAAGTTAATGTTGAAGACTAACTAACAAGTTTAGGGAATGAACCCCCTACCCTGCCATCAGCGGACCAGAAGCCTGGCATGAGTTGGTTGAAGGCTTATATTCCAATGGGAGATAAATGGCAGAGGGGGAAAAGACCCATCCTGTGTCAGTTTAGTTTAGTTTAGTCGTTGGATCAACATCACGGCACACGGTTTAACCCATAAGTGCTCAATTTTCCTCCTAACTCAAGCTTGAGTCTGGAGAAACTCAGCTCAGTGCATGAACTCCATTGCATCGGCGAGGATCCTGAAATACTTTGGGTAGATTTTTAACTCGAAATTTTGCAAGGGCAGTGCCGTTAGGCTACTCTTTTTCGATTTCCAACTGCCAAGGTATTTTTTACATGTGCAACAATATACACGGGCGTCCGATCTCACTACCCAGAGACCAGGGGAAATTTTATTACTGGAAGTCCACGTGGATTTTTTAAATACATCCCTGTCCTCACCGGGGCCTGAACCCGGGACCTCCAGCACTCGAGGCGGACACCATACCTCGAGACCACTCAGCCCCCCCCCCAGTCCATACAAATGTGGAGCTGGCACTATATAGTCAGTATGC
This sequence comes from Cepaea hortensis, assembly GCA_963921405.1. Taxonomy (NCBI): domain Eukaryota; kingdom Metazoa; phylum Mollusca; class Gastropoda; order Stylommatophora; family Helicidae; genus Cepaea; species Cepaea hortensis. The sequence continues at coordinate 61,863,987 of OY992891.1, forward strand.
CTCAAGATGTAGAAGAGGATCCTTCCTCTTGTTCTTCATACACCCTCAGACGTCAGTATGCATAAATGCAAGGAAAGCAGCAGTCAACTTGAGCTTGTTACACCTCCATTAAATGGGGCCGGAATGGGCCAAAATAGTTTTCCCCATTTTGCATATGCTGGACACTCCTGCAACCAATGATTACCTGTCATATTACTAGTTCCACAGTTGCATTCTTCAGTAACTCCTATCCTTAGTTTATTTAGCATGTGGTATTTCAGTCTGTTGTGTTCTGTGTGGGAGGAGCAGCTGGCCGAGTGGCTAGAACGCCGTACTCTCATTCAGGAGACCCGGGTTCGATCCCTCGGTAAGGTGTTGGATTTTTTTCTGTCGGGGGCAAAAAGAAAATCCTAGCCTGCACAGTTCGCGGCGACTGCACTAGCCAGGCGGCCTTAATTCCTCAGGCTCAAAGACTCCTCTTCCATACACCGCAAGGTACTATATTGGCAGTAAATGACAAATGACAGTGTTCTGTGTGGAGTTGGAAGATTGTTACTTGTTTTCTTCAGTGGGTTTGACATTATGCAGCGTCTTTCTGGTGGCCTGGATGCTCTGATTCCCACTTGGTTCTATAATTTCTTCTGATAAATCTCTTGGCCTCATCATAGGTTTTGTCTATATCAGGCTGATGTAGTTGATCGATGTTGTGGCCAATATCTTGTCAGCCACTTTGACTACAAAGAACATTTTCTAGTATCATTTGCAGGCTGGGTCACCCGGGGAGCCCATGTCACTTGTAAAATCCCTGCCGTGATGAGAATTCATTTGCCAGTCTGTCAGTTTCTTCATGTCCATATTTGTTGCATTGTGAAGGAATCCATTGGACTACATCCCTGTGATGTCTGACAATTTCATGTAGTGCTGCTCTTAGTTCTGCTAACTCTGCACTGTTTCTGCTCCTTCAGTATTGAAACAGACTTCACATCTGTAAAGAAAGCTGTTGCATGAAACCATACATGGTTTTTTTTTTAATTTGCGTTCGCTCATTTTGAACTCATGTGTAGTCCATTTACGTGCTATAACTTGTAGTGCACTGGACCGATTTGTGTTTGGATTAACTTTCCATTCTACCAGTGTCCCTCGCCATCAGACGAACCCACTCCAACTTTAGGGGTGCTTGTAATTTAAGTCCCCAAGTCAGGGATGAAAAGTTAATATTTTAATCCAAAAGACTGATGTAGGGGTTAACATGCTATTTCGGCAACAGCACACCAGATGTTTAAGAAAGAACGTCTTTATCCATTCGGCAATGCTTGCTGACCTTTGCGTGCGTGTCTATGGGCCTATACTCCATTAGAGGCTTTAAAGACAGAAGAAGAAAAAGACACAAAACCATGTACACTATTTAACAACCTTATTTGTTACTATAATTTACAACGGTTACCAGTATTTTGGCCTGCTCCATGGTGAAGGGGTTACGGGCGCGGTTCATTACCCCATCTACCCGTATTCAAAACATAGCTGCATGCGATTTGGCAGCAGATCGCATTGCGTTGTTTTTTTACGAAATGGTATGGGTGCCGGTCATTCAGAAAGCAATGGAATGCTACTGAACGTAAACTTGCCAAGAAATCACGACAGCAAAACATGCTGGTGTTGATGCAACGTCATGTAAAGAATAAGCAACTTTTTTTACATGTATTTTAAGTGTATTTTATTTACTAATGCTTTGCTGTTATTTTTCATCTATAGGTCGAGGACCTGAGAAAGCACCTATTGAGGTAGGACAGATTTTGTGAGAATGTAAAGTTTTACTTTAAACATTTATTTTTCTTTCACTTTTGAGGTAGGAATGACTATGTGAAAATGGAAAGTTTTACTTTAAACATTGAGTTTTCTTTTACTTTGGAAGTAGGAATGACTATGTGAAAATGGAAAGTTTTACTTTAAACATTTAGTCTTCTTTTACTTTGGAGACCATCAAGCTGCCTCCATAATTTTTCTATTCTGTCCCAAGTATGTTTTTAAAAAAAAAGGACCTTTTTCTATGCCTTCAGGCATATTGGGTATATGATATCATTCCCATATTATAGACCATTTGACACTTGATGGGTGATGGGGTCAGTATCACCTGTGCCACCTTGACTTCCCAGAACATTTCCTGGTACCTGTTTAAGGCTGGGTCACACTTGGAGCCCAGGTCCATTTGTCCGAATCCCTGCCTCAATGGGGAGTCGAACACATGACCATCAAGGTTGACAGGCAAGCGGGCTAGCCATTGCACTTATCTTTAATTAGTTCTGTCTTAAGCAGTAATTTAAACGTAATAATTGTTTCCATCTACACTTGTTAAAGTAATAGCATTGTGCGGACAGAAAGTGTGGTTGGTGAATCTTCTTTTAGACTTAAGTTTTCACTCTTAATTCCAGTGTACAAGCATTCAGGTCTTCTGAGAGTCTTTAAGTCTTTATAATAAGTCTTTATTTTCAAAGGGTTAAGAATTGGGCACGCAGGCCCGTCTGACATTCTGCCCTTCTTCTCCACAGCGAGGTGGTTATACTGTCTGAGACTCCCCGAGCGGTTGTCAAAAAAGTTGCAGAATTTATGCTCTGTGTGACCCTTTCATAAAATCTGATGGGAGATGCCTTGAAGAGATTAGAAGAAGAATCACTATGTAAAGGCAACCTTTTGCAAGAGGGAAAACATGCTGACTAATAAAAAGATCGAACTGTAACTAGAAAAAGAGAGTTGATGTGCAACATAGAACCTGTACTTTTGTATGGATGTGAAACGTGGACAGTGAGCAGACAAGCTGAAAAAATCTAATGGCAGTAGAAATGTGGTTTCCGAGGAAACAATGGACAGACAGTATAGTCCTACAAGAAACAAATGAAAATTGTAAACTGATTAGAGAAATTAGACATAGACAGTCCGGAATTTTTTGAGCACATTATTTGGATAAATAAATTACAGAACTTGATGACAACTGACAAGATTGAGAAGTAAATATTTGGATGGCTTGGTCACATGGCATGGTCGAGATAAGAACACAAAGCTGATCTACAACTCAAGTGATTGTGTGAGATGGTAAACCATGACCGCCCATGCTTATCAGCATGGCACATGATGATGGTGATCCTTTCGGCCGGCGATCAGCTATTCTGCAGAGAGAGACCTAACAATATGGAGTGAAACCCAGTGCAGTGAAGTTGATTCTTTTGCCTTTCAACCCCTTCATATTCAGGTCATCTGAGCCATTTATTGGGCATACACTTTTCATAGTGAGACTGATGTAAATTCTTCTCCTGGCTGGTTTGAGCACATCTTCCACCATCAGTTCCTTTCAGAAACAATCAGGGAGCAGTTACAGATAAATGGAGTCAAGAATGACAAGGACAGTCCTAGGATGAGAACGTAATGGAATGGATAAGTTGTGGTATTCCTGTGCTTATATGAATCGCTGATAATAGACAACATTGATGGACTCTGTTGGTGCTTCCATCATGGCAGTGACCTCTGACCCACACCTGGAGTTATCAGTTGACCTGAACTAATCTGAGTGTTGTTCTGTTTCAAACACAGTAATGTCTAGAGCAGGTTGCATGTGCTAACAATCAGCAGTGTTTCTTATGGTGAAGTGACGGACTCTTCTTCGCGTCTTTAGGTGTAATGAGTTTATAGTACTAGCTCCATATTTTTATTGATGAATCATGTTTGTCGTTATATGTACACTTAGATGCATAATTTATCGTTAAATATTATCTGTAATTGTAATTTATACACGTAGACATAAGAAAATAAACTGATAGATACAGAAGTAGTAGAAAAAGAAAAAATGGGCCACAGCTTGAATATAAAATCGCAAATACTGAAGTATAGGAAAGATTGGGTTGTCTGGCGGTTTGTTCCATGCTCAGTCTTCGTAGATTTGGATGCATATGATACTTTAGGATGATGGACAATGGTAGAATACCAAAGGACAGCTTTTTTAAAAAAGCGAATTACAGATGGTTAAAAGATCTTCTGCGGAACAAAGATGTGTGTGAGTGGGACATGACTGCTACAGGCATTGATACAAAGCAGAAATTATGGTAGTTGCAACAAAGGAGAAGATGATTGCAGATAGGTGCTCATCCAATGAGAGTGTGAGACGTCAGATGGTGCGTGATGGTGGACATGACCATGTGTTCACATTCATCTATTGCGGAGGAACATGTCTGTTCAGTCACATTCGCTACTGGCATGGGTTGTAGTTACCAGTTCTATCAAACGCAGTCTGTGAAATATAATCTAACCTTATATGGAGATTTGACCTGGCAGTTTAACGTTTTTGTTGAATGGGTCTTGATGGGTGATGTGCTTGGTATCACGCGAGCCACCTTTACTTCCGAGAACAGTTCTTGGTACCCATTTTAGGCTGGGTCACCCAGGGGGGCCCGGTCAATTAAAACAATTCCTGCTTCGATGATGATTCAAATAAAGGCTACTGGGCCAGCTGGCAAGAGTTAATAACTGCACTGCTACGGCTTCCAGAGTTGCTTATGTCATCCCCACTTGTTTGTTTTAGTTTGCATTGTTACTGTTCAATAGATTTTGATTTTGAAAAGAAAATAAATTACTGGCACCCTGCTGTCTTGACAGATGATGTTTTTTTAATTGTGCTTCAAAAAAGGCATAATAACTACAACTTGTTGTGGTAGCGAATGTGACTGATCAGACCAATTCGTGCTGTAAATGTTTGTCCACAATGAATGCATGTGAACACATGGTCATTTCCACCATCACAACCATCTGACATACTCAGTATGTGACCTGCCTACAATCATTTTCTCCTTTTATCTTAATTCCATTCCTGATCTTTTCTCTCCATGCAACACAATCAGCAGCGATTTGCTCCCAGTGTGCAGTATCAATGTCAGTATCAATCATGTCCCACTTACATCTTTGTACCATAGTTGAGGCCGAGCCCTAGAAAATAAACTATAATGTTAATTTTAGGTTTGTTGTTCTGGTTCCAGAAAGTTTAGTGCACCGCAGTTCCAAAACTACCAGAAATATTGTAAACATATCGTGTGAGTGTGTGTGTGTTTTTTTTTTTTTCTATTACATCTTTCTTACAATTTTGGAATTGATTTTTAGTAGTATTAAATTATTGCTTAATTGTTCCACCAGGCATGGATTGACCTAGTTCAGGAAATGACCAGTCATGAGAGTGCAGACTATTCTCAGTTTGTTCCCAGGGTGAGGACATGTGACTGTGTTGTACTTCATTTGTGGTGTGACTGTGTCATACTATATTTGTACAGTTACTGTGACTACAGTTGTGTGACTGTGTCTCTAGTGATGTTACTGTGTCTAAAGCTGTGTTACTGCTCTTACAGTTGTGGTGTTGCTGTGCCTACACTTGTGATGTTACTGTGCCTAAAGTTGTGGTGTTACTGTTCTACAGTTGTGGTGTTGCTGTGCCTACAGTAGTGTTGTTACTGTGTCTAAAGTTGTGGTGTTGCTTTGCCTACAGTAGTGTTACTGTGCCTAAAGTTGGAGTGTTATTGGCCTAAAGTTGTGTTACTGTGCGTAAAGTTGTGGTGTTACTGTGCCTAAAGTTGTGTTACTGTGCGTAAAGTTGTGGTGTTACTGTGCATAAAGTTGTGTTACTATGCATAAAGTTGTGTTACTGTGCCTAAAGTTATGGTGCTGCTGTGCCTACAGTTGTGGTATTACTATGCCTAAAGTTGTGGTGTTGCTGTGCCTGCAGTTGTGGTGTTACTGTGCCTACAGTAGTGGTGTTAACAGTGCCTACAGTTGTGTTACTGTGCATACAGTTGTAGTCTTTCTGTACCTAAATTTGTGTTACTGTGCCTACAGTAGTGGTGTCACTGTGTCTACAGTTGTGTTACTGTGCATACATTTGTGTTACTGTGTGTACAGTTGTGGTGTTTCTGTGCCTAAAGTTGTGTTACTGTGCCTTCAGTAGTGGTGTTGCTGTGCCTACAGTTGTGTTACTGTGCATACAGTTGTGGTGTTACTGTGCCTACAGTAGTGGTGTTATTGTGTATACAGTAGTGGTGTTACTCTGCCTACAGTAGTGATGTTGCTGTGCGTACAGTTGTGGTGTTACTGTGCCTACTGTTGTGGTGCTACTGTGCCTAAAGTAGTGGTGTTACTGTCCTACAGTTGTGGTGTTACTGTCCTACAGTTGTGGTGTTGCTGTGCCTACAGTAGTAGTGTTACTGTGTCTAAAGTTGTGGTGTTGCTGTGCCTACAGTAGTGGTGTTGCTGTGCGTACAGTTGTGGTGTTACTGTGCCTACTGTTGTACTACTGTGCCAGCTGTTGTGGTGTTATTGTGTCTCTTGTTATGATGTTACAATGCTTACAACTGTTACTGTGTCTACAGTAAAGTTGCAGCCTACAGTTATGTTACTGTGTCTATTGTAATTTTACTGTGTCTACAGTGGTGTTACTCTGTCAGCAGTTATGTTATTGTGTCTACAATGGTGTTACTCTGTAATGTTACTTTGTCTACAGTTATGGTGTTATTATGTCTGCTGTTATGTTACTAGGTGTCAGGTCTTAGTCAGATATGACTGAGCTACCGTATAACAGTAGACAGTACTACCTACTTTCTGTTAGCGCCGAACGTTGGGCGGCGCTTACCAAACCCGACACCCCACATTGTGCCAACGGCTTCGGGCGGAAGAGCACAATTGGGAGGGTACAAGCCTTACCCTGGTGCGAGGAAATGCAACCTAAAGACAAAATGTCGTGGCAGGGCAGACCAGGCCCTACGCCTTGGTTGGCGGCTGGTCTAGGATCGAAGCTGTGACAGGCGGACAGTTAGAACAGCCACAGCCTGCCTGCTTCAATTGGTGCTTGGGGCTAGGACAAAATCTGAATCGCAGGCTGTAAAACCAATGCACCAGGTACAAATAAAAAGAAAAATATAAACCTCAAGCTACGGCTTGCAACCTGGAGCGTGAGAACCATGTGTCCAGGATTTTCCACTGACTTGACCAATATTGACGATGTGAGAAAAACGGCTGTGATTGATGCCGAACTCAATCGTCTTAACATTGATATTGCTGGCCTGCAGGAGACTCGCCTCGCTGAGGAAGGGTCACTCAGGGAAAACAATTACACCTTTTTTTGGAAGGGTAGAGGGCAGGCAGAAAAAAGGCAACACGGTGTGGGCTTTTCAATGAAGAATTTGCTACTGGGAATGATTGAAATTCCAGCAGGAGGAAATGAAAGACTATTATCCCTGCGCTTGGCAACCTCTTGTGGTTTTGCCACCATTATTACTGCATATGCACCGACACTCGATTCCTCTGATGATGTGAAGGATTCGTTCTATGAGGAGTTAGACTCTGTGATCAAGGCAGTTCCAAAATCTGACTACATTTATATGCTCGGTGATTTCAATGCTCGTGTGGGCAAGGACTCGAGTTCATGGCCAGTGTGCCTTGGAAAATACAAGCATTGGTCGCATGAATGAAAATTGGCAATGGCTGCTGGAGCATTGCACCAGTAATGACCTATGTATTACAAACTCCTTTTTTAAAACAAAAGAGATGCATAAGGTCACAGGGAAACATCCAAGATCCGGCCATTGGCACCAACTGGACTTCATCATCACACGGAGACAACATCTGAACCATAAATCATTGACTCGAAGTTACCACAGTGCTGACTGTGATACGGATCATTCTTTGGTTGTTGCAAGGGTTAGACTGAGACCAAAGAGAATCTACACAGCTAAACACAAATCTAGCTCCAGGATTAATATTATTAACACTCACGATCCTGAAAAGTGCTTTCAGTTTCAACAGCAACTTGAAGACGCTTTCACTGATACACCAGAAGATTGTACAGTAAATGAAAAGTGGGGTCAACTTAAGGAAACTCTTTATAAAACTGCCGTAGGGGTTTACGGCACTGTGGATCATAAGAGACAGGCCTCGAACAGCGAGACTCTGCAGCCCTTGATTGATAAGAAGAAGATAGCTCTCTTAAGAAACAAGGAAAGACCTTCGCGTAACACTCTGAGTGAGCTAAGGCAAGCTAGGAAGGATGTGCAAAAGGCTGCCAGGCAGTGTGCAAATGATTATTGGATCAAGTTATGTGAGTCCATTCAAATCGCAAGTGATAAAGGAAACATAAGAAGCATGTATGAAGGAATAAAGAAAGCCTGTGGTTCAGTGATCAAAAGACGTGCACCATTGAAAACCTTGACTGGAGAAATCATCACTGATAAGAAACAGCAGATGGACAGATGGGTAGAGCACTATTTGGAGCTTTACTCAAGTGAGGCCAAACTAGCGGATGATGCCCTCAACGCCATAGAGGCTCTACCAACTCTTGACCACCTGGACACACTTCCCACCATAACAGAAGTTAAGTGTGCTATAAATGAACTTGCATCTGGCAAGGCTCCAGGTAAGGATGGGATTCCAATAGAGGTTATCAGGAGTGGGCAAGACACACTCACTCTACAGATCCACCAGCTAATAGAGCTATGCTGGCGAGAAGGACAAGTCCCACAGGATTTCAAAGATTCAAGCATCATAACACTGTACAAGAACAAGGGCGATCGGAGCGACTGCAATAACTATAGGGGTATCTCACTTCTGTGTATTATTGGAAAAGTATTTGCCAGAATTGTTCTGCGCAGACTTCAAGTCCTAGGAGATCAAGTCTACCCCGAATCACAGTGTGGCTTTCGACAGAACCGATTACCATTGATATGATATTCTCATTGCGACAAATGCAAGAAAAATGCCGTGAACAGAATCAACTACTGTTTATTGCCTTCATCGACCTCACAAAGGCATTTGATTTGGTCAGTCGTGAGGGTCTGTTCACGTCACTAAAGAAGCTTTGTATGCTTTGATACGTATGTAAAGTATGCTTTGATACGAACACGAGTCCAGCATTATGTAGTAAGCCATTATGCGTATTACCAGCATGGGCCGTGACCAAATGCTGTCCTATACTACTGGGCACATATCGCTTTATATTTCGATCCACTGATTGCCATTCCTTATCACAAGTGTGGTGCGCATTGATCCACGTTTCATCCAAATACACTATGCCATAATTTTCTTTGCGCATTTCCCTTATTTCACATAGGTATCTGCTTCTCATGACTCCTAAATGCGGTTACTCGCAAAGGATATTTCTACCTCCCATGTACTTTCTAAAAGTGAAGCCTAATGTCCTTATAATTTTCCACAAAGTTGTTTTGGATAGCTCTATGTTATTGTTCTTTCTCAACCAAACGCTAAGTTTTCTTACAGTCACTGTTTCTTTGGCATCCAGCATTTTTATAATAGCTCGCCTTATGACATCCTTGTCAAAGCTGTCTACAGTAGCCTTTCTACCTACCGTTTGGTTATTGCATGGTGGTTTAATTCCAGATTCTTGTACCCATCGAAGAAATTACCGTTTACTCAAACCCAGTGCATGCACTGTTCTTTTTTCAGAATTTGTAATAGTAAGAAACAGTTTCCTGCGATCAGCTTTTTGACAAAAATATGTGTACAACTTCATAGCAATGCTTTGATGTGTACAAAATTTCACGTTCAATCCCATTGAACAATATTCACACATTCAGATGTTAGCGATAAGTGGTAAGATTAAAACAAAAAAATAATCAGGTTTCATGAAAGAACCCACATTGACGACACCTCTGAACACTCCCAGTTTAAACAGCGCGGGGTTCTTGCCATAAGGCCAATCCCGTGAACCACAGAGAATATTCAACATTGAACGCTGATTTTCTGGCTGAAGGTGTAATACATTTAAAATTATGGACTTAACCTCTGACCCGTGAATTATATACCGCATATAAACAAACATTGAAATCTGCTGCACAATCTCCAGAACAAAAATTTTTTTGTTGGGTGGACATAATGATAAATCTCATCATTTTCCCTCAGTTGGTTACTGAGATATGGATTTTTATATGGAGGCAACCAAATGTAAATGCACTATAGTCTTTGCATTGCATTTCCTCGCACCAGGATAAGGCTTGTATCTTCCCAATTGAGCTCCTCCGCCCAAAGCCGTTGGGTTTGGTAAGCACTGCCCAACATTCAGCAATAACAGACAGCAGGTAGTAGTCTACTGTCATACAGTAGCTCAGTCATACCTGACTAAGACCTGGCACTGATGTCTAATCCGCTACCGAGGATTACAAGGGGTTATACCATCCTTTTCTTATTAAAAAATAAATAAATCCACATAGTCCAAATTGTGAATCAAACCAAGTCTGTGTGGGGCAGCAGTGGATGTTGTTGTCTTCCAGCCACTCGCCCCGGCAACTTGTGGCTAGCACGTTTTTGTGGCATGTTTACAATGTCATTTTTATATGATGTCATAAATGTTTTGCAGGTTCTTGGCTTTATTACCAGGAATGAGCAGTTTGCCGACAGCGGACACCCTCAATTGAAATGGAAAAACATTTACCAGTTCTTGGCTGATATTACAGAGGATAAAATGGATGCACACAAGCTCACAGATTTGGGTAGGTGGAATCTGTCTCTAGTACTCACTGTGACAGAATAGTGGAGGAGTAGTATATGTTTGTAGTGCTTAATTTGTGCTGTTAAAATATACCATTTAATCAGCAGTGTGGGATATTTGTATGTACTGTTCCTTCTGCCCCTCTTCTCCCATTCTCCCTTTCATATACAGAGGAAGTATGATATTCATTTTTTCCCCCATGCAGTTGGATGCTTTGGGCTTGTGATATTATTATTCATCTTCTTTTTCTGCGTGCGTCGGGAATGTTGTTTTAGACATAATTGCGTTGTGCCAGTTTACAGCAGAGCTGTGATACTTGCATCTTTTGGCTGCCACATCTGACTTCTGCGGGCATTTGTTGACCGGGTTAACCTTCCAGGGTGGTCTGTGATATGATAGTGCCATCGCATTTGGTAGGCCTGAATGCACGGAGGAATAGGTGGCCTATCTTTTCCTCACTTTGGCAGGTGACGAGTCCAGGTATTGAACCCAGGTCTGACCATGCCCATGGCATTATCAGTGCGGTTCGCTATCAACTTCACTAGTGTGCCCCCTATGCTATATTTATTGTCAAGTTGTTATTATGTCCTTTTGTATGGAAGTACTTAGTTTTTAAAATTCACATATTTATAATATGCATGCTAACTTTGTAGTACATTATTTTAAATTACTTAACTGATTCAGTTAGTTGGTTGCGTATCCTTTACAAGATGTTGGTCGCAGTCAACCCCTGCATTTTTGTTGTTGTGATTTCTTGGCTTTGATTCAGTGCCGAAGGATAATAGATGTTCAGATATGACCTCACAAACAGAAGGACGATATATTGCCATACTAGTGTCATCGGGTTATTTGTTTTTTTCCGTGAAAAATTTACATTATAATACTTGTTTATTGGATTGTCTACCATGTTTGGTCCAAATCTACTTTTTTTGTTTGGCACTGAATCAGTAAATAAAACATTTCTTTGTTTGTGTGCGTGAGAGAAGGGTGGAGCAAACCTGTCCTTACAGGTGGACAGACATTAGTTGTAGAACTTTGTCAAAGTAATGGTTCTGATGACTCAGCGATATTAAGTCCCATGATGCTCAATATAAGAGTGTCAGTCTCACAGACTTTCATGCTGGGGTCTACCTTACCACAAGTAGTAGACCCTGAACTCCACAGTAATACAGTAGTGAACTCCACAGTAATACAGTAGAGAGTTGGGGTCAGTCTCTTGTGGATAGTTGGGTGGTACAGCAGGTGAGGTTCAGATGAAATCATTTTTTGCAGCCAGTTGGTGCCATTCTGTTGTGTTTCTGGGGCCCGTAAGGAAAACAAAGAATAGTAATACCATAACCTACCAAGTGTGTCCTAAGGGATACCAAGGAGGGTTGGCAGTGGTGATAGAATCTCTATGTCTATAAAAACCCAACTGCCAGATCCTACGAATCAAGCAAAAATACATGAGTGGAAGCTCTGTCAAGCATTAGGGTTAAAAGCAAATATTAAAAGATTGGAAGAAACATGAGAATCAAAGGCACAAATAACAAGCTAAGTATTCCAACACTAAAATCCCCACATGAAGCATAACCTAACAAACTAAAATCAGAAGCTATTAAAACATATTTCTATTAAGTTACTTCTTATAAAAGATGAAAGAAGTAATTAGCTTGATAGAGGGGAAATTAATCACAGACTGGGAGGTAATATACAATATGAAACAAGTTGTCTAAGAGGATAATAGAAATAGTTTCAACATTCTTCAAGGAAATATGGGAAACTGGCATGATTTCAAAGTCATGGAAAACAGCCACACCAAAATAATAAAACCAGGAAGAGAAAAATATGATCTCTTACATCCCATCTGGGTAAATTCAGGAAAAGGTGGTGAATAAATGACTCACCCAACAAAAATAAATTTATGACAAAACACATTCTGGCATTAGGACAGAACAAAGTGCAGTAGATAAAAGAGTTTAACAAGAACAAGAAATTAAAACAGAATTTAACAAGAAAGAAAGAAAACTGTTTTGTTGTTGTTTTTTTTAAAACCTATTAAAGATACATGATTTATGTTGAAGAGAAGGGGCGCTACTTAACATAAAGAGAATAAGGATAGCTGGGAAAAGATAACTACGTACAAAACATGTAACGGAAAAACAATTGTCACTTGTTGTGTGTATGACACATCAGACTTACACGGAAGAAAATGGAATGGTGTAAGGGTCTCTTGCCTGCAGCCTTCGGTTTAATGGTAAATGACCTTTGGGTAAGGTTGTCAGATTTTAAAGATGTCCTCTTCTATTGGGCTGATGACTGTGCCACGTGGAGGAGTGGCAAAAGTCTGCAGTTTGTCAACAAACAATTACAGCAATAAATATATAAAGTCGACAGTTCGATGAGCAGACCAGGGTTTCAAATAAATGTTCAGACAGTTAGAAATGATCTTAGTCTGGGCAAAGCAGTAAAACACAACAAACTATATATAATGATAAGAGGAGAAACCATACAGAAAATCAATTCAACAAGATTTTGGGGGTGGTCTTAGACACACAAGATGTGTACTTGAAATCTATGGCTTACGGGTAATGAGCGCAGTTTTACAATCCCGGCACACCGAGTCTGAGGTCAGCTGCAAGAGATTTGGAATCGAATCACTTTGCTTTGATTTCCACAGTGGTTTAAGCATCTTCAATGAGGAAGCAATGGCAAACTGCTGAATATAAAATTGCCTAGAAAATCCCAAAAAGCCAATAAATCCTGGGTTTGATTGCGACATCCTGTAAAGGACTTGCAACTAATTTTTTTTTAACCTAGACGAGTAACTAAACTGTAGTAAGCATGTAAACAACCTTGTAAAAACGTGTGATCGACATGTTTAAGTCTGTCAAAGGAAATAGATGGGGTGCATAAAGAACAACAATGTTTAACTTCTATAAATCATTTCTTTATAAGAGAAAAGATAGACCATGCAGGCACAGTCTATGTATGAAACAACATGAACAGACCATACACAGCTGCAGAAACAAATAGCAAAGGAAGACAAAATACGGTCTTAGATACATCATAAACTGAAGCCAAAGCAACTTCAGAAGGTATGGAATCAGCCATGGAATATACTCAGCTTAATAAGAAAAGAACTCAGCTTAAACTACTCAATAGAAGTAGCTTCAGATAAAATCTGCCCTGTCTTCTGTGTACTTCAAGTTAACCAACCAGGACAGACCCTAGGACACACTATTAAAGCAGAAAGACATTCAACGGGATAGAAGACTGCACAAGAAATGTCTAGGCTCAGTAACCTAGACAGCTGAGTAAAAGTCGGTAAGCATGACTAGGAGCCATAGGGGGCATAGTGGTTATTGTTTCCCTGGCAAGATAGGATCAGTAACCTAGACAGCTCAGTAAAAGTCAGTAAGCATGACTAGGAGCCATAGTGTTCAATACGAGGCAGAAGCCGGATTATTGTTTCTGACCAGTGTGCCTCCAGGGTCAACCCAGCCTCAGAAAAATGGAAACCAAATAATTTTATGAATTTCTTGGAAGGAAAGGCAATGAGGAAAGAAACTGACCGCCCCCACCTCATAAGTTGTGGCATAGAGTGGAGTGTATGAACACCCAACACTTGACACCTCCCCATCATGGTGTAGAGTGAACACCTAACATTTGACACTCCCCCGCCCTCCTCATAAGTCGTGGTGTAGAGTGTATGAACACCTAACACTTGACACCCCAACCTCATAAGTTATGGCATAGAGTGTATGAACACTTGACACCCCCACCATAAGTCATGGCGTAGAGTGTATGAACACCTAACACTTGACACCCCCACCTCATAAGTCGTGGCGTAGAGTGTATGAACACCTAACACTTGACACCCCTACTGCAATTTCTGCTATGGAACTGCCTTTACCTTTTTTAATCAAGGCTGAACTGGGTGTGTTTTGTATTTTGTTCATACTAAAGAGATTTCATCATGAACAAGAGTTCAGAGGACGGTTTGGCATGGGATGGTTAAAGACATGTGCTACACTGGGAGCCTGCGCTGTGGCGTTTGAAACACGGCTGCAGATTATTTGGAAGTAGATCGCCTTGCGCTGGTTTTCATACAGTGGTATGAGTGTCGATCATTCAGAAAGCAATGGAAAATTACTGAAAGTAATCATGCCAAGAAATCACAAACAGCTCAAATAAAATGGTGGGATTGACTGCTTCACTGGGGAATACAAGACAGAAAAAGAAGCTGGGACTGGGATGCGCCCACTGAATCATTGAAAAGGTGATGGGGTCATCAATAGTTGGCCAGAAAGTACACCGGAAACCAGATTATCGTACAACGCTGACTTTTCTATGTGCATATGTACACTCTTCGATAAAATGGAGGAATATTGGTATAAGAAATGATTGACACATCACGATACAGAAGGCCATGGACAGACATGATCGGCAATTTTCACAGATTATAAGATTATAGGATTATAAGAAGATGATCCATGTGTATGCATATAGTCAGAAATTTGACCCATTTAGTCATCAGTTAAAGGATTCTGATGGAAATTTAATGGAAATGTAACTACAAAATGTGCTCATTGCCTGACAGTGGTGGTGGTGATGATTGTAATTTATCAGTGTATTTGAGTACACGCCATACTAGAAGGTAAGGTTAAAAGCAATCGAGCAAGAGGTAGACAATGATACAAGTGGGAAGGCAACATCAAAAGATGGACTGCCATGAAGCATCTATTCTCATGGGAGCGGAATTCTAATGTCTTTAACAGTGGTTCTCAACCGGTGGGGAATTTCCCCCCCCCCCCCCCCCCCAGGGGGGAATTTTAGGGTTTCCCGGGGGGGAAATTAAGATTATTTAAAGATCGCGTTAATACAAGAACCGATTACTTGATATTGTTTTCCTCTTCATACTTTACGGTTCTGTACATCTCAGCCTTCTAAAATTCATTTTATAAAGTAAGTAGACCCACAAATCACGTTTTATGTGGACGTCTAGACTTGTTTTAGTATGTGCTATTAATTTAGCTTCCATTATTACGTATACTATGTAGGGGCGGGGCTGGATTTTTAGGTAGGAAATACGAAAAGGGGGGGGGGGGGAAATGACGTTCTGAAAATATGGTGAAGGGGGGCACGGGTCAAATTTTTAGGTAGGAAATACGAAAGGGGGGGGGGGGGGAATGACGTTCTGAAAATATAGTGAAGGGGGGCGCTGGCCAAAAAAGGGTTGAGAACCACTGGTCTATAAGGATGATGAGATTCCATCTCCTCTCTCTCTTCCAATAATAACAATGGCATTTGAGAGTTCGTAGGTCTGCCTCATTTGTATTTGATCTACATGGTGTTGACGAGCCACATATGATGGCTCTCTTATTTGGCGTGGCATTTATTAGTGTTGCCTTGAACGCGGCATCTGTGATATTAACTGCATGCCGCTCAGATTTCAGAGCTCTACCTCAGTACGACTGTTTCCATACACTGGTTAATTATGGTTTCTAGACTACACACTATGACAGGCAAAACACAACTATAAAATGACAAAACTCCAGCGACATTTTCGCAGTTATATTGAACATGATACATTTAAAACATTCACCACTTCATCGACAGCACAAACAAATCTACTAAATATAAGAGTGGCACAATTTTGGCTGCAACTCTGGAACTTGACATGGTCCACGCTCAACGAAACCACATCGTAAACTCCCCTTGTCTGGACCCCACTTCCTGTTGATTTAGGAAGTGAGTCCCAATGTTTTCATGTTGTGTGAAAAGTACCCACTTTTCACGTTCCAGTGTTCACTTGCTGAACACTGCCATAACCTCTAATGTCTGACCTGGGTTATGGCTTAACTATGCCATGTCATCAGGGTCATGGCATGGACGAACAGCAGTCTGACAGAATGTACAATCAAGACAAGAGACAGACAGTGTTGGGGATCTATTGCAGCCAACCTTCATTGTGGAGTCGGCACCTGACTGATTGATTGAAGTGTACACATCCTGTTTAGTATGTCCAATTGACTGAATATATCAGATTTGTTACTGACGCTGATTAATTTTCCCCACAGAATATCTCATTGTGCTGGATTTGATGCACAATCTGGGTGATACCTTGCTGAAATCTGACACTTCAGAACAAAGACAGATTCTCGACTTCAAGTATAACTTGCTCAACTTCAAAGTAGACACCCAGAACAAGACGTTCAGAGAAAGCCTTGTCCACAACATAGCACAGGCTCTCGGCAATGGTGAGTCTTTCACTTGTGTTAAACATGAAGACATGATCATTTCATATTTTCCTATTAATTGTTGTGGTTGTTGTCTGAAAGCTTCTACATTCTGACAAATGGAAAAAACAGAGCATATAGATTGTCCTGATTACATTTGATATCGATTCAAGTCGATTAACCAATCAGCCTTGAATTTTTCTGAATTGATGTCTCGTGACAGCCCAGTGCTGCTGTTATGAAACTTCACACTCAAAAGTGAACCCACGACCTTCGGGGCAAAAGACAGCCGGCTCGACCTCATAAGCCACTAGTCAATATTTACTTCTGGATAAGTAGGTGTTTACGTTTTTAAAAACTGGTATTTATCAATTGTGAGGGTTATTATTATATTTGGCCTGGCTACTTTGTAAATGCCGGTCTCCCTGGCGAAGGAGTTAAGGACGTTTCCGTAATCCTGTATACTCACGAATGAAGCGCAGCTGCGCGAGATTTGGCAGCGGATCGCGTCGCGCTGGTTACTTACAGAAAGAAGTATGTGAGCCGGTCGTTCAGAAAGCAGTGGCAAACTCCTGAATGTAAAACTTGCAAAGACATTAACAACAGCTGAAAAATGCTGGTGTTGACCGCAATGTCCTGTAAAGGATATGCAAAAACAAAAAAAATAAAACTTTGTAATTATTCTGTAGGTCTTCATGCATTTATACATCTTGCTACATATTCCTATGTCCATCATCTTTGGATAGTTCTGTCAACCACGATTTTATCCAGTGGTGCATCTTTTGTTACTTTATGTATTTTATTATGTGAAAACAACATTTCCTCCTATGACATATTAATGATTCACTGCACAACAATTTCTTCTTCTTCTGCGTTCATCCGGATTTTTTTTTTTCCGGATGTGACTGCGTTGTGCCTGTTTACAGCAGAGCTGCGTTCTTGCGCCGTTAGGCCGACACATCCGACTTCTGCGAGCATTTGTTGACTGGGTTCACCTTCCCGGGGGCACAACAATTTGATAAACAATGCTCTTTTTTATTCATTGTCCCAAGTCCATGTTTCCCCTTCATCTCTTTATTTTATAACTCATCCAATCCAATCCAATCCTTCCACTCAGGTCACCCATTACAATTTTGACATTACCTTTGCATTTATTAGCTAAAGTACTTTGAAGTTTCAAGTAACATTTTTCCATAACAGATTTATCCACATTTGTGTGTGTTTTTTTTTTTTTTTGGTCATTTAAACGTTGCTGTCATTCTAGAACTTACTACTTCCCACTCTCTTAATGCTTTCTCTGCCTCTTTAGATAGCTATAGGACTTCTTCACTGTGATGGGTATTTTTCTCTCATGGCCTGAGAATAACACTGTTTCACATGGGTTTACAAACTTTTTGCCTGCTCCCTTCCATCTTGTTTCACATAATTCCAAAATGCTAATCTTCTTCTTCTGCTGCGTTCATCCGGAGTTTTTTTTTCGGACATGATTGCATTGTGCCTGTTTACAGCAGAGCTGCGTTCTTGCGCCGTTAGGCTGACACATCCGACTTCTGCGGGCATTTGTTGACCGAGTTAACCTTCCCGGAAATGCTAATCTCATAGTATTTACGTTTCCCCACCACTTATGCTGTCTTCCCCACTTCATACATAATTCTAATATTCTAATTGCCAATTCTGAAGATTTTTTTAGATGAAAGGGGGTGAGTCTGCGAGCCAGGCTCCTTACAACTTTCTTTGCATCGCATCATACTTCTTCTAGGAGAAGAGTCTCTTGTCATCTTGGTTGACTGATTTATTCTTTCGTTTTCCTTGTTCATGTTTAGTTGCATTTTCCTATAAAGTTTTCTAAAGGTAGCCAGTTGCTTCTTATGAAATGCATAGTGGGTTACAGTGTTTCTGTTCTTTGCTTCCTTAACTCTACCAGACCTGAGGCCCTGAACTTAACTGTCCCTATTACCTGGGCTCCTGAGCATTAAATAGAAAAAACCAACATGATATAGAAACATGTTAGTTACATGCAAGCAAGTGGTTAGAATAAGATGTAACTTGGAGACATTGTGAAAAATAGGTCTGCCTTTCATCTAGCGCCAATATTCCACCATTGTGTGCCAATCCAGTCTGAATAAACCAAAGTATCAATCACCGGTTGGACTGTGAAAATCCTAGACCTCCTTCGCTTTCTTGTTGAAGTGCTTGGTTCATCAGCCGCTCGTTTCATTGTGAATTTTCAGAATTTTTTTCTCGTTAAATCACACAAAGTCAATTCAAACCTATGGGGGTAGACATTTGCAATGGCTAACCATGAGGTTTGACCATGATTGGTTGGTTATTTTTAGTTTGTGACGAATTTTTTTTCACGTACTAGGCAAAATACCGAAAATTAGGTACAGCGGTATAGAGGCAGATTAGGAAATTACCGAAAAATTGGTACAGCGGTCTGGTAGAGTTAAGGGCCCTGGTAACACTCAAGTGAGATCATGACTTGGTTACATCCTTCTATGTCTCTTCTCAAGGGGGATGAGTGGTCTCGAGGTATGGTGTCCGCCTCGAGTGCTGGAGGTCCCTGGTTCAAGCACCGGTGAGGACCGGGATTTGTGTGTGTGGACTACTAGTAATAAAATTTCCCCTGGTCTCTGGGTAGCGAGATCGGACACCCATGTGTATTGTTGCGCACATAAAAAATCCCTTGGTAGTTGGAAATCAAAAAAAGAGTAGCCTAACGGCGCTGCCCGGGCGAGGTTTTGAGTTTAAAATCTGCCCAAAGTATTTCAGAATCCACGTCTGTGCTGCGGAGCTCGTGCACTGAGCTGAGATTCTTCAGATTCAGGCTTGAGTTAGGAGTAGAACGGAGCACTTATGGTTACACCCGTGTGCCGTGATGTTGATCCGTCGACTAAACTGTCTCTTCTTAGATGTGAAGTTCCAATTCTGGTCATGCTGGTTTCTGAACTTGGAGACCCCGGGAAGGTTAACCCGGTCAACAAATGCCCGCAGAAGTCGGATGTGTCGGCCTAACGGCGCAAGAACGCAGCTCTGCTGTAAACAGGCACAACGCAATCACGTCCGGAAAAAAAACTCCGGATGAACGAAGAAGAAGAAGAACTTGGAGACGGAGTTTAGCATCATGAATACATGTGTAAGATACTTGGTGTGATAGGAACCACCTAGATGTACTCTTTGCTCCTTGAATGCCTGTGAAGATGTGTAGAATACTTGGTGTGATAGGAACCACCTAGATGTACTCTTTGCTCTTGAGTTGAGTTAAGAACTGACATCACTGCACTCAGGACATTCCCATACATCCTCCGTCCCCTTGTTCAACAGCCAGCGAAGAGTCATACCACTAATCATTCCCATGCTAACTGATTTAAAGTTCTCCTGGTCTTTCCTCTGTTTTGAGATTCTTCCAGAACCCCTGCAATCTCATTCTTTCCACATACTTCTTCTATGTTCATCCGGAGTTTTTTTTGCCGGGCATGATTGCGTTGTTCCTGTTTACAGCAAAGCTGTGTTCTTGCGCCGGTTGGCAGACACATCAGACTTCTGCAGGCATTTGTTGACCGGGTTAACCTTCCCGGTGGTTTTGTACGATGTTTGACTCTCACTGTTGTGGTGTTATTATCCCATCCCAGCTGGCCCATTTAGAACAGCCGAAGACATAACGGTCAGCCCTCAAGGGAAGGCTGGGGCGGACCATGGGCATTCCCCGCTATCCAAGGAGGCTTCCATACTTGCAGAGGCAACACACAGCGCTCTGGTACTGGGCACGCCCAAGGAATCGTCACGTTTTGCACATGGCTGCTTATAGCCTCACTTCTGTATATTGGGCCTTCCGTTCACCACAGGCTGTTCCTCTGGAAACCAGAAGAATGCAGTCTGCAGATAACATCCATACAATGAGCTTTTGATTCAGACTTTCCACGTAGTGGATTTGCTATCCAAGCAATATTCCATTTCGTACCACTAGGACACTTTTTCCACCTTTGATGACGCCCACATAGTGAGCTTTCGATTCAAACTTTCCACGTAATGGATTTGCTATCCAAGCAATAATCCATTTTGTGCCACTAGGGCACTTTTTCCACCCTTTTTGAAGCCCACACAGTGAGCTTTCGATTCGGACTTTCCACGTAATGGATTTACTATCCAAGCAATATTCCATTTCATGCCTCTGGGACGCTTTTGTAACCGACATACCTGTGGTATGGAGTGTGGCAGTCTAAATACATCTTCATGCACCTTTAGATGTCAACCTGAATGTAGTTAAAGTAAGCTACGGTCAACTTGAGCTTGTTGATATCTCCATAGAGCTTGTCCTCAAATGAAGCAGGCGTGCGCCAAAATATCTTTCTCTGTTCTGCATATATTGGGCACTCCTGCAGCAAATGTTTAGCTGTCATTTTACCAGTTCCACAATTACATTCATCAGTAGCCTATCTCCTATCTTTAGTTTATTGAACAAGTGGTATTTCAGCCTGTTATGTCCTGTGCGGAGTCTGAAGATTACTACTTGTTCTCTTCGGTCGAGTTTGTAATATGCATCATCCTTCTGGTGGCCTGGATGCTCTGCTTCCCATTTGGTTCTATAAGTGCTTTTTATAAACCTTTTTGCCTCATTATAGGTTATGGCTATGTCAGGCTGTGGTGGTCGTCCGCCCTCTTTTGCTAGTCTGTCAGCTTCTTCATTTCCAGGTATACTGCAATGTGATGGGATCCACTGTATTACAACTTTCTTGGATTTCTGGCATAGACCATGGAGTGCTGCTCTTAGATCAGCTAGTTCTGTGCTGTTTTTGCTCTTCAGTATTGAGACAGCTGACTTTGCATCTGTAAAGATAGCTATTTGCTTTTCTTTATTTTCCTCCATCAAGAGCATCTCTGCTGCAGTTTTCAAAGCCTCTACCTCCGCTTTGAAGTTACTTGAAAATTTTCCTGTTACCACTGACTGTGTTTTTTTCACTCCATTTTTTAAATTTAGGAGAATTCCTCCTCCTCCATTCTCTATTGAATTTTTGGCGGATCCATCTGTATATGCAGGGGTCCAATTTCTGCTTGCGTAATGTTCTTTTATGTAATTTAGGGTTATTTTTCTTCTTTCGGTTTCATTCTGAGTGTTCTTTTTCTCAATACCAGGAATGTTTTCTATCATCTCAGGCAGTTGCTGCTGTCTCCAAGCTGGGAACTTGTCTGCATTGTGAATGGGTTTGACTGTTGATATGTTAAGTATAGGATCTGCCCTAATCTGAAGCTACGCTTCAGTCTTCCCTTTCCGAAACCATTAAACCTGCTATACGTAGGGTGGTCTGTCAATCTTCTAAATTTTTCAGCTTGTTGCTGAGCTCTGCTATCTCTTCTATCCTGCATTGGTTGTAAACAAGTGATCTTTTCTAATTCATTAACAGGTGTTGTCTTCAGGCTTCCAGTTTTGATTCGCATTCCTTGATTTTGGACTCTATTTATTTTGTTAAAGTTTGACTTAGCTGCTGTTGCCCAAGCTGCAATGCCATATTCCAGTACTGGCCTCACCCGTCCAGTATATAACTTCTTGAGAACTTTCTCATCTGCTCCCCATGTTGTACCAGCAAGCTTTTTCATGATTGCCATTCTCTGCCTTGCTCTTGTTCGATTTTTCTCAACCTGTGTCTTCCATGTCAGGCGATGATCAAAGGTGACTCCTAGATAGTTTGGATTTTCTTCATGGCGCAATATTTTTCCATTCAATACCAGCTTAGGTTGCTGAGTTTTATTTGAGAGGGAGAACACTGTGCATGTTGTTTTCTCCTCACTTATCTTCACTAGCCATGATTTTGACCAGTCCTCTAGCGCTAATAAGGCTTGCTGTATTCTGCTGTTAGCTGTACTAATATATTCTTCAGATGTCCATATGGCTAGGTCATCTGCAAAGGAGGATGTGTGTACTCTGGCTGGAAAATTTTCCGTGATGTCATTTATATATGCTAAGAATAATGTTGGTGAAAGAACTCCTCCTTGGGGGACACCTTGCTCCAACAGCATCATTTTACTGGTTTGTCCTTGTACTTTTCTCTTGGCAGTTCTGTTCTCAAGGTAGTGGCTGATCCATTTATACATTTTCCCACAAACATGCATTTTTTGCAGTTTTACTTTCAGTCCTTCTTTCCATACTTTATCAAATGCTTTTTCTAAATCTATCCAGACCGCTAGTGTGTGCTTTTTCTCTTGGAAGGCATCCTCTATTTCCTGAGCTATATAGGTTATTTGATCTTCAGTGGATCTGTACTTTCTTAATCCTGCTTGTGTGGTGTTAAGAGTTGGTTTTCTTCCAGATGCCATGTTAGCCTGCCATTGATAATGCGTTCCATTAATTTTCCTACACAGCTAAGTAGACTGATAGGTCGATAACTATTTAGTTCTTCCAGGTCTTTTCCTTTCTTTGGGACTGGTATTAGTATAGCTTCCTTCCATGCCTGTGGGACTATTCCTCTCTTCCAGCTGTGATTTAGAACTGCTAGTAGTTTCTTTTTTGCCTTGGTGCCTAGTCCTATTAGCATTTCATTTGTGATTCCATCCTTTCCTGGTGATTTCTTCTTTTTTAGGGTATTCATTTCCTGTTTCATTTCTTCCATTGTTAGATTTGCCATCATATATTCTGCTGCTGTCTCTGTATTTCTATGGTGTATCTGTTTGTCTTTGATTGCTTTCTTCTGTTCGGTTGTAATATCAATGTGGTTTGCACTTGCATAGTGTTCCATTAGTGCATTTGCAGCCTTTTTTCCTGTAAGCAAGGCATTTCCTTGTTTAATTGTTATTTGTTTGTTTCTAGGTCCTTCATTGTTCATGGTTTTCACTAGTTTCCATAGTTTGTTTCCATCCCTATCAAAATTCAGGTTTTCTGTTTTTTCCTTCCAACAATCTCTTGTTGTTTTATTTACTGTTCTTTTATATTTTGCTGAGATGGCTTTGAGAGAGATGTTCGCTTCAGTTGTTTGTTCTCTCTCTCTGCTGTCTTCCTGGCATCTTCAACTTTGTCCTCCAAAATTTGTAGTTCTTCAGTCCAGTATGGTTTGTAATTTTTCCTCGCTCCTCTTGGAATAGACTCAGTGTGGCCGCCTGTATTATTGCTCTGTTTAGACTTTCCACCATTTGCTTTATTTGCCATATCGTGTATTTATGTTTTCACAATATTTGTCTGTTAGTATGGCAAATCTGCTCGTTTTGTAATTCCAGCGAGGCAAAGGCTTTTGCTCTTGTGGAACATACTCCATATTTATTACAAGCTTGATTGGTCTGTAGTCACTACCTGCTAATTGGTCAAGCACATTGTGATCGATTTTGTGGAGGATGTCTCCTGTGCAGAAAGCTAAGTCTAGAGTAGAAGTGGTAAACCATCTACTGGAATAGAAGCTCGGTGTGTCATCCGCTTTGTTGAGTAGATGGAAATTTGAGTCTATTTCCCAGTCCTCCACTTCATCTCCTCTTTTGTCAGTATCTGGGTATCCCCATCTTTCTGAACGGCTATTAAAGTCTCCGACAATAATGCAATTTGTGTCAGTTATTTTCATGTTTGAGAGTGTAAGGTCCTTATCTGCTGGGCTGTCCAGATTGTAAATTCTTATTTTCACATCCTTTATCATTATATCAACACCTATAATTTCTGTTTGGTGTCAGAGATCACAGATACTTCGCTGCAAGGTATTGTATTTCGTATAAGTATTAGATGTGTCCTTCGCGGTCGAAACGTGTGGCCTGATATCCTCTGACTGAGAATCTGCGATTGGCGTTGAGGTGTGTCTCTTGAATGCATGCCACATCTATTCTATCTTTATGAAGATGCTTTGTTAAGGAGACTTTCTTGTTATGAACTCCTTCGGCATTCCACTGTAGTATGTTGAGTGTCCGGGGTGTTCGGTCAATAGCTCTTAATCTACTCCTCTGTGCCTTGACTCCACAGCACAGGGGAAGGTGACCACCCGTAGTATGGGGTGGACCACCCCGAGGCAGGGGGCCCGGCACTATCACCGCCTGATGGGACTTTATGGGATTAGCACCATACTGAGTAATTTTAATTTGTGACATGAATTAAGTTACGTTGCACTGCTTTATCAAGCCTGTGGCTCAGTACATCCAATTTCGACGTATTTTTTGCTAAGCTTTCCCTAGCTTTTGACTGTCCCCAGTCTACCTACAAGGCAGCAGGTTTGTGTGTTTCCTGGTCTGGTTCCTCTACCATGACCTGTCCGACATGAGTGACCCTACCAGTAGCTGTGCTACCGTCGGCATAGCTCTTGGGGTCATCGGAACACACAAGCCCCTCTACCTCATCATGGTGGACACACAGCAGAGGGGCTTTCCACATAATAGTTCTGTCTGTTCCCCTGCCTTCTCCACCTGGTCCCACAAGCGCACGGCCAATTTTCCTTGTCCATAGGCAATCTACCACCAAGAGGTGCATTCCCCGCTAGTCTATCAGCCTGTTCATTCCCCCGCACGACCAGGGCAAAATATCCATACAATTCTCACAATCTGTGACCTCTGAAGTGACAATAGCCATTCCACACGAAACATTCCTTTCTCCACCTTACTAAGCATACTCTTTGAATCTGTAATAAATACAATGTGTGTTGCAGTAGTCTCCTCTAGCCACCGGAATGCCGCCGTTACTGCCTCCACCTCCATTCTCATGCTGGAGATCGTAGTCTCATATGCTGGACTCTTCTTTTTCAAGACTCGTCCATTAATCTTTTGCAATAAAACCCCAACCACTTCGTCTGTTTCTCACCGCTGACCCATCGGTGTAGATGACTGTGTCACCTTGACGTGTGTTACTCTGGATCAGTAGTTGCACTTCAAACTCAGTGCGGCCCGCTGCACTTTCTCTGCACTCACGACCCAGTGTTACTATTACATCGTGCCAGTCCGTCATGTCTTCCGGAACTTCAACCCACTCTTTTTCAGGACTGATGGTCTCACACCTGATATAAAGATAGTTCTGCCTGTGCCATCCAGGCCCTGCTCCATCTTAGTCTATAACCCTTGACCATATCCATGGCTCCATGCATGGGGTGATCCCTATCTGCAGGAACTCTCAGCTCCTTGAATGCCTGTGAAGATATGTGTATAAAACTTGGTGTGATAGGAACCACCTAGAGCCATATGAAAATCCCCTGCCGGCTTGCTAGGCCAGTCGCAGGTTTAGGAAAAAAATCTGACCAAATGGCCCATGACCTCGCGTTCATGGTTTCCAGGTTTACACCGCGGGGAGGTGGGGTTGGGTTGACTTGTGGTCCGTGGGTCATCAGCAGTCTACTAATTTTCACCCCTCCTGGGAGGGGCTAGCCAATCCTAACCCTGCTATGCTCCATTGCGCATAGAAAAAGAACTACTTTCATGTCAACAGCATCTGTCAAGAATACAACCTTTACCTTAATGACTGTGCTGTATTTTTTTTTTAATCCCTATTAATTGTGTTCCAGATTTTTGGGAACCTGAAGATCTGCAGAGAATGCTACCACCTGCATCAAAATCAACAGTGACATCTTCATACTCAGCAACAGCAGTGGGGGAAGGAATGACCAGTGCATCTTCAGCAAGTACAGATTTGCAGACTGCGCGGACATCACAGGGAATGGCAGCAGAAGCCAGTACTAGCTCTGGGCATGTCAACAGCAGTCAGCAGAATAATGACCCTCGAGAAATCACTGCCGCAGAATCTGACGAGAACAATGCGGCTAGTTCAGGGGTTGGGCTGTCGTATGCATCTAAGGCAGGGGAAAGGTTACTGCGTCCCAAATACTTCACACTGAACCCTCTATGTGTACCCACCCAGCTGCTGGTTTTCCGGCCTCAATTGCAGAAGAGAGCTGCTTACGAGTTGCATGGAAGTGATTTTAGCGGACACTTATAGGGCTTCAGCAAATGGAGGGATTAATTACACCCCGACATCATGGTTGTACCAAATAATAAGGCATGTTGCACAGATGAAGAGTAAATAAAAGAAACAAAGCCAAGCAAATATTGTGACTTCAAATGTTTATGAATATAAAGGTTGGTTTAAACACACAAGAGAATGAACAAATAAATTACCAAGTATTAAGACATAACAAATAAATTGTTTGGTAGAAAGTAAACTAATGATCACGAGGATGCTCAAAATAAATTCTTCGTTGATTTGTAAAACTGAAGCTTGCTTTATTTTGAGTAATTTTAAATCTCATTTATTTTAAAAATTGAATTGGGTCCTGTGCATGCTCCTATTAAACTGTTTGGTGTTCAAATCTTGGAATAAAAGTTAATTAATTTCACCATTTACTTGTCTGTAAATTTGTCCTGCTTACATATAGTAGTGTGATCTCATACCTAACTGCGTTAGGAAAACCAGGAGATCCATGTTTCAAGTTACGCACATTAAACATCTCATGACAGTAGGAAATTCGCAAAGTGTAGGCCATGAGGCCACAAACCTGGGGAAATGTTAGGAAAGGAAAACCCACCCATGTCTAGTTGCAACCGGTTACCTTGGGTGGAATGTCTAGAGGAAGCAAGCTGAAGTTTGACAAGCTGGCCTCTGAAGTGCATAACTTGGTATGGCATACTCCTTCCAAAGACCAATAAAAAAGAAACATGAATGCTTAACTTCACAATACAATACAAAGAATGAAAGGTTAATCACTGTAGTTGCTTTATTTTCCAAAATTCAGGGCAAACTTTTGTTATCTGATGCGGCAAAAAGAAATCAATTTATGTAAAAGCGCTAGGAAGTGATTTTATCAGAATCATCAGTTGTTACGGTCACAATTGTTGGCTTGTCACTGTCTGCATCCTCTTTGAAAGACTTCTGTAAAACGTAAGCATCTGCTGGCTCTATCCTCTTGTAGTAGTTCTTTTTCTCCTCCACAATTTTGAATCCAAACTTTTCATAGAAACGGATGGCACCTTCATTGTTGACTTGCACATGTCTGGAGAAGCCAAAGAGAAAGAATATATACATACTCTTGCTTACATACTACCACTTATGTTGCATCTCTCCATGACATTAGTTACACATTCAAAATATTGGACAACTCAAAATAACAAAAGGTAAGAGATATTTTTATATTGTTAGGAAATTTGTGGATGTCAAAAGAAATTAAATTTAGCACCAAACTTATTTAATTGCAACGTTTAATCAATACTACTGTATGGATCATCAATATGGAGGACGACTAAATTGATTGCTAATAAACTACAAATCTAAAAAACACAAGCCATAAATAAAATATTGCACGATTTCTTGCCTGGCAAATTTTGTTGCATCTCTTAAGGCGCACGCTGTAGAGGTATATATATCTTGTTATGTGAAAAAGTATTGATACTTTAGCTGAAATATGATTTTCATTATATTTCAACCGTAGGTCAGCATGGCCGAATGGATAAGAATGCATGTTCTTAAACATCCAGTGTGCTGACGCCGAGGTAAGGGGTGTAACCCCTACACCGGACAGTTGGACTAAAATGTTGACCTGTCGTCCTTGACTTGGGGACGTTAATTACATGTACCTCTGAAGTCGGATACAGTTCGTCAGATGGTGAGGGACACTGTTAATAAAAAAAAAAAAGCTAACCCCACATACAAATTTCAGTCCAGCACTATTAGAAGTGTGTATGGACTACGTGTGAGTTCAAAGCCAGCGAGCGCAAACAACAAAAACAAAAACAACAAAATATTTCAGCCAAAGTATCTGATTTTTCACACAAGATATGTACCTCTGCAGTATGCATCTGACAGCAACATATGCCAGGCAAGAAACTGCAATATTTTCTTTATGGAGTATTTGTTTACATTCATGTAAACTACAAATCATTTATTAACTGGAGCCAGTGCAAACCAGAAGGACTAACATTTTATGACAGAAACAACAATCTGGAGCTCATGGAGAGAACTAAGCCAAGGCCTGTGAATCAAGAGGTAAAGTAAAAGGTACTGGAGCTGGATAGGGCATACGTTGAGAAAACCTGGTGATAGTATAACTAGAAAAACCTGGAATCCACAGGGCAAAGGAAATAGAGGAAGGCCTAAAAACACACGTAGAAAAGTAATAGAGACAGAAATTAATATGAGGAGG
The DNA here is from genome assembly GCA_963921405.1 of Cepaea hortensis. Lineage (NCBI taxonomy): Eukaryota > Metazoa > Mollusca > Gastropoda > Stylommatophora > Helicidae > Cepaea > Cepaea hortensis. Next base: position 61,892,789 of record OY992891.1, read on the forward strand.
AACGAATGAACAAACTTTATTTTTAAAGGGTTAAGAATTGGGCACACAGGTTCTGCCCTTCTTTATTTCCTCTCATACATTCTTTCATTCAATAACACTTATGAAGCTAATCTTAGACAACAAAACAACAATAAGCATTAAAACATGAAAAATAATCAATAATACATGACTCACTGAGGCAATGTTTAACATGGGCATTATAAATACCTGAACATGAGGGAGGACAAGAAAGGAGCTCCCTGAGATAACTAAGGATAGGATGGCTCCAAGTTGGTTAAGGGCCTAAGCCCCACAGGTGTATAAATGGTGAACGAAGAAGACCACTCATCAAAAGCATAAGGAAAAGATAAGTGAAATTTATGAGACATATCAGTAAAAGAGATTGAATTGAGATTAGCCCGTAGGTGCAAAACTACATGGTAAGAGAAACATAATATGTGGGAGGCTTCAATAACAGAGCAACAAACTATAAGCAGCATCAACTTCTCGTCAGGTGCATATTGCAGAGTTATATATCTGAAGTGAATACATGAATAATACTTCAGCTGGAACAATTAAAACACATAGTCACAGGTATTGTTCGACTGTGGAACATCTGTTATCCTCATGGTAATTTCAAATTTACAACAAACTCTGCTCAAAACCAGCTGAAAACGCCTAATTGCCTATGCTATTTTTTCACCCGTGACGTGTTTTAATTGTTTCAGCTGAAGTATTCATTTATTCACTTCAGATAATATATAACTGCAGTAAGCCGCTAAATATGCCAGGCAATAAATCGTGCAACATATTGTTTGTGGCTTCTGTGTTGCACACTTTTCTCGTTTAACTCTTTTTATTTGTTTGCTGGAGGTCAGCATGTCCAAATGGATAAGAGCGCTTGTTCTTAAACTTCTGGTGTGCTGATGCAGAGGTAGAGGGTTCATCCCCTACACCGGACAGTTGGACTAAAATGTTGATCTATCGTCCTTGATTTGGGGACATAAATTACAAGTACCTGTCAAGTCGGAGTGCATTCACCTGATGGCGAGGACACTGGTAATAGGCAAAGCTAATCCACACATAAAATTTAGTCCAGTGCTAGAAGTAGCGTGTATCAACTACACTCAAGTTCAAAGAGAGCGAGTGCCCAAAACATAATGTATTCACTCACTGTGAACACCAGAATAATCCACAGACATGCAACAAGTAGTTTTGCACTGGACTGATCTTGCTTCAGCATGAGCGTTTCCTATCACCTGTGTCCCTCAACATCATGCGACCCTCTTCAACCACCGAGGCACTTGTAATTTACATCCCCAAGTCAAGGGCAAGAAAACATTTAAGTCAGGTTGAGCACCTTCTAATTAGGTTACCTGTATTAATGTAATCTGACTATTTCATCTCCCAAAGAAGCACAGGCACTCAACCAACTCACGCCAAACCCTGTGTAGGCTTGTTCGTGAATGGTTGGATTGTGTTGAGCTCAGAACTGACATCACTGCACTCAGGACATTCCTGTATGCGCCCTGTCCCCCTATTCAATGGTCAGCGAAGAGTCATACTACTAATCGTTCCCACCGCTATCTAATTGATAGTTCTCCTGGTCTTCCCTCTCAATTTTGAAATTCCATCAGAACCCCTGGCAATCCACCGCAATCACATCCTTTCTACATACAGGTTCTCAATCTGTTCCCCCACCTTCTCCACCTGGTCCCACGACCACCTCCCCCTTGTCCATAGGTAATCTACCACCAAGCGGTGCATTACCTGCCAGCCTGATGCCTGTTAATTCCCCCGCATGGTCAGGGCAAAAAATCCATACAATTCTCACAATATGTGACCTCTGAAGCAAGGTGAGCCATTCCACACGAAACATTCCTTTCTCCACCTTACTAAGCATACTTCTCGGGTCCATAATGAATACAATGTTGTTGCAGTGATCTCTAACCAATGGAATGCTGCTGTTACTGCTTCCACCTCCATTCTCATGCTGGAGGTCGTAGCCTCACACTCACAGGCCAGACTCTCCTTTTTTAAAGGTTGGATTGTGCAGCTAATTTCCTATGGCATGAGGTAGGCAGTTGTATGCCAACTCTTACAGTAGTCTCCCACAACATGCATGATTGGTTAGTGTCACTAATCTTTGCTTCCCTTTAAGGCACTGGAAACACCGGAGATTTGACAATTTGCCAACATGTTTTGCAACTAAAGCATTACAACTGCCCATGATTCAGCATCTTGCTTGACCACCAGCTGAGTCTACAATATCTCGTATACAAAAGATTGACATCTTTTCTTATAAATTAATCAACACAGGTTAGCGGAGTAGGGGCATCCACTATCAAAGGAGATGTAAGATGCCTCCTTTCCCTCGTTAGTCTATGAGACACCCTTGGGCGAGGTGGATGCCCGTTTAGTCCCCCCTCCCCCACACACACACTTTCAGGGTTACGTGAAGGCATGGAGGCAGGTCGTGGATGGAGTGTAAGAGCAGCCGACATGTTGTTGGTTATGGTCTGCACTATGCGGCAATAGGCAGATGATTTCATCAGCAGAGACAATGGCTATAGCCACAAACTCATACAGTCACTGCCCAGAATGAAAGCAATGGCAAACTACCTTCTGCAAAACTTGCCAAGAAACCCTAACAACCACAATTAACACCACATACACAAATATATACACCCACAGAACTTACAGAAAGACATTGTCAATGTTTCCATCCTTTTCACAGATGTTTAGAACATGTTGCAGCATGACCGTGCCTGAAATTGTACATATATGTTTAAACCTCAACTACTAAAAGTACAATTTCAAAATAAATAGAAATTAGTTTAGGTCAGGGAAAGAGTTGCAGACAGCTCACTGATAAAAGATGTGTTAGAGGAGAGGGACACATGGAGGGGAAGCATGCAAAAGGAAAACAATGTTACAGGTGAACGAACAACATCAAGAGACTGGAAGATGCTTGTATGAATGCACCACCAAAGACATGTGGTAGAGGGTGTTGGAGACTAAGTACAACTGACTTGTCAGTGTGGAGATGGCACTTGATTCAGTAAATCAGCACATATTCAATAACTTCAAATAAAACAACATCATTTCCCTATTTCTGAACAAAAGAACGTGGTGTGAGGGGAATCAAGATTAAAAATATATGACCACGATTCGGTGCAACTTATGATCAGTTCATCATAGAATCAAGATTATAAATATATGTTGTTTGTCCATCAAGAATGATGATGACCATTTATTTCATCCAGTGGGGTTGAAGGTATGGAGCCGTGGGTTCTAAGATGGCTGATAAGGCCTATTTTGGCTCGAAATGTTCTTTGACAATGTGGGCAAGGAATGCTTGACGTTTCTGGAGGAGGATTTCCTGCAGTGGTTTTTCTGTCCTGCCTTTTCTTCACAGCTCTTGCAGTCCTGGTTGCCTCACATATGACTGCACCCTTGTGTAATGAGGCATGCCATGAATTTCGGTCTCTGGCTGCAGCCTCCCAGGTGTCATGATGAATTCCAAAAGCCTTCAGTGAAATTTTCAGAGTGTCTTTAAAGCGTTTCCTCTGGCCACCTTGGGAGCGTTTACCACAACGCAGTTCGCTGTAAAAAATTCGTTTAGGGAGCCTGTGATCTGGCATGCGAGTCAAGTGACCAGCCCAGCGAATCTGATTCTTCATCAGTAGAGTGTGGATACTGGGCATGGATGCTCTTTCTAGGACTTCAGTGTCTGGAATCTTGTCTTGCCATTTAATCTTCAGTAGCTTCCTTAGGCAGACTGTGTGGAAGTGGTTTAATTTCCTAGCGTGTCGCTGATAAACAGTCCAGGTTTCACAGGCATATAGCAGTGTGGATAATACAACTGCTTTGTAGACTTTATATGACCATGATAAGGTACAACTTATGATCAGTTCAATACAGAATCAAGATTATAAATATATGACCATAATAAGGAACTTATCAGTTCAATACAGAATCAAAATTATAAATATATGACCACAATAAGGTATAGTACATTCACAAATGTTTGCCCCCCCCGTATAAAAATCCCTAACTCAGTATGAGATTTAGCATATAACCTTATCATTATGTACACCCAACAAAAAGTGTTTGTTCTGGAGATTGTACAGCAGATCTCAATGTTTGTTTATATGTGGTATGTAATTTGCACGTCAGAGATAAAGTGCATATTATGAAAATATTACATCTTCATGGGGAAACATCAGTGTTCAATAATGAATAGTCTCCATGGTGCACGGGAATTTCCTTATGAGAAGCACGTCACATAGTGGAACGGAAGTGTTGCCTGAATTGACGTGCATTACAGTAAAACAAGTTTGTTGGCATGAATTCAATATATGTTCCCTAAAACATCAAAGAAATGTTGCTGCTTTCCATAATTTCAGTTCCCTTTGATCCTATCAAAGACATATTCCTTGGGTGGTAGTGAATATAAGATGGCAGGAACAATTTCACAATAATGCAAAAGATACTTTTCAAATTGAACGTGAATGAAGGCAAACATTTGTGAAAGCACTATACAACTTATGATCAGTTTGGTGCAGAATTAAGATAACACATCTGATCACAGCTAAGAAACAATATACAAAAATATCAGTAGAGAATCAAACTTACAAATGTTTGATTGCAAAAGTTGTTTGGTACAAAGACAAAAATATTTTCTAAATATGAGAGGCGGTCAGAAAGTTTTGCACTTTAGTATGAAGACATTTCATGGAAACTGATGTGAACTGTAGTCCATTTCTGTATATGCACCCTTATCCCTTCTTCACCAATCTGATATCCTGATTGTTGAACACCCCCGTCTGAGCCCAGAACCATGCCTCAAATTCTGTTATCAAATCCTGGCCGCTGGAGATAGACATCCACGCAGCAGATTCTTCATGTTTGGAAACACTTGGCATAAAGTGACTTCTTCCTGGTTAACGCACAGGCAAGTGGTCATAGAAATCCAATGGTTTTATTTACATTTATGAAAAGGGAAACAAATTTTGAATTAAAAAAACAAAACATACATGCCACAGACAATAAAACAGGAACACACAAACACCATGTCATACCAATGCCAAGCCTCCTATATGGTGCCAGACACCCGAGTGTCATTATGTACAAGCGGCGCTGATTTTCCGAGGTATCTATTCTACAACAGACAGCTCCAATAACAATATCATTGTAATAGGCTGGAAACAAACAAAATAAAAAGCAATGTTTGAAACATGGATGTTCGAAGGAATAAATTTAATTGCATGAAATAAAATATACGAATAAGCGAAGTGAATGTCCCATTATATGTACATAGTGGTTTTCTGATCTCATGTGTCATAATAAAATTAAATGTAATACCCAGAAATATCAATTTCTGGGAAATCCATGAGGTCATTAAATAGTACTGATTGGTACTCACAGAAGCAAAAGAAGCAGATATCAGAGGGCACATTCAACAACATAAAACATTGTAATCTGTACATACAGTGATGTTCAAAGGTGGGTGGGAGCTATGGGGAGGGGGGCGGGGGGGGGGGGGGGGGGGGGGGGGAGTAGTGCAGTAGCTAGAAAGCTTGCCTGCCAGCCTGATGGCCATGTGTTCGAATCCTCTTAAAGGTGAAGGTATTTAAATTTTACCTGGACTCCAAGTCAACCCAGCTTACAACGGGTATCATCAGGAGATGTACTGGGAAGTGAAGGCAGCCGGCATGAAGCTGACCACATGACCTGTCCGGTGCCGATTGCTTCACATAAATATGGGGCTGGCACCATATACCCAGGGGAATGTGGTGGCATAATGGCTAGATGCCCACTTGCCCAGATGGTGGTCATGGGTTTGAATCCACAGGGAGGATTTAACAAAAGGACCTGGGTGCCCATGTCAACCCAGCCCAAAATGGGTACCAGAGAATATCCTGGGAAGTAGAGGATCGACTGGCCGAGTGGATAGAACATCGGATTCCCATTCGGGAGACCCAGGTTCGATCCCTCGGTAAGGTGTGGGATTTTTTTCTGTCGGGGGCAAAAAGAAAATTCTAACCTGTACAGTTCGCGGCGACTGCACGAGCCAATCAATCAATCAATCATGTGCCATGCCGGAAAGCGTGGGCGGTCATGACTCGCCATTTCACTCGATCACCAGAGTCGTGGATCAGCTCAGTGTTCCTGTCTCGTCCAAGCCATGTGGCCAAGCCATCCAGACATTTTCCTCTCGGTCTTCCTCTTGGTCTGTTCCCTTCGATCTTGCCAGTTGTCACTAAGTTCTCCAGTCCATTTCTTCTCATAACACGTCCAAAAAATTTTGACTGTCTGCGTCTAATTTCTCTAATCAATTTATGATTTTCATTTGTCTCCTGTAGTACTTGGTCATTGGTTTTTCTATCTGTCCATGGTATTCTTTGCATTTTCCTCAGAAACCACATTTCTGCAGCCATCTGATGTTTTTCAGCTTGACTGCACATTGTCCAAGTTTCACATCCATACAAAAGAACAGGCTCTATGTAGCACCTCAACACTCTTTTTCTCGTTTCAATTGTTGCACTAGCCAGACGGCCTTAATTCCTCAGGCTCAAAGACCCCTCAGCCATACACCGCAAGGTACTATATTGGCAGTAAATGACAGTGACAGTAGAGGTGACTAGTGTGAAACTGACCACATCACTTGCCCAGTGCACCTGATGGCGTGCCAATGGGTTACTTACTTTTACTTACAATACACCCATAACATCCAGGCTTGGAGAAGGGTCTCTAAAGAAACATTTCCTGAGTAGAAGAGGCCATGAAGGGAGCTGATCACTACACCTAGCAATGTTTTCAACAACAGTCAAGAACTGACATCACAGCACTCAGGACATTCCCATCCATGCTGTCCTCATCTGCAACAGCCAGTGAAGAATCCCAATATTAATGGTACCAGTAGCAGTCTGATTAAATGTCTGTCTGGCCTGTCCTCAGAGTCCTGAGTGGTAGCGCCGGGATGTATCACACACACTATTGGGGTGTCCCTTGTACACCCCAGAATCACCCTTATGGCTTCATTCTGTATACACTCTAGTTTCACTAGCTGGCTCTTTGAGACAGTCAGCATTCCTAACCTGAAATGATCAACTGCTGACAAAGTATTAATAGCATCTTCTGCTCCATGTCCCATACACTTCAGTGCATTGAGCCCCTTCTGACACTTTGTAACTACCACTTCAACATGATACCTAAAGGGCAAGCTTCTATCAAAAGTGATTCCTAGGTGCTTCAGTCTGCTTTCTCTATTCACATTTCTACCATTTATTGGGAGGTCAGCTTTAATCATCAGATTGTCCAGAGCACCACAAGACAAATGCCTTTTCTGGGTTAATGACATCATTCATCTCCGTGTACCACTCCATCACTTTGTCCAGTGTCGCCTGCAGCTTCTGAGCTGTTTGATTTCTGTCCCTCCTCTGCCTGTATGCAAGAACATCATCTGCAAATGTGAGTATCCTTCCAGCCCCTAATGCTTCGAGGCTGGCAATCTTGCTTGTATACACATTGAAAAGCACAGGTGAAATTGTTGACTCCTGTGGTAGTCCGGGGGATTTCTTCTCGGAGTTTTTTTTTCCGGACGTGATTGCGTTGTGCCTGTTTACAGCAGAGCTGCGTTCTTGCGCCGTTAGACTGACACATCCGACTTCTGCGGGCATTTGTTGACTGGGTTAACCTTCCCGGAGTCCGGGGGATATGATACATGGCTCAGAGGTCCATGTACCCAGCAGGAGAACCACTCTATGAAAATACAAAACAGTCACAATCCAGATCACCAATCACGATGCTCATCTTCATGAGAGTGTACATCAAAGTTTCATATATGACTCTGTTGTACGCGTCTTCGAGATCAAGCGCTGCCACCCCATTTGCTGTCCAACGTGGAAGACACTACCCATCGGTATAGATCTTGGGAAGAACATGCAAGTCCCTGTACTGCAACAAAGTGGAGACACAGCAAAGGTGTTATGATGATGACCTGATGAAAGTTGTTTTGTGCCTGCTGCTGTTAAATTTGTTTTTTGCTCTCGCTTGCTTTGAACTCAAGCATAGTCCAGACACACCACTTCCAGTACTGGATTGAATTTTGTGTGTGGATTAGCTTTCCCCATTAGCAGTGTCCCTCGCCATCAGGTGAACCCACTCCGACTTCAGATGTGCTTGTAATTTATGTCCCCAAGTTAAGGATGACAGGTCAACATTTTAGTCCAACTGTCCGGTGTAGGGGTAGAACCCCTTACCTTGGCATCAGCACACCGGATGTTTAAAACCAGGCGTTCTTATCCATTTGGCCATGCTGACCTGGCCTGCGCTGTTGTCAATCCATTCTAACCCCCTTTAAATCTGCTTGACTTCAGTAATCTGCCGGATCTAATGTCTGCTCTACTGTAAAGTTACCTCTGTCTTACATCTACTTTCACTTACCTAACTTGGCAAGTTCTCCAACTTCAAGAACATCTTTGTAAAATTTATCGTTGTAAGTCACTGGGAAAACTACCTGGTTGAGTCTCTTGAGTTGTTTGATGTTGTGGGGTGTTATGTCACCCAACTCTATACGACCCCTGTATCAAGAAACAACACATTACAATAACTAAACTCTATGTAACCTTTGTGACTGGAAACATATAGTAAACTGCAGAAAACTTGACTATTAGGAACCAAATCATTGTCAGAGTCCAAAATAGGTTGGACATTTAACCACCATCTTTATTTGACATTTACATTAAATTTAGGTATGTATTTTATATAGCATAAGACTATCTCAACCTGATATAGACATAATCTTTGATAAGGACAAGAGGTTTATAAGAAGCATTTATAGAACAAGTGGGAATCACAGCATGCAGGTCATCAGAAAGATTATGCATATTACCAACTCAACTGAAGTGACCAAGCAGCAATCTTCAGACATTCAGACAGGATATGTTGCTTGTGTACCAGGCTGAAATACCACTTGTTCAATAAACTAAAGATAGGAGTACTTATGAATGAAACTGGAATTGGTAAAATGACGGTAAAACATTTGCTGCAAGAGTTTCCAACTCCAAAGTAAGAATACAGAAGGCAAGAGCAGCTTTCATAACACTAGGAAATTTGTGGAGGTCACAGGAAATTAATTCTAGTATCAAACTTACAATATTTAACTCCAATGTTAAACTGGCACAACTGAGTGTTATCACAAACATGTTAATGACTACCTCTGAAGTCGGAGTGGGTTCACCTGATGGCGAGGGACACTGTTAATAGAGAAAGCTAATCCACACGCAAAATTCAGTCCAGCACTACTAGAAGTAGTGTGTATAGACTACGATTGAGTTCAAAGCGAGCGAGCGCAAAAAAAAAGTGAATGACTAAATCAATTACTAATAAATGACAAACATCCCCGGGAAGGTTAACCCGGTCAACAAATGCCCGCAGAAGTCGGATGTGTCTGCCTAACGGCGCAAGAACGCAGCTCTGCTGTAAACAGGCACAACGCAATCATGTCCTGAAAAAAATTTCCGGATGAACGCAGAAGAAGAAATGACAAACATTCAGAAACTGGTGCCTGGGCAGAACAGAAGAACTAAAATGGAACCATAGAATCACTAATCTTGAGCTGAGAGAAAGAACTAGTCAGACTCCAGCCTCCAGAGGTGAGGAAAAGATGCAGGCTCTGGATAGGATATACACTGAGAAAACAAAATAATATAACCAGAAATCTTTCTCTAAAACCCACTGAGCTAACAAAATAGAGGCAGACCTAAAAATGCACGGAGAAGAGATTTACAGACACAGATTAATATGGGAAGACATGTTCGGAGATAGCAACACATAGATCAGCTCATGCATGGTCACAATTTAACAGGTGCAAAGCGATGGAAAAGGCTGGGTTGTTATGGCCTGTTGACTTCACAGGATTTCCGGAATATTGTTTTACTTTCTTTTCCACCCATCCTGGTGTGGTTTTTTTTTTTCACTTGCTCACTTTCTACTCAAGAGTGGTCCATAAACGTGTTACAACTTCTAGTGCACTGGACTGATTTTTGCATGTGGATTAGCTTTCCCTATTACCAGTGTCCCTTGCCATCGGGCGAACTCACTCACACTTCTGAGGTATTTGTGATTTCCGTCCCCAAGTCAAGGACAAGAGGTTAACACTTTAGTCCAACTGTCCGGTGTAGGGGTTGAACCCGCTACCTCAGAAATGTAAGAGTTACCGTTTGTATCCATTCGGCCATGCTAACCTCCAGTATATATATAAATGAAGAAGATTGGTTAAGACAAATAAATATGAAGAAAATTAAATGTCTTGGACGTGTAAAAAAAAACATGAAAATCTAGTAAATATAATTACAGAGGAAAGTGTCTAGGTGAGGCAGAAAAGGGGGAAGACCACACTGTAGATGGATTCAAAATGTGATAGATAATTTACATTTGACAGCAACAGAGACAGGACATCTGGCTTATGAAAGAGAGCCATTTTGAAAGATTTACGGGGGTGAAGTTCTGCCAGGATAGGCCACTGGATAATGATGTTTTTAAAAGTCAGAAAGAAACCTTGGGAGAGCTCATCACATCCAACTTGCGACCTTTTTTTGGAGTCATCATACTGTGCCGTGTCGATAAGTGTGGGTGGTCATGTTTCACCATCTCACACGATCACCAGAGTTGTGGATCAGCTCTGTGTTCTTGTTTGGAGTACATGATTGTTTATTAGAGGAATTCAACTTTTTCTTTAACTTATTCAGTCCCAAGCAACATGTCATGTGATTGGCTCTTCCATGCAAATTTCAGTCATCACTGTTTTTTTTAACATTTAGTCAGAGCATACTAAAAAAAAACATTTGGCTTCTCCAGTAACCACTTATCATCATGTGTCTTGCCAGCTGGTGTAGGCGTCTGTGGCTCTCCACAGATCTCAGTCCCTGGTGCTCTGGATCAACTCGATCACTGCAGGTCAGCATGGCCGAACAGATAAGAATGCTCATTCTTCTGTGTGCTGATGCAAAGGTATTGGGTTCAATCGTCAATTAGACTAAAATGTTGACTTCTCGTCCTTTGTGGATGTAAATTACAAGTACCTCTGAAGTTTCAATGGGTTCGCCAGATGGCGAGGGACATTAGTAATAGGGAAAGCTAATCCACAACTATCAGTCCAATGCACTAGCAGTGTAGTCTATGGACTACGGTAGAGTTAGTGTGTCCCAAAAAAAAAAAAAAAAAAAAAACTTGCTGCTGTCTCAGTCCACCAAGCATCATTTCTCTTGGTCTGCCTCATCTTCCACTGTTTTCAAATACCCCCCCCCCCCTTCCTCATTATATGACCAAATAATGTTTGTCTCTTTTTTAAAGTTATATATAATGTTTTTCTTTCATTAGCTTCTTCCAGGCAATCATTGTTAGTTACTCTGGCAGTCCAATGTATTAGCAACATTTATCTCAGGAACCACATCTCATAGCTCTTCATAATAATAGGTTATTCAATCGTGCCACTAACCGAACTGAAAACGGAAGTTGATATACGGCGTCACCCCAGCTTTTTCCATTGTGTCACCAAAATGGCTGCTGTAAAGTCCATTCATGCTTACGACGTCATTCATTCATTCAAATATCACGTGACAATAGCAGACGTCACCTTAGGTTAAGCAGAAAAGGTTAGCCTAATATTCTGTGCACGGCGATTGGTTGAAATTATCATGACCTTTTAATAAATTGAATTACTTGGCAAAAAGTAAGTAAATTTATTTTCTAGAGCTTGTTTAGGTTAGGTTAGTCGAGGTTCCAACTTCACGGCAACGGGTCGTCCCCATTATGCTCCATTCCTGTGCCAGTGAATATCACACAAAATGCTCCCCACTGTCCAATGTGAAAAGTGGAATAGACAGGAGTCTCAGCAATCCAACAGCCCGCACAGGTACACTGCATAATGCCGCCGCTAGAATGCCAATACAAAATTCATCCATGAAAACCAGTTCATTGTCGATAGAATCGGCAGTCACCAGAAAGACCTCACTGACCCGGGTTTTTTCACATGGCTCTGTCTTTTACCGCAGGGCGACCTGCCGAAAGTATCACATAAAGCACGAACTCCGTAGCTTCAGCGCCAACTCCCAGGAGTCTCCTGAAAAATTGACTCATGAACTGAAAAGGCAAATCAGTCAATTCAGCAACAGCCGAAAGGTAGCCATTGTTCTGAACATGCAGGTCACTGTACAGGACAGATCTAAAAGCATTCCATGCGAATTTCACAGTTCACAGTGTCGCCCTCGCATTCACTCAGTAGCAGGGCGATGGAACCATATACTACTAATCCAACATGAGGAAAATACGATTGCAAACCATAGCTACAAGCATAAACATGCCACAGGCCTTAACGTTTCAATGCCTAATCACCATGTTGGCGACCGGAGCTTGTTTATTTAATAAGATATTTTTAGATGGATATTCACATTCAGAACCCATTTTTACATATATTTGGAGTTTCATTGCTTAAACTTATATCGCGTTATATGTTGTAAAAAAATATATTTCTACAAGGTCTTCGTGAATGGAACTCCAAGATGGCGGTTGCCGGCAACGGAAAGTTTTGACGCTCAAACGTGCAATATGAACTACTAAAGTAAAAGAAAATAAAAGTTCAAAGATTAGTAATAATTTATTTGTATACTTGTACTATTATTTTTTCATTTAACATGACGGAACATATGGATGAAGTCGGATTTAATATCCGCCAGTGGCCCATCTGAGACAATCATGTTGGACCGGAAGTGGCAATAACAATTAAAAACAATGGACCCAATTTTTCCAGTCTCAAAATATGAATAATATGGTGAAATATGTATCGAGATTTTGACACTCAGATGTGAATATCTCTGCTCAGAAGTGACATCCAAGCATAACTGAGGTACCATTAGATTTAGTTTTTCAAGGCCTTTCTATCTGTCGTGGTCTCATTATAAATACTCAAATTTAAAATCGTGATCATACCACCTACTAATAAGCCCAATTTGTTCACTTGCGTTCCGTTCCAAGATTTCACTGCCATTCATACAGCAAGACATGTCCCATTCAATAGTAAGTAGCTTAAATTGATTATTCAGTTTCTTTGAAAGTATTACATTTAAATTTATGATTCTACACAGGGGTTATTTCCAATCTTGGCCACCTGTTATCAAACATTCTGAGACTCTGAGAGTTAATATAATGATGCACGAATTAAAGAGAGTGATCTATCTTTGGGCAGGAAATGAGAATGTAAAAAAAAAAAATTCAACTGTCAAATTATGAATTTCCAATGTTGTAATTAGTGTGCACACAAACATAATGTCAATTAATTAGTTCTGGGGTTATTATTCCTTACTTTCGAATTTGTATAATTACTGTTTTATCATTTATATTCCATAATAATTTTATTTATTTTCATACAAAATCATGAAGATAGTTTTAAATAGTTCAACAGCACCCTCTCTCATCTGCGAGAGATCACCAAAGAGTGCTTATGAATAAACGCAACATATTGACTGGCCTGAATCATTACGTTCAATCTTTCTGTTTCCAAACCGAATTTCTTTCTTTTGTATAAGTATACATACTTGGTCATTGTGTTTTTGTGGACAGAAACTTCCCGTAAGAATGTAAGATTCTTCACATGCAAACGGTAGCTTTTCACCGCGCCAGCGGAAGTAGAAACTTTTAGTTAACCCAACCAGGTTGCCAGGTACATGAACCATGTAAAAAGAGGAAGTCAACTGTCTTCAGTTGAGTTAAGTTAAGAACTGACATCACTGCACTCAGAACATTACCATGTGTGCTCCGTTCCCTCGTTCAACAGGCAGCGAAGAGTCAGACTACTAATCGTTGCCACCGCTATCTGATTTAAAGTTCTCCTGGTCTTCCCTCTCAGTTTTGAGATTCTTCCAGAACCCCTACCGATCCCCCGCTATATCATTCTTTCCACATACGGGTTCTCAATCTGTTCCTCCGCCTTCTCCACCTGGTCCCACAAACGCACGACCACCTCCTCCTTGTCCATATGCAATCTACCACCAAGAGGTGTATTCCCCGCCAGCCTATCAGCCTGTTCACCCCCCCCCCCCCTCCCCCGAACCCCCGCATGAAAACATAAATTTTTTTTGCATATCCTTTACAGGACATTGCTGTCAACATCAGCATCTTTTAGCTGATTGTTGATTTCTTGGTAAGATTACGCTCAGTAATTACCCTCGCATGGCCAGGGGGAAATATCCATACAATTCTCACAATCTGTGACCTCTGAAGCGACGATAATCATTCCACACGAAACATTCCTTTGTCCACCTTACTAAGCATATTCTTTGAATCCATAATGAATACAGTGTGTGTTGCAGTAGTCTCCTCTAACCAACTGAATGCCGCTGTTACTGATTTCACCTTCATTCTCATGTTGGAGGTCGTAGTCTCATATGCCAGACTCGCCTTTCTCAAGACTCGTCCATTAGCCTTTGCAATAAAACCCCAACCACTACGTCTGTTTCTCACCACTCACCCATCGGTGTAGATGACTATGTCACCTTGGTGTGTATTACTCTGGATCAGTTGTTGCACTTCAAACTTAGTGCGGCCAGGGAGAAAGGACAATATGAGTACGAACCTTTGTCTATGTTTGATGAATATATCTGTTGGCTCATGCAATATTTCATGTGAGGATTCTATGTTTTCATATGTGTTTTGTTTCACATGTGAATGTTGCTTATTAAATATTGTCCTACCTGCTGTTGGAGAGGTACTAATGTTGCCCAGTGGGGAAGAGCAAATGGCTTGATGGTGATGAAGGATGACACTTGTGAACCGAGTCTAGCCGGGGAGAGGGGAGGACCGGCTTTGCCGTTTGCCCATTCTCTGCACTCACGACCTAGAGTTATTATTACATTGTGTCAGTCCGTCATGTCTTCCGGAACTTCAACCCCCTCTTTTTCACGATTGATGGTCTCCAGATCACACACCTGACGTATAGATATTTCTACTTGTGCGATCCAGGACCTGCCTTGTCTTAGTCTATGACCCTTGACCATATCCATTGCTTCATACAGGGGGGTTATCCCTACCTGCAGCAACTCTCGGGTACCATTTGGCCTGAAGGACCCTATGCCTATCCGTCATTGTTGGTAGTGCCAGGATATGCCTCATGCATATAAATGGTGTGTCCTTTGTGCACCCCAGGATTACCCGTATAGCAGCATTCTGTATGCGCTCCAACCTTTCAAGCTAGCTCTTTGATACTGTCAGCAGCCGCAAACCATACTGAATTACATAAATTATTAACTGCTAAAAGAGCCTGTGATATGCCGTGGTCATGCATCCAAGTTTCCAGTAAATAGAGGATTTGCCAAATCTATACAATGTAGAACGGTGTCCCTACTGATGGAATGACATCAGGGTTATTTCGAGAGCGAAGGTTCTGAAATAAGTTGCACTAGGTTAGCACGGTTGAACAGGGAGCATGCAGTCATTTCTTCTTCTTCTTTGCAATTACCCGGAGTGTTTTTTCAGATGTGATTGCGGTGTGTCTGTTATGCGCCCTTGGGCCGAAACCCGTAGGCCAACACAACCGGCTTTAGCGTGCTTTTTTGACCAGGTAGCATTCCTGGGAGACTCTCACTGTTTGCGGTACCGTCCACAACCCAGCTAGCCAAGTTGGAACGGTCGAAGACAATGGTCGTCCCTCAAAGGAAGGCAGGGACAGTCCATGGCATTTTCCGCCATCCAGTGTGGCTTCCATAATAGCAGGGCCGGCACATAGCGCCCTGGTACTGGGCTCACCGAGGGAATCGTCACGTCCTGCTCATGGCTGCTTTAATTCCTCACTTCAATATATTGGGCATTTCGTTCGCCCCGGGCCGTTCCCGCACAGACCAGACTGGTCTGCAGTCAATATCCACTCAGCGAGTTTTTCGGGCTTGTGCTTCTCGTTGTGTCCGTCAGAGCTGTTCCAGACACGTCGGACATTCGGAAACTACCTAGTCAGAGCTGTTTCGAACAAGAGCGGCATTCGGAAACTAGGTAGCTGTTCCTAGCACGAGGGAAGACTAGTTAGAGCTTTTCCTGTCACGAAAGACATTTCACTCGGACGTAATTGCGTAGTGCCATTTTTATTTTGCCGCCCGTAGGCTGGCACTTCTGGCTTCAGCGGGCATTTTTAATGAGGTTAGCCTTCCTCGGGTTTCGAGACTCTTATTTCGACTTCCACACAGCAAGCTTTTGCTTCGGGCTACCACGTAATGGATTCGTAAGACAGGCGTTCCATTTCGTGTCAACGAGACAATTTTCCACCTTTAACTACACTCACTCCATGTGTACGGTTACAGACTATCTACGGAACTTGCGACCGAGGTGTTTTTCCACCTTTTGTACTCGCTCACGAGGTAGGCTACATGTGCTGCCGGCTCAGCACCTTACCTCCGTGCGTCTGTGGGCGAGTAACGGTCAGGCCCTCTCATCCGGGGATCCCTCATATCCCCCAGCTAAGAGCCATCGAACGAGTATCTGCGCCAAGCATGTAGCGTGCTCAGCACCTCACCTCAATTTTGATGTATGTTTGTGTCGGCCAGGCTCTCACTTCTGAGGGCTTATGACTTAGAGACGTTCAGCCATACACTTCGGCTGGGAGCCTTAGAGGTTATGTCCGGACTGAGATTATAGGCATCGTTTGCCTGATTTTGACTGCTATCCTCAGTCTACCTGCAGAGCAGCAGGTTGTGTCTCTCTTAGTCTGGCCCCTATCCCATAAGCTGTCCGACATGTAGTTTTCATCCATCGGTAAGCAGATGGGGTCGATGGGACACGTAAGCTCCCCCAATACGTCAAGGTGGAGACACGTCGGGGGAGATGCAGTCATTTGATTGGCTGATTCGAAAAGCCTGCCGAGAGATTCTATCTCATCCCGGCCAAAAACATGGCATAGCATTAGCTATGTAGATATCGTCTGGGCTAGTCGCTTTCGAGATGTGGTGAAATTCATTGCCCAATTTCGTTTTCTCTGTGTCCCAGGTACGACTATAAAATCATTTTAAATATTGTGGCCGTGCCTAGTGATGAGAAGAGACGAGTATCAGTGTATTTGTATGAAAAATGTGAAAGTGTGAGATCATGCTTTCATTGAGAAGTTACTCTGAATGTTGCTTTCTGACGAACTGACATGTCTAATACATTGAATATTTTTACCATGCCTATCATTTGTCTGCTATGATAATTTTGCTGTATGCTTGGTAAATGTTAGCTCACTCTCAGTGCATATCTGCAATCTTTATGCGCTATAGAACTTCCCTATGGACGCACATCATTGCACATTCTTAATCAAACTGTATAAACGTTAAACGTTCTTGAAAGTCTGTGTTTTACAACTCTTATGATCAGAATGTGTGACTTGACATGTAATCTTTTCCCTGAAATGCTGAGAATATTTAAGTGAATGATATGTTGAAGAAAGATAGACGCATCATAATATTCATATATTTGCAAGACCTTCATTACACGCCAGAATTACACAATTGCTGTGAAGACTGGTGACTATTTTATGTTCATGAGAATTTCTAAAAGCACTCTTAAAGAATTGCCATAATGCAATTTATCTCTGAAGATTGTGCACTTGTTAGCCTGCTGCAGTGGTAGGGTTTACGAACTGCGTTCACAAAACCCTTTTCCTAATGGTCAGGGGGAAAGGACAATATGAGTACGAACCTTTGTCTATGTTTGATGAATATATCTGATGGCTCATGCAATATTTCATGGGAGGATTCTATGTTTTCATATGTGTTTTGTTTCACATGTGAATGTTGCTTATTAAATATTGTCTTACCTGCTGTTGGAGAGGTACTAATGTTGCTCAGTGGGGAAGAGCAAATGGCTTGATGGTGATGAAGGTGATGAAGGATGACACTTGTGAACCGAGTCTAGCCGGAGAGAGGGGAGGACCGGCTTTGCCGTTTGAGTGTGGATGGGATAGGACATCTATGTACCAAATTACCACACGCAGGGATTGGTGATTGGTCTGGTCATTGACTATTTGCCATTGGTCAAGTGATGTTTGCATATTTCAGTTGTAGATGCTGTCTCATGATGTCGGTCTCATGATGTATATCTTATGATATATGTCTCATGATGTCTGTCTCGTGATACCTGTCTCATGATGTATGTCTCATGATATCTGTCTCATGATGTCTGTCGCATGATGCCTAGGTCTCATGTTGTCTGGGTCTTATGATAGTTTTGCCATATCTGAACGAGTGTATTATCATAATGGTTGGTTGTGTATGATGTCCCTAACTCAGCAGGAAGTATCAGTGTCAATCACGAATAGGGGTCAGCAGTGAGAAGATCTCACCCACAGTCCATCCGAGGGGATTAAACTCCATGATCAGAACAAAGGGATTGGTGCATGAGTAACACCCTCCCTTCTCCTCCCCGTTTCCTTGATATTCCTTTTGTGTTTGTTGATAATTTAATCGTGACATTTGATTTTAGTACAAATGTATAGCAATGGGTATTTGCATTTTTATATCAGCAGAGAAAAGTATGGTGGAGTGGCCTTATAGTTGGAAAAATTAAGTAAGAGTCCCAGTCTCAAATCTTCAACACCTTATTTATGGATAGTTAAGGGATTACTACATAACCTACAGGTTGGATTTACCAGCCTAAACCTTCATCACATTATATAGCTTTGCTAAAGGCAACTGAGAGTTTGCCCCAAGCAGGCACACGGAAGGTTAGAAACTTTATATCTATGGAAACTACCATGTTATTCCTAGAAACCGGATTAACGGCATTTCTTAGGAACTATCTAAGCCAGCTCATTAATAGTTGTGGCTTATTTTAGAAGAAAAAGATTTTGGGATATTCGTTTATTCAAATGGATTACCAGCTGCAGTCCAGGAACGAGTGTTAGCTTTTATTACCATCCTGAAACTTAGGCGGGATGAACTTGCATTGTGGAAAGCTGTAAGAATGTTTGACGTGTGTAAATATACCCCTGGTTGGTCTTCAGGACATCGTTGTCAAAACGTACCGAGAATTTACCTTCCTGTTATCATGAAGAGTGGATGCTCAACTTTATTGAATGACCCCAGGCGTCAATTTCAACAGGCAGTCTCGTCACCGCTAGGGATTCATTATAGTTTTATTCCTTCAAAAACTGTGTCACAGGAGAGAGTTAACTTGATGAGGGTGTATCATGAGGAAAGCTGCTACTTGGAAACTTACTTAACACCGCTTATTAGTGGCTGTGAGATCATAGTAAAACAGGGCAGTGTGTGCGAATTGGTGTTTTGCCCAGAAGAAGAGAACTCTTTCTCCAGTGCCAATAGACGGAGATAGTACATAGTTTATTTTAGGATTGTTGTTGAAAGGGGAGATTTAGGGATGTTGTTAATGATGGTGATGATTGGAGAGTTATCCATGAAATAGGTTGGCAGGCTGTTGATTGGTTGGGGTGAAGTATCTGAGTTTTTTCACTGATTGTTTTATCTATGCATATGCAATGTTTGAAGTGTATATGATGTCACTAGGTGGAACCTAGATCTTCACTAGACCTCCTCCAGTCTGTTCAATACAAGAATCTCAAAATTGAGAGGGAAAACCAGAAGAACTTTTAATCAGATAGAGGTGGGAACGATTAGTAGTATGACTCTTCGCTGGCTGTTAAATAAGGGGACGGAGCAAGCACGTATGGGAATTCCCTGAGTGCAGTGATGTCGGTTCTTGACTCAACTCAATTCAACTGTTCAATACAAGAGTGGTGTTTAAACTGGTTTTTGAGTACATTTCATTTTGAATGTCTTATTCAACGGTTGTTGAGTACATTTCATTGTAAATGTCTTGTTCACCTGTTGTTGAGTACATTTCATTGTGGATGTTTTGTTCAACTGTTGTTGAGTACCTTTTATTTTGGATGTTTTTGTCATTTATTGTTGAGTCCAATTGACATATGTCATTGTTGATACATATAATGTGAGATCTTTATGGGGCTGGCAGACAACACACAGTCAACATCTATAATGGAGGGAACATATTCCTCTGTTGCTGTGGTAAATTGCCAGGATCTGAATAAGCCTTATAAAGGAACCTTTTGTTTTCTATTTCTGTGTAGGAACTTAAAAATTACGTCTAAAGTCCCTAGTGAGCCACATTATATGGTTTCTCTAGAGGGCTGTTTGGGAATGGTTACTCATCCCATTAGGGATGCCCCTAGACAACTCGTCATATCAAACCTTTATTATACCATATAAAATTAAAAAAAACCTCACAGAGCCTGTAAAGCATCCTCTGATCTACCCTGGTTGCTGCCATCGCCTTCAGTGCATTACGTCCCCTACCAGCCTTCACTACCTCCACGTGATCCCTAAAAGACAAACACCTGTCAAAGGTGACACCCAAGTACTTCAATTTACTCTCTCTACTAAGAGGACATCCATTCAACATAATACCTGGGACGTCTGCCTTCACGATCATGTTATCTAGGGAGTAGCACACAACCGATGCCTTGTCTGGGCTTATAACGGCCCCTGCGTCCCTGCAGGGGCGTCACTAGGGGGGGGGGGGGTGCGGGGGGTGCGGGCCGCACCGGGTGACACCATCAAGGGGTGACACCAAAATAAAAAAATTGCAAATTTGACAAAGCAGACATAGCTCTGTCTAGTCGGGTTTCATAACCGTTCATTGTTAATTTTAGAAATTTTAATGTTAAATAACAAAAATTTAACTTTGTCCGAGTTTGTCGAAGTTCTTTATTTATGTTTTACCTGAAGTATTGAAGTTATATTGTTCAATTTGTTTTCTTTCTTATGTCCTTATTAACTTTTTGACTTATTTTACAAACATTACTATATGCGATTATATATGGTACAGGAACACTCGGAAGAAGACCATGGTGAAAGTCTAGAGGGGTGACACCAAGAGTTTACCGCACTGGGTGACACCAACCCCAGTGACGCCACTGCGTCCCTGCACCACTCCGCCACCCTGTTTTCCGCCACCTGTAAGTCTTTCGCCAAACTGGCCATGTCTATGCCCTGTCTGTACACCAGCACATCATCTACAAATGTCAAGATTCTACCCACACCTGGTGTCTCAATAGCTGCGATTTTCCTGGTGTAGACATTAAAGGGCCGGCTTCGTGGCTTAGAGGTTATGACTTTTCTCCGTAATCTCGTATACTCTCGTCGGTAACGTGATGACGGTTAGAATCAGCAGTGGTTCGAATCGCATCGGTAACTTACGGGGTATGTGAGCCGGCCGCTCAGAAAGCAATGGCAAACTACTGAGCGTAATCTTGCCAAGAAATTAACATACAGCTGAAAGATGCTGGTGTTGACAGCGATGTCCTGTAAAGGATATGAAAAAAAAAGACATTAAAGAGCACTGAGGACATGGCAGATCCCTGCGGCAACCCAGGTGTAATAGTACAAGGGTCAGAAGACCATTAACCAGGGCCGGATTAAGCCATCTTGGTGCCCTAGGCACAAACCCACATGGGTGCCCCCTACTGCCCCGGGCCCCCGATCCTCCACTGACTGCTGGTATGTTCAATATTATGCAAAAAACTAACAAAGAAAAACAGTTGTGAAATGTAAACACACATGTTTGTACTACTATCACTCATATAAATCCTACAATAAGGTATTTCTGTATTAAAATTAATAGTTAATTAATTTTATAATAATAGTAGACAAAAATACTGTAACTTTTTTTATAGATAAGAAAGTCAGAGAGAGCACACATTTACATTTTAAAGTTCTTTTTTCTAGATTTACGTCTGGCAAAGTTTTTGAGTACATCATCAAAGTTAATTTTGCGCAACAAGTCTGCCTCAATCATCAGCAAAGATAAGGAATCAAGCCTTTCTTGTTTCATTGTCGATCTACTTGGATTTTTTGTACGTTTCAACTGAGAAAAAGAGCGCTCAGTTGAACAGTTCGTAACCATTAATGTTAAAAATATGCGCAAGGCGATTTCTACATTTGGAAAAGCACACTCGATGTTGTCTCTAACTATTACTTTGTAGAGTTCTGCATGACTGAACGTGTTGTCAGATTTTGATGCACGAAACTTGTGGCGAATATATGAGTAGAACTGTTGTATTTCAGTATATAAATTATTGTTCAGATCTTCAGGATAAGCATTTATTAATATTAGGCCTTCACAACACTGAGATGTTTGTGGTACATCGACCAAACAAGAAAATCGAACTGCTAGATCATTATATATCTGTCCTCGTCTACTCATCTCTGTCTCAAGTTTGTCAACAATGGTGTAGAAAGCAGATATACGAAATTTGTCTCTGGCATTCTGAGATACCTCAGGGGCATCACCATCAATGACCACTGTCTTTCGTTTAGGATTACGGGTCAAAGTTGACGTATAATCCACACCTGGTGTTATTTCTTTTGCAGCTTCTTCAAATCTTTCAAATTCATTCCTAGATTCATGCAAGTGATCATCTAGTGAAGAATACAAATCAGCACACGTTTTCAAGTTCACGTGCTCATTTTGTAGAGCTTGACTTAGCACTATGTGAATTAGCACTATTCACAATTGTTTTCACTAGCAGACCAAAACGGAAGTGAATTTGTCGCTACGCATTAGTGCGTTACGTAGCACAAACATATCCCAGAAAAGTCAAAAAATAGCACACAAAAAACCTTGAAGGAAAAATAACAAAAAATAGCAAAAAAAACCTGGCTGGGGGGTATTTTATCCCCGGGTTGTGGGACCAAGGTTAAATAATGTGCGATTCAATATTACATTTGCGATTTGCTTATGCCATGCAATTACGCTACCGGGACAATATACACATTTTTCTTGAGGACTTGTGGTGGCCCCCAAATGCTTGGTGCCCTAGGCACGTGCCTTGTTTGCCTAATGGTTAATCCATCCCTGGCCATGAACCCATGTGCAGTGCAACCTTTCGCGTTCAGAATGAAATGAAATATTGAAATACTTGAAAGAATGTGTAGGCAGAGTCAAGTATCTATGAAGAAATCAAAACTGGAAGTTGATGAAGACAGATCGGACAAGAGCAGATAGAAGACAGCCTTTTGGTTGTTTAACAGGAAAGGCAGAGGTTATAGCAGCTAATGGAAGATAATAGGGAAACAAAACACGCTTACACTCAGGACATAAATGATCGAGGTAGACCAAGAAGACGGTGGAGAGATAATATACATACAGACCTACAAGTACTTAAACAATCCACATTACAAGGAACACGTATAATTAAGATAGTGGAAAGGGACATTACAACATAACAGTTTTTTCAAGGGACATAACTAAAAGAAGCATAAATGTATTATGTGATTTAAATATTTGTAACATTTATAAAAATCATTCAAGAATCTTCTCAAAGCAATTGGCAAAAAATTTAAACGTAGCATAAATACTGGATAAAGCTTTTAAATTTATTTACTTATGTAAAATAATGACATTATTTTCAAGCATGAAAAATTTATGACACATATTTGTCAACGTCTCACACGCATACATAAGTATTGTAACTCCTTCATAGCACTTAACGAAACTTCATTTATACACTTTACGCAAGAATTTTTTTCCGGTCTGTTTTGCAGGCCAATTTTTGTCAAGTCACTATCTTTCTGAGCCGTGATGAATTAATGAATACCTTACGTTTTTCAGCTGTGACTGGTTAATAACACATTTCTGAACGTAAAATTTTTCGAGAAGATTGTGCGGTGTGTGTGGTTTATTTCAACTGGACGTGACCTGTGTTACCTGAGAACTTAGACCAACCAGTCTACAACTTTACATCCAGCGCAGTACACGTTAATCTACACAGCTCAGGTACCCTCGTGCTGTCTGTAACAGGGCCGGGAGCAGCAGTAAAATGCACCCGGACTCTAATCGCCAGCTCTTTGTTGGGCCCAGCTAGTGTCCCCGCGGGCGGCATAACGGACATTTCATCATCATCATCATCATCATCTTCCACTTCTGCCGTCAAGCGTCGTGGGGAGGAATAATTTGCGTTCCAGCGCCCGGTGGACGGCACTGGATAGTGTCATTCCGTGTGGTTGTACAATGTCTCTGATGTCGTCAATCCATTTTCTTCTTGGACGTCCTCGTGGTCTCGTCGCAGATGATCTTTGATGTAAGGCCAGTGATGGTAGTTGCTGATGTTGCATTCTAACAACATGGCCAAACCACTTGATCTTCTGTCTTTCAATAAATGTGGCACAAGGTGTTGATCCCACAGTCTGTCTGATAGTAACATTTCTTACTCGGTCTCGGATTGTTAAGTTGGCAGCTCTCCTCAGGCATCTCATTTCGCAGGTGTTGATTTTGCGAAGGTGTAATTTGGATAAAGTCCAGGTTTGAGATTGGTAGCATAGGGTTGGTGTGAATATGCTGTTTATTATCTGTCGTTTTGCGGACATGGGTATGTTTGGATGTTTCAGTAAGGGTGACAGTTGATATGTAAGTGCACTAGCTTTTTGACATCTGATTTCAATTTCTCTGTCTAATCTGCCATCTTCTGTGATCATACTTCCAAGGTATTTGAATTCTTTAACTTGTTTCAGAGGTGTGTTATTTATCTGTATACTTAGTGGGCCTGGCGATCTGCTAACTTGCATTACTTCGGTTTTGGCTGTGTTTATACTCATATTGTATCTGCTGCAGGTTGAACTCAGATTAGTAATATGAGTTTGTAGTCTGCCCTCGTCGTTGTAAAACAGGCTCTGATCATCTGCAAATAGAAGTTCATTTATTCCCTGTGGGTCAGTTGTTTCATCTGGAGTAAAGAGTTCTAAATTTTCTGAATCTGGTCTGTCGAGACTTGCTTCTTTGGAAATTCTGTCCATGTAGATATTGAATAGCAGGGGAGAGAGCACACATCCCTGCCTCACTCCTGTATTGACTGTGAACATATCTGATATACCTTCCTGTGTTCTTACTGCACTTTGGCTCGAGTGGTACATGGCTATGATGTTTTCTAGCAGTTGCCCTTCTATCCCATAGTCTTCAAGGATGGTCCATAATTTGTATCTGTCTACTCTATCAAAAGCCTTTTCCTGATCTACAAACACAATATTCTGCTGGTCACTATATTCAATAGTTTTTTCACAAATTTGTCTAAGTGTAAATAATGCATCAGTGCAACTTTTACCTTTCCGAAAACCGAATTGTGCTTTGCTTAACTGTTGTTCAACTATTGGTCTAGCTCTTTGTTCCAAAAGTTTTGCATACATTTTCCCTATATGGCTCAGGAGTGATATACCTCTGTATGTTTCGCACTCTCTCATATTGCCTTTCTTTTTCCATATTGGTAATATTATTGCCTGTTGCCAATCATCTGGGACTTTTCTTTCTTCCCATGCTATATTAAAAAGTCTTGTTAGCCATTTAACTCCTGTTTCCCCACAGGCCTGAATAGCTTCTGTGGTTATTCCATCTGGACCTGGTGACATTTACCGCTTCGAAATACCTACACGCTGGTTTGTGAACCTAACACAAGTAGCATACAACCAAAAATATCAAGAACAACTAAGTGGAATGAAAATGAAGATCGCTAGCTGCGATCTTGAAATAGAGATCCAGCACGTGGAAAAAGAAAAATAGCGTTGCCGAATACCATGAGACAGTCAAAGAGTTGGTCGGAATGACAACAGGCGACAAAGACGCCGAAGTATTCAGATTGAAATATGGTGCGGGGAAGTGGGGTGCTTTGTACAACCCAACTCAAGAAGTGCCGCATTATGCGAGGTTAAACATCCCTGGAATAACCGGTAACAACCACCGTATCCTCTTCACGATGCCAGGGCGCAGAACAACGTGCCCAAACTGTTCTCTGGACGATCACTGGGCCAACAGGTGCCCGAGCCGAAGACCGCGGCCAAAGGTTGATGAAAACTTTCCACCACTGGTAGAAGCAAAGAGTCAGCAGCCACCGACACAATCACGAGAACAAGTGGAAACCACAGCGCCGAAGACAACACTAATGCCCACGCCCGTATCAACACCATTCGAGACTGAAATCACTAATACCTTGGCCACAAACGACATTACAACACAAATAACAAATCAACAAAACAGCAAAACCCAACCCAAATCCAAATCACCTACCACCCCAAATACGCACCCATCGCCAACCCCGACCAAGGAAAACAATTAAGATGAACGGGAGCCCATTAAAAATGACAAAGAGGTAGACAAAGATGGTTTCATTAAAGTGATTCATAACAAGAAGTGCAATAGAATGCAGAAAAACGCAGAAAACAGAGATAGCGAAGAAGACGATTCTCCAATTGCCACCCCAAAAAAAGTGAACAAACCGGACAGCCCCACACAAATGATCAACGACAGAACACAGAGGAAGAGAACAACATATCCTTAAGACTTTTATTTATCGCCACTGACACTGAAGAAGAAGAGAACTCGGGAATGTCCAAAACGCACTGAACAGCTATATGCAGCATATTTCATTACTTCCTTTAGTAATGTCAATTGTCAAGTTGCATGCAATATAATTTTCTTTTTTTTAAATATATATACTTGTGATGGGTGACGACATAAAAATAATATGTTTAAATATATCTGGTATACGCACAAAACAACAACGCTTTTGCACACTCATACACAAATACAAACCATATTTTATCCTGCTATAAGAGACAAATATTCATTCAGATATACATGGCGCACAAATTACAACACAATTATGATTAAGACATGCATACTTCAGTTTGGCAGTCCAAAACATAGGTTCTGGGACAGCCATACTACAAACATCAGATAGGTGGAACATTTTAAAAACCATCGGGATAGCCAGGGTAGAATCGGCATAACACAGATAAGTAACACCCCACACACATATACCATTGTCAACATACATGCACCACCAAATTACAACTACCAGCCACAATTTTATGAAGAACTAGACACATTACTTACACATACATACAGAGGACAGAACATCATACTCGGTGGAGATTTCAACTGCGTCTTACAGGCATTGGATATAATAGGCGGAGAAATGAAGACACAGGTGAGGAGAATGGAAGGAGAAAGCACAACACAGTTAGAAACACTGCAAAACATTTTAGACACACACAATTTAATAGACACATTCAGACACAAACATCCAAATAAGCGAGAAACAACCCACACAAATAAAACACACTACACAGCAAGAAGATTAGATAGGATATATATACCTGCAACACACCACATAGTAAACACTCGGCACCTACAAGAGACATTACAGTACACAGACCACAAAGCCATATTAGCACATATCAGTACAAGCAACATAAACACACAGATAAACAAACGTTCACCACATTGGAAATTTAATAACACACTTCTAAAGAATACAGAATATGAGAAATACATGGCACAATTTTTACACACATATACCGACCAAATATCGACTGATAACATCGGACAAAACTAACCACAATCACGCAAGAGTCCCCCAGTAAACAATATTTAGCAATTGAACAGAACGTACAACACAGCAGACAAATAGGCAAAATAATAGACATGCAGGGCAACACACAAACAGAACCAGCGCAAATAACAGAAGCATTCAACTAATACTACACACACCTATTTACAGCAGAGACAGTAGACACAAAGACATAAGACAAATTTCTAAAATACAGTAAACAGCTGTCAGATGCAGACAAAGACACACTAGACACAGAACTAACACTAGCAGACATAACACACGCACTCAGCAAAATGAACAAAGACAAGACACCAGGACCGGACGGCTTGACTGTAGAATTCTACCAACATTTCTTTCCTATCGTAGGTGGCCTTCTTTTTAAAGTATACCAAGACGCCTTTGACAAAGAACAACTACCAGACAGTTGCAACATGTCGTACATAACACTTATACCTAAAGACAACACAAACAAGACACAGATGAAAAATTACAGACCCATATCTCTACCCAACACACTATAAAATAATAACTAAAGCACTGACCCACAAACTGAGACCTTTTATGTCAACACTCATACACCCAGACCAACAATGCAGTGTACCACATAGAAACATTCACCAGCATACACATTTTATTAGAGACATCATCACATACACACAGGAGAAAGACTGTCAGGCCTCTCTTTTGTCACTAGACCAGGAGAAAGCCTTTGACAGAATTTCCCACTCCTATCTACACAAGACATTAACACAATGCAATTTAGGCCAGTACTTTGGGAGGTGGATAGCGATCTTGTACCGGAATCCTGAGAGTAAGGTGTTGGTTAACAACACACTCACTGCGGGCTTCCGGCTCAAAAGGTCGGTGAGACAAGGATGTCCTCTGTTGCCGCTCCTATATGTGCTGGTTTTAGAACCACTACTTGAAGCAATCAGAGAAGACATCAACATCACATACACATTCATACCAGGCGGAGGAGAGCGGAAGTTGCTTGCATACGCAGGCGACACCGCTTTCTTCCCCGCCAACAACACATCCGTTACAAAAATACTCCACACCTTTACACAGTTTGGTAAGGGAAGTGGGGCAAAATTAAACATACAAAAATCACACATAATGGGTCTCGGTAAGTGGCGAAACAAAGCAGACTTTCCTCCCGACTTAACAGCCACAGAAAACATCAAACTATATGGGATAACATTTCCTAACAACTCCCGACAGATACACGCACAGACATGGAAAAACCTCACACAACAAATTATGGGCATGCTACACAGATACAAATATAAGACATCCACAATATTTGGTAGGAGCATCATAGTTAACACATTCATCATTCCCAAAATCATATATTTAATCACAGTGCTAGATCCTCCTAAACAGACAATCACAGACATCAACAAACACATCAGACATTTCATCTTCGGCAGCACAATTCATTGTATACAACACAAGACACATATACAGGACAGGAAACAAGGAGGGATAGCACTGCAAGACATACACACAAAAATACAAGCACTTAGAATTCAACACATAGGACACATACTCAGTCAACCAGAACAGCACCCACTAGCACTCTATTACATAGAACTCAGACTGCAACACCTTAGGAGAATACAACTCAATACACCACACCACTTTGGCACACCACCCACATTTTACAAACCATACACCAAACAACACACCAGGTTTACAAATACCTGATTAAACAACAAGCACCTCCACTACATCTCAGAATAAAAAGAGGGCAAAAATATTACATACAGGACTACACATGCACTTTCACTAATCTTCACAATTCACACATAAAACCCAAAGCCAGAGAAATTATGTACCGATTGATTTTTAGTATGACGCCCACTTCGGAACGACAAGCACACAGATCCAAACAAATAGCCCCATGTCAACTCTGCAGACACAACATACAGGAAACGGAAGATCACATTTATTACACATATCCAACAGTCCAAGCCACACTAGACACATTAAGACAACTCATTGAAACATTCACTAAAAGGAAAACAGATATGTACAAAGCAATATTTTTAAACACTATTCCTAAAACTACAAAGGACAACCACACGAGTTTGTTGACTGCACTGACAGAATATAGGTATCTGGTTTGGTCCTTTAGAAATGCAGCAAAGTACAATTTAAAAACCTTTAGCTCACGTATAATACTGCACGCGCTTCAAAATAAAATCACACAAATATTCACAAACACATTGACATAACGAAATAAAACCAGCTAATCATTTTACTCATTTGAATACCCATAATATATATGAATGTGGACATGCACACATATATGTGTATGCTTGTATGGTAGAATGTAGAATATAGAATATGAATATACAGGTTTATCTTAGATGTTTATCATATAATACTGACACCCGATCGTCTGTGTGTGTACTAAGTGAATCAATGAGCATGATTCAGAAGGTCGAAGCTGGATCTGTACTTAGACAGTGGACTGAGTCGCTGCGAAAGTCTGTTGTCCGTAAAGTCACCTTCATCTTCGTCCTGGGACATGCGGGAGTCGAGGGAAATGAACGAGCTGACAAACTGGCTGGCTCTGCACCCCCTGTAGATGGCCAGCCCATGGATCGTGCCGATGTTATTAACGTCCTCAAAGATATGGCGAGAACAGAGGACTTTGACGTCAATGATTCCACATCGCTGTCCAGGATGAAAGACCTGGGAGTAAGAATCGGCACAGCCAGACGCGAGAGGTACATCGGGAAAACAAAGCGCCTCGTCAACCAACACAGAACTGGCACTATTAGCCACCGAACGCTGATGCATATGGGGGGGGGGGAGGATCTGAGCACCTATGGACATGTCCGGAGTGCAATGAAGATACCCCAACTGATAACTGATAACTGATAACTGACTGGCAAGAGAAGGTCAACCAGAGAGACGAATGGAGACGGCTTATATCTGCAGCAAAGAACCTCAGTGGCTCGGAATGCTGAAGAAGAAGAACAATGGATACCTTAGAGACCTTAACACCAACACGTGCAAAAGAGTAGGCAAATCAAACAACGGAGGTCAGCACGGCCGAATAGATAAGAAGGCGAGTTCTTAAACATCCAGTGCGCTGATGCCGGGGTAAGGGGTTCAACCCCTACACCTGATAGTTTACTAAAATCTTGACTTCTCATCTTTAACTTGGGGACGTAAATTACAAGTACTTCTGAAGTCGGAGTGAGTTGGCCTGAAAGCGAATCCACACACAACATTCAGTCCAGTGCTACCAGAAGTGGTGTTTATGGACTACGCTTGAGTTCAAAGCGACTGGGCGCCAAAAAAAAGCGGTCTTTGTAAAAAAAAAAATGTAGTATTGGGAAAGTTTTCACCAGCAATAAAGGTCAGATGAGCAGGTGGGTCGGATACTTTGAGGAACGGTTGCAAATAAAGAATCCTGACGTCCAGTCCTCAAAAGTGAAGCTATAAATTTACTGGGAGAAGCCATTCAATGAAGAAATGTAAAAAGTGATCAAAGTCTTGAAGGATGAGAAAACTGCTGGTCCGCGTGTTATTCCAACAGAAGCTATTAAACCAGCTTAAACACATCAACTCAGTTATTACAAAATTAAGTTTGGTTAAGGTTTTAGGTTCCCAGTCATCGCTTGATTTGTTTAATCGTCCTGCCCCTCTCAGGGCATTCGTTACATGAGTCCGGCCCATTGCTTGCCCTCTTTCCTTGGTAGCCCGAGTCGCCCATCAACCTGTTCATTTCGTTTTACATCCTTGCGACCTAATACAATTACGAAGATTATTTGTGTCAACCCTGAAGTCCCCAGAGACTCCACCTTCTGTCCAGACCATCTCTATCTTCTTGAGTCACTGAGAAAGCAAGTCTGGGTGAAAGTCTGTCTCTAATCAGGCCACTTCTTTAGTTATTTCTTTGACCTGCATGTGCTATATAATTGTTGTCTAGGGGTAGACACAGTCTTACTTCACAGTTTCTCTCTCCGACATAAGCCGTAAAAAATGTCCTTGCGTGTCAAACAACAGACCCCATGTGTAGAAATTATATAGAAGTAGAAGATTTATGTAGAAGATTCTTCACAAGAATTCTCAAATATCAAGGCCTGAACTGTGCAATTACCGGGTTTTATTATCTGCACCCCCATCCAGTCTGATGCATTCAGAAACGGACGCACCACATTCTATTGACACATGTGTTGTTATTTTTTTAACGCTCGCTTTGAATTCAAGCGCAGTTCATACACGTGCTAAACACTTCTAGTGAACTGATTTTGCGTGTGGATTAGCTTTCCTTGTTACCAGTGTCCCTCGCCATCAGGCGAACCCACTCCGACTTCAGTGGTATTTGTAATTTGTAAGTCCAGGACGAGAAGTCAACATTTTAGTCCAACTGATCGGTGTTTTGATTGAACCCGTTACCTTGGCATCAGCACACCGGATGTTTAAGCGAGCGCTCTTACCCATGTGACCATGCTGTCCTCCGGCACATGTTTTCATTCTTCACCAGGATGTATGTCCTCAAATTAACAGGCCTACTGTCTGACCCATTTCAGGATTTTCCTCGTTGTAGCCTGCTTTCCCTTTCCCCTTTGATCTGACAGAGCAGTGGATGCTGTGTATCGGCGTCAACGGATTTGGGGGGGGGGGGGTGTCCGGGCCACGTGCTCTGCAAATTCTTGTTGTCTCACATCTAGGAGATTCCCCCCCCCCCCCCAAAAAAAAAAAGCATCAGCAGATATTCTTTTACTTCCTCTTCTTCCTACACCTTCAGATGACTATTGGGGGGGGGGGGGGAGTATTCTCTCGCTTTAATTAAACTCAAGCTAAGTCCATACGCGTGCTAATGCTTCTAGTGAATTTTTGCGTGCGGATTAAGCTTTTCTTGTTACCAGGATCCCTCGTCAACAGGCGAACCCACTCCAACTTCTGAGGTACTAGTAATTTCCGTCCTCAAGTTAAGGACGAGAAGTCACCATTTTAGTCCAACCGACAGGTGCAGGGGTTGAACCCGCTACCTCGGCATCAGCACACGGGAAGTTTAGAGCGAGCGTTCTTATCCATTCGGCCATGCTGACCTCCCAGACAAAGAATGCATTAAAAAAAAAAAAAACAAGAAGTAGAATCGGTAAGCTTTACTAGAACCCGAACACAAGTAGCAAAATGGACGTACGGCTAAAGCATTCATCAGCACACAAACACACAGAAATGCCACACCAGCAACCAGCTTGAGCCTGATGGGATGACATCGCCATACTGTCTTCTTCTTCTTCTTCAGCGTTCCGAGCTATTGAGGTTCTTTGCTGCAGATACAATCCGTCTCCATTTGTCTCTCTGGTGGACCTTCTCTTGCCAGTCGTTGATTCCAAGTGCTTGTAGGTCTGTATATATATTATCTCTCCACCGTCTTCTTGGTCTACCTCGTGGTCTACGGTCATTTATTTCCTGAGTGTAAGCGAGTTTTGTTTCCCTATTATCTTCCATTCTTTCTATATGCCCCAGCCATTGTAGTCTATTAGCCTTAATGATACCAGTGATTAGCGGGGACTTAAACAGATAATAAATGTCTTTGTTACTTCTTCTTTTCCACTCTCCACTTTGTGTATCCCTAATGGGTCCAAAGATGCGTCTTAAAATTTTGTTCTCAAAGGTTTGTAACAAGGCTTCGTCTCCTTTCGTTGTACTCCAGGTTTCAGAACCATACAGCACAACTGGTCTGATCAGTGTTTTGTATATTGTGATTTTGGTGTTACGAGATAGCGCCTTTGATTTTAGTAGATGTTGTAGTGCATAGTATATCTTATTTCCAGAGTTGATTCTAGTTTGTATTTCTTCCCTTATGATGTTGGAGCAGTTGAAGATTGTACCCAGGTATTTGTATGTTTCCGTTATTTTAATGGTCATATTATCTATGTGTATGTGGCCAGAGTATTTAGCCATTCCGTCTCTTGAAATTACCATATATTCTGTCTTATCTTGGTTGATAACCAGCCCCATCTGTTGGGCTTTTTCCTTTAAGTGAGTCAATATTTCCAATGTCTTTTGTTCACTTTGCCCTATAATATCTATATCATCTGCATAACCAAACAGCTTGGATGTTCCTCCAATATAATCATCATCATTGGCACCTTTCCGCCTTGACAGACGATAGTTTGGTACATTGTGCTTCAAAAAGGCTTAATAACTACGATCCATGGCGGTGGCGAGTGTGGCTGGTAAGGCCAATTCTTGCTGCAAATGTTTGCCCACAGTAGGTGCATGTGAAAACATGGTCATTTCCACCATTTTGCACCATCTTACGTCTCTCACGCTCTGTGTGAGCTTTATCTGCAATCATTTTCTCCTTTGTCTTTATTTCATTTCTGATAGTTGCCCTCCATGCAACACGTTCAGCGGCGACGTGCTCCCAATGTGCATTATCAATGCCTGTATCAATCATGTCCCGCTTACACACATCTTTGTATCATAGTAGAGGCCGACCCTGAGATCTCCTACCCGTCTGTAATTCACCAAAAAAAGATGTCCTTTGGTATTCTACCACCATCCATCCTCCTAACGTGTCCTATCCATCTAAGTTTACGAAGACTGAGCATGGAATACACCGTCACACAACCTGATCTTTCCAATACTTCAGTATTTGTGATTTTGTCTTGCCACTTAATACCAAGTATTCTTCGCAGACACCGCATATGAAAGCTGTTTAAACGTTTCTCTTGGCGTGAGTAAGTTGTCTAGGTGTCACTGCCACAAAGAAGAGTACTAAGGACACAGGCTTGGTAGACGAGGACTTTTGTTTTGGCAGTAAGCTTCCTGTTCTCCCACACTCTTTTTGCTAACATGTTCATTGTTGTTGCTGCCTTGCCAATCCTGATGTTGATTTCCTGATCGAGGGATAATTTGCTATTTACCTCTGATCCTAGATATGTAAAATGGTCTACTATCTCCAGTTCGGCGTCGTCAATAAAGATTGATGGTACACCATGTGCACCTTGTGACATAATCTGTATCTTCTTTTTGTTAATTGTTAAACCAAATTCAGAACAAGCATTGGATAATGCAGATAGTAGATGTTGTAATTCTTCCTCAGAGTGGGTCGTAATCGCAGCATCATCCGCAAAAAGCAACTTTCTGATTAGTACCCTGCTAATTTTGGTCTTGGCCTTCAATCTCTGAGCATTATAGAGGCCACCATCTGAGCGTGAGTGAATGTATATACCATCGTCCTGATCACGAAAGGCATATTTCAGTAGAAGTGAAAAGTATATCCCAAAGAGGGTGGGGGATAGTACACAACCTTGCTTAACTCCACTCTTGATTTCAAACTCTTCTGAAGTTGAGCCATCAAACTTGATTCAATTCAATATCACATTCCCCCTTTACCTTCCTTACAACTTTCTCTAGAGCCAGATTGAAGAGTAGCGGCGATGCCATACCGTCTGGCGAATGAAATAAACAGTTATGACCATTTGGTGAATCGACAGTTCTAAAACAGTCAAGGGAGATTTGAAAGCAGAGCACTTTGAGTTGATCTCGATTGTATGAAGCGTAGAGGCCGTTCAGAAAGAATTCATGTGGAGATATTTCACATCTTTGACAGTCAACAAACCAGGCCAATCAACCAGGTCATGGATAAGAGAACAGATTGGTAGCTACCTGGCTGTTAGAAATTCCTCCCCCACTTTCACTTTTATTACTGTAATTTAAAATTGTCGAGTAGTAAAAGTAATTTCAAATTGACAATTATTACTTAATTAATTGATTATTTCTATATATTGTTTTTAATAGTAATTTTAAATAAATTTAATGAGAGTATTCAAATATTTGTGTCTTGTTCGTTGTTTGTAACAGCCGTTCGTTTTTAAACATGGCCGCCAGTGAACGCGAGAACAGGATACAATATTGAGTTTTCTTTGTGACACTCTCGCCGCTCGTGTATTCATGACAGATAGCGAGGCGTTGTACGGGTGAATATACTATCTTCATACTACTTAAAATATGCACTGTATACAGTAATACGGGTTCACCACTTATTTTAAACGATTGTTAATAGAATGTTGTAGAATGAAAAACTCATAATAAATACTGAAAAGAAAGTGAGAGTTCAAAATGAGAATTCGTCGTGTATGAAAGTTGTTCAGCGACGCATCTCATTGTTGAACTGCATTGTGATAATAACAACATGTTCATGTTGATTGTGATCATTGTCCATTGACTATAATCTAGCGAAATGCTACGCATTCTACCGTTAATAATAATAGTATTAATAGTTAGCTAATTTGATAATGTCAATAGCAGCCAGAATATAATATTAAATTCACCAGTGAATATCAGAATATCAATAATTCAATATGCAACACCAGTAACACTTGTTTGATTGAATTTGAACACTCAGATTCAGACACTTATGAACTGTTATGTTTGATTAGCATTCTAAGCATTTGCGAGTGGTTTAACACATGGTTAGTTCGAGAATTAAGAAACTAAAACTACATCCTCCCATGACATTGTCATTATCATTACTGATTAGTGATTAGTATTCTTTTATTTTTTGTGTGTTTTGTTTTGCATATCCTTTACAGAACATCGCTGTCAACACCAGCATCTTTCAGCTGTATGTTGATTTCTTGGCAAGATTATGCTCAGTAGTTTGCCATTGCTTTCTGAGCGGCCGGCTCACATACCCCATAAGTTAGTAGTTACCGATGCGATTCGAACCACTGCTGATTCTCACTGTCATCACGTTACCGACGAGAGTATATGAGATTACGGAGAAAAGTCATAACCTCTAAGCCACGAAGCCGGCCTTTTATTATTAGGTAGACTAAAACAAAAAAGAGCAACCTTGACTTTCAAAGCACTAGCTAGGATATTTGTCTGAAAAAGTCTGAAAGTGGAGAGAAGAAATTAAATTTAATCCTAGTACCTACCAAATGTTGGTTCTGTTGGTGTAATACTGACTACATCATCCGCTGATTCCCCCCTCCCATGCATATCCTATTTACAGGACATCGCTGTCAACTCCAGCATTTTACTGCTGTTGTTGATTTCTTGGCAAGATTTAAAAATCCACCTTGATGTGAATTAAAATTGCTCATTTGTGTGCTTCAATTTATTTAAATATCACAATATTTTCTAATGCCTGTTTGCTTTATATATATAACATGAATGTAAAATGTAGGTCAGCATAGCCGAATGGATAAGAATGTGTGCTCTTAAACATTCGGTTTTAGGCAAGGGGTTCAACTCCAACACCGGACAGTTGGACTAACATTTTGACCTATCGTCCTTCACTTGAGGATGTTAATTACAAGTACCTCTGAAGTCAGAGTGGGTTCCCCTGATAGCGAGGGACACTATTAATAGGGAAAGCTAATCCACACACAAAATTCAGTCCAGCACTACTAGAAGTAGTGTGAATGGACTATGCTTGAGTTCATAGTGAGCGAGTGCCAAAACAAAATGTAAATGTCTTCTAACAGAATCCCACTGTGGGCATGTAAAGTGTTCGGATCATCACATTTTGTAGGCCTGAGTGCATGCAGGAATAGGTGGTCAGTCTTTCCCTCTCTTAGTGAACAGCGAGAGCTGACATCGAGCCCTCATCCGACCTCACTGCCACTGTCAGCATAAAGTCCTAACCATTACACCAGCTTTGCCTCATATATAATTTAATGAATATTATTTGTGTCGGCCACAGTGCAGTAAATACTCTCAAATGCTGACATGCAGGTCCACATGGCCAAATGGGTAAGAACGCATGTTCTTAAACATCCGGTGTGCTAATGCCGAGGTTAGCGGTTCAACCCCTACACCGGACAGCTGGACTAAAATGTTGACCTGCCGTACTTGACTTAGGGACGTAAATTACAAGTACCTTTGAAGTCGGAGTGGGTTCGCCTCATGGCGAGGGACACTGTTAATAGGGAGCTAATCCATGTGCAAAATTCAGTCCATCACTACAATAAAATAGTGTGTATGGACTACGCTTGAGGTCAAAGCGAGCGAGCGCAAAAAAAAAAAATTCTGACACGAAATATTGTCACCATCCAGTGTCTTGCCGGCTGGCGTGGGCGATCATACCTCTCCACAAATTGCGATCTCCGACGGCATGGACGAGTTAATGTGTTGACTCCCTTCCATGCCATGACACAAAACTGTTTAGAATTTTCTCACGCTGTCTTCCTCTTATCTCTCTTTCCGCAAATCTTTTTGGTTGTTACATCATCTTCCAGTTTTTGTCTTCTCTTAATGTGACCAAAAAATGAAAAATAGGCTGTTATAAAATGAAAGTTCCCGGGAAGGTTAACCCGGTCAACAAATGCCCACAGAAGTCGGATGTGTCGGCCTAACGGCGCAAGAACGCAGCTCTGCTGTAAACAGGCACAACACAATCACATCCGGGAAAAAAAAAACTCCGGATGAACGCAGAAGAAGAAGAAGAAATGAAAGTTCCTTAATC
Source organism: Cepaea hortensis (assembly GCA_963921405.1). Lineage (NCBI taxonomy): Eukaryota > Metazoa > Mollusca > Gastropoda > Stylommatophora > Helicidae > Cepaea > Cepaea hortensis. Next base: position 61,930,660 of record OY992891.1, read on the forward strand.
ATTTTCTATTTAAATGTGAAAGTAATGATTGGCTTGTATTTTGCAGTTCCCATACTTGATGACTTGGCATATGAGAGAGCAAGCTTGTCACTTCATATTTCATTCATTTTGGATTACATAGATCATCTCTTTTACAGTGAGTATATTGTGTTAATTTGTACTAATGTTCATGTTTTCTTTTATGCATGGATGATTGAAAAATGGACAAATAGTAAGTTCTATAACATAAGAACCAGGAAGACTTCTTAAAGTCATTAAAAAGTGAAGACAACCATAGTTTGGTCACATCTAAGATGGAGGTCAGAATGGATAAGAATGCTTGCACTTAACTTTGGTGTGCTGATGCTGAGGTAGCTGGTTTAACCCTACACCGGTCAGTTGAACTAAAATGTTGACTCCTCGTCCTTGACTTGGGGACGTAAATTACTAGTACCTCAGAAGTAGGAGTAGGTTTGCCTGATGGCGAGGGACACTGATAATAGGGAAAGCTAATCCGTGTACAAAAATAATTTCAGTGCATTATTAGAAGTAGTAGCACGTGTATGGACTACGCTTGGGTTCATTGTGCAGAATGCAAAAAAAAAAAAAAAAAACCAAAAAGAAAAAACATCTTAGACATGAAGACATACCAAATTGAGTTCTTTAGGACATAATGCTAGTGTTTGTCCATCAAGTATGACGATAATTAATTTTATCCAGTGAGGCTTGAAAGTTCTGAGCCATGAGTTCTAAGATGGCTGACAAGACCTATTTTGGCTTGAAATGTCCTTTGACAAGTTGAGCAAAGAATGCCTTCCAGGAGGAGGATCTCTTGCAGTATTTTATTTGTCCAATCTTTTTTTTTTTTTTTTCAAAGTTCTTGTTCCACTCAAGTCCCGGGATGGTTAACCCGGTCAACAGATGCCCACAGAAGTCGGATGTGTCGGCCTAATGGCGCAAGAACGCAGCTTTGCTGTAAACAGGCACAACGCAATCACATCCGGAAAAAAAAAACTCTGGATGAACGAAGAAGAAGAAGAAGTTCCACTCAAGTGTCTCTGTGGCGAAGCCACCAGCCTAATGCTGTGTAGATTGGGGGTTAGTTTTTTTTCTTGACTCCTTCATTTGGTTTATGAGTGCAGTTTTAGTTAGGGTATTCTTGGGGTCATCGCCTGAGCCGCGGAATTCATGCTCAGTGCGCTGCTTTCAGCAGGTCTCTCAATGGAATGCAACTAAATCATATGGAATCAAACCCAGTGCAATTAAATTGATCCCCTTGCCTTTAAACCCCCTTTTAAACATGTTTAGTGACCCCAAGGAGGAGTGGCTGGCCAAGTGACTAGAATCCCAAATTCTCCTTCAGGAGACCTTGGTTTGAATCCTCGGAAAGGTGTGGAGTTTTTTCTGTCTGGAGCAAAAAGAAAATTCTAACCTGCACAGTTCGCGACTACACTAGCCAACTTTATTGGCAGTAAATGACAGTGACCCCAAGAGGTAATGCTAGCATAGCCTAACTACTGGCAGAGTCTGAGGTTGGGGGAGAGGAACCAGACTAAACAAGCTACAGAAGCTGGCTGCCTTGCAAGTAGATACAAGACAGTCAGCAGCTTTGGAAAGCAAAATGTTCTGCTCTGAATGTATATCATTCTGTTTTTTAAATTTGTATTTGTGGTGGTTACTGTTTGCTAATTTTCCATACTGTATGTTGTTAATAAATCTAATGGAACATATTTTAAGAAAATATGAGTGGATGTCTGTAAGCAAGTTAGAAATGGTATTTAACAAAAATTAAAGTTTCAAACTTGAACGCCTTTTATGGGCAGCAGAGGTTGCAAGACAAGGACTTTTACTGAGCAAGGTCTGGGAGCGCCTCTTTGTGGTGCACCCTGTGACAGAAGTCCTAGTATCATTAACATTCTAAGGATCATCATGCCCCTCTACAGACATGAAGCTCAAATCTGTCTTGTTCTTGTAGAGCAGGACAGCTCTGTAACACTGTTACAGAGGAGATAATATATGGTCAGGAGGACATTCTCAGCATCAGCTTCATCCTGATAGATGCAAGCCTTAAAGTCTTAAGGGGGTTGAGTGGTCTCGAAACACAAACAGCCAATAGGGGCTGGGGTGATTGCAACATCCTGCAAAGGACATGCAGTTTTGCTTTTTGGAACTTCGATAGCGTAGTGGCTAGTTGCACGCCTGGTGATCATGGATTTAATCCGCATCAGGCCAGATTTGAATTGTTAAAATTGATCTGCGCTCCCAGGTCGACCCAGCTGAAAATGGGTATGTGGAAACGTCATCGAAAGTAAAGGTGATCGGCGTGATACTGACTACATCACTCACAAGAGCTGATTGGTTGATTAATTAATATATGAGTCTAGCACCGTATGTCCAGTGCATCATGTAAGGCATGTGAAAAAGACCCTTTACTTTTATTTTACTTACTATACTTGTGAAATTCACCTTCAAATGTGACTACAAATAAATAAATAAAACAGTTAGTCGCATATCAATCACAGGATGTAGCAGTCAACCCCAGCATTTTTTGGCTGTTTATGATTCCTGGGCAAGTTTACCTTCAGTAGTTTGCCAATTCTTTCTGAACAACTGGCACTCATACCATTGTAAGGAAACCAACGCAAGGCAGTCTGCTTCCAAACTTCCCCCAGCTGTGTTTCAAATGCGCTATGCGGGATTTTGAATTGCATTCGTAACCCCTTCGCCACAGAGCCGGCTAATAAATAAAACCTGTGCTCATTAATATTAAGTCGAGATTTTATAGTAAGTGCTTTGCTATCTCAGGCACGTTTGTTTCGCGCGATAAACCTCTGCATCCATGAAACATTTACTGCCAGGGTGGGCTTTTAATGGACCGAACAGGTGAAAATCACATGGGGCTAAATTGTAATTGAAAGGCTGGTGTTGAAGATTTGCCATCCTAGTTTTCAATTTTCTCTTTGGTAAAAAAGTATGTTCAGTTTGTCTGAAGTTTATGTCTTTTAAAATGCATCCTGAGGCATCAACAGAATTTTGCACTATGACACATCCTTCACATTCTTACTTGCCGTCTGGAAAAGGGCCAACAGCTCACTTTGAGAATCCAAAACATTGATGAAGATCTTCCTTGAAATCACATAATCTTGAATTTCTTGACTGAAGTTGAATATTTAACCCTTTACAGGGCAGAGCGGCCGTTAGCGGCCGATCGCTTAAACGAGCGGATCGGCCGATTACGTCCGATACTATTATGCATTGTAAAAACGTGATCTCTCGGCTTTCCGACACTTCCGACGGCTACTTTCGCTTTCGCCAATAGCTTGACAACGTGGCCGCCATTTGTAAATGCGCTAATATGAATTTGAACGGTCTTTTACAGACTTTTTTTTTATAGTTTTCGGGATTTTTACGCTGTTTTTCAAAATGGATTTCGGCGATTCTTCAACTGATAGCCGAGATTTCGCTAGGTTCAATTTAAATGACATTAAAGGGCACGAAGTTGACTATTAATCGGAGCTAGATATCAGTGCATTCACTTTGCATTAGCAGTCTGAGTCGGACTTTAAAGAAAGTGATTATGATTCTGAAAATGTGTTTGTAAATTGCCGTATAGATGACGGAAAATCACAAACAACATGCTGTATTTCGTAAATATTTGTGTTCATATATGGATTACCAACAACAATCACGTGAGTAACATATTCTGCATGCTTTTCCCTTCACTGTGTTGTTTATTTAACTAAGACTAACACCTTATTTGTGATGTTTTTACTAACGCGACCCGAAATTTTACCAAACCTGAAAAAATCTTGCCTATTCTGGGCTAAAAAAACGGACAAGCGTCTGCCCTGTAAAGGGTCTACGGTCAAGAAATTCAAGGTTTTGTGATTTCAGGGAAGGTTACGCCCATTGTTACGTGATTCTTAAAGAGTGCCATGGGCCCTATTGGATTTAAATAAGCTTTGATTCAGGGTTGTATCGGTGGGCTAATGATTCATCCCATAGCAACAATCCTCTTCAGCATGTATTCTATTTACTGAGACAGGTGTTCCAAGGACAGGCTCGACGGAAACTACCAGCTATGATTGATTTTTAGCTTTAAAAAACAGCTTTAAAGTCGACAGGGTCGACTTCATCGCACCGGGTTTTATCCCATATGGCTCGGTCTCTTTCCACAGCGCGGAAAGCGTCGCACCAAGCACGAACTCCGTAGCTCTAGCGACGACCCACAGTAGTTTTCGAAAAATTTCACTCGTGAACTGAAGGATGCGGCCCGGAATCGAACCCACAACCTTCGGAACCTGAGTCAAACGGCTTGCCCACTTCGCCACGGATGCAGCATGATTCCTCTCTTGGCCTACCTAGTTTACTCCAGAGGAAAGATAGCACCAACAGATTAGGAAAAAGACCGGTTGCAGAAGGTGCCGGATCAGCAAAGCAATACTCTGTCCACCTGTCAGAGCTTTAAGCCTAGATCAGTTGCCGACCAAGACTTAGGGCCTGGTTTGCCTGCCATGACAATGTCTTAGGTTGCATTTCCTCACACCAGGATAAGGTTTTTATCCTCCCAGTGGTGCTCCTCTGGCCAAAACTATTGGCACAATATGGCTTAAAATGAAATAACCTCATGTATGGTCATGTGGAAAGAACAGCTGGGCTGTCCGTAGCTACTTACTGGAACATATTGAGAAAAATGGAAGAACCAAACATACGCTATGCAGATAATACTTGAAATACACAGGGCAAAACCCTGAAGTTTAGAAATGCTGGTGACAGAGACATATGGAAACAGTTCACACCGAATGCAGCTTGGTGGGGTGCACCAATCCTCTAATAGTTTATGGAAGAAGGATAAAAGGCATTAATTAGTTTTGAACAATATCATAACGGCTGTGGCCAACAAAATGTTAATTTAGGCATCTGGCTTCACCTGAGGAAGCTCTAATTAGCATATGTGAAGCATGCTATATACATTGTGGTTGACATACCGTAATGCGGTGATAACAAAGAGACAATGTCATCCGAAGACCTACCACCACAGACAAGCGTCAACAGTAGTTACTGACAGTAAAGCAAAGTGCTGTGCATTGGCTACAGTTCCCAGCACAGAAAAGGCGAGGGGAGGAAGGACCAGTCCTGAACTAACTTCCCCTAGATGCATGCAGAAATGTGGCTCTTGGGCTGTGGGTGGGGTGCGAAGAAGGCAACGTGTCGGCAAGGGGTCTGTTGTGGTATAGCAAACGGCTGGTGTGGCGGCAACAGTAGAGGCAGAACATCTTGAGAAAGAAGCAGGCTTGTACCATGAGAGGTAAACAGATCATGGTTCATCAGGTGCATGGCATTCTCCTTCCTGAGGGCAGGGCAGCTGATTGGCTGGCACACTTAGGGGTCTGTGAGGCATGTGCAATCATTGGTGTACAACATAGGTAAATAGGGCAAAAACATTGGGGGGGAGGGCAGCTCGGCCTTGGTTGTGCTTGTTCCATGGTGGAGTTTGTATTGCTGGATTTTTGGTATTAAGTTATTTTAATATATTTAAACTTTTTCTGTTGCTTTTGAATGTTCTCTCTTTTTGTGACATTGTTTATATCTTACACAGTTCATTGTTTTGCTAATTGTGTTTGTTTGAACTCTTTCTGTTTCAAACAGTTATTACTTTAACTTCTTAACTTTCGGACGGTTGCTACTTTTGCCCAGATGGGTACTTGTTGCTACTTTAACCCATTCTCTCCTAATTATTACTTTGACTCCTTATGCCCGGACAGTTATAATCTTAACTCCTTCTGCGTTAGATGGTTGGACTTTTAAATAACAGTAGCCTGAAACAAAGGGAGTGAAAGCAAAAATATATCATTCTTCTTCTTCTTCGTTCATCCGGAGTTTTTATCTGGACGTGATTGCGTTGTGCCTGTTTACAGCAGAGCTGCGTTCTTGTGCCGTTAGGCCGACACATCCGACTTCTGCGGGCATTTGTTGACCGGGTTAACCTTCCCGGGGGTTTCTTAGGACGTTATAATCATTGTTGTGGTGTTATCTCCCATCCCATCTTGGCCCATATAGAACAGCCAAAGACATCCTGGTCAGCCCTCAAGGGAAGGCAGGGGCAGACCATGGGCATTCCCCGCCATCCAAGGAGGCTTCCATACTTGCAGAGCCAACACACAGCGCTCTGGTACTGGGCTCACCCAAGGAATCGTCACGTCCTGCACATGGCTGCTTAGCCTCACTTCCGTATATTGGGCCTTCCATTCACCATAGGCTGTTCTTCCGGAAACCAGAAGTATGCAGTCTGCAGATGACATCCACACAGTGAGCTTTCGATTCGGACTTTCCACATAATGGATTTGCTATCCAAGCAATATTCCATTTCGTGCCACTAGGACACTTTTTCCACCTTTTATGAAGCCCACACAGTGTGCTTTCGATTCGGACTTTCCACATAATGGATTTGCTATCCAAGCAATATTCCATTTCGTGCCACTGGGACACTTTTTCCACCTTTTATGAAGCCCACACAGTGAGCTTTTGGTTCGGACTTTCCACGTAATGGATTTGCTATCCAAGCAATATTCCATTTCATGCCTCTGGGGCGCTTTTGTAACCGACATACCTGTGGTATGAAGTGCGGCAGTCTAAATACTTCTTCATGCACCTTTAAATGTCAACCTGAATGTAGTTAAAGTAAGCTGCAGTCAACTTGAGCTTGTTGATATCTCCAAAGAGCTTGTCCTCAAATGAAGCAGGTGTGGGCCAAAATATCTTTCTCTGTTCTGCATATATTGGGCACTCCTGCAGCAAATGTTTAGCTGTCATTTTACCAGTTCCACAATTGCATTCATCGGTATCTCCTATCTTTAGTTTATTGAACAAGTGGTATTTCAGCCTGTTATGTCCTGTGCGGAGTCTGAAGATTGCTACTTGTTCTCTTCGGTCGAGTTTGTAATATGCATCATCCTTCTGGTGACCTGGATGCTCTGATTCCCATTTGGTTCTATAAGTGCTTTTTATCAACCTCTTTGCCTCATTATAGGTTATGTCTATGTCAGGCTGTGGTAGTCGTCCGCCCTCTTTTGCCAGTCTGTCAGCCTCTTCATTTCCAGGTATACTGCAATGTGATGGTATCCACTGTATTACAACTTTTTTGGATTTCTGGCATAGACCATGGAGTGCTGCTCTTAGGTCAGCTATTTCTGTGCTGTAATTGCTCTTCAGTATTGAGACAGCTGACTTTGCATGTGTAAAGATAGCTATTTGCGTCTCTTTATTTTCCTCCATCAAGAGCATTTCTGCTGCAGTTTTCAGAGCCTCTACCTCCGCTTTGAAGTTGCTTGAAAACTTTCCAGTTGCCACTGAATGTGTTTTTTTCACTCCATTTTTTAAATTTAGGAGAATTCCTCCTCCTCCATTCTCTACTGAATTTTTGGCTGATCCATCTGTATATGCATGGGTCCAATTGCTGCTTGGGTAATGTTCTTTTATGTAGTTTAGGGTTATTTCTCTTCTTTCGGTTTCATGCTGAGTGTTCTTTTTCTCAATACCAGGAATATTTTCTATCATCTCAGGCAGTAGCTGCTGTCTCCAAGCTGGGAACTTGTCTGCATTGTAAATGGGTTTGACTGTTGATATGTTAAGTATGGGATCTGCCCTAATCTTTCATTTTGCAGTTTCTACAAAGTTGCTACGCTTCAGTCTTCCCTTTCCAAAACCACTAAACCTTTTATACATAGGGTGGTCTGTCAATCTTCTAAATTTTTCAGCTTGTTGCTGGGCTCTGCTATCTCGTCTATCCTGCATTGGTTGTAAACAAGTGATCTTTTCTAGTTCATTAATAGGCGTTGTCTTCAGGCTTCCAGTTATGATTCGCATTCCTTGATTTTGGACTCTGCTTATTTTGTTAAAGTTTGACTTAGCTGCTGTTGCCCAAGCTGCAATGCCATATTCCAGTACTGGCCTCACCCGTCCAGTATATAACTTCTTGAGAACTTTCTCATCTGCTCCCCACATTGTACCAGCAAGCTTTTTCATGATTGCCATTCTTTGCCTTGCTCTTGTTTGATTTTTCTCAACCTGTGTTTTCCATGTCAGGCGACGATCAAATGTGACTCCTAGATAGTTTGGATTTTCTTCATGGCGCAATATTTTTCCATTCAATACCAGCTTAGGTTGCTGAGTTTTAGTTGAGAGGGAGAACACTGTGCATGTTGTTTTCTCCTCACTTATCTTCACTAGCCATGATTTTGACCAGTCCTCTATCGCTAATAGGGCTTGCTGTATTCTGCTGTTAGCTGTACTAATATATTCTTCAGATGTCCATATGGCTAGGTCATCTGCAAAGGAGGATGTGTGTACTCTGGCTGGAAAATTGTCTGTGATGTCGTTTATATATGCTAGGAATAATGTTGGTGAAAGAACTCCTCCTTGGGGGACATCTTGCTCCAACAGCATCATTTTGCTGGTTTGTCCTTGTACTTTTGTCCTGGCAGTTCTGTTCTCAAGGTAGTGGCTGATCCAATTGTACATTTTCCCACAAACATGCATTTTTTGCAGTTTTACTTTCAGTCCTTCCTTCCATACTTTATCAAATGCTTTTTCTAAATCTACCCAGACCGCTAGTGTGTGCTTTTTCTCTTGGAAGGCATCCTCTATTTCCTGAGCTATATAGGCTATTTGATCTTCAGTGGATCTGTACTTTCTGAATCCTGCTTGGTGTGGTGTTAAGAGTTGGTTTTCTTCCAGATGCCATGTTAGCCTGCCATTGATAATGCATTCCATTAATTTTCCTACACAGCTAAGTAGACTGATAGGTCGATAGCCATTTGGTTCTTCCAGGTCTTTTCCTTTCTTTGGGACTGGTATTAGGATAGCTTCCTTCCATGCCTGTGGGACTATTCCCCTCTTTCAGCTGTAATTTAGGACTGCTAGTAGTTTCTTTTTGCCATAGTGCCTAGTCCTATTAGCATTTCATTTGTGATTCCATCCTTTCCTGGTGATTTCTTCTTTTTTAGGGTATTCATTGCCTGTTCCATTTCTTCCATTGTTAGATTTGCCATCATATATTCTGCTGCTGTCTCTGTATTTCTATGATGTATCTGTTTATCTTTGATTGCTTTCTTCTGTTCGGTTGTAATATCAATGTGGTTTGCACTGGCATAGTGTTCCATTAGTGCATTTGCAGCCTTTTTTCCTGTAAGCAAGGCATTTCCTTGTTTAATTGTTATTTGTTTGTTTCTAGGCCCTTCATTGTTCATGGCTTTCACTAGTTTCCATAGTTTGTTTCCATCCCTGTCAAAATTCAGGTTTTCTGTTTTTTTTCCTCCAACAATCTCTTGTTGTTTGATTTACTGTTCTTTTATATTTTGCTGAGATGGCTTTGAGAGAGATGTTCGCTTCAGTTGTTTGTTCTCTCTCTGCGGTCTTCCTAGCATCTTCAACTTTGTCCTCCAAAATTTGTAATTCTTCAGTCCAGTATGGTTTGTAATTTTTCTTCGCTCCTCTTGGAATAGACTCAGTGGCCGCCTGTATTATTGCTCTGTTTAGACTTTCCACCATTTGCTTCATGTTGCCATATCGTGTATTTATGTTTTCACAATATTTGTCTGTTAGTATGGCAAATCTGTCCCAATCTGCTCGTTTGTAATTCCAGCGGGGCAAAGGCTTTTGCTCCTGTGGAACATACTCCATATTCATTACAAGCTTGATTGGTCTGTGGTCACTACCTGCTAATTGGTCAAGCACGTGGCGATCGATTTTGTGGAGGATGTCTCCTGTGCAGAAAGCTAGGTCTGGAGTAGAAGTGGTAATCCATCTTCTGGAGTAGAAGCTTGGTGTGTCATCCACTTTGTTGAGTAGATGGAGATTTGTGTCTATTTCCCAGTCCTCCACTTCATCTCCTCTTTTGTCAGTATCTGGGTATCCCCATCTTTCTGAACGGCTATTAAAGTCTCCGACAACAATGCAATTTGTGTCAGTTATTTTCATGTTTGAGAGTGTAAGATCCTTATCTGCCGGGCTATACAGATTGTAAATTCTGATTTTCACGTCCTTTATCATTATATCAACACCTATAATTTCCGTTTGGTTGTCAGAGATCACAGATACTTCGCTGCAAGGTATTGTATTTCGTGTAAGTATTACAACTCCTCCTTTGTGTCCTTCGCGGTCGAAACGTGTGGCCTGATATCCCTCGACTGAAAATGTGCGATTGGCGTTGAGGTGTGTCTCTTGAATGCATGCCACATCTATTCTATCTTTATGAAGACGCTGTATTAGGGAGGCTTTCTTGTTATAAACTCCTTCGGCATTCCACTGTAGTATGTTGAGTGTCCGGGGTGTTTAGTCAATAGCTCTTAACCTACTCCTCTGTGCCTTGACTCCACAGCACAGGGGAAGGTGACCACCAGTAGTCATGGGTGGACCCCCTCGAGGCAGGGGGCCCGGCACTATCACCGCCTGATGGGACTTCACGGGATTAGCACCATAACGATTAATTTTAATTTGTGACATCATGAATTAAGTTACGTTGCACTGCTTTGTCAAGCCTGTGGCCCAGTACATCCAATTTCGACAAGCATTTGTTCGGGGTGCTTTCCCTAGCCTTTGACTGTCCCCAGTCTACCTACAAGGCAGCAGGTTTGTGTGTCACTTGGTCTGGTCCCTCTCCCTTGACCTGTCCGACATGGGTGACCCTACCAGTAGCTGTGCTACCGTCGGCATAGCTCTTGGGGTCATTGGAACACACAAGCCCCTCTACCTCGACAAGGTGGACACACGGTAGAGGGGATATCATTCTATTATTGTGAACTCCTTTGCTACAGACATCAGTCCAAGAATCTTGATAAATCAACACTTGAAAATAGTAACTATTGCAAGCTCTTATATGATGGTCATGTGATTACTTTGATCAGGTGGTCATTCAGACTTGTCTGGCTCTCTTTGGATGTTATTCGGGGATCCACAAGTAGGTTATCTGGATGATGCTTAGCTATTTGGAGCTTTATTGTGTTTTTCATGCCTCTTCTAGTTTGGACTTCAGTCAAAGAAATAAACAGAATTCATGTGGTAGGGGATCTCTGTCTGTCTCTCTCATATATCATCATCACCAAGTGTCCTGTCATATGGCGCTCATCTCATTCCACAGATCTATATTCTTGGTGTTCTGGATCAATTCTGCTGAACATTGCCCTGAACCCAGTCTATCCAGCATAATTTTCTGTCTGTCTATCTCTGCCTCTTCTACTGATCTTTCCATTAATTACTTAATTCATTCTGTCAGTAGCATGTCCTTTGCAGAACCTCGCTCCCATAACAACCTTCCGGAAAACCTCTTGATCATAAGCAAGTTGTTCAGCATCCGATACACCCATCAGGAGATCATCTGCTACATCCTGCACCCATCTTCTCTTTAGCTTTCCTCTTCCTCTTTTCCCAGTCATACACCCCTCCATTATTGTTCTCTCCAAACTTTCATGACGTTCCGAGTGACCAAAATATTTCAAGTTTCTTTGTTTTATCGTCTTTAATAGCCAACCTTCAATATTCAGCTCTTGAAGTATGGATGCATTTCTTCTTTTCCTTATCCAAGATATTCTTAGAACTCGTCTAAAACATTTATATTCAAAGGCATTTATGCGGTGTTCAGCTTGTTTAGTAAGTTTCCAGGTCTCACAGGCATATGTTGCAATGGGAAAGAAGCATGCTCTTAAAAATCTGAATTTTGTAGTTCTATCTGTCCCTCTCCACAATTTATTCACTTGTTTAAGTCTTTGAAGAGCAATAGCTATTCAATTTTTAATTTCTTTCATTGTTGGTAATCAATGACCAAAGATATTCAAAATTTTTCACCACCTCCAATTTTTCCTCATTTCTTTCTCCATAGTTCTCTCATGGTTGTTAAGGTTTCTTGGCAAGTTTTGCAGAAGGTAGTTTGCCATTACTTTCCTTCTGGGCAGTGACTATGCTAGCTCGTGGCCATAGCCATTGTCTCTACAGATGAGATAATCTGCCTATCACCGCAGAGTGCAGACCATAACCAAGAACAATCTGTCGACTGCTCTCACACTCCATCCACCATCTGCTTCCATGACTTTATGTAACCCTGATGAGGGGGGGGGGGGGTGGCAGCAGCTAAATGGGTGCTCCACCTTGCTCAAGGGTGTCCCATAGACTAATGGAGGAAAGGAGGCGTCTTACATCTCCTTTGATAGGGGATACCCCTACCCAGCTAACTGATCTTTCCAGTTTTCTCAATATTTACCAATGCCTCTCTTCTCATTATATGACCAAAGAATGCTGTTTGTTTCTTCCTTGAAATTGTATAATATTCCTCTTTCATTAGCCTCTTCCAGACATTCATTGCTAGTTACTCTGGATGTCCAAGGTATTCACTGTATTTGTCTCAAGAACTACATATCTGATGGTGACAATCTCTTTTCCTGTTTTTAAAATTCAAGTTCCATGACTCATTGCCAATTAGCAAAACAGGTTCTATACATTTCAGCACTACCTTTCTGACGTTCAGTAATGTCACTTATTGCATAAGATACTTTTCATTTTCTGAAATGCAGCCGTTGCTTCACAATTTCTGCTCTGAATCTTTGTTATGCATCTTCCATCTGATGTTATAATTACCCCTAGGTATTAAATATATCAAATTAAATTATTTTCCCTTCTGTTGTTATACAACATTTTGGTGTTATCATTTTCTTTGATATAATATAACCATTATTTCTGTTTTCTTTGATATTCATGGACTGTCCTTAATTTGCACTCCCTATCACTATAATGTCCAAAAGCTGTTTAACGTCTTTTGCAGTTTTAACTATCAGTACTGTGTCAATTGCATAGCATATGTATTGTTTATTTAATGAGTTGAGTTGAGCTAAGAACCAGCAATCACTGCACTCAGGACATTCCCATACGCGCTTTGTCCCCTCGTTCAACAGCTAGAGAAGAATCATACTATTAATCTAATCGTTCCCACCGCTATGTGATTGAAAGTTGTCCTTGTCTCCCCTCTTAGTTTTGAGATTCTTCCAGAACCCGTGCTGATTCCCCGCAGTATAAACTATAATATAAACACCAATACATATTTCTTGCCTCTCTTTGATTTAGCTAATTATTACCTATAGAGAGAGAGAGAAGAGGCCTCGTGACGAAATATAATTTTGTCTTACTCCTTGCGTCTTCTTCTTCTTCTTCTTCTTCTTCTTCTTCTTCTTCTTCTTCTTCTTCTTCTTCTTCTTCTTCTTCTTCTTCTTCTTCTTCTTCTTCTTCTTCTTCTTCTTCTTTTGCCTGTATCCATTATTGGGAAATTCTTCTTCTTTCATTCGCTTGTCATATGTCTATAACTGCAATGTTATCTCTTGTATGAATCTAACAATCTTTTTTAGTTCACTCAGCGGTCCATAGAGTTTATCTTCCACTGTTGTCTCTCTAGGCCAGAAGGTTTGCCTGGATATGTTGTAATTTGGGCAGTCTTGGAGTATGTGCTCTGCTGTCTGCGACACCAAACCACATGTGCACATGGCTGAGTCACGAATCCTGAATTTTGTATACATGTGGTTGCATAATCTACTGTGTCCTGCCCTGAGGTGCAGAATAATAACTTTTTCTGGTCTGTCCATAAAGTGGTAGTCGTCTTGAGTAGGGTTTGGTGGCCTTCTGACTGATTTGATCATTATTTTCTTTTGGTGGTATGTAACGGGTACATCAGGTTGTTCTTTGGCTCCTTCCTTAGCCAATCGATCAGCTCTGTCATTTCCGAGTACTCCATAGTGGGATGCCACTGTATGGTGACCTTATGCTGACTTGCTAAGTTCAGAAAGTAATGTCCTTAGTACTGGCAATTTCCCAGACAGGAGCGCCTCGAGTACTGATTTTGCATCTGTCAGTAGCACCACAGGTTGTGTACCGTGGCTGGTATTTAGTAATTTCTCTATTGCTATCTTGATTGCCTCAATTTCAGCATCATAGTTATGGCAGTACTTTCCTGTTGGAACTCTAGCCGTGTACCTAGTATTATTTGTGTATTCTGTGTACACTCCCACTCCTCCATTTCGAACAGCATTTTGTGCTGACCCATCTGTATAGACTCGGATCCAGAGGTCCTGTGGGTATTCGTCATCAAGGAAGTTGAGAGTGGCTGATCTGCGCTGTAAACTGTTCTGTTCTTCCTTGTCAAATATTCCTCTCTTTTTTGTCTGGATTTGTAGTGATAGTCTATGTTCATCTTTCAATGGAGTTCGCTCTGGAATAGTTGTCAGGTGACAATCTGTGGGCAGATTGGTGGTTTTTCTGCAGAGTCATTTGGCCTGGTGGATAAAACTACTTCTTTTCATCCACACCATAGCTAAGTTTTCAAATCAATTCTTCATAGGGTGGCCTGGCAAGCTGAGGAACTTCTCTGCTTTTATTAGTAATTTCGTATCTCTGCACTCTCTCAGTACTTGCGTTCTCCCCGTTTTCTCCATTGCTACTATAGGAGTTGATCTCATCCCTCCTGTGGTGACTCTAAGAGCTTCATTTTGCACCTTGTCCAGCTCTTCTAGTGTGGTTTTTTATGCTGAACACCACGCAGTTGACCCGTATTTCAGTTGTGGTCATTTGCTCTGTTGATAAACTTTGCTAAGTATTTTCCCACTGGCTCTCCATGTGGTTCCACTTAGCTTTCTCAGGATGGCTATTTTCCTTCTGACTTTTACTACTGCTTTGTTGATCTGTTTTCTCCATGTCAGCTTGTCATCAAATGTTGCTCCAAGGTATATTGGTTCGTTATCTACTTTTAGGGATGTTCCATTTATCTGGATGATCCCTGCCTTTTGTTTTCGGAGAGAGAGTAAATAGAGTGGTGCTGCATTTGTCAGTGTTTATGCTGACACACCATCTATCCGCCCATGCAACAAATGTATCTACAGCTCTTTGTAGCGATCTGGTGGCCACTGATGCATGTTCATTTGTGCTACACAAAACCAGGTCATCAGCGTACATTGCCGCTTTAATTCCATACTGTAAATAAGCAACAAGATCATTGATGAAGATTAGAAAAAATGTGGGGGACAAGACTCCACCCTGGGGAAATTTCTTGCTCTTGAGTCCGTTTATCTGTACTCGGGCTCTTCTATTGTGCAATTATGCTTTCACCCATTTGTACATTCTTCCATTGACTTTACGATTTCTCAGTTTCTTCATCAGACCTTCTTTCCAGACTTTGTCAAAGGCTTTCTTCAGATCTATCCATGCAGCAAGCACCAGCTTCTTCTCTTGGAATGCATCCTCAACTTTTTGAGAGAGGTAGGTTGTCTGATCTTCCGTAGAGTAGCACTGCCTAAATCCAGCCTGTTGTGGCACAAGGATGTTTTCACTTACAATGTACCACTGCAGTCTGTGATTGATGATGCGCTCCATTGTTTTGCAGATACAGCTGGTGAGGCTAATTGGTCTGTAGCTGGAGGCTATAGAACTGTCTTTCCCTGGTTTTAGGAGGGGTATCATGATTGCTTCTCTCCAGGCTTGTGGAACACTGCCTAAGGTCCAGGTGTTATTGAAGACCTGCAACAGCTTTGCTTTGGCCTCTGATCCTAGGTTCCTAATCATTTCATTGGAGATACCATCAGCTCCTGGTGACTTTGTCATTTTCAGTTTTGATATGGCAAGCTCCAGTTCACTGATTGTGATAGGTGCCTCCATAACCTCTTGTAGTATGTCATTCTGTCCTGTGTTGCCATTTCTCTGGAATCTCTTGTTGTTTCTCTAGACTAATTTCGATATTGTTATCTTGTGCGAATGAGTCCGCAAAATGGTCAGCTGCTTGCTTTCCTGTTAAGATGTTTCCGTCTTTATGTAGTGCAAATTTTGAGTTTATCCCTGTGCCCTCATCGTTAAGTTGTTTTATTAGCTTCCATAACTTCCTTGTGTCTCTTTCAAAATTCAGTGACTGTTTTCTCCTGCCAGCTTTTCCATCTAGTCTATCTTGGCCCTTTGAAATTTGGCTTTTGCTTGCTGGTATTTATTGTGGTGCTCTTGGCTGGGCCTCTGCTTGCTTTCTACACACTTCCACATCATTATGCAACTGTTCCAGTTCACTACTCCAGTAGGGTTTATATTGTTTACGGGCTCCTCTTGGTACTGTTTCTCGCGCTGCCTGTAGTATGCATTTCCCAAACTCTTCAACTACTTTATTTATGTCTTTCTCAGTGTTCAGGTTTCTAACCAGTATGCTGGTGCGATGCTTGTACATTGCCCAGTCTGCTTTCTTGTAGTTCCACCTCGAAAGGGTGCTGCTTTCACTTACAAGCTCATTTTCTACAGTTAGAAAGATTGGCCGATGGTCATTGCCACCTAACTGTTTCTCAACAATTCGTGTAATGTTCTACTCCAGGTCTGGTGAATGAAAAACCAGGTCAGGTGTAGTTGTAGTGTGCCATGATCTCGAGTAGAAGGTATGTGGATCAGACGGCTTGTTAATCAAGATGAACCTATTCTGTTTCATGGCGTAATTGCGTGGCAGCCTGATTTCTGTGGAAATTGGCCGTCAACCAACTCTTGCCATGTCACCCCATCTTTTGCTATTTGGCCAGGAAATCCTGTGCAGTCGACAGGCAATAAAAACTTCTGCAATCTCACATCTCCATAAAATGATAAAATTAAAAGCGTTTCATATCTGTATTCGACAAGGTTATGGCGCCACTAATCCGCCGATGGTCATATCACAATATTGAGGTATTTTTTTAGTGTTAGCTGTTCCACGCAATTTGCCTCCCTTTAGTGACCACTACCTGTGTTGGTCGACCACCGCCATATCTTCGATATTCACAGCTAACCTCTATATCTACATGCCACACATTATCCGCTACCTTGTGGACGCGCCTAGTAGTAGGACGGGCTCCTAACTAAAATGTACCACATGCCTGGACTGTTTAAATCAAACCTCTCCCCAACCCTTCCTCTTCCCTCTCCCAATCGACACAAGGTATGGTAGCTTAAAAAAAGAATCCTCTACCCCGAAAGCACCATGTTACGGCTTGGTTATACAATCTTGCGGCTGTCTGTTCGCATAACTCGCATGAGTAGAGACTCTCATCAGCTGCCAGCAGGGGGCGCTCTTGATGGGAAAACTACACTGGGGTTCTTGTGTGTGCTTAATGAACGGTAGCCGTGTGAGCAGCCATTATACATGAAATATGGCCTCTGGCTTTAGTTCGTCATGACGCATAGAATATCCCGTGTGGTTACTCTCGTTCTGAATTGTACATTGTTTCTGGCTTCCATCGGATGCTGTTTGACTTAATATTAGTATAGTCTAGCCGTAGATGTCTGGGCAGAGGTTTTGATTTAAATCTTAGGAGTCGTAAGCCGCGCTCCCTGGCCTAGGCGTTAAACGACTTTCTCCGTAATCCCGTTTATCCACGTAGGGTAACACAGCATGCGAGAATTGGAAGTGGTTCTCGCGGCGTTGGTAACTTACGGGATAAGTGAACCGGCCGCTCAGAAAGCAATGGCAAACTACTGAGCGTAATCTTGCCAAGAAATCGACAGCGTTAAAATGTTGGTGTTGACAGCGATGTCCTGTAAAGGATATGCGAAAAAAAAGTATAGTCGTAGCTAGAATTCCCAACACTTCACCGAGGTAAATGGAGGTAGAAACGAAGAAATAGTTAGTACTAAGCTAGCCAGGACAGGAGTTCTGGCTTAATCTTAGTATAGCCTTAGCTGTCACAGCATGGGGAATTCTTTGCCTCATAACCAATCAATCAATCAGGTGCCGTCTCCGCAATGAAGGTTGGCTGGAATGGATCGCCAACACTGTCTGTCTCTCGCCTTGACTGTACATTCTGTCAGGTTGATGCTCGTACATCTCTTGATGTTATCCTCCCATTTGTATCGTTGTCTACCTCTTGCTCGCTTGCCCTCAACCTTGCCTTCCAGTATGGTTTTTATAAGAGTATCATGTCTTTTAACGTGGCCAAAATATTTCACTTGTCTCCTCTTTATTTCTTTCATCAACTCTCTCTTCTTTCCCAGTTTTCTAGGACCTCTGCATTTGATTGTTTTTGTTTCCATGAAATACGACCTATTCGTCTGTATATCCACATCTCCAGGGTTTCTTTGCGACTTTCTAGTTGATTGTTCAATGTCCAGGATTCCGCGCCATACAGTAGCGCTGAATATAAGTAGCATTTGACAATTCTCATTTTTAATGCATTATTAATCTCTCTAGATGTTAATACTGATTTCATGCAGTTGAAAGCATTTTTGGCCATTCCTATTCTCTTTTTGATTTCCATTTCACTTCTGCCATCATCTGTTATCATATGTCCAAGATAAGAGAAGCTTGTTACTTGTTCTAGTATCCGCCCGTTTACTGTGATGTTCATTGGTGACCTTTCCTTTTCACTGCTAATTATCATAGTTTTTGTTTTTTGGATGTTAATACCTAAGCCACATTCTGCACTGTGCCTGTTTACTTCTTCCACTCATAACCGAGACTCGTTTATTATATACAGTTAAACAAAACGGTATATCAAGATCCTGCGGAGAAACAACCATCACAAACACGCGCATATACCTTACAAGGAACTCTTGTCGGGTGGACAGAAATCACAGTGGGGAAAATAAAGAAAATTAATATAGTGAAAAAATAAAAATTTAAAAAAAAAGTCATAATACGTCAATAGGTTAAAACACGGCACTTAGATCAGCATGGCAAAAGGATAAGAACGCGCGTTATTAAAACATCCGGTGTGTTGTTGCCGAGGTAAGGGGCTCAACTCCTACACCGGGCAGTTAGACTAAAATATTGACTTCTCACCCTTGACTTGGGGACGTAAATTACATGTACCCCAGAAGTCGGAGTGGGTTTGTTCGCCTGATGGCGAGGGACACTGTTAATAGGGAAAACTAATCCACACGCATAATTCCTTCCAGTGCGTCTAGAAGTGTGTATGGACTACGCTTGAGATCAAAGCGAGCGAGCGGGAAAAAAAACCGGCAATTGTGTTCGGTGTTTCGGTTATAAAAACCTTTACCAAGAACAACACAAACATGACTAATGAGAAAAATTATCATAAACAATCGAACTCTGAGCGATGAAACGCAACCGGATTTTAAAGAAAGGGAATGGTGAAGATTCTCACAGCGGGAAAAAAAATATAACATGTCCTATTTAAGACTAACTCAAAAGAGAGTAAAAATAGACAGAAGATCAAAACTTAAAAAAAAAAAAAAACGGATCTCAGTTATAACCAACGCTGGGACGCAGAGGTGTTTCCAAGGCACCAGGGCTGGGTTCTATACTGGCCAAGACCTATTGACGCGTCCTCGCCGAGCGTCCTGGGCAACAGGGCCTTTCGGGGTCCTGGCTAAAGTCAGTAGGATCGCCGATTCCTCCGAAGTCGGAGAGTGTCTGCCTGCACGGCGAGGAACCACCAGTCTGCACACCAATAAGCCAGACATGGGACAACGGATACTCACGCAAACCTCAGGTCCTGTATTACATCACACTGATGTTGGACAACAGGATGCCTTCATCCGACATACAGGACTTCACGCTGGAGATCATAGCCAGCGAACACAAGCAAGCAAGCATAACCAACGCTGAAGATGCAGATTGAACGAGGCCGAATTTGTTTTCTTTTTGTTGTTTTCGTAAATACTGAACTGAACGGAGAGGTCTTTAACATGGACTTGTGGGTGAACCCAGTCTAAAACGGGTACCATGAACGTTTCTGTGACGTGAACACGGCCGGCCGGAGTGATATTGCCACGTCACCCATCAGGTTTCAGTTGGTCTTACAATATAGGGCTAACACCGTACGCCCAATACCGCCCCACGGCGTAAAAATCATCATCATCATGTGCAGTTAGGTCTATCATGTTTCGCCATCTTACACGATCACCGGAGTCATGGATCGGCTCAGTGTTCTTATATCGACCGTACCACGTGGCCAAATCATCCAGGCATTTACTAACCTGCCTTCCCCTTTTTCCCCTACATCTTGCCAGTTATCAAGTTCTCTAGTTTATTTCTTCTCATAACGTGCCAAAAACAATTTAACTGTCTACCCTAAGTGGTGTAAGATAAGAATGGGTCAATTTTTAGTTTTGCTATAGTTTGTGAGCCGGTCTCTCTGGCTGTGGGGTTACAACACTTTCTCTCTGTAATCCCGTTTATCACGCAGAGTCTCGTAGCGGAGCGAGAACTGAGGCGGTTCGATCCCCGCTCGTGACTTGCGGGATACTGAGCCGGCCGCTCAGAAAGCAATGGCAAACTACTGAGCGTAATCTTGCCAAGAGATCAACATACAGCTGAAAGATGCTGGTGTTG
This sequence comes from Cepaea hortensis, assembly GCA_963921405.1. Taxonomy (NCBI): domain Eukaryota; kingdom Metazoa; phylum Mollusca; class Gastropoda; order Stylommatophora; family Helicidae; genus Cepaea; species Cepaea hortensis. Next base: position 61,950,959 of record OY992891.1, read on the forward strand.
ACAGCTAAATCCTGTAAAGGATATGCTATAAAAAAAAAAAAAAAAAAAATAGTTTGTGAATGCGGTGGTTTCTCCTCGACTGCCAAAGGTTTATCCATGGTTGGATCCCACTACATTTTGTCTGAAGCACGGCTGACAACTCATCTCATCTCAACTCATGCTACCTGTTTTAGTACGTGGCCGTTGTTTAGAAATCCGCGGGTGATCTCTTTACTTAAAGGCCACTCCATCACTCCACGCCTAAAAGTAGAACAGGCTACTGGCTCCTACTGTGGATGGTGGATGAAAGACCTGGCTAATGGCGATTCTCTTTAGTAGGGCAGTCAGTGCTTCTCTACATTTTCGATCCATGCGCCTGTTTTGTTTTACTCACTGATTAGGTTATAATGTTCATTGAGACATACAATAGTGCTGTGATGGCAATTTCATCCTTCTGGTAATTACCCGCGAGCTCATTCCGGTCTCCACATACCAATGGCTCGTTGGCGGTCATTTTCAGATAGTCGTGGGATTTCAAGCACGTGTACTGGGTGATTTTCCGATCTCCACATACCAATGGCTCGTTGGCGGTCATTTTCAGATAGTCGTGGGATTTCAAGCACGTGTACTGGGTGATTTTTCTCAACGGCCTTTTTATACCCAGTATACTGCCACAACGCGCGCACATTATCAGGCTCATGGCTATTGGAAATCGTGTTGCACGTGTAACTTTCATTTTTTTTTTTTCATGTAGTCTGTATACACAAACCCGTGGGGTTGAATCATGCACTTTCCATTCCAGTATCCATTCGCTCCCTCATGACAAGCACGGGGAAAATCCATTCCCACACTTTTACCCCCATCTTCTTGGCAACAGTATATAAAAATGGTTTTATGTTGCATGAACTCCACAGAGGGTGAATACAAAACTTGGAACGGAATATTTTCAAAAACCCCACAGTCATTAAAAATACGCCCTATATCATATAAGCGTATTATTATAGATCAATATAATAAATTAATTAAAAGACTTAACTGAAGCATACTTCAGTAATCATCACCATGTTCCATGCGGATAGGCGTAGGCGGCCATAGTTAGCCATGTCTGCGAACACCAGTCTAGGATTATGTCTGTGTTCGTGTCCCCATTATTCCATGCTGCCAAGACGTCCAGGTTTTAACTCTTTGTCATCCTTACTGCTCTTTTCTTGTCGTTTGCCAGTTGCCACCAAGTGCTTAAGTTTCTATAAAGGTGATTCGATTGCGCGAAGGAGGGGGTACTTCTTCTTCTGCGTTCATCCAGAGTGTTTTTTCAAATGTAATTGCGTTGTGCCAAGTTTATTTGCGCCCTTAGGCCGACACATCCGACTTATGCGGGCGTTTGTTGACCGGGTTAGCCTTCCCGGGGGAGTGGGTACACTTGGAGTTTGTATGATAAGTGTATCGGGTGGTAGGTGCGAGTTGATTAGTGTTTGTAGCGAACGAAAGAAGAAGAGTAGTGTTTGTAGCGAATGCAAGAAGTAGAGTAGTGTTTGTAGCTAATTCTTGAAGAAATGTTGTCTTTGTAGCCAATGAAAGAAGAAGAGTAGCGTTTGTAACGAATGAAAGAATAGTGCTTGTAGCGAAGGAAAGAAGAAGTGTAGTGTTTTTAGCGAACGAAAGAAGATTAGCGTATGTAGCGAATGAAAGAAGAACAGAGTGTGTGGCAAAGGAAAGAAAGAGTGTAGTGTTTGTAGTGAAGGAAAGAAGTGTAGTGTTCGTAAGTGAATTCCTCTGCCTTATATCCCCTATTGGAGGATAGGCCATCTACCAACTCACGCCAGACTGTTCTATCTCTTGCAGCGCTCTCCATGTCTTCCCCCTCGTCTGTCTCTAATTGCTATTCGTTTTAAGGTCTCTCTCTCTCTCTCTCTCTCTCTCTCTCTCCCTCTCTCTCTCTCTCCCCCCCTCTCTCTCTCTCCCTCTCTCTCCCCCTCTCTCTCTCTCTCCCCCCTCTCTCTCTCTCCCTCTCTCTCTCTCTCTCTCTCTCTCTCTCCCTCGCGCTCTCTCTCTCTCTCCCTCGCTCTCTCTCTCTCTCCCCCTCTCTCTCTCCCCCTCTCTCTCTCTCTCTCCCCCTCTCCCTCTCTCTCCCCCTCTCTCTCTCTCTCTCTCTCTCTCTCTCGTTTGTATTATGGGTTCCAATGGAAGGGCTTGTCTAGTTCTACTGTTACCAGGTGTTCTCAATACGTGTCCTATCGAGCGTCAGCGTTTCCCTCTCACCTCTTGATTCACTGGCATCTGTCTAGTTCTCCAAGTACCGTATTAGTGGCTCTGTTGACTTATGCCGTAAATTACAAGTACCCCAGACGTCGGAGTGGGTTCGCCTGATGTCGAGGGACACTGGTAATAGGGAAAGCTAATCCACATCCACATATCAGTCCATAGCACTAGAAGTAGTAGCACGTGTATGGCTTTAGTTTACAGCGAGCGATCGCAACAGAAAAACAAAGGTAATCATGTCATACTATTTTGGTCCTGTTCTGCGCAGCCATCAGTTACCGATCGTTTGTTTATTCTAAGTTGTTTTTGTCGTTCTCCATTGTGATATGAATCATGATCATCGGATGCCTTGCCAGCTGGCATAGTTGTTCATGTCTCTTCAGAGATCTCGGTCTTTGGTGTTCTGGATCAACTCTGCTGATAATATTCCTCTGTGTCACCGTCTCTGTCAATCCAGCATCATTTCTCTTGGTCTGCCTCTGTCTCTCTTCCCCTTGATCTTTCCAGCCGTCACGATGTTCTCCAATGCCTCTCTTCTCATCACATGAGGGATATTAATGGAATTTTTTTTTTAAATTCGCATATCCTTTCACAGGACATCGCTGTCAACAGCAGCATCTTTCAGCTGTCTGTTGATTTCTTGGCAAGATTACGCTCAGTAGTTTGCCATTGATTTCTGAGCGGCCGGCTCAGTTATCTCGCAAGTCACCAGCGGGGGGTAGAACCGCTCCCAGTTTTCGCCCGCTACGAGACTCTGCGTGATAAACGGGATTACGGAGAAAGTGTTGTAACTCCTCGGCCAGAGAGACCGGCTATTAATGGAATACAAAGTTAAAAACAATGTATTCCCTTAGTGACGCCATAAATAAAATATTGCACGATTTTCTTGCCTGACATAATTCGCGGCAGCTCATCAGGTGCATACTACAGATGCTTATTTTATGCTATGTGAAAAAAAAAAAAAATGAATGATACTTTGGAATAGACATACTGTAGTCGAGTAGTCTCGGTGTGCGCGATTCGAGTTTGAAACGATCACCATATGTCGACACTATGAAGGGATGTTTATTAAGTTCACGTTTTGGATCTTCAGTTCATTGCACACCGTCTCACCCCGCCTGCAATGAAACCACGCGCGTTATTTGAAGTTCCCCCCGACTCTCCATTTGTCAGACATTAGTCCTAGAATATTGCGTCGACATTGCCAGATTGTACATTGTTTTATGAGCCGTTAGCGCAGTGGGGCGTGAGTTTGAGCATCGTTGCGGCTATATGAACCGTGGCGGTGCGTGTAATGTTAGACCAGGACTACGGTCTTTGTGATTCTCCCTGCCATCATTTCTAGAATGCGAGGCAGTTCACGCAGACAATGTCAGCGCAGTGTTATATAGTCCAGCGTCTGACAAGTTACATTTGCCATTAGAATACAATAACACATCATAAATAAACAAAATGTATTGTTTGGCGCTCACAGAAGAAGAAGCTCGAGGAGGAACTAGACAGTATAACATTTCAAAGCTGTAATTACCGACCGGGATTCGAAACTGTCACCAACAGATGACGACAGTGCCTCGTTGCACGAATAAATGTACTTGGATGCATGACCAACTAGACACCGCATCGGGGGCTGCGTGGTCTCGATTTCTGGAAGTCCCGGTGAGGACCGGGATTTTTTCACGTGGACTTCTAGTAATAAATTCCCCCTGGTCTCTGGGTAGTGAGATCGGACGCCCGTGTGTTTTGTTGCGCACGTAAAAAATCCCTTGGCAGTTGGAAATCGAAAAAGAGTAGCCTAACGGCTGCCCGTGTGCCGTGATGTTGATTCATCGACTTAACTAAACTTAACTATTAGACACCCTTAAAAAGGTGTCTTCATTGGCCAGGTCTATCATCCACATAAATGCACAACTATGGAATATGGACTCAAGCAAAGTCCATACACATGATGTCACTTCTACTGATGTTTGCGTCTGGATTAGCTTTTCCTATTACCATCGTCCGTCGCTATCAGGCGAACTCACTCCGGCTTCTGGGGTACTTGTAGGTTACGTCCCCAAGTCAAGGGCGAGAGGTCAACATTTTAGTTCAACTAACATCTGTTGGGGTTGAACCCGCTACCTCGGCATCAGCACACTGGATGTTTAAGAACGAGCTCTCTTATCCATTCAGCCATGCTGATCTCACTGTCATGTTTAAATTAGCAATCACATCTTTAACCCATCTGCGCTGTAGTCCTTCTCTTCTCCGTTCTTCCGGTAACCCTTTCTCCAGAATGATCATCTCCAGGTATTCAAGCTTACGGTCAGTAGTTTGCTCCGATGACACACTAAAAGAGGAACTGAACACTCTTAACCATACTCTACAATCTGATAGTGATAGATATCCAGCCGACTATATCAGGCCTCACTGTCGGACAATACCCATCTGCCCAGAATCATCGGTTCCCAAACTTCATGTGTATTTTCAGCTGACCTTTCGAGGGGACGAAATAATGAAACTAATACACGATCGACTTAAAACGGTAGTAAGTCAATCATTTTGCTGCTGAACCAATGATCAGATATAAAGCCACTCCATACCTACTCCTTCTGTAAAAGAATAATTGTTTCCTTACACCAAATCAAACCGCGTTTATCAGTTCCAGTGTGAGTGCCACGTAACTCACATAGGTAGAACGGAAAGACAATTAGCAAATCCAGTAGTCGAACACATACCAGTGTGGTTGGAAACGAGAGTTAAACACTCTTGAGGAATTCCTATGCTGTCGACAGGCCATAAAACGCCGTACTCTGCGATTTATCAACATATAAACTACGGCCATAAAATTAGCAAGGTCAAAGTGTTTCTTATACTGTATTCCACGAACAGTAAACCATTTCTCAAGTATTGTGAGGCGTTTGCAATTAAGCGGTTCCAGTCGGCTGTATGCAAACATAAAGAGCTCGCGTTAAATTTGAAATTACCATGATGACAACAGATGTTCCACAATCGAACAATACCTGTGACAATGTGTGTTAATTGTTTCAGCTTAAGTCGTATCATTCATTTATTCACTTTATATGATGTATACGAGATCCAGTAAAACATGCCAGGCAATAAATCGCGCAACATATTGTTTGCAACTTCTGTGTTTAAATACATGCTTATATTCCTGCTCGAGCAACCTCTGTTAGATCTTACTTGAGCCGTTCTGTACAGTCTTGTTGGTCGTTCTTGGAGATGTACGGTTGTTTCTTCTGTGAGTCTCTGTAGTCATTTGGAGTGACAAGTTGAAATCCCGGGTTAGTCTCTATAGCTTCCAATTGTTAGTTTGTCTAGCGTGCCCTCAAAATATCTGCTTCTTTCTTCTGATTGTATGGGTGATAATCAATACCTTTAGATGTATTTGTATGCAACTTCAGTGGCCTCAAAAGTCCCTCAACAACTGAAGCTCAATTATAGACAAACTGTGTGGAGATTTCCATACGCTCAAAATAACTTCCAAGTTAATATCTGAAACCGGAATCAAGGTCTGAGAAACAACGCAAGAAGATGCGGAATCGTATAAATGGAATGTTAAAAAAAAAAAATAACTAGCACACAGCGAAACAAAATTGAATACGTTATATATTGCGACTACTGGCCTGTCTTCGACTACTGGCCTGTCTTCGTGAAATCTTGACAATCATCATCATCATCATCATCACCATCATCATCATCATCATCATCATTAGGTTAGTCAATCCATACACCGGTGTTGATGTCGTCTGATGATTTCACGCCACTGTCTCCAGTTCTTATCTTTATCGGCTCAGCTCAGTCAGTCCCAAGACTGATACGTCACCCCTGTTCTCAGCACATTTCTCCATTTCGGTGTAAGCCTGAACCTGACTGTCCACACACACGTCTGAGTAATTGTTTCAATGGGCCCTCGTTTTCTTTTCCTCTGGGATTTTACCGTGTATTATTTTACTTTCACACACCATACATTCGTACTTTGATTAAGCCGTGACAGCCTAATTCTCTTCTCCCCTCCCACCCCACGCCCCCCCCCCTCCCCCCAATAATATTCAATACCTTCTCTTGCCCGGTTCACCTTTTGAGTCTTGCCATAATATATCAAAAAAGCTTCCATATTTTTGTTTTTGGATCTTTCCCAATTAGTGTCCATATTTCTGAGCCGCATAGTGCTACGGACCAAATGTGCCTAGCGATTATTATTATCCCTAGCTCAATATTGATTCCAACTTGCTGCTGGAAATGTTTATTCTTTGAGGAATGGTTTTGTTTTAGTTTTAACTAATGCTATCCTGGCACCGCCGTAGCCCAGTGACTAGCACGCTTGCTGCCAGCTCGGCGGTCATATGTTTGAATCCTATTTTTTTTTTTTTTTTTTTTTTTTTTGGGCTCGCTCGCACTTGAAATCATGCGTAGTCCATACAAAACTACTTCTAGTAGTGCTGGACTGAATTTTGCGTGTGGATTAGCTTTCTCTATTAAGTGTCCCCCGCCATCAGGAGAACCCACTCTGACTTCAGGGGTTACTTGTAGTTTACGTCCCCAAGTCAAGGACGGCAGGTCAACATTTTAGTCCAACTGTCCGGTGTAGGGGTTGAACCTCTTACCTCGACATCAGCACACCGGATGTTTAAGAACACGCGTTCTTATCCATTCGACCATGCTGACCTACGTTTATGTCCTTGTATTTCACTCCTTATCCCTTTCACCTCTGCACATATATAGCTTTGCCCCCTCCTGGCACAGAGTGTTACTGTTGTTAAATAATAATTGCATGAGGCAGCAATAGTTAATATTCATATCTACCTGGAACCGGAGTTATAACGAACTGAGCGAGCCGGAGAAAAAGAAAACGTGTAAAAAGCTTTCTTGAACCCAGTGTTGTTTAAATAGCCCGGATTAACTTCTGCCACTTTCAGGTGCCAAGGAAGCGCGGCAAAACGTAGCCTTTAATTGGGATGTGGAGAAAATAGACGTGGTTGCTGCTAAGTGGTATCGGCTTGCTGTCACACTTGCCAAATTTAAATGGTGTTTGTCGCAAAGTAAGAACAGTTTAAACAAGATCTGAGCGCGCCCGATTTCTTTCCGGTTTGTCAATTTTGGCTGCGGTTAGATCTTAAGGTTGTCCGACCGTGTAACAAGTCTGCACGCAAACAGCATTGACATTTTGATAAGCGGAAGCAGTAAGATGCAGACCCTGAATGCGATGGATTATCGGGAAAACAGACACTCCACTCCACCTTGTCGGCAGCCAACACAAAGGTGTTATCTGTAAAGCTGTTGCTAACCTGGCGTTGAAGGGCAGGCATAACAAGGAAAGCGAGAAGTGGTGGTCGTAGTAGTAGTGGTGGTTGTTGTTGTAGTAGTAGTGGTGGTTGTCGTAGTAATAGTAGTAGTAGTAGTAGTAGTAGTAGTAGTAGTAGTAGTAGTAGTAGTGGAGAATCTGCAACATTTATTGGATGCGGTTATTGTATACAGTGAATAACTACGGTTAGAATTAAATTGTAAGAAGACATTATGGTAATCACAAGGAAGGAAGAAATACTACCATTAATATACAGGTAAATGATAATATTCTGTTAGTTAGTCGACAGATCATCCTCATTGCACATCGAACCATTGTCCATAAGTGCTCGGATCCCCTCCTCAGCAAATCCCGCAGCGTGTAGCGGCTAACGACACCAGTTCTGTGTTGGTTTATCAATCTTCTTTGGCTTCCTGCGTAGTGTTCTTGTTTGGCCACCCCTCTTTTAATTTGCTGTTCTCGCAGTCTGGCCATGATTGTAGATTCACAGTCATCACTTGGTTCTCGAAAAAGTCTTACTTCTCGTAAAGAATATAAATATCTTCTGATGCGAGTGACGGGTTCTCTTTGTGAGTAACTTCTTTCACGATATCTTCATTGCTCTTTCAATCCGTACACGACGATCTCAACATTCTTGTATAAAACCACATCTCCGCAGCTTCCACACAATTCCTCATGTGTGTGTTAATTGTCCATGATTCGCTTCCGTACATTAGAATTGGCTTAATACAGCTCTTTAGAATTCTTCCCCTTACCTCGATTGACGAAGATAAATTGCAGATCATATTCTTCATCCTGTGAAATGCTACTTTTACTTTGGCCATTCTGCTGTTTACTTCCTCAAAACACCTTCCATCTGCTATTATTAAAGTTAGTTAGTTAGTTAGTTAGTCGACAGATCATCCTCATTGCACATCGAACCATTCAGTCCATAAGTGCTCGGATCCCCTCCTCAGCAAATCCCGCAGCGTGTAGCGGCTAACGACGCCAGTTCTGTGTTGGTTTATCAATCTTCTTTGGCTTCCTGCGTAGTGTTCTTGTTTGGCCACACCTCTTTTAATTTGCTGCTCTCGCAGTCTGGCCATTGTTGTAGATTCACAGTCATCACTTGGTTCTCGCAAAAGTCTTACTTCTCGTAGAGCATTCAGAATGTCGGCCTGGTCCATGGACCGTCCGCCCTCCACAGTAGCCTCACCTGCGAGCTTGTCAGCCCGCTCATTTCCTTGTACTCCCGCATGCCCTGGCACGAAGATGAAACTAATCTTTGCCAGTCGAGACCGCTCCAGAGGCAGCAACCATTCTCTTCGGATCGACCCCTCCTCTATCCTCTTGATCATGTTCATTGAGTCGCTAAGGAAACAAGCCCTAGTGAATGTCTGTGTCTCGAGCCATGTTATTGATTTACTTACTGCCATGACTTCCATGGTCAGGCTACTTGTGGTTTCAGTAAAAGCACCAGAGTCCTCCTTCACAATTCTCCCTCCGGCCCGAGCTGTAAAGGCCCATGAGCTTCTCACATGTCGGACGACCGACCCATCTGTGTAGATGACCGCGTCACCGTCTAGCGAATTCTCGAAAATCAACGCTTGTACTTCAGCCTCAACAGCAGCCGGATTTTCTTGTCTGCATTTTCTGTCAAGTTGGATGCAAACTGAAACGGATGTGCAGAAGTCTGTTGGCACTTGCACCCACTCCTCGCCAGGTTCTAAGTCCTCAAGTGAACACACCTGTTGAAGAATGTCTTCGGCTTGACCCATCCACGCCCGTCCTCTTTTTAACCTGCTGCCCTTCACCTTCCTAATTTCACTATGCAGTGGATGTTGTGTGTTTGCGTTAATTCTGAGGTAGGCGCGTGCCCTGCAATCTTGTATTCTCTCTTCAATGGTTGGAAACCCAAGAAGGTAGCGCATCGCCCTGCATGCTGTATCTCTTGTACATCCAAGAATAATGCGCATAGCTTCATTCTGTATCCTTTCCATCCGTTCTATCTGCTTATGGCTGAGAGTCAGGATTGCCATTGCATACTCCAAAACAGACATGACCAACCCCTCGTACAGAAGACATAGATGGCGCTGCTCACAGTTTGCTGTCGCCATCACCCGCATCGCTGCCAAACCCCGCTTGGCCTTTGTTATCACCTGGTCTATGTGCACATTATAAGCAAGGCTTCGATCAAACCGTATCCCCAGGTAATTCATTGCCTGCGTTCTTTCCACCATCTCTGAACACAGCATTACAGTTGGTGTTGGAGTGTTGACAATATGATTATTCAAAGAGAACCAAGTCACTGTTGCCTTTGTTGGGTTGACCATTGCCCCAGCTTCATCACACCAAGTACTTATGCGATTGAGTTCGGTTTGTAGTTCCACAGCAACCTCCTCTCTATCCTTCCCCTGACGATACACTAAAACATCATCGGCATATGACAATGTCCTGCCAGGTCCAGTGATCTGCTCACTGGTGATTCTCACTGTGTACCGGAGATAATGGTGATCCCTGTGGTAGGCCAGGATATATTGTTGTTGGTTCCGAAGTCCAACTGCCACATCTAAAAACTACTTTCCGTTGGAAGAGGGCTGCAGCGATCCAACTAAGGAGGAATGGACTTATGTTTAGTTCGAGAAGCTGAAACATTAAAAAATCCAGTGGTACTCTGTTGTATGCGTCCTCAAGATCAATCGCTGCAGCAACGGTTTCAGTGCCTGAGTGGAAACCTTCATAGACATCCTGGGCAAAGACTGCTGCATTGGTCCAGGTTTCCCTTTTTGGACGGTACCCACCCAGGGTGGGTGGGAAAACACCTTGCCTCTCTAGTTGGCTTGATATTTTCTTGGCAATTACCTTCTCCAGCAGCTTGCCTATTGTATTCTGCATGGTTATAATTCGATATCCCTGAATTTTTTTGTGGTCTTTGTCAGGCTTCGGCAAGGGAATCAGATAGCTGTGTAAAAACACATAATAACACATAGCTGTGTTATTAAAGTACCCAAATACAATACTTAAATATGTTGACGTCTTTCAGACTTCTTTCATTCACTGTGATGTTGCTTTTGGGAAGGCTTTTTGTGTGTGTTGCTTTATGATAACCGGCTCAGTGGCGAAGGATTTACGAATAGAATTCAAAGTCCCGCGAAACCACGTTCGAAATACATCTGCGGGCGATTTGGAAGCAGACCGCCTTGCGTTGGTTTCCCATACAAAGGTATGAATGCTGGTCGTTCAGAAAGCAATGGCAAACTACTGAACGTAAATTTGCAAAAAAAAATCACGAACAGCTAAAAATGCTGGGGCTGACGGCAACGTCCTGTAAATGAAATGCAACTAACTTAACTTGGGCTCCACATTTTTGGAAACATATGTCTGTATTGATAGATCTGTGCTCGTCTATTTTATAAATTTTAATGACGACGACAAGCACGATTTATTGCTTGGCATATTTCGCTGCATGTCGTCAGGTACATACTACCGACATCACACAATATAAACTAAAAGCAAAAAGAGAAATCCTTTAAGCTGAAACATGCAACACGTTTATTCACAGTAGTATGGATTGCCTACCGGTGTAATTTTAAACTGACTATTATGTCTTTTTGTTTGCACAAAGTTGGTTTTTGTAAATGTATGGCAGTTGCTTGTGCCAACTTTAACATGCGGCCATTTTGTGTGTTTTATAAAATATTGTCCTTAGTCTACCCCTTCTTCTGTTCCTAAGCTTTGTGCCCTCCATTACTCTACATTGGTGTATCTTCATGTCTTAGGGTGGAACTCAGCCGTGAATCTTCGCTTTAACTTTAAGAAGCTTTCTTTGTTCTCTAATATGTTCAAGAACTTGTTCATTTGTAAGTTTTCAAATCCAGATGTTGGTTGTCAAATTTTTGATAAAATCCACACCTTGAAAGCCTCTATAGGGTTTTTGCCCCATCACCTTTTTTGTTCTTAATTTAGAACCATATAATATGTTGTAAATAGTTAAAAAAGAGCTCTCTCTCTCTCTCTCTCTCTCTCTCTCTCTCTCTCTCTCTCTCTCTCTCTCTCTCTCTCTCTCTCTCTCTCTCTCTCTCTTAACACAAGGTACACAAAGACTTCTCTCTCAACACAACCAACTCAGCACAGCCGGAAGCTGCCCCGGTTTGTTTGATCTGTATTTTTTGTTGGTTAGTTTTGTATTTATTACACCTGACCATCTAATCTGCTAGATCAGACACTCGTCTGCTAACAAACAAATCTCCCCGCTGAATGTGATACCTCTGTGAAACATGCAGTTACATTTTTATTATCACCCTGAAATCGATAGCCGGCGAACAATAAGCACGATCCGACTCCACAGCATCTGATTCTGTTCAACACTGACATCTGTTGTTCATCTATTGACACCTTGATCTAAGCCGAGGTGATAACAGCAGCATCCTCGAGGGCACAGAAAGCAGACACAATTGTAATGAAATCACGGCCGCCTTTTAAAACGGAGGGATGGGTGTGAGGAACTCGAGGAAGGTAAACTAACTGGAGGAGCGTGTTAGTTATTAGATGTTAATTAAATTACAAGCCGTCCCCGCCTAGACGTCTTGCTGCCGCGAGATTCGCCGAACACGGGGCTTCGCGTGCAGGTTTTGCCTTCGATGGGGATTTCATTGTAACGCTGCCTTCATGATACATTTGAAACGTAATTGATTTTGCTTGGCAGAGGGGGAAATACTGATTTCATTATTTTTACACGCTATGGATCCATTTATCTAATCCTACCTATGATTAATATGAACGAAGCAGTGTGGATCTGTCGGGTAAAATTGGCATTGCCAAGCGTTATGTTATGTTTGCTGTAGATTTTGTGTAGTGCAAAAACATATTATATGTGCTCTGCCGTTTACATTTGTAAGCGCTATGTTTGATGTATTGTTGCCAAGTGTAGAAATGCTCTACTTTCGCACTACTGCTGATAGTGATATTGTTACGGGTAGTGTTTGCTGTATTGTTGTTTAGTGCAGAAATACTTTACTTTTGCGCTGCTGCTTATATTGCTAAGGCTAGTGTTTGCTGTATTGTTTAGTGCAGAAATACTATATTTTTGCGCTACTGCTTATATTGTTAAAGGTAATGGTCTTTGATTGCTGTATTGTTGTTTTGTGCGGAAATACTTTACTTTTGCGCTGCTGCTTATATTGCTAAGGCTAGTGTTTGCTGTATTGTTTAGTGCAGAAATACTATATTTTTGCGCTACTGCTTATTAGTGATAATGTTAGCTGTATTTAGTGCAGAAATACGTGACTTTTGCACTACAGCAAATATTGTTAAGGGTAAAGTTTGCTGTATTGTTGTTTAGTGCAGAAATACTTGACGTGTTATGCTTGCTGTACTGTATTGTTCTTTAGTGCAAAAGCTCACACCTTGTGCACTACTTTTTACATTGTTATGTAAAACAAAAGATAAAGTTAAGCCCATAGGAGATACTAATATACCTTCCTAGCTGTCTACATGCCTAATCTGCCTGTCTGGCTATCCATTCTTATCTCCTACCTAGATGCACACTTTATCTGACTGTCTGTCCATCCTTTCTACCTTCCTACCTACATACCCACCTATTTATCTACATGTCTGTCCATCCTGTCTGCCTACTTACTAACAAGCCTACCTACTTACTCCCTGCCAGCCTACATGCCTACCTATCCTACCAACCAACATCTGCCTGCATATCCATCATGTCTACCTACCTACTAACATACCTACTAACATACCTGCCTACTTACCTGCCTGCCTTCCTATCATACCAACATAATACCTACTTATGTGCCTGCCTGCCTAACCATCTATCCCCTTGAACAGTGACTTGTGGCCCACATTTGCATGGAGTGTTAAAGTGTTCAATCTTGAGCCATACAGGTCACCTAGACTGCATTGAGTGTATGTAGTTTGTCCTTGATAGACCCATCAGATTATTTGTCTTGCCCTAGCAAGTTCTATAACTTAAGCTTCTTTAACTGTAGACACACACAGTGTCTGATTAAGCCTCTTTCTCACAACATGTCTGAATCATTGTGATATTTCTAATGTCATCAACAGATTGAATCATACACCTGTTGTGGCAGCAATGTAGGCCAAGATAGGGGAAACGGGTAGAGATATTAAAATAAGAATTCAAAAGTCAACGCAGGCTCATCTAACGTTCTGCCTTATTTATCTTTGTCCTTTCATTCATTATTTCATACATGCATTTAACATTTTATTAATCTTTAAAAACAACAGCAATATTTGCATTTTAAATGCGTGGAAAATGTGCAAAAATCATTACTATATGATTAGTTACATTTAATAATTTGTCCCGAAGCATTTTCCTGCTATAGATTCTTTTCGTGTGATAGGGCCAAATCATTTTGTAGGCCAGAATGCATAGAAGAATAGGTAGCCACTTTTTCCCTTGCTTAGCAGACGACATGCCCAGTAGTCGAACCCTCTCCAGTACTCGAACCCTTGTCCAACCATGCGCATGACATTATCAACACATTTCCCAATAAACTTTTCTACATGGCCAGTTAATACTAATTAACAGGGAAATAGACTCCAGAACAAGATACGAGAATGCGTTGTATGCTGGGTTTATTTTAAAGGAGGAATGCAGTTTGTACTGTATAGTGTTCAAATAGCCCATGATTGCATGTATAAAGGTTTGTGGTGTCTTTGATTTGTTGTGGAAGATTGTTCTACAGTTCTACTTTATCGTTTATGTATTCTATCATCGCTGGTGCTGCAGAGTTTGGGCGCTGAGGTGAAAATCTCCCTGTGTGGCCTGGAGGAGGAAATTGAAGCACTAAGGAATAGTTTCAAAGTGCGGTTAAGATGGTCCCTGTCAAATCAAACAAATCTTTGTTATGTCAACCAGATACTTCCATTATGGTGGGTCTAATCAGTAGCTCTGAATTTATTTCATCAAAAGTATTGCTAGATTGCCTCTTGAATCACCGAGAAGAACACATGTGAGAATAATGTGTTTTAATATTTGTGTGCTTGTGTTGTGATGTGTAAAACCACAAAATATGACTACAAAGTTTGATAAGGAGCTTCCGAGTCATATGTTGTGGTTTTATTCCAACTCTAGTATCAGCTAGGCAGCAGCCTGACCCCTTTTTTGATACGATTTTGTGTAGTATTGTGTTGTGAATCTATAGTTAAGGACAAAGCAAGGTCTTGTAATCTGTTGCATAGTAAAACACATTAGACAAAATTATTAGAGTTGCCAGATTGACCACTTGCAACAAAATGTTTAAACGCTACAATATTTCTTCATTTAATCAAGCACAGAAATATGTTTATATTTAAGCCAAATATTCCTCTTATGTTTTTATCTTCAGATGGATGGAGGGGAAAGTGTGAGATCAGGCAGAAGTGAAAGGTCTGAGCGATCGCTTAGAAGCCATGGAAGTAATCATCATGGAAATGGAGGACATCATCGCCATCATGGCCGGCCTCAGGTAAGGCAGGTTTTTTATGCTTCTGTCACTAGTTTCTTATGCAAAATAAATCACATAGGATGCTGAAATCACTTATATCTTTTTGTTACCCCTGTTAGTTAATTAGTCAAGAGATCATCATTGCACATTGAACTATTTAGTCCATAAGTGCTCCGATCCCCTCCTCAGTAAATCCCGCAGAGTGTAGCGGCTAACGACACCAGATCTGCGTTGGTCTATTAATCTTCTTTTGCTTCCCGCATAGTGTTCTTGTTTGGCAACACCTCTTTTAACTTGCTATTCTCGCAGTCTGACCATGGTTGCAGATTTACAGTTATCACTTGGTTCTTGCAAACGACTAACTTCTCGTAGAGTTTGCATCTCCAGTGAAATCTGCATTGATTGGTAGAGTTAATGTAACTTCATCAACTTTCTAATTTTGTAAAAATTATCCATACTCTTGGGGTTAAGATTGTCCACTGTTCTAGATAGAGGACACTCTACCACTGAATCACACTTCACATGCTTTGAAATTCATCATCATCATGTAGGTCAGCATGGCTGAATGGATAAGAACACATGTTCTTAAACATCCGGTGTGCTGATGCTGAGGCAAGAGGTTCAACCCCTACACCAGACAGTTGGATTAAAATGTTGACCTATCGTCCTTGACTTGGGGATGTTAATTACAAATACCTCTGAAGTTGGAGTGGGTTCGCCTGATGACGAGGGACACTGTTAATAGTTAAAGCTAATCCACATAAAAAATTCAGTCCAGCACTACTAGAATTAGTGTGTATGGACTACGCTTGAGTGTAAATCAAGCGAGCGAAAAAAACACACAAAAAAATCATCATCATGTGCCCTGGTGAATGGCATGGGCACTTATGTATTTCCACAAATCTTGACTCCTGGTCTTCTGGATCAATTCAGTTGATGTTGTTTCTCCATGCCGCTATCCAAGGCCATCCAGCATAATTTCAATAATCACAATAATTGTCATTGCTTCTCTTCTCATTATATGTCTCTTTCTTATAGTTGTATATCATGTTCAACTTTCATTAGCCTTGTCCATGCAGTCGTCATTTTTTACTCTGGCCATCCAAGATATTTCAGCATTTGTCTCCGGAACCACATCTCCACCGCCTGCAAGCTCTTCTGGTTTGTTCATTGGTATTCTAAGATTCACTATTATGCAGCAGAACAGGTTTGATATACCATGTCAGTACCCTTTTTTTGACATTCAGTGAAAGCGAATTAATACATAAGATGTTTTTAATCTTTCTGAAAATGCAGGTTTTTCTTGGCCTATTTTGCTCTTAATCTTGTGTCACACATCTTTCATTTGATTTGATTGTCCTCAAATGTTTGACTTTATTGGCTAATTTGAGCATCACTTTGAAATTGAGATTTTTAATTGGTTTGAAGATTGAACCTTTTCACATTAGATTGTTACTGCTTGTATTTCATGGGTCAGTTTTATTTGTGTTGTCTAAGTGATGAAGAAGATGAATCTTTCCCTCCTGGATCACTATGATGCATTTATTACTGTTGCTTGTTTATACTTCACCTCGACACTGCAAGGTACAAGAGGAACAAGATGAAATGAGATGAGCTTGTTTATTCTGGGTTAAATGTAGAGGAGCCCAGGCAAAAGTAGCATTTCACAAGGTGAAGAATATTCTCTGAAAAATATCTTTGCCAGTCGAGGTGAAGAGAAGAGTTCCTAAGAGCCATACTGAGCCAATCTTGATGTTGGGAAGTGAATCATGGACAGCTGTCAGACAAGCAAGGAACTAGGAAGTTGTAGAAATGTGGTTTTCTAGAAGAATGGTGGGAACATCATGGACAGATAGGAGTAGCGAAAATGTCTTGAAAGCAGTTAACTTGCAAAAAGAACTGGATACTTGCATCAGAAAAGGAAAGATAGAGAACCTCGTGACAACAGGCAAGTTGGTGGGGAGGAGAAGCAGGGGAAGGTGAGAGAAGATGCTTGGCGGTTTGACATCTTCGCATGGAGGAACATCAGTATCAGAAATGGTTGACAGTACACAAGACAGTGGGCTGTGGGCAGACATGATCACCACCACCACCACACAACATGGACAGAAAAAAAGATGATTTATTCTGGCCTCATTATTCATTCCATGGGTACTTCTATATTTATGTCCATTGAGTGTTTTCTACTACATACTTTTTTGATGGTTTATGACCTCATACAATTTATACCTGTCTAATTCTTTCTAATTGCACATTATATTATTTATGTTCACTTATATCTTCAGATTGGATAACTGTAATATTGTTTACTATAAGATTCCTTCTGTAACATTGGTAATAGTGTACCACTATATTATTTCATTCTAATTTTCATTATTGATGTTGTTATTGTTATTTCCCACTAGTTTTCTTGTGTGATTTTATTTATTGTTGTTGTTTCTGACTAGATTCCCTCACGTCCAGGGAGCCACAGGGGGATGTCCAGAGGCCACAGCCATGACATGGAAAGAATTGACAGATCTGTGACGATTAAAACCCCAGGGCAAGAGGTAGATGTGGAGAGGGGCGGTGGGGAAGAGAGGATTGAAGTACAGGTATGGGATGCACTGCCTGTTTTGAAATGGCTACAGAGGAAAAGACATTGTATATATTGTAATTTCAAAGAAATTATTGAGAGAGAGAGAGAGAGAGAGAGAGAGAGAGAGAGAGAGAGAGAGAGAGAGAGAGAGAGAGAGAGAGAGAGAGAGAGAGAGAGAGATGTGGAGAGGGGCGGTGGGGAAGAGAGGATTGAAGTACAGGTATGGGATGCACTGCCAGTTTTGAAATGGCTACAGAGGAAAAGACATTGTATATATTGTAATTTCAAAGAAATTATTGAGAGAGAGAGAGAGATGTGGAGAGGGGCAGTGGGGAAGAGAGGATTGAAGTACAGGTATGGGATGCACTGCCAGTTTTGAAATGGCTACAGAGGAAAAGACATTGTATATATTGTAATTTCAAAGAAATTATAGAGAGAGAGAGGGAGTGAGAGAGAGGGTGGAAAGAAAGACCTGATAGAAAAATTAAGTAGTTGGCAATGTAAAAATCTTGCTATTTAGGCACTGAAACAATTTTATATTATTTTATTACCAATCTCGCGACTAGCGACAGAGATGATTAATATATGGGGAGGGCATGAGTTAGCAAACGATAGGACGGTTTGGTGTGAGTTTGTTGAGGGCCTATGCTCCGGTAGGGACAGAGGGCAGCAGAAGAAGAGATGGCATTACAAAGATGCTAGATGTTTCCAGAAAACACTAAATCTTAGTGACATTTTAATGTCGGTGATGGTTAGTTGTTGCTGTAGAGGAATCAGAGTTGGGTGGCAATGTTTGGGAGTGGCTCTAGTAGGTTTGTTCCTGGCATTTGGAATTTGTGAAGCTGTGGTTCTCAAAGTGTGATATTGTGTCTAGACGAGAGTTATATCCAAACAAAAATGCATGTGGAGAGTTGGCCATGTGGAAATAAATTTTTTGAGACACATAAACAGAAGAGGTGGGTTAGAGAAATTAGCCTTTTGTAGGGAAATCCTTGGCTATAGGGAGATAGAGGAAGACAGAAAGATGTATGTGGAAAGTTCTTTATTTTAAAAATAAATATATCGTATTCAAACCTACTGGTTTATATTTAGGATATATAGTATTTATTTATTATCTAGCTAATGAAGTCAACATGGCCGAATGGATAAGAACACATGTTCTTAAACATCTGGTGGGCTGATGGTGAGGTAAGGGGTTCAACCCCTACACCAGACAATTGGACTAAAATGTCGATCTGTCATCCTTATAAAGTTTGTTCGTTCGTTTTCTTTTTCTGGAGCCATCTATCTGTAATACATTTGCCCCTGTTTTAGGTAATACATTTGCCCCTGTTTTAAGTAGATTGCAATGGATGTATTTAGAAAGCTTAAAAAGCTGGGTAACAGATAGATAATATAAGCAACACTTCAGCAAAATATCAGATGACTGAGGATCAAAATCGTCATTGCCAATGTCTGCTCCAGATCCAGGTACCTGATAAAGAAGAAGAAGAAAATGAAGAAGAAGAAGAACGAACAAATGAACTAACAAACTTTATTTTCAAATGGTCACAAAGTGGGCAAGCAGGCCCATCTTACATTCGGCCCTTCCAATCATTGTTCGTTCATCAATTATCTTTTGTGCATGTTACATTCACATAGGGGGGAAAAACATTGTCAAATGAATGTTGTAAACATAAACAATGCATATTACCGTGTGATGAGACAGGCAGTATAGGATTGATAGTATAGTCTTGACCATTTATTAAATTTATATGCTTTCTTCTATGAAAAAGAAAAAGAAGAAGAATGAGGTTTAAATAATTGCCGACTATGACATATCTTGTAAAAATTAAATAATGAGACTTTGTTATATTTTTGTAATGATAGGATTATCTTGACCATTGATTGAAATTGCATTCTTCTTCATCTGATTTCTGTCAGGTCATCCCACAAGATGACAACTGGGGTGATAATACCACAGCCATCACTGGCAACACCAGTGAGACGGGATTCTCCATGGAAGATCTGGCCAAGTTTGCTGTGAAGGACAGCAGTGGACAGGTGTGGTTTGCATTATTACTGTGCCAAACTTCTTTTACCGGTTACATTTCGGCACCATAAGTAAATAGTAATCAAATGTAGCAAGTGACATAATGATTAATATAATCTCAGTAGTTTTCTAGTGTTCTGTCTCTATTACTATTGTTTACAATTTTATGATACATTGAATTGGGAGCGGTGATGGCGTAGGGGTTAGTGTACTTGTTTACCAACATAGTGGTTCAGGGTTTGATTGCCAGTAGTCGTATGATGGAACTATAGTTACTAGTGTGTGTGCTTGCTTGCCAAGCCATTGGTCTGGATTCAGTCCTCAGCAGAGACAGGATTATATTCTCTGATTAGTATGGTTTTGGGGTTGATCCAGCCTGATAAAAATGGCTACCAGACAATTTTCATGATTATCTGGGAATTTTGAAGATTGAGCACAACCCACTACTGGCAACACCGATAATTTTCCGGTATGAGTCTGAGTCAGGGATATGCACTACTGATGAGCTCAAATAAGAGCAAAACTTGAGTCTAGTGCTTCCAATCTGACGTGGATAAGGCCCAAGGTTCGTACCGGAATCCAATCGGCGCTGCCAGTAGTGGGTTGTGCTCAATCTTCAAACCTCAAATCCTGAAACAACCAGTCTATCTGGGAATTGTCTGGGAAGGAAAGGTGATGAGGAAGGAAACTGCCCACCCTATCATAACGCAAGGTGACTGGCCACAAGAAGTCATTCTGATCCAGGACTTTGTTTATTGTGTGAACAGGTCCCAAAACATGGTGGCTCCCTGAATGTGGGCACTGCCAGAGTAGGGAAACTAAAACATCAATTCACAAACATTAAGGGATTAGATGAGATGAGGATAGAATATAGCTTGGATCAACAAAGAAAGGCATGAAAATATTACAATGTTCATAAATGAGGACGAAAATATCTGGTTGAGAAAGAGTACCACAGGGCAGACCAAAAGATCTTGGTATAGACTGATACATATGAAACAGACCTTTGAGAAATAGATGGAGATTGCATGTTTATTAGATAAATTAGATGCAGCAGTCAGTGTTCTTGGAAGAGACAGACTTGAAAATTTAGTGATAATTGGGAAACTTGATGAGGAAAAGGCAAATAAAAAATATCAATACCTGTATGGCATGGCCAAATGGCATAGTAGGAAAAAGAACATGGCAAATATTGCTATTCTGCTGTAAACAGGCACAGTACTATTACATCCCAAACAAACAAAATATTGAATTAATGGAGAAGACCTAAAGTGATATCTAAAGAAATATTTATGGCACACTTAGAACAAAAAGCCTCGAATATTAAGTATCTAGTTCTGTATTGCCGTTATGTGGATGTTATATTATTCATCAGAGACCAGACAACAAACAGAATCGTTCCACTCCATCACGAACCAAGCCCACAAGAAAATTTTTTTGATCTATTGACCATGAACTCAATGGCACCATTTCATTCTTAGATATCCTAATCTATCGTTGAGAGGATGTCACAATCCTAAGATATGTCTGACGAAAGGAACATGGATGTCAATACCTGAATTTCAGTAGCTTTGCATCTATCCAATATAAGCATGGCCTGATAAAGACCCTGTTTAATCGAGCCAGGAAGATTTACTCCGGTTACACACTAAAAGAGGAGCTGGACACCCTTAACCAGAGTCTACAACCTAATGGATATCCAGCCAGCTACATCAAGCATCACTGCCAGCCATCCAAACTTAACTCCACAGAATCATCGATCCCCAAACGTGAAGTGTTTCTTTAGCAAACCTTTTGAGGGGACGATGTAATGAAACAAACACATTATCAACTTAATACAGCAGTAAACAACATTATTTGCTGCTGAACCAATGATCAGATACAAAACCACCCGATACCAACCCCATCTGTGAAAAAACTATTGTCTCTGTATACCAAATCAAACTATTTATCAATTACAGTGTAAGTGCCAAACAACTTACATAGGTAGAACGAAACAACAATTAGCAAATCGAGTAACTGAACACATACCAGTGTGGGTAGAAAAGAGTTAATTAATCTTCAGGAATTCCTGAGCAATCGACTGGTCATAAAATGATGAGCTCGGCTATCTTGAGACATTGGCTTTATAGCCATCATAAAGTTAACACGGGAAAGGTTTTTCATATATTGTATTCAGCATACAATAATTAATAGCTGAAATATATCAAGGCATAGCAATTATGCATTTCGAGCCAGTTTTGTGCAAAGAGAAAGATTTCATTTTAAATTTGCGATTACCGAGGAGATTCTTCTTCTTTCGTTCGCTTGAAATATGTCTATATCTGCAATGTCGTCTCTTGCATGAATTGAACTGTTTTTTTTCAGTTCACACAGTGGTCCATAGAGTTTATCTTCCACTGTCGTCTCTCTAGGCCAGAAGGTTTGCCTAGATATGTTATATTTTGGGCAGTCTTGGAGTATGTGCTCTGCTGTCTGCGACGCCAATCCACATGTGCACATGGCTGTTTCACCAATCTTGAATTTTGTATACATGTGGTTGCGTAATCTATTGTGTCCTGTTCTGAGGCGCAGAATAATGACTTGTTCTGGTCTGTCCATAATGTGGTAGTCATCTTGAGCAGGTTTTGATGGCTTTCTGACTGATTTGATCATTCTTTTCTTTTGGTGGTATGTAACGGGCACATCAGGCTGTTCCTCTTTGGCTCCTTCCTTAGCCAATTGATCAGCTCTGTCGTTTCCGGGTACTCCACAGTGGGATGGTATCCACTGTATGGTGACTTTATGCTGACTGCTAAGTTCAGAAAGTAGTGTCCTTAGTACTGGCAATTTCCCAGAGAGGAGCGCCTCGAGTACTGATTTTGCATCTGTTAGTAGCACCACAGGTTGTGTACCATTGCTGTTATTTAGTAATTTCTCTGTTGCTATCTTGATTGCCTCAATTTCGGCATCATAGTTGTGGCAGTACTTTCCTGTCAGTACTCTGGCTGTGTCCCTAGTATTATTTGGGTATTCTATGTACACTCCCGCTCCTCCATTTCGAACAGCATTTTGTGCTGACCCATCTGTGTAGACTCGGATCCAGAGGTCCTGTGGGTATTCTTCATCAAGGAAGCTGAGAGTGGCTGTTCTGCGCTGCACACTGTTCTGTTCTTCCTTGTCAAATATTCCTCTCACTTTTGTCTGGATTTGTAACGATAGTCTATGCTCATCTTTCCATGGAGTTCGCTCTGGAATAGTTGTTAGGGGGATACCAACTGTGGGCAGATCAGTGGTTTCTCTGCAGAGTTGTTTGGCCTGGTGGATAAAACTACTTCTTTTCAACCGCCCCATAGCTAGGTTTTCAAATCTGTTCTTCATAGGGTGGCCTGGCAAGCTGAGGAACTTTTCTGCTTGTATTAGCGTTTTCGTATCTCTGCGCTCACTCAGTGCCTGTGTCCTCCCCATCTTCTCCATTTCCACTATAGGGGTTGATCTCATCCCTCCTGTGGTGACTCTAAGTGCTTGATTTTGCACCTTGTCCAGCTCTTGTAGTGTGGTTTTTGATGCTGAACACCACGCAGTTGACCCATATTCCAGGTGTGGTCGTATGCTCTGTTGGTAAACTTTGCTAAGTATTTTCGTACTGGCTCCCCATGTGGTTCCACTTAGCTTTCTCAGGATGGCTATTTTCCTTCTGGCTTTTGCTACTGCTTTGTTGATGTGCTTTCTCCATGTCAGCTTGCCATCAAATGTTACTCCAAGGTATGTTGGTTCTTTATCTTCTCTTAGGGGTGTTCCATTTATCTGGATGATCCCTGCCTTTTGTTTTGGAGAGAGGGTAAATAGGGTGGTGCTGCACTTGTCAGTGTTTATGCTGACACACCATCGATTTGCCCATGCAGCAAATGTATCTACAGCTCTTTGTAGCAATCTGGTGGCCACTGATGCATATTCATTTGTGCTCCATAGAACCAGGTCATCGGCGTACATTGCCGCTTTAATTCCATGCGGTAGGTGAGCAACAAGATCATTGATGAAGATTAGAAAAAGTGTGGGGGACAAGACTCCGCCCTGGGGGACACCGTGACGCAGTAGTACTTTCTTGCTCTTGAGTCCGTCTATCTGTACTCGGGCTCTTCTGTTGTGCAAGTATGCTTTCACCCATTTGTACATTCTTCCATTGACTTTGCAGTTTCTCAGTTTCTTCATCAGACCTTCTTTCCAGACTTTGTCAAAGGCTTTCTTCAGATCTATCCATGCCGCAAGCACCAGCTTCTTCTCTTGGAATGCATCCTCAATTTCTTGAGAGAGGTAGGTTGTCTGATCTTCCGTAGAGTAGCACTGCCTAAAGCCAGCCTGCTGTGGCACAAGGATGTTTTTACTTTCAATGTACCACTGCAGTCTGTGATTGATAATGCGCTCCAGTGTTTTGCAGAGACAGCTGGTGAGGCTAATTGGTCTGTAGCTAGAGGCAATGGAACCATCTTTCCCTGATTTTAGGAGGGGTATCATGATTGCTTCTCTCCAGGCTTGTGGAACACTGCCTAAGGTCCAGCTGTTATTGAAGATCTGCAACAGCTTTGTTTTGGCCTCTGTTCCTAGGTTCCTGATCATTTCATTGGAGATACCATCAGCTCCTGGTGACTTTCTCATTTTCAGTTTTGATATGGCTAGCTCCAGTTCGCTGATTGTGATGGGTGCCTCCAGAACCTCATGTACTATTTCCTTCTGTCCTGTATGTTGTCGTTTCTCTCGAATCTCTTGTTGTTTCTCTGGACTAATTTTGATATTGCTATCTTGTGCGAACGAGTCCGCAAAATGGTCAGCTGCTTGCTTTCTTGTTAAGATTTTTCCATCTTTATGTAGTGCAATTTTTGAGTTTCTCCCTGTGCCCTCGTCATTAAGCTGTTTTATTAGCTTCCACAATTTCCTTGTGTCTCTTTCAAAGTTCAGAGACTCCGTTTTCTCCTGCCAGCTTTTCCGTCTAGCCTGCAGCTTGGCCCTTTGAAATTTGGCTTTTGCATGCTGGAATTTATTGTGGTGCTCTTGGCTGGGTGTGGCCTCTGCTTGCTTTCTACACACTTCAACATCATTATGCAACTGTTCCAGTTCACTACTCCAGTAGGGTTTATATTGTTTACGGGCTCCTCTTAGTACTGTTTCTCGCGCTGCCTATAGTATGCATTTCCCAAACTCTTCAACTGCTTTATTTATGTCTTTCTCAGTGTTCAGGTTTCTAACCAGTATGCTGGTGCGATGCTTGTACATTGCCCAGTCTGCTTTCTTGTAGTTCCACCTCGAGAGGGTGCTGCTTTCACTTACAAGCTAATTTTCTACGGTTAGAAAGACTGGCCGATGGTCACTGCCACCAAGTTGTTTCCCAACAATTCGTGTAATGTTCCACTCCAGGTCTGGCGAATGAAAAGCCAGGTCAGGTGTAGTTGTAGAGTGCCATGATCTCGAGTAGAAAGTATGTGGGTCGGACGGCTTGTTAATCAACATGAATCTATTCTCATCCTGCCAGTCTTCCAGTCTCTCTCCTCTCTGGTCCATGTGATCATAGCCCCAGCTCTGCGAGTGGCTGTTGAAATCGCCACACACAATCATTTTTTCTTTTAGTGGTAGAGTGTCCAGTGCCTGTGGGCGGTCACTTGGACAGTAGTAATTGATCAGATGTAGATCTGTATTACCTGTCTTAAGTTTAAGTGTCTGATACTCAGCCCCTTCCATGTAGACTTTGATTTGGGAAGCCATGATGTTATTTCTTACAAGGGTCAGTATCCCACCTTTTCGCCTGTCCTTTCGGTCAGATCGGTAACACTGGTAGCCTCTGATTTTGAAGGCTATATTTTCATTGAGGTGAGTTTCTTGCAAGCAACATATGCTTACTTTTTCTTGGTCCAAGATTTGTTCTAATTCTATTTTTTTGTTGCTGACTCCCTCCGCATTCCAGTGCATTATTTTAAGTCTTCGTTTAGTATGGCCAGTCGTCCTATTCTCATGTCCCCTGGCTCCACAGGACATCTGAGAAGGACCTCCAGTAGTTGGGGTTGGACCCTTTCGAGACATAGGGCCCGGCACTGCACCTGCCTGGGGGTCCAGAGCAGGGCAAGCACCATAACGATTAGCAGTAGTCGACATATTCCATTTTGCGTGATTGCGTGGCATCCTGATTTCTGTGGTGCGCCTCTTGGCTGGTTGCCTCCGTCTTCAGCACCTTTCATTGCTAGAGCAGACTGTGGTCTCACTCGAGTGTAGATGTGTACGCGCGCACACGCCTGTCTGCGCATGCATGTACGTGCATACACATCTAGAGCATACTGGTTATTTTCCGGCGCCAGAGACTCGCCGTCGCCCCTTCTCCTGTTAGTTTAAACGGGCCCGCCACGTGAAGGCCAGCAGTTGGACTTTTGCTGCATAGGTTATGTATTCACGAGCCATTGAGGTATTTGAGCAATGTTGGGCACTCACCCCAACACCGCGCCTCGGCTACATACAGCAACATTTGGAACCCACCGAGGAGATAACTAATGCTCCACGTTCGAGCAATATCAGTGACTTTGTGTTTTTAAGTATTTCAGCCCAAAGTATAATTAATTTATTCACTTCATATAATATATAACTCTGCAGTATGCACCTGACGAGATGCAGCGAAATATGCCAGGCAATAAATCATGCAACATATTTTTTGTAGCTTTTGTGTTTAAATTCTAAATAGCTGTTGCCTCAAACAGAAAGAGTGAAAAGAATACACGGATTTATAGCAATTATTTTATTAACATGCGTTCACCTTAAGTGGGAACTAACTGAAAACTTAATGTTTCTTTTGTACTCTCCAGACCGATGTGAACTGTGCCAGGTATGTGGGCACCACCCTGACTGTAATTCTGAGCATGATCGCCTTCTTGTCTCCCATTGCCATGCTGGTTCTTCCAAAGCTGGGTATTATCCAGTGGCGAGCAGATGCGAACAGACCAGGGGAGTGTCAGCCCGAATGTGAAGGGCTCCTGATCAGTTTTGCCTTTAAGTTATTGGTGCTTTTGATTGGTGCTCTGGCTCTGTTTTTCCGAAAGGTATTTGTACAGATGTTATCATATCCTCTCACACTGTACGTCTGTCACCAATTACCCAAAAACTAGGCATGTCCACATATCCTGTTAGGCAATACATATTTCCCCATAGTCCCTAACTTTTACACATTTTCCCATACAGTGGAACCTCACTTAATGAGTATAATTCGTTCCAGAATCTTACTCGTAACGCGAAACACTCGTTAAGGGAAACAATTGTTCCCATACAAATTAATATAAAATACGATAATGCGTTCCATGCCGAAAAACACTCAAAATATTTTGTATAACGTTTATTCAAAGAAAATTATATATACATTGTTAAGGAGCGTGATTCATCTTCCTCTTCTATAGTGGAATGAACGAACCTGGAATGAGAATTCAATCTGTAGAAAACAAAAAAAAATTGAAATAATTAATTTACAATTTATAATAATACTTATTCTTTTTTACTAGAAAGCTGTCTGGAGAAATTTGTTTTTACTGATGCTTCAGAATTTGGTGGAAATGCGACACAGCATTATCATTAAATAAACTAGTAGCTCTCATAGCCACTGCCTTATTAGGGTCATGATTCTCAATGTATGATGCAACAGTTTCCCATGCTTTCAGCATTTCTCGCCAGAAGATTGTTGGTTTGCTGTTACCTTCTCCTCCTCCTCCTCGGACAAACTCTCCTCCACAACTTCTTGTTGTGAAACACAATGTAATTCCATAAGCTCTTCGGTGGTCAGCTCTTGGCTATGCCCTTCCATAAGCTCATCAATATCTTTGTTATCCACCTCCAGTCCCATGATCTTGGCCTGTGACACAATCTCGTTGACTACAGGCTCCACGGGTACTGTTTCAAACCCCTCAAAGTCACATTTGACAACGCTCTCCGGCCAAAGCTTCTTCCAAGCAGAAGTGATGGTTCTCTTGGTAACCCCTTCCCACGCCTTTTCGATCATCTTGAGGCAGGCAACGATGTGGAAGTGATATGACCAAAACTCTCTGAGAGTGAGATTGGTCCCTTCAGTCACCTCAAAACAACGCTCGAAGAGCGCTTTAGTGTAGAGCTTCTTAAAGTTAGAAATAACCTGCTGGTCCATAGGCTGGAGTAACGGAGTAGTGTTGGGAGGCAGAAACTGGATCTTGATGTTGCAGGCGCACAATCCGTGACCGACCCGACCCCCCCCCCCCCCCCCCCCCCCCAGTCACTCGTTATGTGAAACGTCACTCGTTCAACGAATCATGTTTTTACGATTTACTTTGCACAATATGCGAATTACTCGTTATGAGAGGTGCTCGTTACGCGAGGTTCCACTGTATTGCCTAATTCTGTTGACATTTCTCTATCTTCCTTACAATTCTACCATTTTCCCCATATTCCTTAATTCTGAACACATTTCTTCATATTCTCAGACTTTACACAATTTGCCATATTCAGTTAAGACTACACATTTGCAATGTACCCTAAGACTTAACGCATTTTCCCATTTGCCATAATTTTATAAGCATTTCCCCCATCCCCTAAAACTTTACATGTTTCGCAATATTTCCTAATTCTGTAAAACTTTCCTTGTATTTCATGAGACTTCTCTCTTAACCACATATTACTGAATTCTGTTTACATTCTCCTGTATTCACTAATTCTGTAAACATTTCCTCATATTCTTTAAGACTATAATCATTTTCTCACATTACCAAAATCACATCTCCCCATATTCCCTAAGACTATTCACATTTCCCCATATTCCCTAAGACTATACACATTTCCCCATATTTCCTAAAACTATACACATTTCCACATATTCCCTATAACTGTACACATTTCCCCATATTCCCTGTTGCTATACACATTTTCCCTATATTCCCTAAGGCTATACATACACATTTTACCATATTCCCTATAACTATACACATTTCCCCATATTCTCTGACTACAAACATTTCCCCATATTCCCTATTGCTATACACATTTCCCCATATTCTCTAAGACTACAAACATTTCCCCATATTCCCTAAGACTACAAACATTTCCCCTTATTCCCTAAGGCTATACACATTTTCCCTATATTCCCTAAGGCTATACACATTTTCCCTATATTCCCTAAGGCTATACACATTTCCCCATATTCCCTTAGACTACAAACATTTCCCCATATTCCCTATTGCTATACACATTTCCCCATATTCCCTAAGGCTGTACACATTTCCCCATATTCCCTAAGGCTATACACATTTCCCTATATTCCCTAAGACTATACACATTTTACCATATTCCCTATAACTATACACATTTCCCCATATTCCCTAAGACTATACACATTTCCCCATATTCCCTATAGCTATACACATTTCCCCATAAAAAATGTTGCTTAAAAGTCAGTATGGTCGATTCCATTGCACTGGGTTTTTATCCCATATGGCTCAGTCTCTTTTCACAGCGCGGAAAGCGTCGCACAAAGCACAAACATCGTAGCCCCAGTGACGACCCTTAGGAGTCTTAGAAAAAATACACTTGTGAACCGAAGGATGCGGCCCAGAATCGAACCCACAACCTTCGCAGCCCAAGTCAGACGGCTTGACCACTTCGCCATGGAGACTCCAAATTTCCCCATATTCTCTAAGACTATACACATTTTCTCACATTACCTAAGGCTTCACATTTCCCCACATTCCCTAACTTTGTGCACATTCCTCATATTTCCTCAAACTTTACACAATTCCCCATATTCTCACTACAGGAGTTTATTCAGTCTCAATGATCATTAAGTGACCTTAGACTACCAGTACACATCCAGACAAAAGAGTGTCTTCTAATTGCTTGTAGATTGTCTTCTAATTGCTTGTAGATTGTCCACATTTACTAATGACATAAATATATGTATTTCAACACAGCAATGCAATTGACAATTGTCCAATGAAAATAAACAGATCTGTATTTTCCATGCTCTTTATGCAAAATGTGGTAAAGATCATCTTTGGAAATTGATACAAATAATTTGAAGTGGTTCTTCTGTGCTCTAATCCAGTTCATCCACAGCCAAAAACAATTCTCAGGAATATATTTTAGCATCTCTAAACGGGGAGCTGCCCCAGTATACTAGATAGTACGCTTGCCTCGTGGTTGAGTGGACATGGGTTCCAATTTTCATTGAGGCAGATTTAAAAAATAGACCTGGCTCCCAGGTTGTTCCAGCCTAAAATGGGTACCAGAAAATGTCTTAGGAAGTGGAAGTGGCTGACATGATGTTGACGACATCATGTAACGAGTGCCAGTTTGTCTTGACAAGTACAGGGCTAACATGGCAAGCCTCAGTGCACATGAATGGGTTTTTCTGTATTGTTATTTCCAATACTGATTGTGTGACACTGCAGGGTGCTGGAGGAACAAGATGAGATGGTTGTGTGAAATAGGTAATGATGGAGTGATAATCTGTTTTATAATTGCTGTAGGTATGGGGGAAAATGAAACAGCTTTTACTGTTCAAGCTGTAGGTATGGGGGAAAAAATTGCGAAAGACTTTATGAAAAAATTGTGAGACAAAGATGGATTCAGTAATGTTCTGTTAAAATGAGGAAAGTAGAGGGGAGTACTTTTGAATTGTTATGATTTATATTTGATTGTACTGATCTTGTTCATTAAAACAAACTTGTCTCTGATATAAATTCACACTCTTCCTCAGCCAAGAGCAACAATGCCAAGAGTATTTGTATTTCGAGCGGTTGTTCTCTTTCTAGTATTTGTCTTGACATTTGCTTTCTGGCTGTTTTATGGAGTTCGCATTGTCAGGGAGAAGCAAGGAACATATGAGGTAAGTTTATCTTTGTGTCTTTTGAGGTGTACAGAGAACACATTTTCACTTGTTAATGTTGTATATTGCAGACTTTTGCCTTTTTGTTTCGACATCATAGCCATAAACCCAGGTTACACCACCTGTCAACTGGCATGACAATTTTCAGAAAGTTTTTATTAGCATTTGATCAATCCAACAGCTCTTGACTGATTGTGAGATTTCTTTTTATTCATCAGTCGGCAGACATGGCACATGTTTTGCAGCAACACAACACCTGTTCAAATGTTCTTTTAAAATAAGATGAATTTTACAGATTCCTGCTTCCTCTGACATTTATTTCATGAACAGTCAGACACTATTTTGCATAAATCAACTACTCATTTTGTCAATGTGCCCAACATTCAAGTACTTGGAAGTTCATCCAGATTTGTGATTGTAAAAAGTTATTATAAAAATTTGGAATACCAAGGAAGTTAATCAACATGACCAGACTATGCATGGAAGATACTTATAATATAGTAACATATAAAGGCAGGAAATCAGACCCCTTCCAAATAACATCTGGCTTGAAACAGGGTGATGCACTATCGCCGCTACTCTTCAATCTGGCTCTAGAGAAAGTTGTAAGGAAGGTAAAGGAGGAATGTGATATTGGAGGAACATCCAAGCTGCTTGGTTATGCAGATGATATAGATATTATAGGGCAAAGTGAACAAAAGACATTGGAAATATTGACTCACTTAAAGGAAAAAGCCCAACAGATGGGGCTGGTTATCAACCAAGATAAGACAGAATATATGGTAATTTCAAGAGACGGAATGGCTAGAAACTCTGGCTACATACAAATAGATAATATGACCATTAAAAGAACGGAAACATACAAATACCTGGGTACGATCTTCAACTGCTCCAACATCATAAGGGAAGAAATACAAACTAGAATCAACTCTGGAAATAAGATATACTATGCACTACAACATCTACTAAAATCAAAGGCGCTATCTCGTAACACCAAAATCACAATATACAAAACACTGATCAGACCAGTTGTGCTGTATGGCTCTGAAACCTGGAGTACAACGAAAGGAGACGAAGCCTTGTTACAAACCTTTGAGAACAAAATTTTAAGACGCATCTTTGGACCCATTAGGGATACACAAAGTGGAGAGTGGAAAAGAAGAAGTAACAAAGACATTTATGATCTGTTTAAGTCCCCGCTAATCACTGGTATCATGAAGGCTAATAGACTACAATGGCTGGGGCATATAGAAAGAATGGAAGATAATAGGGAAACAAAACTCGCTTACACTCAGGAAATAAATGACCGTAGACCCCGAGGTAGACCAAGAAGGCGGTGGAGAGAGAATACATGTACAGACCTACAAGCACTTGGAATCAACGACTGGCAAGAGAAGGTCCACCAGAGAGACGAATGGAGACGGATTGTATTTGCAGCAAAGAACCTCAATGGCTCGGAACGCTGAAGAAGAAGAAGAAGATTATAAAAAAGAAAAGTTGCATAATCTTTACAGGACATTGCAGTCAACCCCAGCATTTTTTTTTGGCTATTTGTGATTTCTTTGCAAATTTACGTTCAGTAGTTTGCCATTTATTTCTGAGCAACCAGCATTCTTACCTTTGTAAGGGAAACCAATGCTGCTGGCCTAATTGTTTTTTTTGGGGGGGTTTATTTTGGCGCTCGCTCGAGCATAATCCATACACACTACTTCTAGCAGTTCTGGATTGAATTTTGCACATGGATTAGCTTTCCCTATTAACATTGTCCCTTGCCATCAGGCAAACCCGCTCCGACTTCAGAGCTAGCTTGCCTAATATGAAACAACTTCACGCAAACTCATTGTCCTTTAAGTTCCTTCATTGCTGAACATTTCAAACATCATCATGTGTATTACATGTTTAATCACTTTACTGGAAGTATATCGACTAACCATCAGGGTGTGACCCATCTTATATTAGACTACAGATAAATGTCACTAGTATACATATCTTATTATACATATTAAACGTCGTAGCTAGTGATGGTTTTTTTTCTTTCTTTTTTCGTTTGCTCGCTTTGAACTCAAGCGCAATCCATACTATTTCTAGCGTAGTGGACTGATTTTTGCATGTGGATTAGCTTTTCCTATTACCAGTGTAACAAGCTACGTGGAGGGTCTCAAATAGCCTTTCACAATGTTTCAATACTATTTTATAGCCCTGGCTGGGATAGGTCTTTGCTTGCCAACCCTCCTCCGTTCCCTGGACTCACTGTCACTCTATCTTTCGACCTCAGGACCTATTTCCTGCAGTGTTCTTCTGGCTGATCCATATATATAACACAGTGATCGTTGGAATAAACTAAAACGTGATTTATTAAATTAATAAAGAACAGCACAGGAAAACATCAAGGCAATTAATACAGATAGTTCTAAACAGACACAACACGGATAAAGTTCAGGCACAGAGCCTCATGGCTTTCCCTCATAGACCGAAGAGTACTACAAAGTCCCGTCAGTCGACATCTGCCTCACCGATTTGGTCCGCAGGTATTTTCCTCCGCCCCGATAGGTGGTACAAACAACAGGCGCCTGTAGAACCAGTCTTACTAGTTCCAGTGGTCTTCTCTACACAATGAGTCTTGTGTTCGTTGTAGCCCAATGGTACAGGAATACATCACTTGTCACAATGGGACCAGTTCTTGAAGGGGAAAATGTGTATGGGTGTTTCAATGTCACTGACCAGGCTGGGTAAGATTTCACACAATGGGAATGGTTCGTGAATGTGGAATGGGTATGGGTTTTTCAATGTCACTGATACGTATGAGTAGGACCGAGAATGAGCTGTAGGTCCATTCAGGAACATAGGTTCAACCACTCCACTATTGACGATGGGATTTGTACAGAGCGGGTACCGAAGGATGCCACTAAATCAGGACTAATCGGACCTTGATTTCTTGATTGGAGTCATTAGCCTGTGGCCGTCCTGAAAGTCCATGGTTCACCTAAGAATGTCTTAATGTGATACTCTCGTGGCCTTGCAGATCTCCTATGCTCCCTTCAATTCAAGGAGGACCCTGGAGATGACAGAAATAAGTGAGCGACCAGGCTGACTCAAGTACCACAATCCTGAGGACCAATAGGGCCTCAGTTACCACATTTGAAATAGGTACATTAGATAAGAGGCCCGAATGAATGGACCTTACCTGTCAGGTAGCCCCTGGATTGGCTACGTCCGAGCTTGAGTAGACCTCCAGCTTGTAGACGTCTGGTTGTCCACCCTAGGAACCTTTTGCCTACAAGACTCACTCTCCACACTCATACCAAGCCTTTATTATTATTGGGCACATTCATTCCCAGGCTTATCTCTCACTTGCAAACCCTGCCTTTCTCACGACAAAGCTCTTGTGGTGTTGTGTGGGTAATTATGTGTATGTAAAGAAGTGTCGTTCCCCATTCCCACCAAGAATAGGAAAAAAAAATACTACTCCTTCCGGCCGCTGCTCTTGTCTGAGCTGTCGCCGCAATGTACCGGCAGTGCCTCAAATAACCCATAGATTCAGATGAGTTCAGGTTCTCTCAGTGAGATAGAGAAGTCCATTATCTTCCCGACATCATCCTATCGACTAAAAGACAAAAGAGATAGCACTGTGGATAGCCTCTTCCGGCTCAAGAAGATAGATCATAGATTGGTGGACCCCATCCCCAAGGAGCGCTTCCCTCCTTCCGGCACACCGTAGCTATCCAATGATTATATTCTACAGAAAGATGACAGTATGCCCAGTTCAGGCCGTAGAAAGAAAGATAGCAACAGCTCATCTGCCGCCAAGAACAAATGAAATCCTCTGGGGAGATATATTGTTCAGATTCACTTCCCCGGCTATGCCAAGAACAAGACGCCTAGTTAGATTGGCCAACGGTCAACCAACTCTTCATATGTTATGATTGGCTTTTCGCCAATTCATCTTCCCCGTCGAGACAAAATACATTTATAGGTCCAGGTCTGGCTGGACTACCCACAACCCAATTATTACCTTTCCAACTTTCACTAGTAGGTTGCACCTCTGTCTTAATCTTTAAATCAACTTGACATGCTGCAACTACCAAACGGTATGTGCTGGAACGGCCATGACTTGCACCAGAACTTGCACTGGTGCTCATTTGGTGTAGGGGACCCTATCGGGTTTTCCCCGAAGAAAGATATATTTCTAAGAATTCTATTAAGAAGATCGTGTTGTTAAAGTATCTTCCATGGGGATTGAGCGAACAAGAGAACTGAGGGTTCCCCAAAGCTGTTTCCCTCTATTTCCCCAAATTTATAGAAGGCATGAGGACATGAGCCACTGGCGTTTCGCCACAACCAGTGTCCCTCACCATCAGGCGAACTCACTCCAACTTCTGAGGTACTTGTAATTTATGTCCCCGAGTCAAATAGAGATGTCAACATTGTAGTCCAACTGGCTGGTGTAGGGGTTGAACCCTCTTCCTTGGAATCAGCACACCAGAAGTTTAAGAGTAAGCACTCTTATCCATTCAGCCACAGTGACCCCCAGTGCTGTTTTTAAAGTAGTTTCATGTTGAACTGACCTCATTTCTTGTCTCCTTGTGCTGTGTCACACAGGTATTCGTAATCCGCATATTTACAGCTGAATGTTTCCATTTCAGGGCATTGTGAAGTTTGCTTTGTCCCTTGTGGACAGTCTGCTGTTTGTCCACTACATCGCCATCATTCTGCTGGAGGTGAGGCAGCTGCAGCCGCAGTTTGCCATCAAAGTTGTACGATCACCTGACGGAGAGTCACGAGTCTACAATATTGGTCTTCTCAGCATTCAGAGAGCAGCTGTGTATATACTGGAACATTATTATAGAGATTTTGAAGTAAGTTCATTTGATACATACTGAGAGATTTTGTAGTAAGCTGTTTGATACATACTGTGAGATTTTATAGTAAGCTATCTGATATATACTGTGAGATTTTGTAGTAAGCTGTTTGATACATACTGAGAGATTATTGTAGTTAGCTGTTTGATACATACTGTGAGATTATTGTAGTAAGCTGTTTGATACATACTGTGAGATTGTTGTAGTAAGCTGTTTGATACATACTGAAACATTATTATTGAGATTTTGTATTAAGCTATTTGATACATACTGAGAGATTATTGTAGTAAGCTGTTTGATACATACTGTGAGATTATTGTAGTAAGCTGTTTGATGCATACTGTGAGATTATTGTAGTAAGCTGTTTGATACATACTGTGAGATTATTGTATTAAGCTGTTTGATACATACTGTGAGATTGTTGTAGTAAGCTGTTTGATACATACTGTGAGATTATTGTAGTAAGCTGTTTGATACATACTGTGAGATTATTGTAGTAAGCTGTTTGATACATACTGTGAGATTGTTGTAGTAAGCTGTTTGATACATACTGTGAGATTATTGTAGTAAGCTGTTTGATACATACTGTGAGATTGTTGTAGTAAGCTGTTTGATGCATACTGTGAGATTATTGTAGTAAGCTGTTTGATGCATACTGTGAGATTATTGTGGTAAGCTGTTTGATACATACTGTGAGATTATTGTAGTAAGCTGTTTGATACATACTGTGAGATTATTGTAGTAAGCTATTTGATACATACTGTGAGATTATTGTAGTAAGCTGTTTGATACATACTGTGAGATTGTTGTAGTAAGCTGTTTGATACATACTGTGAGATTATTGTAGTAAGCTGTTTGATACATACTGTGAGATTGTTGTAGTCAGCTGTTTGATACATACTGAAACATTATTATTGAGATTTTGTAGTAAGCTATTTGATACATACTGAGAGATTATTGTAGTAAGCTGTTTGATGCATACTGTGAGATTATTGTAGTAAGCTGTTTGATACATACTGTGAGATTATTGTAGTAAGCTGTTTGATACATACTGTGAGATTATTGTAGTAAGCTGTTTGATACATACTGTGAGATTGTTGTAGTAAGCTGTTTGATACATACTGTGAGATTATTGTAGTAAGCTGTTTGATACATACTGTGAGATTATTGTAGTAAGCTGTTTGATACATACTGTGAGATTATTGTAGTAAGCTGTTTGATACATACTGTGAGATTGTTGTAGTAAGCTGTTTGATACATACTGTGAGATTATTGTAGTAAGCTGTTTGATACATACTGTGAGATTGTTGTAGTCAGCTGTTTGATACATACTGAAACATTATTATTGAGATTTTGTAGTAAGCTATTTGATACATACTGAGAGATTATTGTAGTAAGCTGTTTGATGCATACTGTGAGATTATTGTAGTAAGCTGTTTGATACATACTGTGAGATTATTGTAGTAAGCTGTTTGATACATACTGAGAGATTATTGTAGTAAGCTGTTTGATACATACTGAGAGATTATTGTAGTAAGCTGTTTGATACATACTGAGAGATTATTGTAGTAAGCTGTTTGATGCATACTGTGAGATTATTGTAGTAAGCTGTTTGATGCATACTGTGAGATTATTGTAGTAAGCTGTTTGATACATACTGTGAGATTATTGTAGTAAGCTATTTGATACATACTGTGAGATTTTTGTAGTAAGCTGTTTGATACATACCGAAACATTATTATTGAGATATTGAAGTAAGCTGTGTGATACATACCGTGAGAGTTTGTAGTAAGCTGTGTTATACAAACTGAGATTTTGTAGTAAGCTTTTTGATACATACTGTAAGATGTTTGTTATAAGCTCTTTGAAACAATGAAGAGATTTTTAAGTAAGCTGTTGGATGTGTATGTTCACATCCCAGTATCGTTTATAGATAATGCTTATATATTATTATCAAATGCTTTGTGTTGCTGCTGTAGGAATCTTCATCCTTTGGCACAATGGGGCTGCTTTTTTCTGTGATTGCTGGGCAAATGGCTTGTTTACTTTTCTGTTTGGCCCTACAGAAGATCATAGAGTGTGGGGTTCCCATAGATGCCTTTCCTGCTAGTTACAGATGATAATGTATAGGCACAGCTTCAAGATTTCACTGCATTATGTCACATTTTGCATTCTGCAACACTTGATTAAAGCTTTACTTCTGGCTAGAAAATGTGATTGAAGATATACAACACCTACATAAGACGCCATTAAACACTTTGTTGACTGCAAGGGCGATCATGATTCTGCACATCTTGTGATCTCCAACAGCATGTATTAGTTTTTTGAGCATTGAAACTCTTCCATGCCATGACACAGGACTTTTCTCTCTCGCTGTCTTTCTTTATCTCTTTTTCCGACAACCCTTTCAGTTGTCAAAATACATTCTAGCCTTTATAAATGATGACTGCTTGTTTCTGATTTTTCTGCCTAAGACATAACTTAAAATGTACAATCCTAACTAGAAAATGGGATTGAAGATGAAAAACCCCTAACTAGAAAATGAGGCTAAAAATTCCTTAACTAGAAAATGAGGCTAAAGATGTACAACCCCAGCTAGAAAATGGGACTAAAGATGAACAACCCCAGCTAGACAATGAGATTAAAAATTTACAACCCCAGCTAGACAATGGGATTACAGATTTACAACCCAAGCTAGAAAATGGGAATAAATATTTACAACCCCTATTCAGAAAATGGGACTAAAGATGTACAGCCCGTACTCTGAACATGTGACTGAAAATGTAAGAACCCGTCAGAGTAAACATTGACATGTCTTCAAGGTTATATGTAATCCAGATTGTTAAATGATCTGTTAACATTTGTTTCAACAGATGTACAACCCCTATCTAGAGAATGTTACCAAAAAGCACAGTAAACATTCAAGTACAGCCTTCAAAGTGTATGACATAGATGGGAATGCACCAAGCATACCGGGCAGTCAAGGACAAAACAGAGCTGTGTTCCCTGGAACAGCTAGAAGGCGAGAAACTGGGCACAATGACAGATTTTATGACGAGCAGGAGTATGAGAGGAGAGTACGGAAACGCAGAGCTCGCCTGCTTGTAGTCACAGAAGAGGCATTTACGCACATAAAACGCATGCATGATGAACAAGGTAGGTCAAGTTATCATTGCTCATACCTTGTGTGTGCTTGAGGTTAGCTGTTTTTACTCTCTTTCATTTGAAGCATTACAGGAAGGTTTTTTTTCATGAAGTTAATCTGCTCTTGTTTTTGTTAGTACATATTTTATATAATATTCTTTTCATATATTTCTCAGCTGATTGTTAATTCCTTCTTCCCTATCCCCATGTTTCTCTTTTCCGTGCTGTCACTGCTGCTCTTCCTTTATATACCATAATCATCAAATGCCTTGCCGACTGGCTGAGGTGATCATGCTTCCCACATCTTGCAACCTCCTAATTCATATATCATTTCTTGTGCAGAACCCTTTCTGTGCCCTGACAAGAATGTTTTTCTCATTATCTTCTATCTCTCTTTCATTGTCTTACTCTGTGTCTTTCCCTTATATGTTAGCATAATTATATCACTGGAGGTTGAAGATATCCTGATCATAGAACTAGTTTCTTCTTTGTTCCTCATGTTGGACACTCATGCATCAAATGTACTTGTATTTTGTCAATTCCAGTTATAATTCATCCATATTTCCGTCATTAATTTGTTCATTTGGGTGCTAGTTGTTTTTTTTTTTTAAATCCTGTGTGAATATTTCTGCTTGCTTCTCCTTTTGTTCACTTGAAATCTGCAATGTTGACTCTTGTATGAATTTCAATATCTTTATTAGTTCACACAGTTGTCCACATTGTCACTCATTTCTCTGGAGCTGGTGCGTCATCATTCTTATTGCATGGATGCTCTGCTTTTCATTTTCAATCTGTATTTGCTGTGAAACTACATTTCCATATGTATAACCAAATCTACATTTCCATATGTACAGCCAGCAGTAAATTTGTCATGAAAATTACATTTCCATATGTATAACCAACATTAGATGTGTCTAGTTTTCAAGTAGCATTCACTCTCAGCTCATGTATCTTTCTGTTTTTCTTCATTGTATATTTTACTCTCATCATAGAATGTGTTTTATAAAAGCAAATACATTCTTCTTTTATTTGCCTTACTCTCATCTAGAGATTTTGCTTAATAAAAAACAAATGGATTCTTTTTCTTCCTTGTTTTACTCTCAGCACAGAGATGGTTTTATAAATCACACATGCGTTTGTCTTCTTCTTTGGTTGTTTTACTTGGAGGTCAGAGATGTTCATATAAATCACACGCATTATGCTGCTTCTTTGGTTTTACTCTCAGATGTTTTTATAAATCACACACACATTTTTCTTCTTTTGTTGTTTTACTGTCAGCACAGAGATATTTCTGTTAATCACACATACATTTTTTTTCTTTGGTTGTTTTACTCCAAGCACAGAGAAATTTCTATAAATTGCACACTTTTAGCTTCTTCTTTTGTGGTTTTACTGTCAGCAGAAATATCTTTCTAGGAATCACACATACATTTGTATTCTTTTATATTAGTGTCAGCATATACATGATTGTATACTTTGCATATCTCATTCAGGTATTTAGCTTCCGATAGCAAGTTCATACAATTACCCCTTGTCTGAAGGCTTGAGAAATTGCAACCACAAAATGCAGTAGGATATGAAAAAGCCTTCAGTATGTGTTGACAAGGATTTGTTCAGGAATGTTCAGACCGAAATAGATACACACAAACTATATACAGACACCTATGTATACTGAGAATAAACAGGTGAAGAAGAAGAGGAATGTATGAGTGATTTATACAAAGAATTATGTGTTGAGTCAAATGATTCAAGAATAAAACAATTAAAAAATAAGAATGATTGTGTAATTTATTGAAAAATATATGTCACTGTGGGTAAGACACATATGGGAGGAACTAAGCACACACAGCAACAAAAAAAATCAAATAAATGTGCATGATTCTGAATAGACCAGTCTGAAAAAGTGGAGCTGAGTATCAACTAAAACATCTAAAGTAGATATTAGAAAAGCTATAAGTCACCAACAACAGCTCAAGACAATCACCACTTTATACACAGACCAGAACAAATTATTATTATGAGCCTCAGAACAGGACACAATAGATTACACAACCACATGTATACAAAATTGATGAATGATGAATCAACCATGTGCACATGT
Organism: Cepaea hortensis; assembly: GCA_963921405.1. Classification (NCBI taxonomy): domain Eukaryota; kingdom Metazoa; phylum Mollusca; class Gastropoda; order Stylommatophora; family Helicidae; genus Cepaea; species Cepaea hortensis. The sequence continues at coordinate 61,991,507 of OY992891.1, forward strand.
GGTTTGACACCACAGATAACTCGCATACTCCAAGACTACCCAAAATACAACATATCTTAGGCAAACCTTCTGGCCTAGAAGAACAACAGTGGAAGATAAACTCTGGACCACTGAGTTAATTAAAAAAAAGACAGTGAAATTCATAAAAGAGAGGCGAGATTGCAGATATAGACAAATTTCAAGTGAACAAAAGAAGAAGAAGAAAAGATATAAAGAAGATCTATTTATGATTTATATAAAGATCTCTTACATTTACATATGTTCCTAAAAATAATGAACAATATATTTCTCCAACAGGTCCCGCCATTCCCATGGACCCACAAGAAGCCGCAGCAGCCGTTTTCCCATCCCTGGCTCGAGCTTTACAGAAGTACCTCAGGGTGACAAGGCAGCAGCCGCGATACACAATGGACTCAGTCCTCAACCACCTGGCCTGCTGTATCTCACATGACATGAGCCCACGAGCATTTATATCACAATACTTATCTCAGGGTGCTGTCATCAGTGGTAGCGAGCAAGAAGTCCGCAGCACAGAGAGGTGGGTGCTAGTCTGTGAACAGCTTCTAACCAGAGAACTGGACAATCACATGGTCTTCCAGCTGAAGAAGGGACCCGTAGCGTTACTTTGTACTGTCACCAAGATTCCTCATTTCAGTCTAACAGAGGAGATGTTACATCCCAAGTCTAACAAATTTGTATTGCAGTTAAATTCAGAGACTTCAGTATGATATTAGCTTGGTGCGTGTATATTTGTAAATTAGAAAGAGGAGCAGCTGGCTGAGTGACTAGAATCATGGGCTCTCCTTTGAGAGATCCGCAATCGAATCCTCGGTAAGGTGTGGATTTTTTTCTGTTGGGGGGAAAAAAGGAAACCCTAATCTTCACAGTTCGCGGCGACTGCCTTAGCCAGGCGGCCTTAATTCCTCAGGCTCAAGACAACCCCCCCCCCCCCCCCCCGCCCCCCCTGCCGTTTTATACCGCAAGGTACTATAGGCAGTAGACGACAACTTTTGATAGTAAATAAGATGAACTGAAAACACCTTTAGCAAAATCCGAGGATTAGATTCTTTTTACTGAATAGGGAAGTTGGTAGTCACTTATTAAATACTTCATTCTATGAGTCAGGATTTTGTAAAGCTAACCGTTGTCCACCTCAAAGATATTTAAAGAAGAGTACCTGAAAGATCAGGACTGCGGTACTGCAGTGGCTAGAATGCTTGCCTGCCGGCCCTTGTGGTCGTGTGTTCAAATCTCCTTGAGGTGGAGATTTTAAAGAATTGACCTGATTTCCCAGGTTGCCCCAGCGTAAAATGGACATCAGGAAATGTACTGGGGTGTCTAGGTGACCGGTGTGTCTAGGTGACCGGTGTGATACTGACCACATCATGCAATGGATGCCAGTTGGTATATCATATTATGGGGCTAGCGTCATATACAGGGTGTATTTTTAATGACTATGCAGTTTTTTAAAAATATTGCCGTTCCAAGTTTTGTATTTACCTACTGTGGAGTTCATTCAACACAGTGCAACATAATAGGTAAATACAAAACTTGGAATGGCAATATTTTCAAAAACTGCACAGTCATTAAAAATACACCCTATACCAATACGAATCAAGGCATGGAAAAAGATGCTTTGTTTTAGCCTTAAAGATGTTAAATTAAAGGTTTATCTGGGACCATCAGCCATTTTTCAAAATACATTGTCCCTTGTTTCACTTCTGCAATTCTTTCCCAGAACATGTCAGATATACTCACATTCTACATCACTGGTCATTTCTCTGATTTGATGTGATAGAACACTGCATTTTGTGTGTACAAATGAAAATTAATCAAAATTGAATGAGTTCTTTTCATTGGTTCTTCATGTTGTGTTGCAGTAGGATTAATCTCCAAGCCTGATTCGTTTTGATTATTTGGTTTTGAGTTCTGTCATATGTACACCCTTAGTTCCATCTGTTTAATTTTTGTTTTCTGCAGTGCTATAAGCCTGATCTTTTATGTCAAATCTTTATCTTTTATGTTAAAGCTTTATCTTTTTTATGTTAAAGCATAGTCTTTAATGATGTTTGTAATTTTTATTTTGGTTCATACTTCTACAAATATCTGGTTGTTTTTTTTTGGTTTATGTTATTTTGCTGTATGTTATAGTGATTCTTGCTTTTTTTTTTATTTTTAAATTAAACTGAATTGTAAGACACATCTTCAGAGTTTGAGACAGACTGTATCTGTCAAATTTTATTTGTTCATTTTATAATCAGTCTTTTGTTGTCATTGACATTTTTATGCAAGGACATCCTTTAGTGTTTGTCACCTTACTCCATGGGTTCCAGTGCAGTTTGTAATGTTATATCAGAACTGTTAATTATGCCTAGATATTCAAGTTTAATTCAATCTACAAAACAACTTCTATATTTATGAGTGCAGACGAATGTCAAAATAAAACATGCTATTTCTTCGCTGGACATATTTTACTTGCCACATTGGGTTTTATTTTGGAAAGACTAGTCCTTTCTGCTCTTTCGTGCTCAAATTTCTGCTGAAAAACTGTCAGCTGTTCAGTATATGCCATGCATGTTGATATTGCTAACAGATCTGAGCTGTTGTCTACAATCCACACCTGCAAGATCTGCTGTTATTTATCACATACATTTTTTGGTTCTCTTTTTAACCATCATCTCTGTTCTAAGAATGTTGCCACATTAGTGGTGACAAATATTGTTCATATGTAATGTATCTTGATGCTACAAACTGGCAGACACATGATATTATGTTATCTTATCTGATGTCGAACACATCACTGCACATTGAGCATTTTCCATGAATGCTTAGTCCTCTGAGGCAACAGCCATCCCATAGTATTTCTGCTCATTGTTCCCATAAGGAGTTGTTTTTGATATCTAATGTGCCTGACCAGGCTTCATCTCTAGTTCCTGTAAAAAGACTACCATCAGAGTCTCCTCAGCATCTGCTAACCGAATCTGTAATGCATTGATTATATCAGCCCTGTCCATGCCTCTTCCTGTGTGTATGGGTGTATTATCTGCCAGCTGATTTGCCTGCTCATTATGTCGCAGTGCGTACATACAGGCAAGTGATGTGAAGCATGACTTCCAAATTCTGTCTATCCATTCAAAGTGGAGACTGCCGGTTACGATTTTCTGTAGACACATTTCACCTGGCCAGAAGTAATAAATTGGTAAACTACACAGCCATGGTTCAGTCTATGCCAGATTGAGGTGTATGCTCCTATATGAACAATATTACAAATTGATGAGTGTTGGCAGACACATATAAAAGACAACGCAGTAAGTCATCATCATCATGTGCTCTGCCAACCATGCATAAATGTTCATGTCTGTCCACATGTCTCGTTCCTTGGCGTTCTGGATCAATTTTGCTCATGATATTCCCACATGCCAGTCCATTCAGCATCATTTCTCTTGGTGTGTGTCTATCCACAGATTTTCCAGTCTTCATGCTCTTTTCTCATGATGTGACCAAAGAATTGTTTGACTCTTTCTTATGCTGTAGTTCTATAAAATGCCATACTTTTATTAACCTCTTCCAGGCAATCGTTGTTAGTTACTCTGGCTGTCCAAGGTATTCACAACATTCGTCACAGGAACCACATCTCCGTTGCTTCCAAGCTCTTCCTAATTTGTTCATTCATGATCCATGATTCGCTGTCGTGCAGCAAAGTAGGTTCTATATAACACTTCAGTACTCTTTCTGTTTTTCAACAATAGTGACTTACTGCATAATACACTTTTCATTTTCTGAAATGCAATTTTTACTTGACTTTTTCTGCTCTTAATCTCTGTCATGCAACTTCTATCTGATGATGTGATTGTCTTTAGGTAAGTGAAAGGTATTTAAATTTATCAGTTTCGTTGAGCATTGCTGTAACACATTTTGGTTTTTTGTCTTTTTAGATAAAAAATAGAATCGGTAATTATAGGTTATAGGTACATCATACAACTTTAGTGGTCTCAGTTTTCACACACGATCAGGTTTCACAGATTTATTACTGTAGCTGTTCAGGAATGATCACTGTGTCTTTTCAGATTAGTGCTTGTGCATCACATCAATCTCATATTTATGCTTGCTTAATCACACACAGTATAATTTAAGATCATCATCTTTTAAACATGAATCAGGGTTGCATTTCTGCACTCAGTTTCATTGGAAGTTTAAAATTGATATGTTTGTAACAAAAATTGTCCAATTTTTTTAATCATCACGTTATGACATATGTTCAAAGAGAGAGGTGGTGTGGCTATGTCTGTCTCTACCTCTGGCCGAATAATTGGGATTGCTTCCATCTTAGAATCATTGGTTTCATATATTACAAATTCCCCTAATGTCTGGGGTGTTGAAATCAGGTGTCTAGCCTTCCCGGATTAAGGGCAAATGAAAAACAAATAAGAGGTTAAAATGTCCACATCTGTTGGAAATTGTAAATTAGTAGGCTATGTGACCACTGTTGTGGCAAAATTATTAGGATTAAAATTCTACCCGCGTGTCAAAGTCAGACACATTGACCTCTGTGCTGGAGAGGTGCATAACTAACCGTAACACATTCCCCTCTAAGGTGAAATGAGGTATGAGTTTTTCCACAACTCTGCAGTAGGGAGCCACGGTAGTGTAATGGCTAACGTGCTTGCCTGCCAACATGTCTCGAATCCCTATCGATGCGGATGTTAAAACTTAACCTTGACTTTAATATTAACCCAGTCTAAAATGGCTACCAGGTAATGTTCTGAGAAGTAAAAGTGGCCAGTGAGATATTGATCACACCAACCCTCAAGTGCTGATTGGCTTATACAAGTATCACACCACCCCTCAAGTGCTGATTGGCTTATACAAATATCACATCAACCCTCAAGTGCTGATTGGCTTATACAAATATCACACCACCCCTCAAGTGCTGATTGGCTTATACAAATATCACATCAACCCTCAAGTGCTGATTGGCTTATACAAATATCAGGCTAGCACCATATCCCCAGAAGGCCTTAAGGCCTGTAAAAGGGCCCTTTACCTTTTATTTCTTTTATTTCTACCTGCTATAGAATTCTTTTTGTAATATGCAAAGATACTGTGAATTTCACACCCTTACAGCAAGATCTATTATAGAATTATCTTTTGTAATATGCGAAGATACTGAGAATTTCACACCTCTATACAGAACCTGTTGTAGAAATATATTTTGTCGTGTGCGAAGAAAAATCTGAGAATTTCACATTCCTGCAGCAGAATCTATTATAAAATTATATTTTGTAATGTGTACAGATACTGAGAATTTCACACCCCTACACAGAACATTTTGTAGAAATATATTTTTTAATGTGCAAAGATAATGTGAACTTCACACCTCTACAACTTAACTTATTATAGAATTATCTGTTGTAATATGCGAAGAAAGAGAAGATTGGTGCAAGATGTGGTGGATGATCTCCAGATAATGTGAACTTCAGGATGTCTAGACAAATATAAGCAGGGACATGATCTATGTTTCGGTTATTCTTAACATGTTGGTATCTTGTGAATCACGCACATGCATATAAGAGTGAGAGGCAGGTTAATTAGTGGTGTCTTCAGTTTAATAATGGCCATCAGGATGTCTAGACAAATATAAGCAGGGACATGATCTATGTTTCGGTTATTCTTAACATGTTGGTATCTTGTGAATCACGCACATGCATATAAGAGTGAGAGGCAGGTTAATTAGTGGTGTCTTCAGTTTAATAATGGCCATCAGGATGTTAGACAAATATAAACAGGGACATGATCTATGTTTCGGTTATTCTTAACATGTTGGTATCTTGTGAATCACCGACATGCATATAAGAGTGAGAGGCAGGTTAATTAGTGGTGTCTTCAGTTTAATAATGGCCATCAGGATGTTAGACAAATAAAAACAGGGACATGATCTATGATTCGGTTATTCTTAAAAATTGTTTGTAGCATGAACTGCATGTTCAGAATAATGGCGGCCGGCTTTATTGCGGAACTGACTGGTTTGCCTTATGCAGTAATGTGTGGCTGCTGGTTTTCTAGTGACTGCTGCTTCCATTGACGATGAACTGTATTTTTCGTGGAGGAATTTGGTGTTGGCATTCTGGTGGCGGCATTATGCACAGTGTACCTGTGCTGGCTGTTGGTTTGTCGAGACTCCTGTCGTTCCACTTTTCACATGGAGCAGTGAGGAGCATTTTGTGTGATATTCACTGGCACCGGAACGGAGCATAATAGAGATGACCCATTGCCGTGAAGTTGGAACTGCAACTAATGACTATAGAATGATCTATTGTATTGTGCAAAGATAGTGAGAATTTCACACCTCTACAACTTAACTTATTATAGAATTATCTTTTGTAATGTGCAAAGATAGTGAGATTTTCACACCTCTACAACTTAACTTATAGAATTGGTTTGCAATGTGCAAAGATAGTGAGAATTTCACACCTCTACAACTTAACTTATTATAGAATTGTCTTATGTAATGTGCAAAGATAGTGAGAATTTCACACCTCTACAATTTGACTTATTATAGAATTGTCTTATGTAATGTGCAAAGATAGTGAGAATTTCACACCTCTACAACTTAACTTATAATAGAATTGAAAACTATTGAAAACTTTGCCATGTAAGTGCCTACACCCTGATACTAGCGGACAGTGAATGCAGCATGCATGCTGACATTTAGCTAGTTGATATAATCACATTTCTCTCCTTGTTAGTGACCATGCCATTTGTAGTTTACTGTCATCACACATCTGTAGTACATTATTATCATTCTTGTACTTATAATAACAGAGCGGGTCCACTTGAATCATATAAATCATCACAGTTTACACGGTTGTTGGCTACTTTATGGACAGATGTATTGGTTCATACATGTAAAAACATACTTTAGTTCAATATTTGCCTCGTTTTCCTGAGGAACTAGTCTTTCAGCCACACATTTTGTTTGTTTACATTTATCAGTAATCCACTTTTTATAATATTTACCATACATTACTTAAAAGACATCAAAAGGAATATTTTCACTCGCCTACAATAATTCAGCCAATTGTTTTGGCACAGTGTTTGAAGACTTCAGCTGCACTGATGTGTATCATAGCAGTAGCAGAATTTAAAAGTGTTTTGATAAGCATTTCTTTGATTTTGTTGTTAATACAATAATAATTGCCACAGCATTTCGTGAGTGTTTTTATTTTATTTTACTAATGTAAATTTACTCTGTCACAACAGTTACAGTTTCAAGAATCATGTTGTTTGTTTTGCTAACTGAAAGATCACATATTTCAGAAATATTTGTTTTTGTTGAATCGGACAGAAAATGAGGCCATATTATCATAACAGTAACACTTTAGAAGTGTTTGGCTGTTTGTGTTTGAGCAACCTAAATTTATCACATTTATGATAAGAATAGCAGTTTCCAATGAATCATGTTAATTATGTTAATTATTGTTTTTTAACTTCAGAGTGACACTGTCAGAAGTGTTGATTCTGACGAAAAGTTGGGGCCAGTTTAATCCATAACAGTAGCCACATGAAAACATGTTTTGCAAATTTTCTTCGTTTGTGTCACTGCTTAATTTAAGTTGACATTTATCATAATATAATTTCAAAGGTGTTTAATTGATTTGTACTTTGTTTTACAAGTATCACTTAATAGTAGCAGCATTTCAGAATTGCTTGTCTGTCCTTGTCCAGTATGTATTCCTAAAATATGTTAGGGTCCACATTTATTATAACTGACAGCATTTAAAAATATTTTGCAAGTTTTTTGTTTATTTTTTAAAACATTTTCGTTAACCACGTTAACAATAACAGCATTTCTGAAGCTTTATATTGAAATTTATTTCTCTAATCGCTAACTTATATTAATTCTACCCATACCATATGCCTTACAATTTTACATTTAAATTATTAAGTTTCATATTATTATGATACACTCTCACTAATAAGCGATGATCACATTGACTAATATTATAAGAAAAATAGAGTTGTGCCATTAGTTCTTTTGTTTCCAGGTAAGGTGGACAGTGGACATTCTCTTTGTTTTGAATCAAATCATCAAGCTGTAACTAATCCGTGTAGGTGTACATTTTGGGTTCCCAAAGACCAATTCCGCCCAGTCCTGTAAATATTTATTGCCAGAGACATACAAGTGGCCTAGATGGTCATATTTGTCCACAGTACAGCTATCACTTTGATGATCTTGTGTATGCTTTCATGCTATCTTGTGTAGCACTGCTCACCTGCATTTTGTCTATGTGTATACAATAAGCCATGCCAGTTGTATAATTATGGCTTGAGACCTCTGTACACTTTTGTAATACTTACTTTCTCCACACATTCTGGTGAAGAAGAGCGAGCACCCGTGAGTCTGCCCTGAGTTCAGGAATGTCATTATGTCTCACTGTAACAGCCACCACTTTCTCTGTTTGTACTTAAGCAGCTTTTGTTGAGCACTGATCTAGTCTGCCCTGAGTGCAGCAATGTCATTATGTCTCACTGTAACAGCAACCACTTTTCTGACTATTTAAGCAGCTTTAGTGGAGCACTGATCTACGACTGGCCGTTACTTTTGTAAAGCCACATGTATGTCTTCTGTTGTACACTGTGGCAGTGTCTCTGTCTGAATGTGGAAAGCAGGAGACAGCAAGTAAGCAGGCACATTGCCAGCAAAGAATTCTATCAAAAGACAGCAAGTGAGCAGGCACATTGCCAGCAAAGAATTCTATCAAAAGACGGCAAATCTCCCCTCGCCCCCTTACAACCTACAGCATAGTGGCTAGACACTTGCCTGCTAGCCCAGTGCTGGCAACAAATACTAATATAAGCAATATCAACTTCATCGAAATATCACGTAACAGAGAGGGTTGGAGGGTAATCTCAGATGTCAGCTCTAGGCCAGGCACATTGAGAAGATTGCAATCACATTGTCATCCTACCATTTTTGTATCTTGGTGTTGTGTCACATATCAGTCATTCCAATATGAAGAAGACAAATCATTATCACTCCGAATAACCCACCTCATTACACCAGTAATTTCATTAAAAAAAAATTTTGATGTACATTTTTATGCAGCTTATATTTGGTCTTATTGTAATCGCTAGCAGGGATTTATATAACAAACAATCGCCACCAACTGTTTTTGCATTTTAGAAGCAAAATTTGTAAATAGTTTTATACATACAATATATATTTTGTGTGAATTATTTGTCCATTTGAAGCAGCATTATTAGATCTGTGCTGATGGTTGGAGAAGCAGGCAAGTATCAGAAATGAGAGCTCAGGGTCCTGAATACTGCTGTTGTTGCAGTCTTGACCTTGACATTGTGCTTCAAAAAGGTACAACTACAGCCCATAGTGGGAACTACAGACGGAGTTAAATCTCTCCATACCACAAAGCTTGGGCTGAATTGTAGAGATCATGTGTAGCCCATGCAGCATACTCCCGCTCTCAGCCTGCCTAGTTTACTCCAGAGGAAGATAACACCAGTGTCTGGAACAAGACAAGCTACAGAAGCTGCCAGATTGGTAAAGCAATGCTCTAGCTGTCCACCTGTTGGAGCTTTGATCCTAGACCAGTTACTGACCTAGGCTTAGGTCTGCCCTGCCATCACATTTAGCCTTTAGGTTGCATTTGCTCGTACTAGGATAAATGTCTGAATAACTTGTTTAAAAACAAAATAGGACCTCTTTTTCCAATTTCTGTCACCATATCCCTGTGTCTCGAAACACTGTCTCTATCTATCTCTCCAGTTTCTCTTGTTTTCTTCTTCTTCCTATGATGTATATTTTATTATTTTTTGAACATAATGTTATGTGCCTGTTTACAGCAGAGCTGCGAAATGTGCGCCTTTCAGCCACCACATCTGACTTCTTTCTTCCGAGTATTTGTTAACTGTGTTAAACTTTCCTGTTGGACATTCTACAGCCTCCAAGTCGTGACATCATCTGTGCCTCTCCATCAGTGGGTGGTGCTCCCAGCAGGCTCTCTCAGAACAGCCACATGCTTTATCTTTTTTTAAAATCTGGTGCTCTCTGTTCTGTCACTCATTGTCTCTTTCTTCCTTTCAGAGTTTCTCTGCCAGTCTCTCCCCTCCTGTCTCCCTATTCCCTCCTCAGCCGTCATCTGTCCCTACATCTTCCTTACTCACAAACAACTAGATAGCCCACACCCATCTTCATCTAAAATATTCTTTAGGTTATCATACAAAGCATACAAGTCTTATCAATGGTTAAAATGTAATGGGCGCCATATCACAAATGAAATATATTTTTGTAACTTTAGTGCTTTTCTGTAAAAAAAAAATGATTACAATCGTTGTAAAAAGCCCTGAAAATATATGTTTCCAGATGTTAGTGACCACATATCACTATAACTATATGATCACACACAAAAAAAACTTAATTTTTCTTTAGTTATATATATACTTTTGTATCTTCATTACAAACGTTGAAGGAAAAATATCACATATCATTTTTGCTTGCATTAATTCAAAAGGTAAAAGTGGCCCTATTCAAGTGGCAACAGTTAGGCCTTCACATATTCTAGGTATTGGAATAATGCAGTGAGTTGTCCAGTTTCTTCCTCACCACCTTTTCTCCCCACCGCATTTCCTCCCCAAACTTTTCCCATAAAATCCTGAAAAGTGATCTTATACCCATTGAATAGGACTGGATCAACTTCAGAACTGCACAAGTTGGAAGAGAGAATCAAGTCCTTGCTAAGGATTGTACACAAAACCCACTGCCTAGGTATGCAAGTACACCAACCACTATGCCACCGCCAGTATTTGATCCTGGATATTTAATTTGTGTTAGCAATGTGAGCGCTTGCCTGCCAAGGCAGAGGTCCAGGTTCAACCCCAGCATAGGCAGGATTTTTCTTTCCAACCAATAAGGCTCTGGGATTGACCCAGACTCTTTAAAATGGATGGCAGACATCTTCTGAATGTTCTGGAAAGAAAAGTCTGTGAGGAAGGGAACTAACCACTAACCCTCATACATCATGATCTAGAATATATGAAGGTCCAGCACTTCCCACCCCAGTGGCAGTGTCTGCTAGGGACTACCCTGTAGTGATAGGAAGAAGATGTATTGTCCATTTTGTCATGGAAGCCAGGATTTTTCTGGTAACTTGGCTGCTTGATTTACTGTGGTTGTGTATGTAAATAAATCATCTAACATGCTTTCTATATTCGCTTTAACAATCCACGCTAACCAACATGAATCTGTTTCCTTGTGGTCGATTGTGTTGACTTCATACCGTTCTGTGGTAATTATTTGTGATGTGTGTACATGTGGGCATGGTTGAGATAATAGAAATGTGTAAATATTTTTTAAAATATTACAGCTAGTACATTGTATGTAAATATTTATTTCCTGAACATGATGATGCTGAAACATTAGAATCAACAATTGTCTCTGGTATTTTTATTATTTTATTTTTGGTTGTGTTTTATTGAATAAAATGTATGAACATTTTATTTGTAGCATCATTTCTTGGCACTAAATATGAACATTATTTGCATGTCTGTTTAATTGTAAACTCATTCCATTTCTGGCAGATGATACATGTTATACAAAACACAAAATTGATATTTGTTTAACAGTAATAGAGTAAACTAGTTATGGCACATATTACACAGAGAATATTTAGAACTCCCTTTCTCACAAACGCGCGCGTGCACGCACACACTCAATCTCTCTTTCTCTCTCACTTTCTCAAGGAGTGAGATCAGATACTCTTCTCTTTTGGATATGGATGGAACATAAAAGGTCCTGTACGCACATTGCATATGGCAACACGCACTCATAAAATCCAATGTAGCTTGAAAATTGCTTACAGTAGACTGTAAAACCATTGCCCTGGTAACACTTTAAAGAAGCAAAGACCTGCCCACATGTAGACATAAAGCCTATTGCCTTGGAAGGTAACTGTCTTGAGGAAGTAAACTTCACATGTGTTCTGAAGTGGACACTGACTCTCACGGGCATGTGGTGCTTAACTTGGAAAGATAAATGTAGTATTAAATCTAATAATATTTTCTGTTGTCATATGACCTATAGAACAATATGTGTGAATAAATCAGGACCATCAGTAAATAACAAACAAGCAAAAACAATCAGGGTTCATGGTTAGAATTGTAATTGTTTATTGACAAATCTTGGCAAATTCAACACACAGTTATTGTTATACTAGGTATTAAATTCATGTAATATGGCGAAACATAAACACCCAAGCTTATCAGCATGGCACACGATGATGGTGACATATTAAATTGTGCAAAAAAGAAGTGCATTAAAAATAAAATTCCAGCTAATTGTATAAGAAGGTGAAATTATATTATTGTAAACATGTAATGTGTTTGAATTCCCAATGAAGTGGATTTGTTAACAGTCACCTGATCTCCCAGGTTGACCCAGCCCAAAACGGGTATCAGGTAATGTCCCACATCATCAACCGAGTGCCAGTTGGTCTATAAAAATATGGGGCTAGCACCATTTACCCAGACACCTCATGGCATGTTAAAGGGTCCTGGAAACGTGTAGCTAATTTAAAACAATTATTATTTTGTTATTAATAAAACAAGAAATTCATTTCACAAAACAAGTCCATCTGCAATGCTGTTACATACAAAATATATTTCAGTATTCCTTTATTTCAAATAAAGGTACAGTTTGTGCAAACTTGATGATGACCATACTCGATGACAAGGTCTAGATCAGGGGTGGCCAACAAGAGGCCCGCCGGACGTCATATTGCGGCCCGCGGAGTGGGAAGCGATGATGTGGTCGACGCTGTAGCACGCTTGCTTGTTTACTTTAATTAACAAACAAAAAATTAGGTGCGTGGCCCGGCAGAAAATATTATTTCTGAAATTTGGCCCGTCAGCTGAAAAGGTTGGCCACCCCTAGTCTAGATGAAAACAAATTTGATCGTTGGCTGTACATACAATATTTATTGTGACTATGTGCAATATGTACACAAAGAAGAAATGTCCGATCTCCACAAGTGGGCCTCCCAGTCCTTTACACAGTTCGAATCTGGGATTTCATCGCCCCTATAGCCTATAGCACACCAAATTAAACAACCACGTTCTTGAAAAAGTCAACAGCTTCACATACCTAGGAAGCAAAGTGCCATCTACAGGGGACTCAACACCAGAAATATCATCTAGAAATGCACTGGCATCTGGTGCCTTCAATAAACTGTCAAACATCTGGAAGTCAAAGACACTCAGCAAACACATGAAACTTCAAATCTTCAACTCTTGTGTGATTCAGTGTTAATGTATGGATGTGAGAATTGGAAATCAACGGTAGCTTTAGATAAAAAATTAGATAATTTTTAGAACAAATGTCTTAGAAGAACTCTAAACCTCCACTGAACAGACTTCAGAACCAGTACGCAAATAAGACAAGAGACTAAGCAAGATATTGTATCCAATTTTATAAGAAAACTCCGTTGGAACTACATCGGCCATGTACTCAGAATGGACAAGACTCCCCTACCAAGCCCTCATATGGTCACCGGTAGGGAAAAGAAAGCGGGGAAGACCAAGAGAGACCCTGCGTAGAACCATCATCAGAGAAGGCTCATTCAACAGCCAAGTAAACATCCAAGATCTACAACAGGTAGCAGCGAACCGCCAGACATGGAGAGCCATGACTTCTGCCCTATGCGCCGACTTAGGCTCAAGAGGAAGGACTAACTAACTAATAGCCTATAGCCACTATGGCAGCCATGCTCAACTCCTGTCAGAACACTATTTTGGTCACCTTATGTCACTTATCTGCCTTCCTTATTTATTGTTAAGGATGTCGTCACACCATTTGTGATCAATCTTTTAATTGCTGACTTTAAACAGTCTTGTCTCTTGAAATAATATACTTTGCTGCAGCTCAAGATAATGGACTGTTTTGTGTCTTTCTTTGCTTACACTCTGCTAATAGAATATCTAAAACTGGAAATAAAACATCATAATAACTGGACTCATATGTTGGGGAGAAAAAAATATACATGTTTTCTCAAACAATGCCAAGTATTGAATGTGCATTAGCCGGTCTCCATGGCCAAAAGCTTGTGAACGCGGTTCGTGGGCCGCTTACCAGGCGTTAAAACGCAACTGCGACGGATTTGTGCAGCAGACCGTGTTGCGTTGTGTTATAACGTGTTGGTATGGGAGCCGGTCGTTCAGAAAGCAATGGTAAACTACTGAATGTAAAAACTTGCCTAGTACATCAACAGCAGCTGAAAAATGCTGGTGTTGACTGCAACGTCCTGTAAGGGATGCAACATTTAAAAAAAATGCATTGTGATTAAGTACTATAATTATTCAACTGTGTGGTGCACATATTTGTTCAGGTAACTCAGCTTTAAGCCTGAACAATACTCTTATATATCTACCTATTGACCTAAGCATGAACCACTTAACAGCGCTACTTGCTAAAGGGCAAAAATGTTCTGAAATGTTATCCTAAACCATCTCATTTAGTCTTATCTGTTTTGACTTTTGACAAAGATGAAATTTTTCCTTAAGTTGATTGCATAGTTAAATTTTGTTTAATGTAAAGAAAATTACAATTTTAAAAAGTAGTGCATTGTTAACATAAGAAGTATATACATCCAATTTGCAAGAAAATGTCTTCTCCAAGACTCTTCACGAAGCATGTGCTTTATATGCACCAGTTTGTGCAGGTGAGTGGAAAGGGTCTGGTAATACAAATATATACATTACACAACATTTATACAGGACTTTCTTCAAAGGTTAGATATCAAACAAATGATAACCCAATTTCCCTTAGTGAAACCTTACTTCAAGAGGTGCAACCATAAATCTAGAAAGGCAGCAATGTAGGCAAAGTTGGGGAAAGGATAGAGATATCAAAACAAGAATACACAGGAAATATATGAAAGGTGAAAGAAGTCAAATCTACAACCAAACTTAGAATATTTTACTTTAATATCAAATCAGTTCAGCTGTATGAATCAGAAACACAGAGAATAATTAAAACATGTACAAATAAATTACAAACAATTATTAACAGATACTTAAGCAGAATAGAAGAACTTAAGAACTAAAATGATATGGCAGAATCTCCAATGTGGAGCTCATGGAGAGAATTAAATAAATCCCAGTGAATCAGGAGGTGAAGAAAAGACACTGGTGCTGGTTAGGACACACACTGAGGAAACTTGTGAACTAGTATAAGTAAAAACTCCTCCCTCTAGAACCCATCAGTGGGGAAAAATATAGGGAGACCTAAAAACACACGGAGAAGAAAATTAAGAGGACATGGAGGGGCTGCAGGAGACAGCTTAGGATAGGAGGGCTCGGTGAGTGAGAGCTGAGCTCTAGCGGGAGATAGCTTAGGATAGGAGGGCTCGGTGAGTGAGAGCTGAGCTCTAGCGGAAGATAAGACAGCTTAGGATAGAAGGGCTCGGTGAGTGAGAGCTGAGCTCTAGTGGGAGATAAGACAGCTTAGGATAGGAGGGCTCGGTGAGTGAGAGCTGAGCTCTAGCGGGAGATAGCTTAGGATAGGAGGGCTCGGTGAGTGAGAGCTGAGCTCTAGCGGAAGATAAGACAGCTTAGGATAGAAGGGCTCGGTGAGTGAGAGCTGAGCTCTAGTGGGAGATAAGACAGCTTAGGATAGGAGGGCTCGGTGAGTGAGAGCTGAGCTCTAGCGGGAGATAGCTTAGGATAGGAGGGCTCGGTGAGTGAGAGCTGAGCTCTAGCAGGAGATAAGACAGCTTAGGATAGGAGGGCTCGGTGAGTGAGAGCTGAGCATTAGCGGGAGATAAAGACAGCTTAGGATAGGAGGGCTCGGTGAGTGAGAGCTGAGCATTAGCAGGAGATAAGACAGCTTAGGATAGGAGGGCTCGGTGAGTGAGAGCTGAGCTCTAGCGGGAGATCAGACAGCTTAGGATAGGAGGGCTCGGTGAGTGAGAGCTGAGCTCTAGCGGGAGATAGGCGGCGGAAGAAGATTTCCCAACTGGATATACAAAGTTGGACATAATCAAGTGGTTTGAGGAAAACCGTTAACTCTACTTAAAGATCATAGACTTGGTGGCAGTGCCACAATTAAACAAATTCTATTGTATCTCCAAAACTTCTGTTTTCAGTAATTTAGATACATTTTGTCATAGGGCTAAAGTTGACTATAGCATTCACATAAATTCAAAACAATGTTTTCCTGTTGTGAATTTGAATAATGAAGACTCAAACAAAAAGACTCATACACAGTTTAAAATTACTTTAGCAGTCAGTTTAAATTATCAAGAGAATATGGGCGGGTTCACTGTTTGCTGTATTTAAAGTTCACTGATATCTGCTGTATGCACCTGACGAGATGCAGCAAAATATGCCAGGCAATAAATTGTGCAGATGTTTGTTTGTGTCTTCAATACTCAGTAACATAAATGTTTGAATAGTGAAAAAAAATGAGGAAAATATATAAGAATAATAGTTTACATAGAATGTGTATACATTCATTTTACAATTAAAAAATGTCTTCTTCAAGACTTTTTTAACAAGCTGTCTGCCCACATTTAAATGGACGAGACATGACCATCAACTTAATAGTCTTCAAGACTATTTAGCATACAGTCCACACATACAGTCCTATGTACAGTTAATTAGAAAATGAGATAATATTAGAATATATGTATATATAGTTTTACAAAATGGAGTCAATCTGTACATAAACATATGGAAGTCAAGGGGAAACAACCATTTATTTATTCCTTGTAAATCATGCTTCTAAATTAATTGGATCTCATTAACAATGTTAACGGGGATTCCAATGGAATCACCTCATCCGGTAGGGAGCATCATGTGCTACAGGTGAGACCCGGTTGTCATCATGCTACTTTGTGCAAATTAAATGTTAAATCCCCGGGAAGGTTAACCCGGTCAACAAATGCCCGCAGAAGTTGGATGTGTCGGCCTAATGGCGCAAGAAAACAGTTCTGCTGTAAATAGGCAACACAATCATGTCCGAAAAAAACTTTACGGATGAACGCAGAAGAAGAAATGTTAAAGATACAAGCTGTTGGCAATTGCAACATATGGGGAAGTATGATCGCCCATGCCCGACACTTGATGATGATGATGATTTACAACATTTAAATACAAATCTGAAGACACTAGCATTTATTAATTTTAAAAGAAAATAAATTTTAGGCCGCGCCAATGGTTTAAGTTATAATGTGCAGCATAGTTTCCTAATTCCCTGACGCACCAAGTCGTTGAGGGATCCAAATCAGCTGTGAGTGATTTGGAAATCACTTGTGAGTGATTTGGAAATCAGCTGTGAGTGATTTGGAAGCAGACCACTTTGTGCTGATTTAGATGGCATGAGGCATTGGCCATCCAGAAAGCAATGGCAAACTACTGAACTAAAAAAAATTATTTACAGTCGGTGTCCTGTAAAGGACATAGTTAACTTTGTTTTAGGTAAAATGAAAATAAACATGGCTCCTTAATTCTCTTGCCACAAAACTCTTCAGTCAAAAAGCAGTAGACTAAAAAGATTAGCCGCCTACAGCAGTTATGTTACAGCAGTGGACAGTATGTTACAGCAGTGGACAGTTATGTAACAGCAAAGGGTATTTATTTTAAGGAGAGGACATTTACATGGTGACTAAATAATGTAGTTGATCCATGCCATGGTTACTCTTTATGGAATAGTTTCGCAGTGTATCATAAAGTAATGAGTTGCTTGTGAAACCAGCAGGTTGGCAGCAGTAACAACATTGAACCAGAGCCCTGAAATAGACAATTACACAGTATAATTTATACATATGTTTGCTTGGACATTTTAGCACTCATTGTATCAGAGACCACTTATCCGTGAGTTTTAAGTAACCCATCAATGTATTTATGAAACAATACTTACATTGCTACCAACCATTCACTGGTGACTTCACAAGCCAGACTCCATTTGAATTGTGGTATCTTTAACATGATTGGTAGAATCATTACCATGCACATGTTCTTCAGGAATCTCCCATCATCAAAGAGGTCATGTCAATGATGAAATGATCTGTTTCGTGCTCTGAAGGTCATGGGTTAGGTTTCATACTGCGCTCAGGTCATGAGTGCAATGTTTCCGGAGAGAGACTTAGCCATATCAGGTAAAATCCAGTGCTTGGAAGTATTTAGCATCATGAGTACCATCTCCACATCGAGGTCAGTTGTAATAAGTTCCCGGTACCCTCTGTCCTGCGCCTTCATGGCGCACTTATACTTCAGTAACGCTCTCCAGCCTGGTGGTCATGTGTTCGAATCCCCCGTCGAGGTTGGGATTTTAAAAAATTGACCTCAACTCCAAGGTCCACAAGGCTAAAAATGGGCACTGAACAAGGCAATGGGAAGTCAATGCAGCCAGCGTGACACTGACTACTTACAGCTCGAATGCCAATTAGTATGTAAACATATGGAGCTAGTAAGTTCATTCTCAACCTATATGGTGCTTCATAAGGGGGAGGGAGGGAGAGAGGGAGTGGGAAGGGAGGCGAAAATAAAAGGAAAACTGAAAAGCCAAGGAAGAAAAAAAAAGACTGAAAAGGTTGCAACAAAAACTATTATTATTATGTTTCAAATGTGGGTTAATCTCAGAGCTTTAAGTTTTCAGAAATATATTCATTTTTCAACTGGGTATTGAGCCCAGACTACAATGTTGATAAGTAAATACACCATTTACTATGCTGTCTCAACTCATTGTATTAGAGACCACTTATCCGTGAGTTTTAAGTTACCCATCAATGTATTTATGAAACAATACTTACATTGCTGCCAACCGTTCACTGGTGACTTCACAAGCCAGACTCCATTTGAATTGTGGTATCTTTAACATGATTGGTAGAATCATTACCATGCACATGTTCTTCAGGAATCTCCCAGTTCTCGGCGTCATCAAATAGCTGATCTCCTGATGGGGCATTCCAGACCGGAAGTCTCAGAATTAATCCTGAAGTGGTCAGAAAAAGATTAAAGTAAATATTAACTCTTTCAACCCTAAAAAGGTCACATCAGTTGGGCAATGGGGAAAATAACAAGATCACAAGTGTATTACTATTACTGTCATCTTCATTTAGCGGACTGTCTTGTGGAGAACTTCGCCCCATAAGTCTTGAAATTTTACTGTCATAAAACGGCTTTGTGGCGAAAAGGTTATGGACGCAGTTCATAATCCGGCACACAGTGTTTGAAACAGCTGCAGGCGATTTGGTAGCAGACCGCCTTGCGTTCATTTTCATACAATGGTATGAGTGCTGGTCATTCAAAAATCAATGGCAAACTACTCATGTAACGTTGCCAAGATATCACAAACAGCATAAAATGCTGTTGTTGTCTGGGACATCTTGTAAAGGACATACAACTCATTCATTCATTCATTCCATTCATTCATTCACTCCTTCAGTAGCATGTCCTTTGCAGAACCTCGCTCCCATAACAACCTTCTGGAAAACCTCTCGATCATAAGCAAGATATCTCGCGTCCGATACACCCAGATAAATCAGATGCCTCTGTTGCTGTGGTGTGTAAATTATCTATCACATCTTGAATCCATCTATGCTGTGATTATTGTTTCTGCCTGCCTTGTACACTTCCCTCCATAATGATCTTTTTTTTAAAGGCTTTTTTACATATCCAAACCTTGAATTTTCTTTATGTTTTTTGTCTTAATAATCAGTCTTCTTCAATATTAAGTTGTTGTTTGCATGTGTTTGTTCCTATTTCCAAGCAACAAATTGTTAATACTCTTCTATTGCTTTCACAGGGTCATATATGCACACAATGCAAAAACAAATACATTGTCAGATTTCTGTAGCATGCTCTGAGTAAAACCAAGAAGTACAATCACGCGTGACTTATTGATGAAAAACTGACGATATACCACAACAAACAATGAAGTTCAGGCAAAATGGAACCAGAAGAAGAGGCTGACATTGTAAACAATGGACAGAGGGAATAACAGAGTCCGTGGAAATCTCGATATATGAAGTCCATAAACGGGCACTCTCCCGCTGTTTATGCTTCACCCCAACACCGTATGATTCAATAAGAATGAGATGAGGTGAGATAAGATGAAGAAAAACCAATCAAACATGTATATTATTTGGGACAATAAGAGGTAAATGTGCCAGTGGTATTTTGTTTATTCTTCATCTTCTGCTTCCGTTTATCTCCCATCAGAATATAACCTCTCAACCAGCTCACCCAATGCCCTGTGTAGTTTTGATGATGGTTGGCTGAATTGTGCAGCTAAAGCGTTCTTCGGGATGAATTAGCCAGTCTCATGCTAATCTTCCTGAGTTGCCTCCTATGACATGCATGGTAGATTGTAGTTTTACTAGGGTTGCTTCCCTTATTTGCCCTGTTATCACATCGGAGTCCTTTGTTTATAAGTACAGAAACTGCTGCAGCAAATTATGTTATAAAGAACTGTCATCTACTGCTTATATAGTACCTTGCAGTGTAGGACATGGGGGATCTACCTCAGGAATTATGGCTGCCTGGCTAGTACAGTTTCCGCAAACAGTGCAGGTTAGTGGCCCCCCCCCCCCCCCCTAAAAAAATTAACACCTTACACGGCATTTGAACCCGGGTATCTCGAAGTAAAACTAGGCATTCTAGCCAGCAAATTATGTAAAACTTAAAAATCTGTTGTATTTTGTCATGCTTCTCAATAGTAATAATAATAATAATAATTGCTGTTGTCATTTTGTAAAGCTTTGTGATACACTTATTCTCTATTATAAGTATGTAAGAGGTACAATATTCAACAATTTGTCAAGATGCTGTGGTGACATAGTGGTTAGTGTGCTTTCTTGCCAAGACATTGAACCGGGTTCAATTCCTGACAGAAGCAGGATTATAATACTGCTCTGGTGTCTACCTTGCCTGATCACAGTGGCTACCAGTACATTTTCAGCATTATTCATGCACTTCAACAGTCCTGACCATTCTGAAGTGGCTGACATACAGGTCACAGCGATCAAATCGTGCGCATTACACGAATGGGATCGTAAGACATTGAAAAACCGTCTCATCTTCCAGTTGGGTTCACTCTCCCCTCACAGCCTCAATGTCCAACACAGTTTTATTTAACTTCCTAACCCCCACCGCTCCCACCCCCTAGTTGTGTAGTCCACTAAAAAGATAGTTGCATGTCCTTTGCAGGACGTCGCAGTCAACCCCCACATTACTTTTTCTGTTTGGGATTTCTTGGCAGGTTTGCTTTCGGTGGTTTGTAATTGTTTTCTGAGTGACCGGCAGTCATGCCGCTCTGAGAAGACCAACGCAATGGTGGTCTATATCCAGGTCACCCGCAGCTGTGTTTCGAGCGTGGAACGAGAAACTGCGAACTGCGTCCGTGACATCTTCGCCAATTTTCACCTTCCGCTCACATGGGCGCCTCTCCACCCCCACCCCCTTCCTGCCTGTCCCCCGCTGGCTGGCTTAGCCAATACCTGAGCTTCTGATGGTATTGACCTTTGACCCATTGACCATACATCCGGTTCATACAATCCACTGACACTCTCCTAACGCGTCAGTCACTCCAAGCAAGGATACAGATTCAGATAAGTACCCTTTATATTGTTATGTAGTGTGTTTTATGTAGTTGTGTGTCGGTTTTGCGTTTGTTTGTTCTGTGCTGATGAAGGCTTTGGCCGCAATGTCCAATTTGTTTCTTGTGATTGTGTTTCAGTAAAGCTCACAATCTACTTCTCGTTTTCTGGTGATTCATTCACAACATTATTCAGGGATTGTTTGGGAAGGAAAGATGACAAAAAAGAGAGCAAGCGAACAAACCCCCCCCCCCCCCCCCCCCACTTGTTATGGACTAGGACATGTAAAGATCTAATACTCCACACACCAATAGTAGTATCTACCTTATTTCTTTGAGTCTCAGTGGTTAGTGTATTTGTTTACAAACACACTGGTTCACATAACCCATTGTTTGTGTGTTACTGTGTTTTCTTGTTGTTGTATGTTGATGAAAGCGCATTGCCACAGTATCCTCTGCTTTTTGTAAATGTATTTTGTCAACTGGAACATGTTGTGACAACCGGACATATTTGTGGAAAGAGAGATTGAGGCAGACAGTATGAGAAAATTCTTGACATGCTTGTGTTATGGCATGGAAGGGAGTCAACACATGAACTGATCCATGACGTCGGAGACTGCAGTTTGTGGAGAAGCATGATCACCCATGCCAGGTACTTGATAATGGATGATGATAATTTTCTTAAGCTACCATACATTTTGACTTTGTTTGTGTAATCTCCACAGCATTACCAGAAGTTTAACACATTTAATTTATATTTGCAGATATACGAGTATGACCAATAATCTGAAAGCTAAGAAGCAAAAGAAGCTAGGACACAAGAAGAAGAAATTAGGTTCCCTTTAAACTGTTATATACATATGCTGTTGTAAAAACTCGCAATACTTTCACACAGACATGTACCCTGCTCACCTGTAAACACACCGCCACCGATTGCAATGCCCAGAGTGATAACCGCAGCCAGAAACTGATAGCCTCCTTGCTCACCTGCACTTCGGCCCAAAGCTCCAGGCACTGTTGAGTTCTTGGGGAATGTTTCAGGAAAAATAGCCACACGGCTGGAAAATGATAGACACAATCATGTTTTAAATTAATTATAGTTAGAAAAACTGTATTCACCACTTTATATTGGATTTGTGGATTATGAAAAGGCTTTTGACAGCAATGATAGGGAATCCCTTTGGAGGCTGGTGCGGCACTATGGGATCCCACAGAAAATCTTTAGCTTAATAAGAGCAACATATGAAGGTGTGAAGTGTGGAGTTCGTAATGAGTGCTATATTGTGATTAAGGGGTGATGAACGTTCTCAATAAATAATACAAACTCGGCTCGCATTGAATAGCAGTTTCAGAGCCAACTGTAACAGAATGACGGAAGCCAACTCCTTTGACTATTAAAATTACAAACGCTGTTTTAATAACTCAGCGCATGAGCTTGGTGCGACGAAAAAACGTTAAAACATTAACTACTCGAAGTGCCTGTCATACCAGGTCAGCATCGAGAATATATAAATTAAGCTTTATGTTACGTGCTCAGCTTGGTTGATATACATATCAACACGATCCCTATCCGTCCTTCTGTCACTCCATCAAAGTCTCCGTCCCGCCGCTTTGCGACATCAGGTTTTCCCCATCGTTCGCTTGCCTATTCGCTCACTGCTGTTGTGACTGTCGTCTCTCACTATATAGGTTATCTATCCAGCCACGAATGCGACGTGAAGCCAACCTACAGCCAACCTATGATTCTCCAAATCAGTATCTGCGACCGTTTCCTGTCATCTCCCAAGCAAGTCTGTTGTTTCTATTGACAGAGCCGTGTGACGATTCTGTGTTGTTACGTCACTTCCTTCACATTACTAGTGTTTCTGTTCTGGGATTCTTTACTCTATTTAATTACGTCATTAAGCACTTGCTCCTTGGCAATGAGGGAACACTGAGAGATACTTTTGAAGTAAAAATAGGTGTACGGCAGGTATGCCTTTTGTTACCAATATTATTTTTTCTGACTATAGCCTGGGTTATGAAGACAACAATAACTACTGCCAGAAATGGAATTCAATGCACTCCATCAAAGCAACTTGATGATTTGAACTTAGCGACATTGCACTCCTAACACAAACACATGATCAGATGCAGGATAGACTAATCACACTTGATGAGAAGGCAGAACGATTAGGTCAAAAAATTCATAGCGGAAAGACAAAGATCAATGAGACAGAACAAAGCAAATAGTAACCTGATCTTCCTTTGTGAAACCTCACTTCAACAGATGGAATCATACACCTATTTGGGAAACAATGTAGACAAAAATTGGGGAACAGTTGGAGATCTTGAAATAAAAATACAAAAGACTAGAGGAGCTTTCATAGCACTAGGACATTTGTCAAAGTCAAAGGAAGTTAAACTTAGCACTACACTTAGAATGTTTAACTCTAAGGTTAAAGCTCTAAGGCACTATTGTATGGGTCATAATCACAAAGCAGATCTATCCATGAATTAGAAGCTTTCAAAATATGTAAATGGTAAAGCTATTCAAAGAGTGGCTGGAATGTCGGGTTCTGCTTCTGGAGACCAGGTTCAAATCCTCAGTAAAGGGATGGATTTTTTTTTCTGTCGGGAGCAAAAAGAAAACCCTAACCTGCACAGTTCACGGCAACTGCACTAGCCAGGTGGCCTTATTCCTCAGACCCTATGTCCTACACCGCAAGGCATTATGGGCAGTAGATGACAGTTTTTTTTAATTTTGTTTTTTGACAGGTCAAGCTATTCAAATGGCAGATACTGTCTTTGGGGAGTGAAGTGTTTGGCCTTCACATGTTCTAGATCATAGTATAAGGAGGTGAAGTGGTCAAGTCCCTTCCTTACAGCCTTTCCCTCCCAAACAATTGAGAGAAATTTTGAAAATAATCCACTACCGATTTTATAAGGCTGGGTCGTCCGCAGAGTCATAAAGTAAAATGTAAAGGACTCATATTTTTTACACACATACACGCACGCACACATACTCTCTCTGTTTATCTCTCTCTCTCTCTCTCTCTCTCTCTCTCTCACTCATACTCTTACACACCCACACTTACACATGCACTCACACACACACTCATTCACTCCCACACACCTCTCACAGAGAGAGAGAGAGAGAGAGAGAGAGAGAGAGAGAGAGAGAGAACTTAACTAGCATAAGTTGCTGACAGCACATAACCTCATACAGTCTGAACAATAAACAACATATCAGTCACATGACACTGAGACCTACTCATGAAGACTCCAGTTGTTAGACATGGCTGCCAGCACTGCTGAACCAACTGCAGCCAGTAGGCCAGGCATGCCATGGAGATTGTGGACTCCACACGTGTCATGGATCTTCAAATATTTGGCCATTAGTGGCTGAAAAATAAATACAAATGTACTCTTATTTATTTCATTCTTCATTTGGTGTGCTGGTGCCAAGGTAAGGGGTTCAACCCCTACACTGGACACTGGGACTAAAATGTTGACCTCTCGTCCTTGACTTGGGGATGTAAATTACAAGTACCTCTGAAGTTGGAGTGGGTTTGTCTGGGTTTGCCTCAATGCCTTTGGTCACTCCCAAGTTTTAAAAAACAAGTCATTGGCATGAATACAAACAGGCCAAATAATGCTTTAATATTCCTTTGTGGCGAAGGGGTTACGGATGCAATTCGTAATTCCGCATACAAAGTTCGAAACACAGCTGCTGGCAATTTGGAAGCAGACTGCCTTGCGTTGGTTTTCACACAATGGTATGAGTGCCAGTCGTTCAGAAGGCAGTGGCAAACTACTGAACGTAAACTTGCCAAGAAATCACAAACAGACAAAATATTCTGGGGTTGACTGTGACATCCTGAAAGGATAGCTAACTTGACTTTTTTATATGACTTACTGCATATTGGACATGTGGTGCTAAACCCATATGTCTTCTCCTTTACTTGACTAAATAATATCTGCATTTTGTAAACATGTAAACCTGGCTTTTGAAGAAAAGACACGGGCACTGGATAGGACATACACTTAAGAAAACCTGACAGTAGGATAACTAGAAAAGCTTTGTCTGGATGCACAAAGCAAAAGAAATAGAGGAAAACCTAAAACACTTGGAGAAGAGAAGTATTACTCATGCCCAGTAATTATCTTGTCCAGCATGTCTTCTCCAACTGTGTACTTACGGAGATGTTACAGAGGGAGAGAAAACCCTAACCAGCACATTTCGCTGTGACTGCCCAAGTCAGGAGGTCTTAATTTCTCAAGCTCAAGCTCCTACACCATAAGATACTATAGGCAGTAATGACAGTTGTGGTGAAAACTTCTCAACTAAACAGGTAACAATTCTGTATGACTATCCTTTGTAGGCTGGTCTCCCTGGCCAAGGAGGTAACAACGTTGTTCGTAATCCCATATATCCACGTGGGGAAAACGGTTGCGCGAGATTCAGTAGCAGATCGCGTCGCTCTGGTAACTTACGGAGGTACGTGAGCTGGCCGTTCAGAAAGCAATGGCAAACTACTGAACGTAAAACTTGCCTAGTACATCAACAACAGCTGAAAAATGCTGGTGTTGACTGCAACGTCCTGTAAGGGATATGCAACATTAAAAAAACGAAAAAACAAATCCTTTGTAGAAAGTTCTTTGTCAATTAAAAAAAAAATTGCATAACAGCGCACTATTCTACCATTATACATTCTATGAGCATAATCATAATATAATTTGTGTTTGCACTGCATGTGTGAATGCAACACCCAGCAGTCATAAAGTTTTATGATGCTGCCACCAAATGATACCTTTAGAAACTGCCAACCAACACTCTCAGCTTCTCGTTCTCCATATCAGTTGCACCAACATGCCCTCATTATTGAAAGAATATTACAAACAGAAAAACATAACTTACCGTTAGAAATTTGTAGCCCAAAACGCTGAGAGTTCCTGCCACAGCCCCAAATATCAGAGCACCAAATGGCTGCATGGGCATGTTTGCAGTGGCCCCAACAACAACTCCTCCAGCCAGTGAAGAGTTCTGCACATGAACCTGATGATAAGAAATTTAAATTTTTTAAATTTCATTTTCCTCAAAAACTGAAGATTATATTTTATGCACAATAGTCACCAACTTTCTCCTCTCCATACAACACATATTTTTACTTTATATCTTACACTTTCTTGAAATCATTCTGTCCCAATCAACGCATCATGTGTGATCATCTATTTTCCAGCGCAGCAAGAAGCTGAAGTTGTATAGATATATGTGTGCAGCAAGAAGCTGAAGTTGTATAGATATATGTGTGCAGTGAGAAGTTGAAGTAGCATAGATATATGTGTGCAGTGAGAAGCTGAAGTAGCATAGATATATGTGTGCAGTGAGAAGCTGAAGTAGCATAGATATATGTATGCAGTGAGAAGTTGAAGTAGCATAGATATATGTGTGCAGTGAGAAGTTGAAGTAGCATAGATATATGTATGCAGTGAGAAGTTGAAGTAGCATAGATATATGTGTGCAGTGAGAAGCTGAAGTTGTATAGATATATGTGTGCAGTGAGAAGCTGAAGTAGCATAGATATATGCAGTGAGAAGCTAAAGTAGCATAGATATATGTGTGCAGTGAGAAGTTGAAGTAGCATAGATATATGTGTGCAGTGAGAAGTTGAAGTAGCATAGATATATGTGTGCAGTGAGAAGTTGAAGTAGCATAGATATATGTGTGCAGTGAGAAGCTGAAGTAGCATAGATATATGCAGTGAGAAGCTGAAGTAGCATAGATATATGCAGTGAGAAGCTGAAGTAGCATAGATATATGTGTGCAGCAAGAAGTTGAAGTAGCATAGATATATGTGTGCAGTGAGAAGCTGAAGTAGCATAGATATATGTGTGCAGTGAGAAGTTGAAGTAGCATAGATATATGTGTGCAGTGAGAAGTTGAAGTAGCATAGATATATGTGTGCAGTGAGAAGCTGAAGTACCATAGATATATGCAGTGAGAAGCTGAAGTAGCATAGATATATGTGTGCAGTGAGAAGTTGAAGTAGCATAGATATATGCAGTGAGAAGCTGAAGTACCATAGATATATGCAGTGAGAAGCTGAAGTAGCATAGATATATGTGTGCAGTGAGAAGTTGAAGTAGCATAGATATATGCAGTGAGAAGCTGAAGTACCATAGATATATGTATGCAGTGAGAAGTTGAAGTAGCATAGATATATGTGTGCAGTGAGAAGCTGAAGTTGTATAGATATATGTGTGCAGTGAGAAGCTGAAGTAGCATAGATATATGCAGTGAGAAGCTGAAGTAGCATAGATATATGTGTGCAGTGAGAAGTTGAAGTAGCATAGATATATGTGTGCAGTGAGAAGTTGAAGTAGCATAGATATATGTGTGCAGTGAGAAGTTGAAGTAGCATAGATATATGTGTGCAGTGAGAAGCTGAAGTAGCATAGATATATGTGTGCAGTGAGAAGTTGAAGTAGCATAGATATATGTGTGCAGTGAGAAGCTGAAGTAGCATAGATATATGCAGTGAGAAGCTGAAGTAGCATAGATATATGCAGTGAGAAGCTGAAGTAGCATAGATATATGCAGTGAGAAGCTGAAGTAGCATAGATATATGTGTGCAGCAAGAAGTTGAAGTAGCATAGATATATGTGTGCAGTGAGAAGCTGAAGTAGCATAGATATATGTGTGCAGTGAGAAGTTGAAGTAGCATAGATATATGTGTGCAGTGAGAAGTTGAAGTAGCATAGATATATGTGTGCAGTGAGAAGCTGAAGTACCATAGATATATGCAGTGAGAAGCTGAAGTAGCATAGATATATGTGTGCAGTGAGAAGTTGAAGTAGCATAGGTATATGCAGTGAGAAGCTGAAGTACCATAGATATATGCAGTGAGAAGCTGAAGTAGCATAGATATATGTGTGCAGTGAGAAGTTGAAGTAGCATAGATATATGCAGTGAGAAGCTGAAGTACCATAGATATATGTGTGCAGTGAGAAGTTGAAGTAGCATAGATATATGTGTGCAGTGAGAAGCTGAAGTACCATAGATATATGTGTGCAGTGAGAAGTTGAAGTACCATAGATATATGTGTGCAGTGAGAAGTTGAAGTACCATAGATATATGTGTGCAGTGAGAAGCTGAAGTACCATAGATATATGTGTGCAGTGAGAAGCTGAAGTAGCATAGATATATGTGTGCAGTGAGAAGTTGAAGTAGCATAGATATATGTGTGCAGTGAGAAGTTGAAGTTGTATAGATATATGTATGCAGTGAGAAGTTGAAGTAGCATAGATATATGCAGTGAGAAGCTGAAGTAGCATAGATATATGTGTGCAGTGAGAAGTTGAAGTTGTATAGATATATGTATGCAGTGAGAAGTTGAAGTAGCATAGATATATGCAGTGAGAAGCTGAAGTAGCATAGATATATGTGTGCAGTGAGAAGTTGAAGTTGTATAGATATATGTATGCAGTGAGAAGTTGAAGTAGCATAGATATATGCAGTGAGAAGCTGAAGTAGCATAGATATATGTGTGCAGTGAGAAGCTGAAGTAGCATAGATATATGTGTGCAGTGAGAAGTTGAAGTAGCATAGATATATGCAGTGAGAAGCTGAAGTAGCATAGATATATGTGTGCAGTGAGAAGTTGAAGTAGCATAGATATATGCAGTGAGAAGCTGAAGTAGCATAGATATATGTGTGCAGTGAGAAGTTGAAGTAGCATAGATATATGCAGTGAGAAGCTGAAGTAGCATAGATATATGTGTGCAGTGAGAAGCGGAAGTAGCATAGATATATGTGTGCAGTGAGAAGCTGAAGTAGCATAGATATATGTGTGCAGTGAGAAGCTGAAGTAGCATAGATATATGTGTGCAGTGAGAAGCTGAAGTAGCATAGATATATGTGTGCAGTGAGAAGTTGAAGTAGCATAGATATATGTGTGCAGTGAGAAGTTGAAGTAGCATAGATATATGTGTGCAGTGAGAAGATGAAGTAGCATAGATATATGTGTGCAGTGAGAAGCTGAAGTAGCATAGATATATGTGTGCAGTGAGAAGATGAAGTAGCATAGATATATGTGTGCAGTGAGAAGTTGAAGTAGCATAGATATATGTGTGCAGTGAGAAGATGAAGTAGCATAGATATATGTGTGCAGTGAGAAGCTGAAGTAGCATAGATATATGTGTGCAGTGAGAAGTTGAAGTAGCATAGATATATGTGTGCAGTGAGAAGTTGAAGTAGCATAGATATATGTGTGCAGTGAGAAGTTGAAGTAGCATAGATATATGTGTGCAGTGAGAAGTTGAAGTAGCATAGATATATGTGTGCAGTGAGAAGTTGAAGTAGCATAGATATATGTGTGCAGTGAGAAGATGAAGTAGCATAGATATATGCAGTGAGAAGCTGAAGTACCATAGATATATGTGTGCAGTGAGAAGTTGAAGTAGCATAGATATATGTGTGCAGTGAGAAGTTGAAGTAGCATAGATATATGTGTGCAGTGAGAAGTTGAAGTAGCATAGATATATGTGTGCAGTGAGAAGATGAAGTAGCATAGATATATGCAGTGAGAAGCTGAAGTACCATAGATATATGTGTGCAGTGAGAAGTTGAAGTAGCATAGATATATGCAGTGAGAAGCTGAAGTAGCATAGATATATGTGTGCAGTGAGAAGTTGAAGTAGCATAGATATATGTATGCAGTGAGAAGTTGAAGTAGCATAGATATATGCAGTGAGAAGCTGAAGTAGCATAGATATATGTGTGCAGTGAGAAGTTGAAGTAGCATAGATATATGTGTGCAGTGAGAAGTTGAAGTAGCATAGATATATGTATGCAGTGAGAAGCTGAAGTAGCATAGATATATGTGTGCAGTGAGAAGTTGAAGTAGCATAGATATATGTGTGCAGTGAGAAGTTGAAGTAGCATAGATATATGCAGTGAGAAGCTGAAGTAGCATAGATATATGTGTGCAGTGAGAAGTTGAAGTAGCATAGATATATGCAGTGAGAAGCTGAAGTAGCATAGATATATGTGTGCAGTGAGAAGTTGAAGTAGCATAGATATATGTGTGCAGTGAGAAGTTGAAGTAGCATAGGTATATGCAGTGAGAAGCTGAAGTACCATAGATATATGCAGTGAGAAGCTGAAGTAGCATAGATATATGTGTGCAGTGAGAAGTTGAAGTAGCATAGATATATGCAGTGAGAAGCTGAAGTACCATAGATATATGTGTGCAGTGAGAAGTTGAAGTAGCATAGATATATGTGTGCAGTGAGAAGCTGAAGTACCATAGATATATGTGTGCAGTGAGAAGGTGAAGTACCATAGATATATGTGTGCAGTGAGAAGTTGAAGTACCATAGATATATGTGTGCAGTGAGAAGCTGAAGTACCATAGATATATGTGTGCAGTGAGAAGCTGAAGTAGCATAGATATATGTGTGCAGTGAGAAGTTGAAGTAGCATAGATATATGTGTGCAGTGAGAAGTTGAAGTTGTATAGATATATGTATGCAGTGAGAAGTTGAAGTAGCATAGATATATGCAGTGAGAAGCTGAAGTAGCATAGATATATGTGTGCAGTGAGAAGCTGAAGTAGCATAGATATATGTGTGCAGTGAGAAGTTGAAGTAGCATAGATATATGCAGTGAGAAGCTGAAGTAGCATAGATATATGTGTGCAGTGAGAAGTTGAAGTAGCATAGATATATGCAGTGAGAAGCTGAAGTAGCATAGATATATGTGTGCAGTGAGAAGTTGAAGTAGCATAGATATATGCAGTGAGAAGCTGAAGTAGCATAGATATATGCAGTGAGAAGCTGAAGTAGCATAGATATATGTGTGCAGTGAGAAGCTGAAGTAGCATAGATATATGTGTGCAGTGAGAAGCTGAAGTAGCATAGATATATGTGTGCAGTGAGAAGCTGAAGTAGCATAGATATATGTGTGCAGTGAGAAGTTGAAGTAGCATAGATATATGTGTGCAGTGAGAAGTTGAAGTAGCATAGATATATGTGTGCAGTGAGAAGTTGAAGTAGCATAGATATATGTGTGCAGTGAGAAGTTGAAGTAGCATAGATATATGTGTGCAGTGAGAAGTTGAAGTAGCATAGATATATGTGTGCAGTGAGAAGTTGAAGTAGCATAGATATATGTGTGCAGTGAGAAGATGAAGTAGCATAGATATATGCAGTGAGAAGCTGAAGTACCATAGATATATGTGTGCAGTGAGAAGTTGAAGTAGCATAGATATATGTGTGCAGTGAGAAGTTGAAGTAGCATAGATATATGTGTGCAGTGAGAAGTTGAAGTAGCATAGATATATGTGTGCAGTGAGAAGATGAAGTAGCATAGATATATGCAGTGAGAAGCTGAAGTACCATAGATATATGTGTGCAGTGAGAAGTTGAAGTAGCATAGATATATGCAGTGAGAAGCTGAAGTAGCATAGATATATGTGTGCAGTGAGAAGTTGAAGTAGCATAGATATATGTATGCAGTGAGAAGTTGAAGTAGCATAGATATATGCAGTGAGAAGCTGAAGTAGCATAGATATATGTGTGCAGTGAGAAGTTGAAGTAGCATAGATATATGTGTGCAGTGAGAAGTTGAAGTAGCATAGATATATGTGTGCAGTGAGAAGTTGAAGTAGCATAGATATATGCAGTGAGAAGCTGAAGTAGCATAGATATATGTGTGCAGTGAGAAGTTGAAGTAGCATAGATATATGCAGTGAGAAGCTGAAGTAGCATAGATATATGTGTGCAGTGAGAAGCTGAAGTAGCATAGATATATGTGTGCAGTGAGAAGTTGAAGTAGCATAGATATATGTGTGCAGTGAGAAGTTGAAGTAGCATAGATATATGTGTGCAGTGAGAAGTTGAAGTAGCATAGATATATGCAGTGAGAAGCTGAAGTAGCATAGATATATGTGTGCAGTGAGAAGTTGAAGTAGCATAGATATATGTGTGCAGTGAGAAGTTGAAGTAGCATAGATATATGTGTGCAGTGAGAAGCTGAAGTAGCATAGATATATGTGTGCAGTGAGAAGCTGAAGTAGCATAGATATATGTGTGCAGTGAGAAGTTGAAGTAGCATAGATATATGTGTGCAGTGAGAAGTTGAAGTAGCATAGATATATGTGTGCAGTGAGAAGTTGAAGTAGCATAGATATATGCAGTGAGAAGCTGAAGTAGCATAGATATATGTGTGCAGTGAGAAGCTGAAGTAGCAAGTATGCTAGTGTAATCGTTAAGGGATTACACTGATGTTATACGTCTAATTGGGCAAGGATTCAGTGCCTGCACTCATCATCCGCTAAGAGAGGTCTTAACACTTGCCTCATAAGCATTCAGGCCTACAAAATGTGAATGATTCGAGACTTGTTTTTAAGAACAGCACAAAGGTGAGGTATTGTAGGTGTTAGCACACCTTTCTAGCACACCTGTGACAGAGAGCTGATAGTGGTGATTGTAGTGTGACAGGGAGCTGATATTTATGATTGTAGTGTGACAGAGAGCTGATGGTTGTGATTGTAGTGTGACAGAGAACTGATGGTGATGATTGTAGTGTGACAGGGAGCTGATAGTAATGATTGTAGTGTGACAGAGAGCTGATAGTGGTGATTATAGAGTCACAGGGAGCTGATAGTGGTTATTGTAGTGTGACAGAGAGCTGATAGTGGTTATTGTAGTGTGACAGAGAGCTAATAGTGATGACTGTAACAACAATCGAATGATGATGAAACATTATATAAAAATGGAGAAATTCTCACCATGTCAAACCTTCCTTTCTTGTCAACAATAGCAGACACACAAAA
Organism: Cepaea hortensis; assembly: GCA_963921405.1. Classification (NCBI taxonomy): domain Eukaryota; kingdom Metazoa; phylum Mollusca; class Gastropoda; order Stylommatophora; family Helicidae; genus Cepaea; species Cepaea hortensis. The sequence goes on from OY992891.1 coordinate 62,024,933, forward strand.
GGTCATGGCCGTGCATGCACATAATGAAAGAAAGGTGTTGAGATAAGCCCTGTCTCTTTGTTGCTGATCGTCTGCAAAACCGCCATTGAAAGATGGCCAGTAGATCCACAAAAACACTGTCCCTGGAAAGGAGAATAGAATGAAAGGTTCATTGTGAAGGCTGTTGAATGTTGGGGCATTTATGTTTATATTATGTGTGTACCTTTACCTAGTAGTTGAGGTGTGGAATAGCAACAATATAACAGATTCTGCAATATTCTTTATTCTTCTACTTCTTCTTTTGTTCACTTAAAATGTGTCTATAATTGTACTGTTGTCTTTTGTATGAATTTAACTGTCTTTTTTAGTTCGCTCAGTCGTGCACAGAGTTTATCTTCCACTGTTGTTTCTCTAGGCCAGGAGGTTTGCCTAGATATGTCGTATTTTGGGCACTCTTGGAGTATGTGATCTGCTGTCTGCGGTGCCAGTCCACATGTGCACATGGCTGCTTCACCAATCTTGAATTTTGTATGCATGTGGCTGCATAATCTATTGTGTCCTGTTTAAAGGTGCAGAATAATGATTTCTTCTGGTCTATCCATAAGAAGGTAATCGCCTTGAGCTGATGCTGGTGGCTTTCTGACTGGTTTGATCATCATTTTACTTTTGGTGGTATGTAACAATATTCTCTCTATTTAAACTTAGGATCATGGGTGAGTCTATTAATGTGCGTTGAAATTATCATCATAAGTGTAGCAATTGTATTATAGAACGTTGCTCTCATCCTAAATTTAAAAAAAAAAATCAAAGGACCCTTTTACACGACTAAAGAGCATTAGGCATATGGTGACAGACACACGTTGTTAGCAAGCAATTGGCAATTGGTAAAAGATGTGGTCACTATCACGCCCGGCTGCCTTTCCTCCCCAAGACACTTCCTGTGACCTATTTTAGGCTGGGTTGACCCGAGAGCCAAGATCAATGTTAAAATTCTACCCCTTTGCAGAAGCAGACGCCACCACACTACCACAGCTCCCGCTCTTATCATATCCTGTCAAAGAGATTCTATACCAGATATCTTTAACTGATTAATTGCCAAGGGATGATTAATCATCTTAAACAACTTCCCGTAGCTGCCATGAGCTCACATGCACTAGTTTTCCCTATGCAACACCCTTTAATTTGATATATAATACAACTTGTCTGCTACCATATTAACAACTTTTAACCCCACTTCCAATTTCCAGTAATCCATTTTTATTTGTTGCAAAACTACATTCTGTTTGGCACTGAATCAGTTAATGTTCTGTGTGAGCGCTTCGTGTTGGTCGCCCTGCCTTGTCTTCCAGAAATCATCCCTTCCATTAGTTTTCTGACTAAATAACTGTGATGCTTGATTTGATGTGGCAACAGTATTTTAATTTATGAGACACAATGTTTCAGATAATGCTAAGATTAAGTTGAATGTCAGGATTTCTATTTTTGATCCACAGTATTTTAACAAAGAGTCTGAAATATCTAAGTTCAAAAGTATGAATTTGAATTGTTCTATATTTGTGATACCCTGCATGATTCACAACCAGACGATGCTACAGTTAATATGCATGCTATCAAAATCATAAATGTGTATATTATTTATGTTTGCTGCCATTACAAAACAGGTTCTTGTCACAATGTTTTGCATTGCTATGGCTAGTCTAAGAATTATGCACAAGCAAAACATAAAAACTCACCAATCATAGCGAAGATATCTGAATTGTAATTACTGCCTCCTTTTTTGGAAGCTTCTACATCTTTAGTGTATAAAACTCTAGCCACAGCCAGGCCAAAGTATGCCCCAAACAAGTGGATGAACATTGATTCGCCAATGTCTCTAACCTGGGGACAATAACAGTGTCAAATAGATTACAGGAAAATGTATAGTTGAAATACAGTTTGAAAATAAATATGAATTTTAAAAGATAGATAACAAATATATAGACATAACAAAAACTAACTTTCTTTGAAGAATCTATTATTATTATTTTCATTATTATTTAAAGAACACTACAAGCTGCTTGTTTGCTTTGGCAATAATTAGGAGCAAAAATAGTGCCTACTTCTCTCCTTTACGTTCATGGCTATAAATGCATTTCTCATGTTATTTCAGTGGTCTTAAATGTTTCTTTAGGGCTAGCTGTTTGTGAAGAAATAACGTTAAGTTACTCACATTGCTATATATTTAATGATGAAACAAACTTTAGCATTTTATGCAAATTGAAGGATACCTTTTCATGTCCCGAAGTTTATTTAGTAAATAGTGCAAAGAAAAGGAAGAAGAGGAAGAAGCAGATTAGGAGGAGGAGGAGGGAGAGTGAGAGGGGGGAGAAATAGGAGGATGAAAAGGAGAAAACAAAGAAGATGTAGAAGAAGAGCAAGAAGAAAGTATAAAAACACATGAAGAATGGTAACTGTGAAACGATCAAGTTTTTGCAGTGAGCTATGACAAGAGTGACCTTCTGTAAAAGATGTACATAAAAACTTCGACACTTACTGTAAACATGTGCTCATAAAATGCACAAATGGGTGAACTAAGAATTACAACACCATGGGTTATTTACATTGATAAGATTACATGATGAGTGGTGACATTTTACATTTGCAGTTGTGGCTTACATGGAGAAGATCCACGCCGATGTATTCGTTAAGCTGGGCAAGAAGAATCTCGATGATTCCCATCACCAGCAACTGGATGGGACTAGTTTTCCCAAGAACTGCCCCAAATGAAATCAGGACAGTTGCTGTAGCGAAATCATAGGTTACCATTCTGAAATGAAAACAATAAACTGAAGATACAAATTTGACTTGACTGGAAACAAATATCCTTAATTCATTATCAAGTATTTCAGCTCTTGGTATAGTTAATACTAATAGTGTTCAAACTTCCTGGTCATTCAATTTCATTCTTATTTGTCCCTTTGCCGCTCTATTTAATTTCATAACAATATAAAATAACCACAAAGTAATGCAGCTTTACAGAACAGAATTACGAAAAAACAAAGAACTGAATCAGCTAATAAACCACTCCGTAGATGTGAAGTTCCGGTACTGTATTACATACCTCGCTGGTTTTTTGTTTTAATGGCTTGGGTAGGCGAAGAAGAGCCCTGTAAGACATTCCCCTTGTAGGTGGCACTCTGGTATATGGGCTGGGGGAATAAGGACTGGAGGTATATGGGCTGGAGGAAATCCTGAAAACCCGCCTCACAATGATAGATACAAGCCCTTTTCATGACCCAAGCGGCCTGGAAGTCAATACACTGGATTCAAGAGTTAAAACTCACAGTCTTTGAGAGGATGTACAACCAATCAAACAACTGCAACACACATTGTTTTCATTACGGACTCAAAGAGTATGCTTAGTAAGTGGAAAAAAGAATGTTTCGTGTGGAATGGCTCACCTCGCTTCAGAGGTCACAGATTGTGAGAATTGTATGGATTTTTTTACCCTGACCATGCGGGAGTGCAGGGGGAATGAACAGGCTGATAAGCTGGCAGGGAATGCACCTCTTGGTGGTAGATTACCTATGAACGAGGAAGAGGTGGTCATGCGCCTGTGGGACCAGGTGGAGAAGGTGGGGGAACAACCTGAAAACCCGTATTGGGAAAGAATGATATTGTAGGGGATCGGCAAGGGTCTGGAAGAATCTAAAAACTGAGAGGGAAGACCAGGAGAACTTTCAATCAGACAGCGTTGGGAACGATTAGTAATGTGACTCTTCGCTGGCTGTTGAACGCCGTTGGAAGAGGTGACGGAGCGCGTATGGTAATGTCCTGAGTGCAGTGATATCGGTTCTTAACTCCACTCAACTCAACTCAACTCAACAAACCAAAGTACATTTGCCTATCATAAATTGTTACCCATCACTTACTGCTCAACGCCGATATGAAATTTTTCTCCGCCAAGTATGTCCGCATGGATGAACCCCTTCACAATGGCAGCCCACTGGATACACACAGCACTGACCATCAGGTTGACGCCCACAGAGGAGAATCCGTAATTCTTCAAGAACGTCATCAGAAAACCAAAGCCCACAAAAATCATGCCATTGACGTCCATGAAATCTAAGGGTTGGGTAAGAGAAAAAAAAATGCATAATGAGTTTCGGGTACATAAAAGGTAAAATATACACGGTAATTCTTTGATATTTACAGGTTTAAACACTAGATGAACGACTTTATTGCACCGGGTTTACTCCTTCTGGCGTGATCTCTCTTCGAGAATGGCAGACTGTCTTGTCTGCCTGCCGAAAGGATCGTACAAAGCACGAGCTCTTTAGTTCCAGCCATGACCTTCAGGTGTCTCAGAACAAAAATATGCAGTCCGACAACAAACCCACAATCTCCATAACGCGAGGCAATCAGCTTAGCCACTTCGTCACATATCACCATCATCATGTGCCTTGTCGGCTGGCGTGGGCGATCGTGCTTCTCCACAAATTGCGATCTCCGACAGCATGAATTAATTCGTGTGATGACCCCCTTCCTTGCCATGACACTAGACTGTCAAGAATTTTCTCTATCTGTCTTCCTCTATCTTTCTTTCCACAAATCTTTCAGGTTGTCACATGTTCCAGTTTTTGTATGCTCTTAAAGTGACCAAAAAAATAATGACTCTTTCTTATGTTTGTGATAATTTGTCTTTGCGACATAGCTTCCCTCAAAATGTCAAGATTGCTCATTTTGGCTGTCCTGTTAATTTTCAGCATTCTACTATAAAATCACACTGCCAAAGCTTCTAGTGATATTTTTTATCTGTTTACTAACTGCCCAGGCTCGCAAATGTATATTAAAACTGATTCTCTGTAATATACAAGAATTCTGTTTCATTCATCACATGATATATATTGTCGCAGTGTGAAGTGCTAGACCTTCATATGCCCTGAATTACAGTACAATAAGGTGAAGTTACCAGTAGCCTTTCACAATGCCGTTTTCCAAAAAGAGATCCCCAGAATCGTTTGAACATAACCAGGTCATCTTTCAGCACAGTACAAAACGGTTTCCATGGGATTAGCTCTAGACTAGCAATGTTTTCTGCACATGTTTCAGGTATTTCATTGTAAACAATTGACAATATAACACAACAAGCAATTAACTAGTACCTTGCCGTCTTGACAGACGATAGTTTATAAAATGGGGTTATCTCTCTATAACAAGTCAAGATTGTTGGGCACCTTACAAGGAGACATAAACTTGAAAACTTAGTAACAACTGGCAAAACTGATGGATAAAGAGCAAGGAGAAGACACACACATAAATATCTGGATGGCTTCGCGGCCTGGCACAACTCAGACAAGAACACATATCTGATCAGAAACGCGGACGCTTATCGGGAATGAAACTTGATGATGATGATGACGACGATGAAGCGTTTTAACAAGGGAACCACAGGCAACACACATTAGTAAAATCAAAATATGTTGTGTATATGTAGTTTGTCGAGTTGTTCCTTCTTGTTCATGCACGTGAGTTCTCCAAGTGGTGAGTTCAGGACTGTGGTGCTGAAATCTACCGTCATCTCGGGGAGTAACCATGACCTCTTTCAGTCTCCTAGCGTGCATAGTTCAAGTCCTTGACCGTTTTCATCACAGCGGAGATCGTGGTGAATCCTCCCTGTTCGCCAGATTAGTGTTTGCCCAGAATGCCTCGCGTGGAGGTTGACATGTATTCTTCTTCTGTGCTATATCTCCCATTGGAGCCTCTCTCTCTCTCTCTCTCTCTCTCTCTCTCTCTCTCTCTCTCTCTCTCTCTCTCTCTCTCTCTCTCTCTCTCTCTCTCTCTCTCTCTTCTCTCTCTCTCTCTCTCGCTCTCTCTCTCAATAAACTGATTAAATGCCATGGGATGATTAATCGTCTTAAGTCATCATCATCATCATCATCAAGTGCCGTGCCGGCTGGCGTAGGCGTTCATGGCTCTCCATAGATCTCGGTCTTTGGTTTTCTGGATCAACTCTGGTGCTGATATTCCTCCATGCCACCGTCTCAATCCATCCAGCATCACTTCTCTTGGTCTACCTCTGCCTCTCTTCCCCTCGATCTTTCCAGTTGTTACGATGTTCTCCAATGCCTCTCTTCTCATCACGTGACCAAAGAAAGATGTTTGTCTCTGTCTTATTGTTGTATATAATGTTCTAGTTTCATTAGCCTGTTTCAGGCAGTCGTCGTTAGTTACTCTGGCAGTCCAAGGAATTCGCAACATTCGTCTCAGGAACCACATCTCTGTTGCTTCTAATTTCTTCTTAATTTGTTCATTTACATTCCAAGATTCACTGCCATACAGCAAAACTGGTTCTACATAGCATTTCAGCACTCTCTTTCTTACATTCAGTGATAGTGACTTATTGCATAAGATACTCTTCATTTTCTGAAAAGCGGCTTTTGCCTGCCCTATTCTACTCCTAATCTCTGTTGTACATCTTCCATCTGATGTTATAAATGCCCCTAGGTATCTAAAATTATCAACTTGGTTAAGGATTTTCCCTTCTATTTCTATGTCACATTTTGGTGTCACCATTTTCTTTGATATTACCATTGTTACTGTTTTCTTGATATTCAAGGAGAGTCCTTTCCTTGCACTCTCTGTTACTACAACGTCTAATAATTGTTGTAGGTCTGTTGAATTATCCGCCACCAATACTGTGTCATCTGCATAGCGTATCTTATATATAAAAAAGGATGTGCGTATCTCCGTATGTCCTTTATACGCTCGCGAACGGCCCATCCGATTGAGATGAAATTTTCTACACGCCTTCCTTTCATTCCAGAGATGCCAACTGTGATATTTTGTTAGTGTGAAATCGCCTGCTTATCCAGTATTATTTCATTTTTCATCATAATTTCATATATCTCAGGGGACCTAACTCTATAAAAGTTATTTCAAGGGGCATAACTTTTCTGTATAACTTATAGTCATATTGTGGCATCGTTTTCAAAGATTTATAAACTCTTTGTCCATAGTTATGTACCGGCATATGAGTTATAATAAATAATGATACAATCTGTAAGGCATTTTCAAAGTTTTCATAAAAATGATGCACAATGCATAACATTGTAACTCATCTTTTTTTGCTTAAGAAGTTACTGTAGTCATGCAGGTGATTAGAAAGAGTTTTCATTAAAAATAATGGATGGTGTGTGGAAGGGCATTTTTTTAAGTTACTTTTTTTGTTGTATGAATTTAATGAGACGCTACCCGCCAGGAGCTGGGCGAAGTCACGCCGGGTCAGATAGATAGATAGACCCACCTTTTCGCTGCAGTTGTCTACTCCTCCTTTTCCTTCTTCTGCTGATGCTGCTGCCGCCGCTCCATTTACCCAAGTTAATTGTTGGGGGAAGATGTAAAGATCTTTCAAGTGCTCTTTCTAATGCTTTTTGTAAGTTGGTCTTCGTTTATCTAAGGTTGTTCTAACTGCAACCAATAAATGATTAGACAAACAGGCAGACAGACAGACAGAGAGGGAGGGACGGACAGACAGACAGACAGACAGACAGACAGACAGACAGATAGTCGGTAACGGGAACGGGAACTTATATGACTACTTATATGAATTAAATGAGATGCTCCCCACCAAGGACTGGGCGATGCCGGGTCAGACAGACAGACAGACAGTCGGTAACGGGAACGTGAGCTTATATGACTACTTATATGAATTAAATGAGATGCTCCCCACCAAGGACTGGGCGAAGCCGGGCCGGGTCAGCTAGTATCTTATATATAAATTAGGATGTGCGTATTTATGTATCTCTGTATGTCCTTTATCCGTTCGCGAACGGCCCATCCGATTGAGATGAAATTTTCTACACGACTTCCTTTCATTCCAGAGCTGTCAACTGTGATATTTTGTTAGTGTGAAATCGCCTGCTTACTCAGTATTATTTCATTTTTCATTTTTCATCATAATTTCATATATCTCAGGGGACCTAACTCTGTAAAAGTTATTTCAAGGGGCATAACTTTTCTGTATAACTTATAGTCATATTGTGGCATCGTTTTCAAAGATTTATAAACTCTTTGTCCATAGTTATGTACCGGCATATGAGTTATAATAAATAATGATACAATCTGTAAGGCATTTTCAAAGTTTTCATAAAAATGATGCACAATGCATAACATTGTAACTCATCTTTTTTTGCTTAAGAAGTTACTGTAGTCATGCAGGTGATTAGAAAGAGTTTTCATTAAAAATAATGGATGGTGTGTGGTAGAACGTTCTTTTAAGTTACATTTTTTTTGTTGTATGAATTTAATGAAGCCGGACAGGGTCAGGCAGACAGATAGACAGACAGACAGACAGATAGACAGTCGGGAACAGGAACTTATATGACTACTTATATAAATTAAATGAGATGCTTCACACCAGGAGCTGGGCGATGTCGGGCCGGGTCAGACAGACAGACAGACAGACAGACAGACAGACAGACAGATAGTCGGTAACGGGAACGGGAACTTATATGACTACTTATATGAATTAAATGAGATGCTTCCGACCAGGGACTGGGCGAAGCCGGGCAGGGTCAGGCAGACAGACAGACAGACAGACAGACAGACAGTCGGTAACGGGAACGAGAACTTATATGACTACTTATGTGAATTAAATGAGATGCTCCCCACCAGGGTCTGGGCGAAGCCGGGCAGGGTCAGCTAGTTATTTATATTATAACCTCCAACTAGTATTCCTGTCATCTCTTTGATCTCTCTCATTATTACTTCGCTATACAGGGAGAAAAGATCTGGTGACAAGACACACCCTTGTCGTACTCCTAGCTTTATCCGTTCGTAACTACCCTCTTTATTTCCCATTTTAATTGCTGCTACTTGGTTCCAGTAAACATTCTTTATTATTCTTAAATCTTTTCCATCAGTGTTGATATCTTCCAACATTTTAATCAGTTCATCATGTTTTACTTTATCAAATGCCTTAGTATAATCTATGAAGCACAAATATATGTCTCTCTGTTTCTCTATTGACCTTTCTATTAGTGTCCGTAATGTATAAATTGCATTGTTTGTGCCCTTTCCTTCCACAAATCCATACTGTTCTTCACTAATTTCCATTTTTATTTTCTTTTTGATTCTTCTCATTATGATTCTGAGTAGAAGCTTAGTGATATGGTTTATAAGGTTAATTGTACGAAAATCTTCACAATCAATTGCTCCTGGTCTTTTTGGTATAGCTATAAATAAAGATTTCAGCATATCACTGGGTAAATATCCACTGCTGTAAATATCATTCAACATTTTGGTTAATATATCTACTCCAAATTCTCCCAATACTTCTAATTCTTCTATTGTGATTTCATCTGGCCCAGCTGTTTTTCCTTTCTTCATACGTTTCATAGCGTCAGCGACTTCTTCTTTCAGAATAGGTGGACCTTCTAAGTTACTATCTTCTGTTAATTCTCCCCTTTCTCCTTCATATAATTCTCTTATATACTCATTCCACCTCTTCATTATAGCATCTTCCTCTAATATTATCTTTCCTGTTTTTGATTTCAAACACCCTGTATTTATTCTTATTTTTCTTCCTGTAAGCTCACTGATTTTTCTGTGCATATTTTTTGTATCTTTAATGGAATTTAATTCAATTTTTTTGCATTGCTCGTTTAACCAACTTTCTTTAGCCTTCCCACATTTATCTTTTATTTCTTTATTTATCTTAGCGTATTCTTGTTTGTCATTTTTACTCTGTTTTCTTTTGTCCATCAGTTTTAAGATATCTTCATTCATCCATTTTTTCTTAGCTATTTTGCCTCTCTCCGGTAATACTTCTTTGCTAGTTTGATGAATGGAGTCCCTTAACATTTCCCATTGTTCATCTATACTCTGTATTTTAGTTATTGCATTGTACCTATTTTTCACAGTCACTCTGTATTGTTCTTGCATTTCTTTATCTATTTTCAGAACCTCTTTATTAAGTCTCATGTTCTTAACCATTTTTTTCCCTCTCTTTAATCTTACTTTTATTTGTCCACATAGTGGTACATGATCACTATTACAGTCAGCACCAGGCATTGTCTTTACATTAATTAAAGCATTTCTAAATCTTTTATTAATTAGTATGTAGTCAATTTGGTTGCGTATTTTCTTATCAGGGCTTATCCATGTGTACAGTCGTCTTTTATGGTGTTTAAACCATGTGTTTCCAATTATCATCTCATTGATATTTGCCCATTCTATTAGCATTTCCCCTCTTTCATTTCTTGTACCTAAACCATAATTCCCCACTACATCCTCCATTTTTCCCTTTCCTACTTTTGCATTAAAATCACCGAGTATTATTTTTATTTCTTGTGATCCAATTTGAGCCATCGCCATTTCTATTTCGTCGTAAAAGTGTTGTATTTCTTCATCACTACTGCTTGCTGTTGGTGCATATACTTGTATAATATTTATGTCTATTGGTTTGCCTTTGATTTTTACCATAATAACTCTATCTGAAATACACCAGTATCCATTAATTGACTTGGCTGTTTTTTCATCTAATATTATTCCTACACCTTTTTCATGTGTTTTCCCTCCAGAATAAATTATTGTGTGATTGTCAGCTATAATTTTGCCCGATCCCTTCCATCTCATCTCACTAACGCCTAGTATATTCATTTTCATGCTATCCATCCATCCATCATGTGCCATGCCGGTAAGCGTGGGCGGTCATGTTCTGCCATCTCACTCGATCAACAGAGTCGTGGATCAGTTCCGTGTTTTTGTCTCGACCATGCCACAAGGCCAAGCCATCCAGATACTTGTTTCTAGGTCTTCCCCTTGGTCTGTTCCCCTCGATCTTACCAGTTGTCACCAAGTTCTCCAAATCATTTCTTCTCATAACATGCCCAAAAAATTTTGACTGTCTACGTCTAATGTCTCTGATCAGTTTACGATCTTCATTTGTTTCTTGAAGGACTTGTTCATTGGTCTTTCTGGCTGTCCATGGTATTCTTTGCATTTTCCTCAGAAACCACATTTCTACAGCCATCAGATATTTTTCAGCCTGGCTGCTCATTGTCCAAGCTTCACATCCATATAAAAGTACAGGTTCTATGTAGCATCTCAACACTCTTTTTCTCGTTTCAATTGACATCTTTTTATTGGTCAGTATGTTTTTCATCTTGCTAAAGGCTACTTTTGACATGGCGATTCTTGTTCTAATCTCTTCAAGGCATCTCCCATCAGATGTTATTACTGTTCCGAGGTAATTGTACCTATTCACTTGTTGAAGAGTATTCCCATTTACTTGTATATTACACTGTGGTATTTCGTTCTTCTTAGTGACGACCATAATCTGTGTCTTTTTACAATTTAATTCTAACCCTTGTTGTTCACTATGTGTAACAACCGCATCTACTAAATTTTGCAGGTCCTGTTCATTGTCTGCAATCAAGACTGTATCATCTGCATATCTAATGTTATTGATGCATCGTCCCCCAATGTTGATTCCTTCCATATTTTCAATATTTCTGAAAATATTTTCACTGTACAGGGAAAACAGATCTGGAGACATTACACATCCCTGTCTCACACCTCTCTTAATAGGCTGATATTGGCTTACTTCATTATCAACTCTTATGGCAGCTTGTTGTTTCCAATATATGTTTTTTACAAGTCTAAGGTCTTTCCCATCAATTTGTAGATCTTCAAGCATCCTTATCATGTTGACATGTCTCACTTTATCAAAAGCCTTTGTGTAGTCAATGAAGCAAAGGTGTAGATCTTTGTTTACTTCTATAGAACGTTCGATTACGGTTCTCAGTATATACACAGCATTTACTGTTCCCTTGCCTACTACAAACCCACATTGTTCTTCTCCTATTTCAGGTTGTATTTTCCTCCTAACTCTTTGCATGATAATTCTTAGCAAAATCTTCGTGATGTGACTCATTATACTAATTGTTCGATGTTGATCACATTCCAAGGCTCCTGATTTCTTTTCATGCTATCCATCTCTCTTAGAACATTGGTCAACTTTCCTAGCTCATTTAATGTCCTAACATTCCATGTTCCTACTCCAAATTTATTTATTTTAGTTATGATTTTGCCATCAGTAGCTGGATGACGGTCTGGTGTCACCTGTGGCTAATGACTGTCCCTACCGGACGAGGATGCCCTAAGACAGCCATTAACGTCCTTCACTAACTTTGATTTATGTTTTGCCATGAAGTCTTGGGAAGATAATGTGGTGGTTTCCCCTTGCCTTCCACATTCACACGGTGGTCTTTTAACTCTGCCTTTGACAGCCATTTCCGACTGTAAGGACAAGTGAGTGACCTGCCCTGCTCAGGTGCAGAGTTGTCCACTTATTCCGGTGGATACTCGGTCCCCAGAGCTGTGTTAGCCACACCGTAGTGTGTTTCCATCCTCTACCGCGGGGAGGTGCAGTTGGGATTTTCCCTTCATAAAGTTATGGTCTCTGACCAAAACTCTCCAGTACTTTTAGAGGATCTTAAGTGACTTGCCATATCTGCCATAGGCTTATGTATAGCTGAAATGTTGTCATTGCGAAATGCTGTCTCAAATAAAATATAAATACAGTAGTTTTCAATAAGCAATTTCTTTTAATTATGACTTAACAGTAGTTGCCACCACTACATTAAAACATTAAAAAGAAATATCTTTTGTTACCATATTAACAACTGTTAAGTCATAATTGTGACACCCCTACTTCCCATCTCCCGCCATCCATTGTGTGTTTGACACTGAATCTGTTAAATAAACGCACGTCATGCCGTCCGATCTTTTATGATCTCCTTAGAGGTGCTTCTGTATCCTCCCTATATTATTTTATGATCTCCTTAGAGGTGCTTCTGTATCCTCCCTATATTATTTTATTATCTCCTTAGAGGTGCTTCTATATCCTCCCTATATTATTTTATTATCTCCTTAGAGGTGCTTCTGTGTCCTCCCTATATTATTTTATGATCTCCTTAGAGGTGCTTCTGTATCCTCCCTATATTATTAGTCGGTGTCCCTAATTCTCTTCTCCTTGAGGTTTTATGTCTATCTCTATTTCTCTTGCCCTGGTGGGTCCTGAAAAAGGACTTTTTAGTGATACTGCTGTCAGATTTTCAAATGTGTCCTGCCTAGTGGCAGCGTCCTTCCCTCACCTCTTGGTTAGATTGAATCTAGTTCTCCCCCTAAGCTTGACACTGACGACTCTGTCACACCATGTTAATCTTTCTATTACTCTAATTCACTTATTTCATGTAATAGATACCGGATAGATTTTGGATTTACCTAGGTAAGCAAGGTAGTGAGGAGGGAACCTGGCCACCACACCTCCTTACACCGTGGTCTAGATTTTCTACCACATGAATATCTTCACCTTATGGTCCTTGCTTACGGCATTTGCCATCACGTATATCCATAGCCTCCTGTCTCGTCACCTGTCGATCATTCCTGATACAGATGGTTCTCCTTGACGCTACGTCAATCTCAACATCGTATCTCTAAGTTCTCCACTACCGGCTTTTCACTTCCAACTTTCCTATTGATACTACGTGCTCCTGTTATCCTTCGCTCATGACATGTTTAAAAGAGTGTAGAATGTCTATTATTGATACGAGTGACCAGTTCTTCTTGTGAAATGATTTCTTCCATGTCATTTTCATTACCGTATTTCTGTCAGCGGTATCTTCAGCTATAGACCTGCATCTTTGCGGTCTCCGAATGATGTGACACTATTTCGCTAATTAGGACGACCGTAACGATATCTCAGAATCACCGTACCACACAGTAGCAGCTGGAGAAAGCAAAAGATAGAATGGCATGGAATGATTTGGTTGAACGTCAATGTGGAATAAAGGAAAGAAGAAGAAGAAGAAGAAGAAGAAGAAGAAGAAGAAGAAGAAGAAGAAGAAGAAGAAGAAGAAGAATATGCAGAGTGACTAAAATTCACTTCCAGAACGAATAAGTTGTGCAACAACAGTTACGTAATTGGTCCTGCAGATTAAACATGTACAGACACATTAAGTGTTTCGGTGCAAAAGCAACATCCAATAAAAGCACAGGCAATAACGATAACAAATAACTGTGAGTAAAGAGAAAACAAAGAGATAACAGAGGAGTACAAACTTACTTGGATATTTGGCATAGTTTGTATTTTCTATACTCCCGTCGCTGACACCATAAATTTCTGGATAGTTGCTGTTGTCCGAGTAACTTCCAAAAAAAGCGAAAATGATTATAAAAGCGATTTGAAGAGCCAGGACAAATGTGGAGAACTTGATTCTTCTGAGAGATACAAGAGGTTCCGCCATGATGCCAGTGTCAACGTCTGCCTGGTGTTGTAATCACGAATGACTCACTCCAGATTGTCTCTACGATTTGGTTGACTTATCTTTTATGATTCTTGACTGCTTCCTCGAAGATGTTCTCAAACGGTGTCTTTCGCGCCTGCAATAGATATCGAAATCTGTCCAACTGGCCTTTAACAATGTCGCCTACCGTAAGAGGTATTCAATTTGCGGTTTCTTGCAAGTAGCAGATCATTCACTTTTGAGACTCTGTTGATAGCTTTCGTGAAACCTGTTTTGAAAAATAAAAACATCTTAATTTTATTCTCTAACAGGAATAGATACACATACTGTCTATGTTAAAATAGCGTAAATAATAGGAAGTAGAGACTTACTACAGTGATACGAGCGGAGATGTTTTAGGATAATACATTGTGAGATAATGACTATAATTAAACATGTATTGGTGTTATAGGATATCACATTATTAGACACAGAGGGGGAGAAGTAAGGAGACAGACACAGAGAAAATAAACAAAGAGACAGTTGGTGATAAGAGATAGAGAAGGAAACAAACAGATTGAGAAAAAGATAGAGAGGTGGTGAAAAGGAGAGAAAGTCATATAGATAGACATACAGAGAGCGAGAGGGAGAACGACGAAAGAAAGAACTTTATTTTCAAATGGTTAAGAACTGGGCACGCAAGCCCGTCAGACATTCTGCCCTTCTTATCTCTCTGGGAGAGAAGGAGACAGGTAGACTGAGAAAGAGATAAAGAAGAATAGAGAGGGACGGACGGACGGACGGACGGACGGACGGACGGACAGACAGACAGACAGACAGACAGACAGAGAAGAATCCCGAACCAAAGGTGCAAAAGCGTAAACATGTTGTCAGAATGACACCCCCGTGCCAGCACGCAGTCAGTGGCGCAGATACCAGCCATGCTTGAGTCAGCGGTACTTCCATATGTTGGAGTCCGACCGGTTTGATTCTGTGTACGTGACATTTTTATTGATTTATTATTGAACTTTAATCTTTCTGGTCCGAGGCAATTGATGTATTAACTCTTTCTGCCATAACGATTAATCTAGCGCTTTCTGTTCTAGACTTGATGCGGAACATTTTGCTGGTCAAGACAATAGATATATTAACCCTCTCTGCCCTCTTGATTAACCTAACGCTGTGTGTTCTAGGCAGTTGGGGGATGATCATCTTTCTGTTGGCAGGTCAGCGTGGTCGAATGGGTAAGAACGCGTGTTTTTAATCATCCGGTGTGCTGATGCCGAGTTAAGCGGTTCAACCTCTACACCGGACAGCTGAACTAAAATGTTGACCTGTCGTCCTTGACTTGGGACATAAATTACAAGTACCTCTGAAGTCGGAGTGGGTTCGCCTGATGGCGAGGGACACTGTTAATAGGGAAAGCTAATCCACACTCAAAATTCAGTCCATCGCTACTATAAATAGTGTGTATGGACTACGCTTAAGTTCAAAGCGAGCGAGCGCCCAAAAAAAACCCAAAAAACTGTCTGTTCCAGTCAATTGATATATTAACCCTTTCTACCACAATGATTGCCGACTCCGCGGCGAAGGGTTTTACGGACGCAGTTCGTAATCTCGCATACCCGCGTTCGAAACACAGCTGCGGGCAATTTGGCAGCAGACCGCCTTGCGTTGGTTTTTTACGAAATAGCATGGGTGCCGGTCGTCTAGAAAGCAATTGCAAACTACTGAACGTACGCTTGCCAAGAGATCATCATCATCATCATCATAATCATCATCATCATCATCATCATAATCATCATCATCATCATCATCATCATCATTATCATCATCATCATCATCATCATCATCATCATCATATAATCATCAATTGCCATGCTGACTGGCGTAGGTGTTCATGACTCCTCACAGATCTCGGTCTTTGGTTTTCTGGATCAACTCTACGGTTGATATTCTTCCATGCCAAGATATCACAACAGCAAAAAATTATCGTGTTGACTGCAACGTCTTATAAAGGATATGCAACTAACTAATGACCTTAACCCTAATCATTAACCTAACGCTTTCTGTTAAAGACAGTTGATGCGGAACAACTTTCTGTTCCCGTCAGTTACAATTTTTACACAATCTGTCTTACTCGGAAATCTGTTTTTGTTTGTTTGTTAATGACAAAGAATAACTTTCTTAGCAACGGACATCTCCATAAGTGCTCCAGCCTCGTCCCATAGAACAGACAGGGAGAATCACAGCACAGCTCACGAACTCCCTAACTTTGGTGATAATTTAAAGGAAGTGTTTATTCGTAAACGGTTCTGGTCATGTGACGTCTATATCTTCTTATATATAAATTAGGATGTGCGTATGTATCTCTGTATGTATGTATGTATGTCCTTTATGCGCTCGCGAACGGCCCATCCGATTGAGATGAAATTTTCTACACGCCTTCCTTTCATTCCAGAGCAGCCAACTGTCGTATTTTTTTTTTCTTCTTCCTCCTCCTCCCTCCTCCCTCCTCCCCCTCCCAAAATACGTACGTCCAGGAAATGGTCTTCTACATAGACACTTCTCTCTGAGGTCCGCGATAACATATTAACCTGGTGGGATGGCAATCAATCATCCTACTACCTCCTCCCTCCTCCTCCCTTCTCCTCCTCCTCCTCTCCCCTCCTACCTCCTACCCTCTTCCTCTCTCCTCCTCCCTCTCCCTCCTCCTCCCTCTCCCTCCTCTTCCTCCTCCATCCTCCTCCTCCCTCTTCCTCCTCCTCCTCCCTCTTCCTCCTCACTCCTCCTCCTCACTCTTCTTCCTCCTCCCTCTACCTCCTCCCTCCTTCTCCTTCTTCCTTCTCCTCCCTCCTCCTCCCTTTTCCTCCCTCCTCATCCTCCCTCTACCTCCTCCCTCCTCCTCCTTCCTCCACATCCCTCCTCCTCCTCTCCCCTCCTCCTCCTCCTACCCTCTTCCTCTTCCCCTCCCCCTCCTCCCTCTACCTCCTCCTTCTTCCATCCTCCTCCTCCCTTTTCCCCTCCTCCCTCTTCCTCTTCCTCTTCCTCCCTCTTCCTCCTCCTCCTACCTCCTCACTTCTTCCTCCTCTCCTCCTCCCTTTTCCTTTCTCCTACTCCTCCCTCTACCTCCTCCCTCCTCCTCCGTCCTCCACATCCCTCCTCTTCCCTCTTCCTCCTCCTCCCTCCTCATCATTCCTCCTCCTCCTCCTCCCCCTCCTTCTCCTCCCTCCTCCTTCTCCCTCCTCCTTCTACCTCTTCCTCTCTCCACCTCCTTCTCTCCTCCTCATCCTCCTCCCTCTCCCTCCTCCTGCGTTCTCATCCTCCCTCCTCCTCCTCCTTCTTCCCTCCTCCCTCCTCCTCCCCCTCCCTCCTCCTCTCTCCTCCTCTTCCCTCCCCTCCTCCTTCCTCCTCCTCCCACTCCTCCCTCCTCCCTCCTCCTCCTCCTGCGTTCTCATCCTCCCTCCTCCTCCTTCTTCCTCCTCCCTCCTCCTCCCTCTCCCTCCTCCTCTCTCCTCCCTCTTCCCTCCCCCTCCTCCTTCCTCCTCCTCCCTCTTCCTCTTCCTCCCTCCTCCTCCCTCCTTCTCCATTCTTCTCCTCCTCTGCCCTCCTCCTCCTCCTACCCTCTTCCTCTTCCCCTCCTCCCTCTCCCTCCTCCATCCTCCTCCTCCCTCTTCCTCCTCCTTCCTCCTCCTCCCTCTTCCTCCCTCTCCCTCCTCCATCCTCCTCCTCCCTCTTCCTCCTCCTTCTTCCATCCTCCTCCTCCCTCTTCCTCCTCCTCCTTCCTTCTCCTCCCTCCTCCTCCCTTTTCCTCCCTCCTCCTCCTCCCTCTACCTCCTCACTCCTCCTCCTCCCTCCTCCTCCTCCTCCCTCTACCTCCTCCCTCCTCCTCCTTCTTCCTTCTCCTCCCTCCTCCTCCCTTTTCCTCCCTCCTCCTCCTCCCTCTACCTCCTCACTCCTCCTCCTCCCTCCTCCTCCCTCTTCCTCCTCCTTCCTCCTCCTCGCTCTTCCCTCCTCCTCCCTCTACCTCCTCTTCCCTCCTCCTCCTCCCCCTCCTCCTCCCTCCTCCCTCCTCCTCCCTCTACCTCCTCCTCCCTTCACATTCCTCCTCCTCCCTCTTTCTCCTCCTCCCTCTCCTCCTCCTGCTCCCTCCTCCTCCCTCATCCTCCCTCCTTCTCCTCCCTCCTCCCCCTCCCTCCTCCTCCCCTCCTCCTCCTAATCCCTCCTCCTCCCTCCTATTCCTCCCTACTCCTCCTGTCTCCGCCCTCCTCCTCCCTCCTCCACCTCCCTCTTCCTCCTCCCTCCTCCATTTAACCAAGACAGACAGACAGTCAGACAGATAGTCGGGAACGGGATCTTATATGACTACTTATATGATTTAAATTAGATGCTCTCCACCATGGGCTGGACTGGGTCAGACAGACAGATAGATAGATAGACAGACAGACAGACAGTCGGGAACGGGAACTTATATGACTACTTATATGAATTAAATGAGATGCTCCCCACCAGGGTCTGGGCGAAGCCGGGCAGGGTCAGCTAGTCTTCTATATTAGAGAGCAGTACAAACTGGCACATCGTTGGGGGCCAGTATAATGTATTAAGTTAGGGTTAGGATTAGGGTTAGTGAATACATGGTAGTAATACACGTTCCAGGGCCCCATCTGCGAATAAACTCTCCCTAATTTAAATGTGCGTATGCTAGACTCATACATGGTATACATATTCTGCTATAGGTTAATATCATCATATGTCATGCAGACAAGCGTCATGTTATATACCAGATTCGGGGATCTTGTCCCGATGAAGTCAAGTCTTCCAGCTACTCATTTCTCCCCCCCCCCCTGGCTCTTTTTCCCTACACGTTTGCCAGTGTCCACTAAATTGTCCAGTTTATTTCTCTTCATAGCCGACGATGTTGCGAACGGGTTACAAACGCAATTCGTAATACTGTATACCATGCTCGAAACACAGCTACGGGAGATTTGGAAGCAGACAGCCTTGCGCTGGTTTTAATGTATTGGTAAGAGTGCCGGTTGTTCAGAAAGCAATGACAAACTACCGAACGTAATCTTGCGAAAAAAATCACACAGCCAACGCTGTGTAAAAGTTATGCGATTGACCTTTTCCCCCTTGTTCATAACGCCCCCCCCCCCCCAAAAAAAAAAAAAAAAAAATCATGTCTGTTTACATCTATTTTCTCTAACCAGTTTACGGGTTTTATTTTACTTCTTGAAGGACAGTATCATTATTGATTCCTTTTATGGTTCGGTTTTGTGATTTTAAAATTGTGCCTGGGTAGTGACCTGCGCTTAAAGATTTCCAGCGGGCGAATTGGTGTTATCGTTAGGGTGTTACGTTGATAATGTCACGATCGTCGCAGAACGAGGGTTCGACCCTTGCGTTCGTCGTCCGCTAAGAGTGGGAAAGGTTAGTCACCTATGCCTCCGTGCATTATAGCCTGCAGAATGTGATGGTCCTAAGGGCAATAGGATCAACTTCATTGCACCAGGTTTTATCCCGTATAGCTCGGTTTCTTTCCACAGGGCTGCCAGCCGAAGGCGTTGCACAAAGCACGAACTCCGTAGCTCCAGCGAAAAAACACCCGGGGGTCTCCGAGAAAATTGCACTCGTGAACCGAACGACGCAGGGGGGAATCGAACTCACATCTTTGGGAGTTGTCGGCGTAAGCACTTCGTCGCGGAGTTTCTCTGTGATGGTCCTAACACATAACAGACACATAGAATCAATTGTTTCACCTCAAATTTAGCGCTGGGAGGTCAGCATGGCCGAATGGATAAGAACGCGTATTCTTAAACATCCGGTGTGCTGATGCCTGGGTAAAGGGTTCAACCCCTACACCGGTCAGTTGGACTAAAATGTTGACCTCTCGTCCTTGACATGGGAACGTAAATTACAAATACCCCTGGAGTAGGAGTGGGTTGCCTGATGACGAAGAACACTGGTAATAGGGAAAGCTATTCCACGCGCAAAACTCAGTCCCGCACTACTTGAAGTAGAATGTATAGACTAGCTTGATTTCAAAGCAAGCAAGCGCAAAAAAAAAAAAAAAATATTCAGCGCAGCCTACCAGCCAATTTCCACACCCTGATCCAGTGTGATTATGAGCCTGCACAGATTTAGCATTTCTTCTGTCATTCTGACCCACTCTTCTTCTCTCTCAATGTTCTCAAACACGCACACTTCCCTGATTGTGTCCTCTGCCTGAGCCATACAAATGTTTCCTCATTTCAACCTACGGTCCTTACTGTGTCCAGGGCTTTATGCAGGAGGCATTCCTTGTCCGTGGGAACTCGGAGATATGACTTAGTCTGCTGCGAGTCTGTCCGCAATCGTCGGCACAGCTATGACGTATTTCACATACACCATTCTAGTGTCCCTTGTGCAATCGTGGGTTCACCCTCTTTCTTAGCTTCATTCTGTACGCGCTCTTGTTTCATTCGCTGACTTTGAAACGCTGAACAGTCTCAGTCCGTATTCAATTACTAAATTAACCAGATAGTTATTATCTCAACAATAACATAAACCTGATGCAAAATTATATTAATGGGGTGAGGTGACTAACCACGTCCGCCCACGCTTATCGGCATGGCATATGATGATGATGAAAAAATGCCCAGTCCAAATCGTGAATTGAAACCATTCTGTTCAAATTAGAGGTTGGTGTCGCAACCTCTTTGCCAGTCCGTTATTAATGTAAAGCTACAAGTGTACGGGACAGCAGAAACTAGGAAAGTATACAGTCGTTGTATTAAACATACCAGTCTGAAATACCCCTTGTTTAATAAACTAGAGACACGAGAAACAGATGAACTTAACTGTGGAACTGGTAAAACGATGGCTGAACAATTACTGCAGTGTGGAACATATGCATCAACAGAAAAAATTACTTTGGGTTACATCCGCTTCGCCTGAGGACTAACTCTACGAAGATCTAAAAAAAAATCAGTTTTACTGCTGCTTTCTTTAAATATATTCAGGCTGACGTCGGAAGATGAACGAAGAAGAGGATTAAGCAAATAGAAGAGGTCGATGTTGCAGATAGGTTTAACGCTTTTAATCTTTCTCTCCGGCAGGCTGCTCTGAATGGGAGGTGCAACAATTAGCGATTATGTGATCTAATCATCACCAGGGATGGCTCTGTGTTAAGAGGTGAAAAAAAAAGCGCCTGGGGGTTTGTGGCGAAGGGTAGTGGACGATGTTTGGTGCAGTAGAGCCTGGCATATGAAACCACAACATTTAGTCTGAGAATGGAGGTGGGGGAAGTCACAGCGGCGTTTCGCTGGCTAGAGGACAATAAGTACCAGCACGACGTGATTGTAACGGATCCTCAAGGTATGATGAGAAAGGTGATGACAGGCATACTTCTGGCAGAGTGGCAAGCTTCAATTTAATTGGGATACCTGATGAGATGCAGCGAAATATACCGGGCATAAATCGTGCAATCTATTGTTTGTATCTTCGTTATTCAAATTTACTCTGATAAAAAAAAAAATTGTTTTGAATGTCAATTGAACAATCAAAAATTGGGAGCATCTGTTGGATTAAAAAAAAAAAAAGCCAGACATGCTGGTGAGGTGGGAAACGAGCATGCGGACAGACTGGTTGTGTCTTCATCCCTTGATATGGTATTGCTGTGTGATAAGGCAGATGTGGTCGGGGCCCCTGGGATCGTGTGTATTGCGCAGGAATACAAATAGATCATCACGGCCTGGAGATAATGGTGCTGCAGATGATCTGGCCGACTGTCAAGACTCAGAGGAACGATGATCTGGCCAACAGTCAAGACTCAGAGGAAAGATGATCAGGCCGACAGTCAAGACTCAGAGGAAAGATGATCTGCTGACAGTCAAGACTCAGAGGAAAGATGATCAGGCCGACAGTCAAGACTCAGAGGAAAGATGATCTGGCCGACAGTCAAGACTCAGAGGAAAGATGATCTGGCCGACAGTCAAGACTCAGAGGAAAGGCCACACTGACACATAATCACACCGATACTTGTACCATTCATTTTTAGAACTCTTGCCTGGCTGGTGTAGATGAGGACGGATCACGTTTAGGAATGTCCCGACTGCATTATATCGGCTCTTGACTCTACCCAAGTCAACCTTTCTCTTCTATCCATATCGGTTCTTGACTCTACCCAAGTCAACCTTTCTCTTCTATCCACGGCATAAAAGATTAGTTCCCCATTCTGGTCAGTTGGAATTAGATAACTAACTAACTAACTAGATGCCTTCTCGTCCTTGACTTGGGGACGTACATTTCAAATATCTCAGAAATCGGAGTGGGTTGGCGTGATGGCGAGGGACACTGGTAATAAAGAAAGCTAATTCTCACGCAAAATCAATCTAGTGTACTCACTATCAGTAGTAATTACGAATAGTAGCAGCACGTATGTGAACTACGTTAGAGTTCAAAGCGATCGCACGCAAAACAAAAAATGACATCGGCGCAAGCTGTGTGACGTAGTCAAAATATCACCAAGCGCCGTTGCTTCCCATGGCAATTTTGTGGTACCCATTTTAGACTGGACCGACCTGGCTGTCAATGTTAATTTAAAATTAAAAAATAATACCCACTGATGGGGTACGAACAAACGATAACCAGACCGGCAGGCCAGCATGCTAACCACTGCGCTACCTCGGATTCCAATTCCAATTCCAATTTTCAAAACAAAAATTCCAAATTCGGTCTTGTTTAACCTGCTTCCTCAGCGGTTGTTATTGTTGAGATTCGTTGTTGTGTGGATTGTTAGTCCTAATTCATACTGGTTTTATTGGTTCCGCTCTGCTTGTCGGATAAAGTTCTTTTGTGCTGTCTGGCTATAAATTCACAAGTAGTGATCCGCACTTATAGAAGTTGGAGATAGAAATAGAGAATAAGTATGGGTGCGGAATACTGGACAAGGAAACCTGAAATCGTAAAGAAGCTGAAGGCTATGGAGATGTGGCTTTTGAGATGACAGTTGAGAATATCGTGGACAGAGAAGAACGCTGAAGCATTCAGAGCTTGGTGATACATAGTCACTCAACAG